>CM077201.1:12091070-12804570 GCA_039654625.1 Rhinogobio ventralis
TATATATATATATATATATATATATATATATATATACACACATATATATATATATATATATATATATATATATATATATATATATATATATATATATATATGTTTGGGCATCCTTAATTAGGATTTTATCAATAATTTTACTAAATTGGGTAGTCCTTCTTTATCACAAGCAGACTTGCAGCACAAAAGTGATTCTGAAAGTTACATAATTGGCTTGAAAGGTTACCTCTGACAATGACTGGTTATTTATGCAGGAGTAGGCAAATTTCCTTTCAAATTTGTTTGAATGTATTTCTATAACTTTTCACCATACACATTGTTCCAAAGCAACTTAGGAAAAATAAAAAAAGCCTACCCATAAAAAAATAATATAATACATATTTATTAAAGGCCTTTTACTTTACATGGATCAGTGTTATGTGTATTAGTAGGTACATTTTATTAATATAGCACAGCAGTTAATTTCTATCACTTGTTTTGCATTTTGAATACAATTTTGAGGAGTGTCAGCCTCTCTTTCCTCTGAAGGACTGCCAGTGGTTGTGTGTATAGCCTGCTGTGTTGGAATATGCCAAATAATCTTGCATTTGTCACCCAGCTCTGCATCATTGTGTGTGCTTCAGGCTAACATTTTGTCCAGACTCACCATTCAAACTCTCTCTCCCCTCCATCTCTCTTTATAGCTCTTTTACTAGCTCTTTTGATGTGGTGACTCGTCCTCGTACACTGTTGGTACACATGTTGACTTGCTGAGATGGTTTTACGTTTCATTCCCACATCCTGAAATTGAATTGAAATGAGTAAGACGGTGTTTAGCCCCTAAGCGTCACATCAGTGGACTCCTACCACATTTCCTCTGATTGACCTCACCATGCGCTACTGCCCAAAATAAAGCTGTAAATGTAGCGTGCAATGTTGTTGTTTCAGTCTGTGCAATTGCAAGCTTCCTTTAGCTGCATCCTTTTTTGTTTACCCTTTTTGTGTGTGCAGTATTCATGGAAGCCTATTTCTGTATCAGGTTAAAAAAAAAATCTAAATGAATTGTTGCTATTTCTTGTAATTCTCATAATAAGACTTACTTACAATTACAAGTTACTTACAATTATTACTTTATATAATAACTTTGTAATAATTGTAATTTTATACCTCACAATTACTTCTTCAGTTTTTACAATTGTGACCTTTGCTTCTCATAATTTGACATTTCATAAATTTGACTATCACATAATTATGCCAATTTCTACTTATCTCATATCTATGACTTTGTATGTCATAATAATAACTGTCATATAATTGATTCTTATCATTTTTATCTCACAATTGACTTTTTATCTAATAATTTTGACATTCACATTTTTTTGAATTTTTATATCATAATTATGACCGTCTGTATAATTATGAATTTCTACTTTATCTAATATCTATGAGTTTATATGTCATAATTTCGACTTTGTCATATAATTGATTTTATCATAATTTTTTAATCTAAATGACTTTTTATCTAATAATTTTGACAGATTCTCGTTATTTGGACTTTTTCTATATTATGATGTTATGTCAATTTCTACTTTTTATCTCATAACTATGAATTTGTCATAATTTCTACTTTATCTAATATCTATGAGTTTATATGTCATAATTTCGACTGTCATTATAGTTGCCTTTATCTCATAATTTTTTTATCTCAAAATAGACTTTTATCTAATAATTTTGACAGATTAATTGACTTTTTACATTATATCAAAACTATGATGTCAGTTTCTACTTTTTATCTCAATTTCTACTGTCATATAATTGACATATAACATATATGACATATAATTGATCTCATTTTTTTTTCTTAATTACTTTTTATTTAATAATTTGACAGATTCTCATTATTTTGACTTTTTATATCATAATTATGACTTTTGTCCATTTTCAAGTCTCAATTTTGACTGTCATTGCTCATAATTTAACTTATCTAATAATTTTGACATCGATTATTTTGACTGGACTTTTCTATCTCAATTTTTACTTTTAATCTTTAACTATGACTTAGTATGTCATAATCGTGTCCTTTTATCTTGTCATTTTGACATTCTCATAATTAATGACTTTTTTATGTAAATTTCTACTTTTTTATCTCATAACTATGACTTAGTAGCTATGTCATAATTTTGACTTGTTTTCGACATGATCTTTTTCTTATATGGCGGATATGGGCTATAAATGTGCATTTTCAAACTTGATCTCACATTACCTTTTTATAAAACAAAAAAAAAAACAGAAGTGCAAAATAAGGTATTTGTAAGACAGTGACAATTTTCATGAGCATGTGTTGTTTTTTTAATAGATGGATATTAAAAGCAGGATGAAGTGAGCGTGGACCCATTAAAAGCATTAACTCAGCATGCACAAGCTATGTGCTCCGTTTATCTGCTGAGTGAAGCAAAACACCTAAAAGGAAAGATTGTAAAGATATAATTTGCAGCTAAGTGCATCTGCATCACAAAGTTCTATATCTGCTTCATTTGTGTTGCTGTGCCATTATAAATCTAGAAATGGTCATGAACCATTTTTATGTGTTTTCAAATTTCACATTATGTGTGCAAGGTTTTCTCTGTGGTTTTAAGATTATAGTGGAAGCAATTAATCTTCATAGCATATCATACCTAAAATCATGTATAAAAGCAGCTACAAAAGCCTCACCGACTTTGCTGTTTTGATACAAAGGGCTTTGTGGGTAATTTAGGCAGTGCCATATGCAAATGGTTTGTTGTTTGTGGGCTGCGCTCAGATGAGAGCAAATTGGTCTATCTCAAATTTGAAAACTTTCCAGCCGGGATGGTTTTGTCTGTCTTCCATTCACAGTGGAAAAACTATAGAAGGGCCTTTTGGATCCCAGGTGACTCATTTTAAATAAATTATGTAGCAGAATATGTTGATAAAGCCAAATGACACATAAACAGTAGAGCCAGCCTTGCCTTATAACTCATCCAAATGCACTGAGAGGTTTATAGAAAAAAAAAAAAAGTGTGACCAGTCATATTCAAGCTCTCTAACAAATGAAATCATTAAGGTCTCCGTGCTTCACTCCATTTCTAACTCTCGTCCTAAATTCTCCTCTCGCCATGTGGACAGTCTGTTTTTTAAGTGTTGTTGACACTTACCTGGCCCAGCTGTCTTCATATCTTATAAATGTGACAGTATCATCAAAAACAAGCCAGCCCATCTTTTCTAAATAGACCAGCTGGTCTTATATAGAACCAGCTGTGAAAAAAAAAATCCATCATCAAGAAAACACTCTGTCTGCTCAACCACTTCTGGATTTGTAGGTGCTACAGGTTTTGTAGTTTTATTATATGTACGCTGTCCGAAACAGTAGGTCTCATTCACTAATAATTGCATATAAGTTTTATTATCTGCAGTGAATCCAATGAAAAATGTCCAGTGTATTCACAACAGGTGGTTAAGCGCATGGATTCGTTCTTACCCTTATTCTTGATGAATCCAGATTAATCTAAATGAGAGAGAACATGGCCGCAGGTGGTAATTAGCATAATACACACACCCAAACTAACTCCATACGTGCTTTCCCGGCCAATCCATAGATAGCCATTTGTCACACTCTGCAAACATATCATTATACTCTTCTGAAAAGTATGCACACTGAGTAAAGCAAGTGTGCCATTCACAAAACCGGTTGAAACTCTTTTTTATATAGGTTAGTGACTATCTTGTATATTATTTGTGAAATTATCAGTATGGAAACTCTAATTTCAAATGTTATCTTGTGAGTTTTTTTTTATATAATTATCACAGTTAACCAGCAGATTTACCATTCTATAGTTTATATTACTCATATGCTGTTGTTTGTTTATATATTTATGAAGCATAACTGCTTTTCATTGTTAGATTGTTTAGTGGATCCAGATGCAAACATGCACACGTCAGGGTTTTTGGTAACACTTTATTTTGATGGTCCACTTTAGACATTTTACTAACTAACTATTTAACTAACTACTAACTGTAACTTTGCAACATCATGTCAACTACTAGCGTATCAGTAGACTGTCTGCTTAATATCTGCTAATATTTTATTTTGATTGTCCAGACATTCTACTGACTATAAGTAGGGTTGGGTACCATTGACATTTTTACCGGTACCGGTACCTGAAATTCGGTAACGGTAGCCAACAGTACCTTTTTTCCGGTACTTTAGGGATGTTTACATCAATAACTGTAAAGAAACTGTAAGTCACTTATAGAAGTGTTATTGACATTATGCCAGAGCTGCCTTAGTTGCTGTCTGCCATTGTCTATGATGTTTGTCTAAAGATTTCCCACAAATTCTGTGTTGTGTATTTTTTGGTATTCAAATGAAGACATAAAACATTAATTTAATTTATCTTTTAATTTAATTAAACTTTTTTTGTCAAACAAAGTGCCGAATACTGTTAAAATTAAAACATGGAAGAAAATGGTGATTTATTACTTAAAAAATAAAGTTTTGATAATTTATTATTACATTAGTGTTAGTGTTATTATTACATTGAGACATATACTGTACAACAGTTAAACTATCAAGTTAAACCAAACTTTTATTTTGACGGGTTGACGTGAAGACCTTTGAGTTTCTGTGTGTTTATGATATGACGATAGTTTTTCTCAAATGAAATGGTAAAATGCTCATTAAGTGACTCTCAGAGCGGCTCTGGACGTTCGTGCATTCATGTCCTCATATGAAATGGCAGAGATGGAAACACGCGACCGTCACGCGCGATTCTGTGTGTGTGTGTGTGTGTGTGTGTGTGTGTGTGTGTGTGTGTGAGGTAAATTAAACCGTGTGCCTGCACCATTCATTCACAGAGACACGCAAGACATGCAGGATTCGTATTACATTCGTCTTTTTGCAGTTTAATATTCACTAATATCACCAGATGCGTTCTCAGGTACCAAAATTTGGTACCGATTGATTTAATGTAAATCGGTACTCGGTAGTAGGCCTACCAACGTAATTCGGTCGGTGCCCTTAAAAGTACAGAGTTCGGTACCCAACCCTAACTATAAGAACTTTGAAACTACATGCCAACTTATTCTACTAACCCGAACTCTAACACATAACCCTAACAGTCTACTAAGGGTGCTTTCACACCTGAGCGTTTGTTTCGGAACCTGGTGCGTTTTCTCCCTTGGTTCGGTTCGTTTAGGCATATGTGAACATGGCAACATGGCATCGTGCTCGGATCCGCACCAAAACAATTGCTCCGAGACCGTATTATAAATGGTATTAAAAATCATAACAGGAAATGTGCTATATAAATTGCAGTAGTGTCCGATTCTGTGAGTGAGCACATTAGTTATCACAGCTGAAAACCAAAAGGGTCCCTCTTCATCTTAAATGCGCTTCTCAGTGCGAGAATGCTGTCCCGATAAAGCCTTGATTCCTGCTCTAGCTGCATTATAACACTCTTATAGTGTTTGCGTATCTTGACACAGTTAACCTCTAGACAACGCTGGGAGTTCCAGAGAGAGAGTGTTTGAATTTGCTGCAGTATTAATACGAATGCAGTATATAATTTAACAGTGGGAATGATGGCTACATTCGTATAGTGTTTGCGTGTGTCTCAACAGTTATAAATAAAGCTCCGGTGGAGCTTCCGGAAGAGCGGCCCGACCCTTGCCATGGGGGGCCGGCCATTTCATTCGGGGCTCCGGCTGAGGATATGATCTCGATAGCTGCATCGGGGGATGAGCTAATGGGCTCTAGAGATGAGGATCGGGCTGCGTTGCCCCCTTCAGGTGTGGTAGCGTTGCCCGAATCTGATCCAGAGCTTACGGCTATGCTTGCCCGGGCCGCCGCAAGTGTCGGGCTCGAGTGGAACCCTCCACCGTGTCCTGAACCTTCGCGGTTGGATGATTCGTTTCTCGGGACGGCCCACGCTGGTTCTCTGCGCCCCGCCCCGGTTCCATTCTTCCAGGAAGTGCATCAGGAGCTCACGAAATCATGGACGGCGCCCTATAGCGCCAGAAACCGATCTAGCGACTCCTCCATCCTCGCTACCCTTGATGGTGGCGCGGCTAAGGGATACGTGGGGATTCCCCCAGTCGAGCGGTCCGTGGCGATGCAACTGTGTCCCAAGGCCGCTGCGGACTGGCGGGCTAACCCGCGTCTCCCCTCCCGGGCGTGTAAGTTCTCGCCCGGTCTAACGGGCAAGGCTTACACAGCCTGCGGAGAAGCCGCGTCATCTTTGCATGCCATGGCGCTCCTGCAGGTCTACCAGGCCAAAGCGCTAAAGGAACTGCACGAGAGTAGTTCTGACCCAGTGGTTATGCAGGAATTGCGCACAGTGACGGACCTCACGGACCTGACGAAAGTCACTGTGCTCCCTGGGCCGAGCGATGTCGACTTTTGTGGTCTAGGAACGCCACCTGTGGCTGAATCTGGCAGACATGCGTGAGTCCGACAAGGTTCGGTTCTTCGACGCATGTCTGCCAGGTTCAGTCACAGGTGGCGTTCCTAGACCACCAAAGTCGACATCGCTCGGCCCAGGGGTCGCCTTTTCGGCGACGCCATCAAGAGCTTTGCCCAGCAGTTCTCGGTGGCCCAGAAGCAGACGGAGGTGATTAAAAACATTCTGCCCCGGCGACCAGCTGCTGCCTCCACCCCGTCGCCGGCCGCAGCAGGGAAGCAGGGCGCGAAGGGGCCGCGAAACCAGCCGGTAAACGGAAGGGTAAGCGGCCCTGAGACGGGAAGCCCAGGGACGGTTGGATCTGCTCGGATGGAGATGGTGGCCAGAGCGGCAAGTACCGGGTCCCAGTTACCCCGTACTGTCGCCAAACCTTCGGACCGTGGTCGGACCCTTCGTTCCTATGGGCGGGCGTGCCCTTAGAACAGGTGTCCAGGCATGCTGTAGTTTTCATGGATGCCTCGTCCACCGGCTGGGGGGCCACGTACAGCGGGCATGCAGCGGGCCCTAGCTGCATTGGCACATAAATTGCCTCGAGTTGCTAGCAGTACGTCTTGCTCTAAGCCGCCTCAAAAAGCCGCTTCAGGGCAAGCACGTTCTGGTCCGTACGGACAGCACTGCGGCCGTTGCATACATCAACCGTCAGGGTGGTCTACGCTCCCGTCGCATGATGCAACTCGCCTGCCATCTCCTCCTGTGGAGTCAGAAGCATCTTCGATCTCTTCGGGCCATTCACATCCCTGGTGCGCTGAACCAGACAGCCGATGAGCTCTCTCGCCAGCCGACACCTCCAGGAGAGTGGCGACTCCACCCCCGGACCGTCCAGCTAATATTGGACCTTTTCGGAGCCGCACAGGTAGACCTGTTTGCCTCTCCGGACTCGACCCATTGCCAGTTGTACTATTCCCTGACCGGGGGGACCCTTGGCACGGATGCACTGGCACACAGCTGACCCCGGGACCTACGCAAGTATGCGTTTCCCCCAGTGAGCCTTCTTGCACAGACACTGTGCAAGGTCAGGACACTCCTCTCGACAGCCCCTCCCTGGCCGATTCCTCTGAGGAAGGACCTTCTTTCTCAGGGACGGGGCACACTATGGCACCCTCGTCCAGACCTCTGGAAACTCCATGTCTGGTCCCTGGACGGGACGTGGAGGTTCTAGGTGGCCTGCCGCAGGCTGTGGCAGACACCATCGCTTCTGCTAGAGCCCCCTCTACGAGGCGCCTCTATACACTGAAGTGGAACCTGTTCGTTGGCTTGTGTTCTTTCCGTCGGGAAGACCCCCGAAGGTGTTCGGTTAATGTCGTGCTTTCTTTCCTACAAGAAGGGTTGGAGCGAAGGCTGTCTCCCTCCACCCTCAAAGTGTACGTCGCCGCAATAGCGGTGTATCACGACGCAGTAGCAGGTAAGTCCTTGGGTAAGCACGACTTAATCGTCAGGTTCCTCAGAGGTGCGAGGAGACTAAATCCTCCTCGTTCAACCTCGGTGCCCTCTTGGGACTTAGCCCTGGTGCTGAAGGCCTTTGCAGTCTGCAGAGTTAAAAATTCTGTCTATAAAGACAGTACTCCTGACTGCATTGGCCTCCATTAAGAGGGTAGGGGACCTGCATGCACTTTCGGTCAACGAATCATGACTATCACGTCTTCCTGAGACCCAGGCCCGGATATGTGCCCAAGGTTCCCACCACTCCCTTCCGGGACCAGGTGGTGAACCTGCAAGCGCTGCCTTCGGAGGAGGCAGACCCAGCCCTGGCTTTGTTGTGTCCCGTCCGCGCTCTTCGCGCTTACGTCGACCGGACTCAAAGCTTTAGGACCTCAGACCAGCTCTTCGTCTGTTACGGAGGCCAGCAGAAGGGAAAGGCTGTCTCCAAGCAGAGGTTAGCCCACTGGATAGTGGATGCTATCGTCTTGGCTTACCATTCCCAAGACGTGCCTTGCCCGTTCGGGGTGCGAGCTCACTCCACTAGGAGTGTAGCTTCCTCCTGGGCGTTGGCTCAAGGTGCCTCGCTGACAGATATATGTAGAGCTGCGGGCTGGGCGACACCAAACACGTTCGCTAGATTCTATAGCCTCCGTGTAGAGCTGGTTTCTTCCCGTGTACTCGCCTCCAGCAGCCGGTAAACGTGAAGTACCTGCTCTTGTGTCGGCTTGCAACGCCACTCCCGCCCGCTGGGCCGGATACGTGCGTCTATTGTCTCCAGTTGTGTTCCCCAGAAATGGCTAACCCCGTGAGCTCCTCCGTTACCCCTCCAGTGTCAGACGTTGCGGCCGTCTGACGCTAGGCCTGCACCCGTATGCTTGTGGAACGTGTGTGTAGGCTGGGTCTATATGTAGCGGTTCCCTAATCGGTAACCCCATATGTGTATTCTTCCACGGTACCAGCTACCCTACTCGGCTAGCCCTGTGTCTTTCCCTTGACAGAGCTCGCTCTGTCGTCTCTGACGGTGTTCTCTCCACCCTGGGACCAGGTTGGATCCACCCCAGAGACCGCCATATGGTACTTCCCTGTCAGGTTAGTCCTTATGGGTTTTCCACCTCTCCTCCTGGAGGATGTGGCTCCGCAGCGTCCCGTCTACCTGACGAGCACGCTTTCCCATCGTTATCCAATAGTCTCGCTGAGTGGGTGTTGCAGAAACAGCTGTGACGGACCTTCCCTGCTTGGTGCCCTGACTTCTGCTCCAACCTAGGAGCACTTCAGCGAGCCCAAGCAGGGCGCTGGAAGGGCCAGCCTTCCTGGCGTGTTGGTAGGGATCCCCAATTCGTCGGTCAGTTCCGACGTACGTCGAACGTGACCGATTGAAAGGTAACGTCTCGGTTACGTATGTAACCCTCGTTCCCTGAAGGAGGGAACGGAGACGTACATCCTGTCGCCAGGAGCTGTGCTTCCGCTGAAGGGCCGACTCACTTTTTTTGGCTCCTCAGTTGGAAAAGCGAGGATGCGGTATTCCACTTCCGTATTTACACCCGCGCTGCGGGGCGGTGCGTGGACCGCATGCCAACATTATTGGCTCGTTTTTATACACTCAAAGTAGATTGGTCTCTGAAAATGATCCCCAATTCGTCGGTCAGTTCCGACGTACGTCTCCGTTCCCTCCTTCAGGGAACGAGGGTTACATACGTAACCGAGACGTTTTCTAATATCAATCCTTAAAATAACCTTGACCAAAAATGGTGTTGTATGAATTTTCAATTCTTAATAATTATTGATGAATTAATAATAATTAAAGTCTGTAACACTTTAGAGTCTAATTTTCACTATTAACTAGTTGCTTATTAGCATGCATATTACTAGTATATTGGCTGTTTATTAGCACTTATAATGAACATATTAATGCCTTATTCTGCATGACCATATTCTACATCCTTTAAAGGGATAGTTCACCCAAAAATGAAATGAAAATGAAAATTTGATGTTAATCTGCTTACCTCTGGGGCACAAATGAATATTTTTAACTCCAACCATTGCAGTCTGTCTTGACATTAACTTTTTTGTGTGTTCTGCATTGGAGCTGATTTTTGACAACTGATGTAACAAAGTAATTTTTATGTGTGACTTACTCCCACCTCTGTCAATTACTATGGCCTTTTTGGATGAATTTTAAAAAATGTTAAATGATGTAGTTTCCAGGGTTAAATGGTCATTGCATGATTAGATGCTTGAATTTAAACTTTGAAAACTTAATGAAAAAGTATTCTGCCTGTAATTACAAAATAGTGTGATGAATTGAAAAATGTTTAACATTTATTCTAGTGCGGTAGAATTTTCCCAAAGGCTTTTATTTTTGTTCATTGCTTAGTGCAAAATAAAAATATTTTCTCTATTAGTCGACAGCATGTCACAGATACAGTTCATACATGTTGTATACTCCTTAAAAAAATTTCAGTATATCTTGGTACAGTAAATGAAATCTGAGATCAAATGAAGACACATTATTGTCATTTTAGAAAGACTCTTTTGACTTTGCCTTGTGTGCTAAACAATGCTGCTCCGCAGATAAGCACCTCTGGAATAAAAGAAGCAGACACAGGCTAATAATTTTCCCATTGTACTATTTTCAAAGCCACGTATTTCCCAGACCTCTTGTTAACGGCTGATTACTTGGAAAATTGTGTTGAGCTATCCTTGGATCTCTCAACAGAATCCTGTTAGGGAATTCTCAACAAGCTACAAGCGTGAGATAGAGGGAGAGATTACGTTTAGCTCGAATCCTCCCCCTCATCATTAACAAGCTTGTTAGAAGGGCTGTTTTAATGATGGAATTCCAAACTTGTTTGTTCCTCAGTTCCATTTGGTAGCAAATCATGAATGAAAACATGACCCGTGTGCTAATAATTGTGGAACGGTGAGTCATCAGCTTAGCCATCGGTTCCTTATTTTATCTAAAGGGGACTTGAAATATTGTATAAAAGCACTCACTAGTGAAACAACGCTGACATCTCTCTACTTCCTTTTTGGTGGAATTTCAATGTCTTGATTTCTAAATGACGCTCATGGTGTGTGGTAAATGTGTGAGTGCTGTGAAGTGGCCGATGGGGGTGTGGTGTAAAAAGGGTGAATCACTCGCAATAGCTCACAGACATGACTTAGGCCGCATCCCTGTGCCTTCATCAATAATGACCACTCAGTCTGATAGTGGACGCTGGATGGAGGTTGTTTTTGGTTGAAAACTTGGCAACTTATCTCAATAACAAGTTATTCTTATAGGTGACAGGGCAATTGTACTGTCTAAATTTGGGTGGGTGAGTGCATGTGTCCTTCACTCTGTAGTTTTGGAACTAAATGTCAACACCATTTGAGCAAAGACTTTTGAAGGGGCAGTTTTGAGATTGAAGCTTTTAAAATCTAACAAGCAATCCCACTGTTTACAAGGCTGACAAGAATACAAAAAAACTGTGGAACTAAATCTATTTCTCGCATCACGTTGTCTAAATGTGTTCCAAACGAAAAGTTCCAAACTCAAGATTAATAACTTCATACCAACAATTTAAATTCTGTACTATTCAACCTCATGTCACTTTTTTCTATACTGAAAAAAACTGATGTTTTCATGTCCAGGCTTTACTTTGCATATAACGTAAATATGAGTTGACCAAAATACAGAACACAGGGGTCTATTTGGAAGAGATATACAGTGCCCTCCACTAATATTGGCAGACACCCTTGGTAAATATGAGCAAAAAAGGCTGTGAAAATAAATCTGCATTGTTTATTCTTTTGATCTTTCATTTAAACTATTCTAACCTTTCTTTGAAGTAAAACAATTGAAAGTGGGGAAAACTCACATTATGAAATAAATGTTCCCTTTCAGTCGGTCACGTTCGACGTACGTCGGAACTGACCGACGAATTGGGATCTATTTTCAGAGACCAATCTACTTCGAGTGTTAAAAACGAGCCAATGAAGATTGGCATGCGGTCGACGCACTCCACGCACCGTCCCGCAGTGCGGGTATAAATACGGAAGCGGAAGTACCGCATATCGCTTTTTCAACTTCGGAGCCGAACAGTCTATTGAGTTGTTCCTACGAAGAGTGTTTTTCATTGTTACGAGTCTTGTGAAGAGGATCGCTTCCGGTGTTGGTGTGACGGTACCTTGCAGTGGTGGTCGCTAGGACGTTGAGCAAACAGCTGTTGTCACAGCTCACTGGCCGCTTTCCCTTGAGTGCTCTCAGCGGGCTTGCACCCCTGAACCGCTGCGAGCCGCGGCCATTTCCCCTGTGTGCCTCAGCACTGGTTGGAGCGGTTTTTCCTTTTCTAAAAGAGCTACACGGTTTGACCCTTCGTCTTTTTCAAGATGTCATTCAAACCGTGTGTTTCTGGTTGCCGTCGTTACCTGTCCCCAGCTGACGGACACAATCGCTGTCTCACGTGGACAGCGCCCTACAGCGCTAGAAACCGATCAACTGACTCCTCCGTCCTCACTACCCTCGACGGTGGCGCGGCGAAGGGTTACGTGGAGATCCCCCCAGTAGAGCGGTCGGTTGCGATGCAACTGTGTCCTAAGACCGCTACTGACTGGCGGGGAAATCCGCGCCTCCCCTCCCGGGCGTGTAAGTTCTCGTCCGGGCTAACCGGCAAGGCTTACACAGCCTGTGGAGAAGCCGCGTCATCCCTGCATGCCATGGCGCTCCTGCAGGTCTACCAGGCCAAAGCGCTCATGGAATTGCACGAGGGTAGTTCCGACGATGTCCACACTTGTGGTCCAGGAACGCCACCTGTGGCTGAACCTGGCAGATATGCGTGAGACCGACAAAGTGCGGTTCCTCAACGCCCCTGTCTGTCAGGCCGGCCTCTTCGGCGACGCAATCGAGAACTTCGGCCAGCAGTTCTCGGTTGCCCAGAAGCAGACGGAGGCGATTAAAAATATCCTGCCCCGGCGACCCGCTGCTGCCTCCACCCAGTCGCCGGCTGCAGCGCCTCCGCCTGCTCGTCGCCGAGGGCGTCCCCCTGTGTCTGCCTCCGCCCCTGCCAAGCCCAAGCAGCAGCCTCCACCAGCGAAGCAGGGTGCCAGGCGCAAGGGTCCCACCCAACCCGTCCTGGGTCCCGCAAACTCTGCAGGCAAGCGCAAGGGCAAGCGGCCCTGAGACGGGCAGCCCAGGGAGAAGAAGAGCTGCTCCAGGGGAGGTGGTGTCCGCACCCCTCCTCCCCCCGGAGGAGGACCGGGGGGAGAATGTCTACTACACTGGTTTCAACATCCTGCCGCTGGCTCTCCGGAGTCCAGCGGTACCCACATTCTCAATAAAAGAGCAGTTTTCTCCCTCCCTAGGCCCCAAGAGGGTCAGGTTGGCAGTGTGCTACGCCTCCGGGCCTTGCCACTCCTTTCCTCCCCTCTCCCCTTCGCCAGGGGGCAGCAGTGTGGGCACCGAGGACACCCCCGGGCCTTCTCACCCGCACTCTGCCCCACCTTGGAGTACTCAGACAACACTCCGGGCCGCCTCCAGGCCTGCTGAGTCGGGTCTGCATACTCCACCTCGCTGCCTCACCCCGGGCACGTCTGTGGTGCCGCTGGTCCCGCTTGCTCGGTCTCTGGGGGCCTGGCTAGGTCTCCCCAGACCGTCTCGCTGGCTCATCCGTACCATCAGACTTGGCTATGCGATTCAGTTCGCCCGCCGGCCTCCCAAGTTCACGGGCATCCTCTTCACCTCCGTGCGGAGCAGCGATGCCCATGTCTTGCGGTCCGAGATCGATGTCCTGCTGGCGAAGGACGCGATCGAGCTGGTTCCTCCAGCCGATAAGAGGTCAGGGTTCTACAGCCCCTACTTCATTGTGCCCAAGAAAGGGGATGGGTTAAGACCAATCTTGGACCTGCGTGTCCTGAATCGGGCCCTGCACAAGCTCCCATTCAGAATGCTAATGCAGAAACGCATTTTCGAATGCATCCGTCCCCAGGATTGGTTCGCAGCGATCGACCTGAAGGACGCGTACTTTCATGTCTCCATTCTCCCTCGACACAGACCATTCCTTCGCTTTGCGTTCGAGGGGAGGGCATTTCAGTACAAAGTCCTGCCCTTCGGGCTGTCCCTGTCGCCTCGCGCCTTCACGAAAGTCGCAGAGGCAGCCATTGTTCTGCTCAGAGAACGCGGCGTTCGTATTCTCAACTATCTCGACGACTGGCTCATACTGGCCCAGTCCCGGGAGCAGTTGTGCGAACACAGGGACCTGGTGCTACGTCACCTCAGCCTGTTGGGCCTTCGGGTCAACCGAGAGAAGAGCAAACTCTGTCCCACGCAGAGGATCTCTTATCTCGGTATGGAGCTGGACTCGGTCAACCGGACTGCGCGCCTCACAGAGGAGCGAGTCCGGTCAGTGTTGAACTGCTTGAATACGTTCAAAGGCAGGACAGCGGTCCCACTGAAATTCTTTCAGAGGCTCCTGGGGCATATGACATCTGCAGCCGCGGTAACGCCGCTCGGATTGCTTCATATGAGACCGCTTCAACGCTGGCTTCACGACCGGGTCCCGAGATGGGCGTGGCAGCGCGGCAAGTACCGGGTCTCAGTTACTCCTTACTGTCGCCAAACCTTCAACCCGTGGGCGGACCCTGCCTTTCTACGGGCCGGAGTGTCCCTAGAACAGGTGTCCAGGCATGCTGTGGTGTTCACGGATGCCTCTTCCACGGGTTGGGGGGCCACGTACAACGGGCACTCAGTTGCGGGTCTGTGGACGGGGCCCCAACTGCGTTGGCATATCAATTGCCTAGAGCTTCTGGCAGTACGTCTCGCCCTGGGCCGCTTCAAAAAGCCGCTACAGGGAAAACACGTTCTGGTCCGTACGGACAGCACTGCGGCCGTTGCGTACATCAACCGTCAGGGTGGTCTACGCTCCCGTTGCATGCTCCGGCTCGCCCGCCATCTCCTCCTGTGGAGTCAGAAGCGTCTGAGGTCACTTCGGGCCATTCACATCCCAGGTGCGCTGAACCAGACAGCCGACGAGCTCTCTCGTCAGCCGACACCTCCGGGAGAGTGGTGACTCCACCCCCGGAGCGTCCAGCTGATATGGGACCTCTTCGGAGCCGTGCAGGTAGACCTGTTCGCCTCTCCGGACTCGACCCATTGCCAGTTGTATTACTCCCTGTCCGGAGGCACCCTCGGTACAGATGCACCTACGCAAGTATGCGTTTCCCCCAGTGAGCCTTCTCGCACAGACTCTGTGCAAGGTCAGGGAGGACGAGGAGCAGGTCTTGCTAGTTGCGCCCTACTGGCCCAACCGGACCTGGTTCTCCGAACTCTCACTCCTCGCGACAGCCCCTCCCTGGCCGATTCCCCTGAGGAAGGACCTTCTTTCTCAGGGACGGGGCACTCTATGGCACCCGCGTCCAGACCTCTGGAGACTCCATGTCTGGTCCCTGGACGGGACGCGGAGGTTCTAGGTGGTCTGCCTCTACGAGGCGCCTCTATGCACTGAAGTGGAACCTGTTCGTTGAATGGTGCTCTTCCCGCCGGGAAGACCCCCGAAGGTGTTCGACTAATGTCGTGCTTGCTTTCCTACAAGATGGGTTGGAGAGAAGGCTGTCTCCCTCCACCCTCAAAGTGTACGTCGCCGCAATAGCGGCGTATCACGATGTAGTCGAAAGTAAGTCCTTAGGTAAGCACGACTTAATCGTCAGGTTCCTCAGAGGTGCGAGGAGACAAAATCCTCCTCGGCCAACCTCGGTACCCTCTTGGGACCTAGCCCTGGTGCTCAGAGCGCTCCAGGGCCCTCCCATCAAGCCTTTGCAGTCAGTCGAGCTAAACATCCTGTCCATGAAGACAGTGCTCCTGACTGCATTGGCCTCAATCAAGAGGGTAGGGGACCTGCATGCACTTTCGGTCAATGAATCGTGCCTAGAATTCGGGCCGGCCAACTCTCACGTTGTCCTGAGACCCAGGCCTGGATATGTGCCCAAGGTTCCCACCACTCCCTTCCGGGACCAGGTGGTGAACCTGCAAGCGCTGCCTTCGGAGGAGGCAGACCCAGCCCTAGCTTTGCTCTGTCCCGTCCGCGCTCTCCGCGCCTACGTAGACCGAACTCAAAGCTTTAGAACCTCAGAGCAGCTCTTCATCTGTTACGGAGGCCAGCAGAAGGGAAAGGCTGTCTCCAAGCAGAGGTTAGCCCACTGGATAGTGGATGCTATCGTCTTGGCTTACCAGTCCCAAGACGTGCCTTGCCCGTTCGGGGTGCGAGCTCACTCCACTAGGAGTGTAGCCTCCTCCTGGGCGCTGGCTCAAGGCGCCTCGCTGACAGATATATGTAGAGCTGCGGGCTGGGCGACACCTAACACATTCGCTAGATTCTATAGTCTCCGTGTAGAGCCGGTATCTTCCCGCATCCTCGCCCCCAGTGGCCAGTAGCGCTAAGTACCCGTTCTAGTGTCGGCTTGCATACGCCACTCCCGCCTCCGGGCTGGGTACGTGCGTCTATTGTCTCCAGTTGTGTGCCCCGGAAACGGCTAACCCTGTCGAGCTCCGCCGTCACCACTTCGGTGTCAGACGTTGCGGCCGTCTGACACCAGGCCTACACCCGTATGCTTGTGGAACGTGTGTGTTAGACTGGGTTCCATATGTAGCGTTTCCCTAACGGCAACCCCATATGTGTATTCTCCACGGTACCAGCTACCCTACTTGGCTAGCCCTGTGTCTTTCCCTTGACAGAGCCCGCTCTGTCGTCTCTGGTGGTGTTCTTTCCCCCCTGGGACCAGGTTGGATCCACCCCAGAGACTGCCATAGGTAGCACTACCCTGCTAGGTTAGTCCTTATGAGTATTCCACCTCTCCTTCCACTGAAGGACGTGGCTCCGCAGCGTACCATCTTACCGAGACGGGCACGCTTTCCCAGCGTTATGCAATAGTCACGCTGAGTGGGTCTTGCAGGAACAGCAGTGACTGGCCTCCCTGACTGGAGCCCTGACTTCCGCACCAACCTAGGTGTGGTCCAGCGAGCTCGGTCAGGGCGTTGGAAGGGCCAGCATCTCTGGCGTGTTAGTAGGGATCCCAATTCGTCGGTCAGTTCCGACGTACGTCGAACGTGACCGACTGAAAGGGAACGTCTCGGTTACCCTCGTTCCCTGAAGGAGGGAACGGAGACGTACGTCCCGTCGCCAGGTGCTGTGCTTCAGCTGTAGGCCGAGTCACCTAGCTCGGCTCCTCAGTTGTAAAGCGATATGCGGTACTTCCGCTTCCGTATTTATACCTGCACTGCGGGGCGGTGCATGGAGTGCGTCGACCGCATGCCAATCTTCATTGGCTCGTTTTTAACACTCGAAGTAGATTGGTCTCTGAAAATAGATCCCAATTTGTCGGTCAGTTCCGACGTACGTCTCCGTTCCCTCCTTCAGGGAACGAGGGTTACATACGTAACCGAGACATTTTTCTCTAATTCACTTTGGCCACAATTATTGGCTCCCAATTATTGCAACGTCCTTTTCCCAAGATAACAGCTGTGAGTCTTCTTTCCTGATGAGTTTGGAGAACACCTGACAAGATATTAGAGACCATTCCTTTACACAGAATCTCTTCAGAGTCATGTTCGTGCTTCTCTTTAGTTCACCCCACTCATTTTGGGTTCAGATCAGGGAACTGGGATGGCCATGGCAGAAGCTTCATTTTGTGCTCAGTGACACTTTTTTTGTTGTTAAGTTTAATGTTTGTTTTGGATCATTCAATACAGAAGGTCTGCACTCTAAAATAATTTTTATTGACTAAAACAGGAGATCTAAAGACAAAAGTTTCGGCTGTTCTGCCTTCGTCAGTGTAACAATGCACACTTTACTTAGTGATTATATTGAAGACATTAAAGATCATCAGGTGATCACTATCAAGTAGCTTAATTCATTGATTCACAGACTCCAGTTTAACTTTGAAACAACAGGTAACAATTTCACATTCAGTTTCACACATTTCACAAAAGGTTCAACAATTCATATTTTTCTCAGTAATTATATTGAAGGCATTAAAGATCATCAGGTGATGATTATCAAGTAGCTGGTTTAATTGATTCACAGACCAGTTTAACTCCAACTGAAACAACAGGTAAACATAATGGGAACAATAACACATCAGGCAGTACATGCCATTCATACATATTGTGCCACCCCATAAAAAATCATTGTCATGATGGAAGATCCAACACAGCCCATTATAAGATTTCTAGCAGAAGCAGTCAGGGTTTTTTTTTTTTTTATGTATTTGCTAGAATCCATGATACCGTGCATCTGAACAAGATGTCCAGGACCTCCAGCAAAAAAATAAAAAATAGGCCCACAAAAATGAAAAATTAACATTAAAGATCCAGCAGTATTTAACCGTGGGCATGGGGTACTTTTTATCCTTGTTAATACCTAACCCATCTGGTGGGTTTGCCAAAAAGCTCTTTTTTTTTGTTTCATCTGACCACAGAACCAGTTCCAGCCGTGTCTGACAACTGAATATCCTGGAGTTTGTTTTTGAACGAGCAAGGAGGATTTTTCTTGAAACCCTCCCAAACAACTTGTGATGTAGGTGCTATTTGATTTTTTTATTTGACTTTCTGACCCCAAGACTTAACTAATCTCTGCAATTCTCCATCTGTGATCCTTGGAGAGTCTTTGGCCACTCAAACTCTCCTCCTCACTGTGCATTAGGACAATATAGACACACGTCCTCTTCCAGGCAGATTTCTAACATCTTCAATTAATTGGCACTTCTTAATTATTGCCCTGATGGTGGAAATGAGGATGTTCAATGCTTTAGCTATTTTCTAACTTTCTATTTTGTGAAGCTCAACAATCTTTTGCTGCACATCAGAACTATATTCTTTGGTTTTACTCATTGTGATGAATGATTAAGGGAATTTGGCCTTTGTTTCCTCATATTTATATTCTTGTGCAACAGATGTCATGGCTAGACAATTTCATGTTCCTAGTCACCCTGGTGTGCTAAAAAACATAAATATTAATGGAAATATACTTCAGAGATATTTTACTCATAAGAATTTCTAGGGGTGCCAATAATTGTGGCCAACATGCATTGGAGAAATACATTTATTTCGTAATGTGAGTTTCCCCTCACTTTCAATTGTTTTACTTCAATGAAAGGTTAGAATTTTGTGAATTTTCTGAATGAAAGACCAAAAGGATAAACAATGCAGATTTATTTTCACAGCCGCCTTTGCTCATATTTACCAAGGGTGCCAATAGGGCACCTATTATATATTTTTTTAAATGAAGCGAATGGATGGATATAATTTTCATTTTTGGAATTGTGTGTATGGTTCCCTTCCAGACTTAACTTCTTGTTTTTTGTAATAGCATGGAGAGCCTAGATCAGGGCTGGATTAGACATGCTTTAACATAGCAGGCAAGCATGATAAAACATTAATATTAGATAATTTTGAATGGTTAGAATAAGCTATTATTTTAATGATTGTTTTTTGCTGGGGTTTCCTTATTTTTCCTGCGTTAAACAAATTACACCCTCATGCGCTTTGACGCACATTCATGGCACAATGTCAAGCTGCTGTTCCCTTTGCTGCATTGTTATATTTAACAGTAGGCGAAGAGTAGGCCGACACGGAATATGTGCCCACAGAAATCTGCAGAAAACCACAGAACTAGAGCAGCCATCATTCACAAAGACATCATTACCACTTATGTGTTTTATTAAATATTTTGGCTTATTAGTTGTCATTCAATTTGAATTCATAGTGTTGTTATTATGACATATCTTCAATTAAATTATGGGCAGCTAAATAAGTATATATTCATAGGCCTGTATGTAAATCATAAAATATATGTACCTTTCAGATTAAAGGTACAATATGTAAGATTTTTGGGATTAAAATGTCCAAAAACCACTAGAAAAATGTTATATATTTGATGTTTTATTAGAGAGGTGAGGAACTGGCTACATTCGTCGACAGAAAACTAATCATTGTTATATAGCTCACAGTTAGTCTTATTGTTTAAATCTAGTTTTATTGATTTACCGTGAGTACCATGTTTTACCATGCCTAATATCGGTCTAGCTTACTGCAGTGTGCAACAAGTGTCTTATAGTAGCCGCTGAGGGAATGCGCAAAGCAGCATTATAACATAACTTTCAACACACTCAAATATATCTAATATGATAAAACAGCGCTGCATTGCCCCACATACGCATGATTGGAAGAAGCAGAAGCGGTCGTCTGAGGCATAATAAAAGCTCTGTGAAATCAAGGCGTCATCAAACTACACCTTTGTTTTGAATAAGCGACCTCTAGCATCAAAAAATTACATATTGTGGCTTTAATCTCTTTTACTGGGATTCTGCTTTGTCTCTCATTGGTTATTCGGTTGTTCAAATGATTTGAAAAACACATTTTAGTTGATTTAGTTATTTATATTAATTTATATTAATAAGACCTAAGTATAGGGGGCCATCTTAAGCCAAAATAATTGTAAATTTTGTGCCATGACAAAGTAAATTCATCAATGACACATACATATACATAGATGCATATCTATGTTACAATTTAAAAGTAGCCTAATTTCACATTGTTTCACAATTTCACATTTCCTCAGCTTCCTCTACTTTTAATACTGGTTTATACTGCCCCAACAAACAGCAACATTTTAAATATTGAAGATGTTGGATTTAGAATGTGGGACAAACATAATTTTCACACTGCTCTAACAATCCCACCCATCAAATCATTTTTTATAATGGTGTTTGTTGTGGGCAGTGTGGCCTTTACTTCCATTTAACCATATCTAAATCCATTTCATGGAGTTCGGCAGATTTTCTCATTGTCCATAAAATCCATTTGGGCATGTTGATGAGGAAGTCACGTCATATACGCAAGAATGCTTTGGAATCGAAACACCTTCCTATAAGAGATGCATGAAGATTTGATCATCTAATGTTCACACAGCAACATAATGCGGTTGTTCAATCCTCTTTTACAGTGTTAAATATCGTTAAATTTAGTGTTTATTTGAATTCCTACATGCAGTTCAGGTAATTAATTTTGGTAACACTCTACAATAAGGTTCATTAGTTAACATTAGTTAACTACATTAGTTAATGTGAACTAATAATGAACTGCACTTATCTTTGTTAATGTTAATTTCAACATTTACTAATACTTTATTAAAATCTTGGTAACATTAGTTAATGCACTGTGAACTAACATGAACAAACCATGAACAGCTGTATTTATATTAACTAACGTTAACAAAGATTAACAAATACAGTAACAAATGTACTGCTCATGGTTAGTTCATGTTAGTTAATACATTGTGGCGAGGTGGACGAGCGAGAGACGTGGGAGGCGCGAGCGAGACCGGTGCGTGATTTAAGAATGAGCGTCACCTGCGAGGCACACCGGTCTCGAGTCCTCTCATGAGGGAGCTCGTCCGCGTCTCTCGCTCATCCACCTCGCCACATACATTAACTAATGTTAACTAATGAAACCTTGTAAAGTGTTACCGAGATTTTTTATGTAGGCTAATAACGTTTACTAGGATATAAGTATTTCACAACTGTATAAAAAAAATTTCAGCATTGATAATAATAAGAAATGTTTCTTCAGCAGCAAATCATATTAGAATGATTTCTGAAGGATCATGTGACACTGAAGACTGGAGTAATGATGCTGAAAATTCAGCTTTGCCGTCACAGGGGTAAATTACATTTTTAAATATAAATATAATAAAATAGCAAACAGTTGTTTTAAATTGTAGTAATATTTTACAGCATACTTTTTCTAACTCTATTTTTGATCAAATAAATGCAGCCTTGGTGAGCATATAAAAGACTTTCAAAAACATGAAAAATATCCTACCAACCATAAAACTTGGAACTGTAGTGTATGTTAATGTACATTTAAACATAGCACAGTGTTAGGTGATATTTTGTGCTTTTGTTTACTACAATACTGAAAAGCACTATAGGTAATATATGTTTACATATGTACTGTAAACACCATTGCATTTTGATAAAATGGTGGGGAAGTTATGCTTCCTATGATATTTTAAAGCAATCGCCACTGTGCCACAACACTATAGTTCATGAAAAAATAGCTTGTTGCTCATTTCCTGAAAAGCAAAGCTATTTTTACAACAGCTGGGCTTGCTACTGAAAAATGTAGCAGTCAAACCTGTTAGAAAATGCAGTCAATCCCACTGGCTGGGTGAATGTAGCCATATAGAGTGTTTGGGCAGATTGAGAGTGACTGGTCTGACATCCTTAATGCCTGTAAATCACTCCGTAAAAATATGGATTACAGGCTTTGAGACTGTGCACCGCTGGTGTTTACGAACTCTGTGAATGATGTGGTCTCCACACACACACACACTCGCTCGCATAAAACCCTCAGGTCGGCACACTGTTGCTGTGTGTGTGTGTGTGTGTGAAATAAGCAGGCCATGTGACAGCAATGGCTGTTCCGCATTGTGACTGTGCTCTCGTGCTGTGCTAAGCCTCTCTGTGGTGATAATGGGAGACGGGGAGTGGAGTGAGGGGACAAATTCAGAATGAGAGGAAGTGATGAAGCATTCTGTCGGCCCCCTGTCGGCCCACAATCCTGCACGGCCACTGATGGCTGTATTTATTGTCGGCCCACTCCCCCACCCCCCCTCGATAACACGCATTGACAAACTCACTCTCCCACACTTGCTCACCACACACACAAAAAGAGACACAAGACACCTCAATGGCAGCTGTGGGATGACACATATGCCCCCCTCTTTCCTTTCCCTGCTTCTCGCTTTCTGTTTCTTACCTCAAATCACCTTCTTTCAAGGTCTGAA
This sequence comes from Rhinogobio ventralis, assembly GCA_039654625.1. Classification (NCBI taxonomy): domain Eukaryota; kingdom Metazoa; phylum Chordata; class Actinopteri; order Cypriniformes; family Gobionidae; genus Rhinogobio; species Rhinogobio ventralis. The sequence goes on from CM077201.1 coordinate 12,113,764, forward strand.
TACAGTGGGAGCTCTTCCCTTTTACAGATGCCTTTTTTTCAATAAGATGTTTTAAGAATAAGAAGTTTTTTATATTCTTATATCCTTTTTATATTCATTTAATAATTAAGTGCCTTTACTTGATAATTGAGCCAATGAGGTCTATAAAACCTGAAGAAAGATCACATATAATAATAATAATAATAATATCATCATCATCATCATCATCATTATCATTTTATTTTTTACATATAATATAAAATACTAAATACTATTAATACTTATACTTATAATACAATTAATTTATTTGTATTATTATTATTATTTACATATAATATATAATACTAATAATACAAATACATTATTAATAATAAATAAAATTATTATTATTGTTATTATTAATCATCATCATCATCATTGTTATTATTATTGGACATTTTAAGGAACTATTCACATTTTTGTATGCAATACATAAAAAAGTAAACATTTGTGGCCAGTCCAAAGTGTTAAAATATTTCATTAAATTGATTTATTTAGCTGTCTGTTCGTTTGCCTAAATGTATCTAACTAGCACAAGGAGTTCCGAAAAATGTGACACTTTTAGTTAAATTTTTCACACGCACACGCACACGCACACGCACACACACACACACACACACACACTCTTCTCTCTTGCTTTTGCTGTCTCTCTGTTTCTGTTTTCAGAGCAATTTTTTTGCAGTAAAAGTTCTTAATTACCACATTACATAATGTAATATGCGATGTTTGATCCATAATTGACCTCAAGTGTATCTCTTGTTCAAAAAACAATTAATATAATTATTACGGGTCACTTGTACAGCATTCCAGCTCTTTAAGTTCTTTCTTTTATTTCTTGCTTTTATTGGCCTCTCTATGTATCATTATCATCAAATGTAGTTATATTACATTTATTGCTCATTGTACAGGTTTTATTTTGGTTGTGGATTGACTGTTGAAATAAAATTATATCACAAGATGCTAAATGAAAAAAAAAATAAATAAATACTTCAGAATATTTACATATGATATCCATACTATATTGATTAGGTAACATGTTATCTACATAATGACTTCATTGCAAGGCTTCATTAGTGTATGCCATATATTCATTACATCCTGAAACACTGTGCTCAAGTACATTTTATAAAGACAGTTGGCCATGTCCTTCTGCCCCTTCCTGTCCAGTCACATGATTAGGAGAGGAACAGACAGCTGTCTAATTGTGAGTGACAGACTGATCAACACGAATTAATCAACCGCTGTGTTTCATATATGAGTGACCTGTCAGTCAAAGATTCGCCCGGTCCATCCAGTCATGATGGAAGTCTTTGTGACATCAGACAAAGGCTGGAAAGGTTTAACAGAACTAAGCTTTTGTATAATTATCACCTGAGAACTCTGATACCGATACTTCTTTTAACATATTGTTTTTACCAATTTGATCACAAGCTGATCTCTTAGCTACAGTAATTACAGGTTTTGTGATTCAAAAGCATTGTTAGTCGAAAGCGGATCTTATTTGGTGTGAAATAGGAATATCATGTCTCTAAGTTGAATTAAAGGTATAGTTCACCCAAAAGTGAAAATTCTGTCATCATTTACTGACCCTCAAGTTGTTCCAAACCTGTATTCTTCTGCTGCATACAAAAAAATGATATTTTGAAGAATGTGATGATTGGCCCCATTGACTTCCATAGTAAATAGTCAATGGGGCTCATCAGTTGTTTGGTTACCGACTTTCTTCAAAATATCTTCATTTGTGTTCAGCAGAAGAAAGAAATACATACAGGTTTGGGTGAACTATCCCTTTAAATGAGAAATAACCAACAATAGCAGCACTAAAATGTGACTTCATTTCTGTGACTGCAAGCTAGCACAGAAGAATATTGTGACAAGAAGGGCGGGCAAGAGCTGTGAGAGAGCGGCGCAAGGCCAGTGCGTGATTGAAGATGAGCGCCAGCTGCGTGTCACACCAGTCTCGAATCCTCTTGCTCGGAAGCAAAAAAGGAGGAGCGACGACAGTGAAGGACGAGAGCGGACCAGGCCTGGACTTCATGTTGTTTTGTTTACGTTTTATTATGTGTGTGCTGCAGTCGTTCACGAGGAGGCTGCCGGTTTTACTTTCATTTGGTTTATTTAAAGAATAAATTATTTTGAACGTTCGCTGGTTCCCGCCTCCTCCTTCCCATATGAACAAACCCCATTACAAATATATATATATTTTAATTAAAAAATGTAGTCAAATATACTTAAAACAAAAATAGTCAAAATAAACATCTCCTAGGATCTGAGTGAGCATGAGCAAATCACTGTCTGGGCTCGAAATCAAGAAGCACAGAAATGTTTTATTGCTGCCAAAAGTAATTAATCTTCCTGCTCTATGGAAATTAATCTGATTATTTGGCCACGTGGCCCGGAAAATTTCATCTTCCATCTCGTTCCTCCCGCAGGCTTGGCCACCTCGCCCACCTTCACTTTCTGCTTCAGAAACAACACAATCTTTTCAGCTGAGACATCTGTCATTATCTCCACAGGTCCTCACACTTTCTTCTGCACTTTTATAGTTTCGCATGCAAATCCTGGCTGGATCCACAGAAATGCCTAATAATAAATGTTTAATCATTTGAAATGTTTAAAACTTTGCAGTTTTTTTTGCTTAAAAGGCGTATTTCACCCCAACATTAAAACTGTCATTTACTGGCCCTCATGTCGTTGCAAACTATAATTTTCTTTTCTTTTTCTTTCTTTCTTTCTTTTTTTTAAAAGAATATCTTGGCTTCTCTTTTCAGTATAATGCAAGTGAATATGTATTAGGGTTGTCATAATGTTAAAAAAGCACCTTAAAATGATCATACTGTAAATATGGTCCATATGACTCATGTGCTGTATTCCAAGTTTTCTGAAGCCGCAATTCCATTAGAAAAGACTACAATTTAAGCAGTTATTACCTGAACATTTTGAATATAGCACACAAATCTTCTTGACTACTATGATATTATTATTATAATTATTAACAATAACATTATTGTTGTTGTTATTGTTGTTATTAACAAACATATTAACCTTCTATGGCATGTGGGTGAATAATTACGGAATTATCCCTTTAATTTCACCTCTTGTTAAAAATGCAAGTGTCATTTCATGTCATTCTAAATATTAAAGATTCATTTCCACAAAAACTAAACATAAATGTGAATGTATATTTTCCTTAACTAGCTAGCAAGCTAGCTAACTTAATTTGGATGGATGGATGGATGGATGGAAAGATAGATAGATAGACTATGACATGGGTGAATGATGGAATTATCCCTTTAATTTCACCTCTTGTTAAAAATGCTAGAACGGTTGAAGTGTCATTTCTGTAAGTATCATGCATGATTCAGATGATGACATTTGATGCTGTATATGTGACATGATGGTACTGTAAGTGATTCCGTTTATCTCGCTGTACACGCTGTGCTGAAGGTGAGAGGGTCGGCAAACACTTTCCTGATGCATTCTTTGACCTTTTTTAACCGTTACACACCCCTCACAGAGTGATTACGGATGCGAACGGCCAGTGATGACTGAGCCGTTCACGAGGACTGATTCATGCCGTGAGTAGTGTAACTGTGTCACAGGGTTTAATTCATGCTTGCACTTACACACACATGAAGTATGTCACTGTGGGGTGAAATCGTGCCACAGATGCCCCATATCAGTTAGCACTTTGCTAATGAATGTAAGTGACACACAGTCCCAGTGCACAGATGAAGTAGCACATGCGCCTCTGTTAATTGCGCATCAGGCCCCATGAGTTTGATGGGTCAGAGTTTATGGGTTAAGATTAACTTAGTTAAAATATAACTATCAGACATGTGGGTTTCATTTTATTGCATGTTTTTGACCTGAATAGCGTATTTTTTGAATATATCAGCCCCCTGAGAGTACTGAAAATTGTATTATTATATTAATATTATATTATTGTAAATTTTTGTGTGCAATATGCATCAAATGGTGGCCAGTCCATGGGTGTGCTGCCAAAAATTGTTAAAATATTTTACTTAATTTATACACCGATCAAGCATAACATTATGACAGGTGAAGTGAATGACACTGATTATCTCTTCATCACAGCACCTGTTAGTGGGTGGGATATATTAGACAGCAAATGAACATTTTGTCCTCAAAGTTGATGTGTTAGAAGCAGGAAAAATGGGCAAGCGTAAGGGTTTGAGCGAGTTTGACAAGGGCCAAATTGTGATGGCTAGATGACTGGGTCAGAGCATCTCCAAAACTGCAGCTCTTGTGGGGTGTTCCCGGTCTGCAGTGGTCAGTATCTATCAAAAGTTCCATTCCAAGGAAGAAACAGTGGTGAACCGGCAACAGCGCCATGGGTGGCTACGGCTCATTGATGCACGTGGGGAGCGAAGGCTGGCCCGTGTGGTCCGATCAAACAGACAAGCTACTGTAGCTCAAATTGCTCAAGAAGTTAATGTTGGTTCTGATAGAAAGTTGTCAGAATACACAGTGCATCGCAGTTTGCTGCATAGATGCAGAGCAGTCAGGGTGCCAATGCTGACCCCTTTCCACCGCCAAACAGTGGGCATGTGAGCTTCAGAACTGGACCACGGAGCAATGGAAGAAGGTGGCCTGGTCTGATGAATCACGTTTTCTTTTACATCACGTGGACAGCCGGGTGCATGTGCGTTGCTTACCTGGGGAACACTTAAGCATTGTGCAGACCATGTACACCCTTTCATGGAAACGGTATTCCCTGGTGGCTGTGGCCTCTTTCAGCAGGATAATGCGCACTGCCACAAAGCAAAAATGGTTCAGGAATGGATTGAGGAGCACAACAACGGGCTTAAGGTGTTGACTTGGCCTCCAAATTCCCCAGATCTCAATCCAATCGAGCATCTGTGGGATGTGCTGAACAAACAAGTCTGATCCATGGAGGCCCAACCTTGCAACTTACAGGACTTAAAGGATCTGCTGCTAACACCTTGGTGCTTGATACCACAGCACACCTTCAGGGGTCTAGTGGAGTCCATGCCTTGACGGGTCAGGGCTGTTTTGGCAGCAAAAGGGGGACCAACACAATATTAGGAATTGGTGTATGTTTATAATAAAATTGATCGTTTTTCTCTCTATAATAGTGGTTATACCTACATGCATTCTTGTTTTTTGTTTGCCTGTACAGATTAGTTCCATCTGGCTGCTCAAGAAATTATCAGAGGACCCAGAATGTCGTACGGATCCATTGACGCAGGCTCTTTTGGAAGCAGAAATCCGTTTGGTGGGCCCACAAGGCAGGGATACCAGCCAGTAGGTAAAGACATTTTTTCATGCTCACAGGCAGGGTTTCTCTCTATTTATCACCAGGCATTGTTGAAAAAAATATTATAAATCATACGACGGAGACAAAGATTTTGGTCCCTCCTCATTTACTAAAGCACGGCATTATGCGTTTATTCCTTCTCTATAAATCATCATGGGATTAATAAGCCATATGGCTAATTTAGTGAAGTTCTGCCTTGTCGGAGTTCTGATGTGTTTAGTAACAAGTAATATGTATCTTGTATTAAACATTGTCTTCGTTAGTTATAATACAATGTCATGGTAACAGAAGAGCTTGTTAGATCTTTCAAAATGTTAGAGTATTTCACCAGCTCCGTTAAATCAACAAAAAAAATAGCTGCAGGTGGAAATATTACATCCCCAAAAAGAAATATGGAAATTAAATATGGAGAACACTTCTGTTGCGGGCAGAGTAAAACCTCAAGCCTTAATGTGATAGGAAATGCCTGATTTTAATATATAAACAAGACCCTAACTGACTTATAAATGGTTTCTAGAATGTGATTATTATCAGAGCAGCATAACCAAGCACATATTGAGTAACTTTATTTTTAGGTCACTCTGTAGTCACATAATCTGGGTTGACCTTAACTTTTTTTTGCAATAGGCATGAAACTAAACATAACAAGCAAGGAAGGAAAACTAAATATAATGTAAAAAGTGTTGTTTGCTTTTATCACACTTTCCTTACTGTGACTAGCTAGGGTTAGGTCTTAGGTTAGGTATTAAGTCACTTACACATGACATTTCATTTCCACAATAACTAAACATATAAATGTGAAAGTGTACTTTCCTTAACTAACTAGCAAGCTAGCTAACTTAATTATTAATGACAGACTGACAGATAGATAGACAGACAGACAGACAGACAGACAGACCAACCAATAGATAGACAGACAGACTGTCCGTCCATTCGTCTGTCCGTCCATCTGTCTGTCTATCTATCTATCGGTCTGTTAATAATTAATAATTAAGTTAGCTAGCTTGCTGACCGACAGACAGACAGAACGATATACACTCACCTAAATGATTATTAGGAACACCTGTTCAATTTCTCATTAATGCAATTATCTAATCAACCAATCACATGGCAGTTGCTTAAATGCATTTAGGGGTGTGGTCCTGGTCAAGACAATCTCCTGAACTCCAAACTGAATGTCAGAATGGGAAAGAAAGGTGATTTAAGCAATTTTGAGCGTGGCATGGTTGTTGGTGCCAGACGGGCCGGTCTGAGTATTTCACAATCTGCTCAGTTACTGGGATTTTCACGCACAACCATTTCTAGAGTTTACAAAGAATGGTGTGAAAAGGGAAAAACATCCAGTATGCAGCAGTCCTGTGGGCGAAAATGCCTTGTTGATGCTAGAGGTCAGAGGAGAATGGGCCGACTGATTCAAGCTGATAGAAGAGCAACTTTGACTGAAATAACCACTCGTTACAACCGAGGTATGCAGCAAAGCATTTGTGAAGCCACAACACGCACAACCTTGAGGCGGATGGGCTACAACAGCAGAAGACCCCACCGGGTACCACTCATCTCCACTACAAATAGGAAAAAGAGGCTACAATTTGCACGAGCTCACCAAAATTGGACAGTTGAAGACTGGAAAAATGTTGCCTGGTCTGATGAGTCTCGATTTCTGTTGAGACATTCAGATGGTAGAGTCAGAATTTGGCGTAAACAGAATGAGAACATGGATCCATCATGCCTTGTTACCACTGTGCAGGCTGGTGGTGGTGGTGTAATGGTGTGGGGGATGTTTTCTTGGCACACTTTAGGCCCCTTAGTGCCAATTGGGCATCGTTTAAGTGCCACGGCCTACCTGAGCATTGTTTCTGACCATGTCCATCCCTTTATGACCACCATGTACCCATCCTCTGATGGCTACTTCCAGCAGGATAATGCACCATGTCACAAAGCTCGAATCATTTCAAATTGGTTTCTTGAACATGACAATGAGTTCACTGTACTAAAATGGCCCCCACAGTCACCAGATCTCAACCCAATAGAGCATCTTTGGGATGTGTTGGAACGGGAACAGGAATAACACAGTATTAGTATGGTGTTCCTAATAATCCTTTAGGTGAGTGTATGTGTATATATATATATATATATATATTAGACAGACAGACAGACAGACAGACCGATAGATAGACAGACAGACAGACAGACAGAGAGTGCCAGCAGCCAGCAGCCATATCACCCTGTATCCCAAGACCTGGATGGGAGACCTCCTTGGAAAACTAGGTAGCTGCTGGAAGAGGTGTTAATGAGGCCAGGGTGCTCGCCTTGTGGTCTGTGTGGGTCCTAACTGTCAACAAGCAACGTCCTTTGGATGAGACGTTAAACCGAGGTCTTAACACTCTGTGGTCATTAAAAATCCCAGAGAAGTGGGTGTAACCCCGGCATCCCGGCCAAATTTTCCCATTGGCCTCTATCCATCATGGCCTCCTAATCATCCCCATATACTGATTGGCTTCATCACTCTGTATTCTCTCCACCATAAGCTGGTGAATGGTGGGCGTTCTGGCGCAAAATGGCTGCCGTCGCATCATCCAGGTGGATGCCGCACATTGGTGGTGGTTGAGGAGATTCCCCCCTTCTATATGTAAAGTGCTTTGAGTACCTAGAAAAGTGCTATATAAATGTAACAAATTATATTATTATTATTATTACAGACAGACAGACAGACATGGATGGATGGATTTAAGAAATGTAATCTAAGAAACCCTAATGTAGCTGCTTAAAAAAAGCAAGAAAAACTGTACATTTTGCTTTCCTGCGGTTGTTGTGTAATACAGATAACGCCATGCATGACGGCCCGTGTCATAAGTGTGAATTTAAGCGACATATTTAGTTCACATGAATTCATTTGCATGAATACAAGATGTTTTACAAGAACATGTTGGTAAGAAAGTGAGCAACTGAAATGTCAGTCTAACAGCATGTGCCTTTTGTTGGCTGTTTTTGTTAGTAGAGTTTATGTTTTTATCAGAGCCATGCAGGAGAAAGGGGTGCATCAAATGAACACCTTAAAAAAGGAAAACAACTTCTCGCACAGAACCTCTCACAATCAAAACATGCAAAAGCAAATAGCTTCCTCTTTCACGCAGCATGACCTGAGTAAATCATACATTCTGAGATCTCTCTCTCTGAGGCTGAGCATTCGGCTGCTGCCAGTCCCACAGGACAACAGCGAGAGAGTGAAGAGACAAGGCTTTGATCACAGACAGACCTGCGTTCAGGAGCCTGTCAGCTTTCTGTGTTTGTGCGCTCCGGCATCAGGCTGGCTGAAGAGGGGCTCAGGCGATGATCAAAGCCGGGGTTAAGTCTCTAATGGAGTTGTCAGTCGAGCTAATCTTTCCCCACCTCTCCCCTGCCAAACCTTTTAACTCCCCTCCAGCAGCATATGCATTTCTCTGCCGTTCTTTCTCTTCCTCTCTCTCTTTCTCTGTCACTCCATTTCCCGTTGTTGTTCTCCTTCCTCCTCCCGCCTTTACTGTCTTCCAGCTAAGCATCACCAACACACTCTCCTCATCTCTCCTCGTTTTTCTCTCTTCATCTGGTGTTTGTTTGCAAGATCCTTCTTCTGTTTTTCTTTACTTTCCTCTTTTCTTCTTTCTTTCCTTGCTGGCATGTTTGTTTACTTTCTTTCTTTCTTGTTTGCTTCTTTCATACTTGCATTCTTGCTTTCTGTCATCCTTCCTTCCTTCCTTCCTTCCTTCTTATTTTGTAGATTCTTCTTCCTTCTTCCTTTTGACATCACTCCCTCTCATACTTTCCTTTGATTTTTTGTTTGCATTCCTTCATTTCCACCATCAGTTCTTCCTTCCTGCTTTCAACCTTCCTTTTCTTTTACTCCTTTCTCACTTCCTTCCATCTTTGCTTTCTTGCTTCTTTCTTCCATTAATTCCTCCCTGTCAAACTTTCCTTCTTCCTTTTTTCTTTTTATCTTGCATTTTCTTTCTTTCTTTCTTTCTTTCTTTCTTTCTTTCTTTCTTTCTTTCTTTCTTTTGTAGATTCGTCTTCCTTCTTCCGTTTTGACATCACTCCCTCTCATACTTTTCTTCCTTTTCTTGCTCCTTTCTTTCTTTCTTTCTTTCTTTCTTTTTTTCTTTTGTAGATTCTTCTTCCTTCTTCCTTTTTGATATCACTCCCTCTCATACTTTTCTTCCTTTTCTTGCTCCTTTCTTCCTTCCTTTTCATTTTCCTTCATTCCTTCATTCCTTCAATCATTCCTGCCTGTCCGCAAGTACCGCACAGTCTGGTCATATCTGGCCCGTCATGGTCCTCTCCATGTTTCTCAGTAATGGTTAACTGCACTGTTGTCTCACTCCCGTCTCTCTGCACACAGAAAAAAAGGCTCTTGTCATGAGACGACCGTCTGAGCAGAGCCCAGTGCATGTGGTTAGTCCGCGTCTGGATGAGGCTTCAGCCTCTGCTGTGTTCATTAGGGAGGTTTGTGGGGTGGGTCTGTCTGTGTGGAGAGACTAATGAATGGACACTGAAACACCAGCAGGTACCACACAGCCGTCATGAGCGGCCAAACCCGGGGCGTGCTCCACGTCCATGCTGGAACGATCCAAACAGAAGGAATAAATGAGCTCAGGTGTCATGCCTCATTCAGAGAGAGAAAGTGGAACAAACAGCGTGAAAATACACACACACACACACACACACAGCTACAAAACATAGGCCTGATTGTTTGTGCTGATCCATGTGGGGTGGGTGTGTGTGTTTGTAAGCCATCTCTGCCTGTTTCAGCAATCTTTGCCATTGTGAGTCCGGGTTTTACATATACGTCCAATTACTGCACTTTTGTCAGATTTTGTGAATTGCAACCCTCTGAGACTTCTATGAGTGCAATTTAGCGTAAACCAGTATTATTGTCTGAAACAATATTGCATGTTTCCGAGATCAAATGTGAAAGACAAATTGACTAAGGAATAAAGGTCTTTTCGCTCACAGAAGTAATCAAGCATTCCATGATTACCTAGAAAGGCCACGTCGTGCGTCAATGTCTTGATTGCATTCTAATTGGCAGGCTTTGGGAAGTGGAGGTCTTTTAGTATGTTTCAGTATAGATTGTGAGATTACATCAGTGTAATGAGAGCAAATTTCATAACGTTTAGCGACAAGTTAAGTGCTGAGAAAGACTGGAAATGTCAAACACTATGTGTTAAATACCCATTTACGTACTTGAATTGTTAAATGAACAGAATATCCTGAGCATTGTCTTTGGATTTGTGTCCAAGCTGAATAACCCAAACATTATGGGTTTTGTTTGCACCAAAAAGGTCTAAAATACCTGGAAAGAGCATTCCCATTTATTTTAATGGCAAAGTACAGATACTTGATTAGCAGTCAATATACACCGATCAGGCATATCATTATGACCACCTTCCTAATATTGTGTTGGTCCCCCTTTTGCTGCCAAAACAGCCCTGACCCGTCGATGCATGGACTCCACTAGACCCCTGAAGGTGTGCTGTGGTATCTGGCACCAAGATGTTAGCAGCAGATCCTTTAAGTCCTGTAAGTTGCGAGGTGGGGCCTCCATGGATCGGACTTGTTTGTTCAGCACATCCTACTGATGCTTGATTGGATTGAGATCTGGGGAATTTGGAGGCCAAGTCAACACCTCAAACTCGTTGTTGTGCTCCTCAAACCATTCCTGAACTATTTTTGCTTTGTGGCAGGGCGCCTCCGCCGGCTTGCCTTCTTCCCATAGTGCATCCAGGTGCCACGTGTTCCCCTGGTAAGCGACTCACACGCACCCGGCCATCCACGCGATGTAAAAGAAAACGTGATTCATTATTCCAGGCCACCTTCTTCCATTGCTCCGTGGTCCAGTTCTGATGCTCACGTGCTGCTTTCAGCAGTGGACAGGGATCAGCATGGGCACCCTGACTGGTCTGTGGCTATGCAGCCCCATACGCAGCAAACTGCAATGCACTGTGTATTCTGACACCTTTCTATTAGAACCAGCATTAACTTCTTGAGCAATTTGAGCTACAGTAGCTTGTCTGTTTGATCGGACCACACGGGCCAGCCTTCGCTCCCCACGTGCATCAATGAGCCTTGGCCGCCCATGACCCTGTCGTTGGTTCACTACTGTTTCTTCCTTGGACCACTTTTGATAGATACTGACCACTGCAGACCAGGAAAACCCCACAAGAGCTGCAGTTTTGGAGATGCTCTGACCCAGTCGTCTAGCCATCACAATTTGGCCCTTGTCACTCAAATCCTTACGCTTGCCCATTTTTCCTGCTTCTAACACATCAACTTTGAGGACAAAATGTTCACTTGCTGCCTAATATATCCCACCCACTTACAGGTGCCGTGATGAAGAGATAATCAGAGTTATTCACTTCACCTGTCAGTGGTCATAATGTTATGCCTGATTGGTGTATGGTGCATAATAGTGTTGTTAAGGCATTGACCTAAACAAATTTTGATATCTTCTTATCTGCATCCCTTTCTCTTGGAGAGGGTTATTTAAATTAATGAAGTATTTATGCATGTTCTATGTGAGGACACACAGCTCCTGAACTCAATAACCTCCTTTGTGTGCTGTTCTGATTGAAACATCTTAGTACTTGGAGTTATCTCATGAACCAAGCATTAAATTTGTGTCCCGCTTTTCTGAAAGAACCACAAAGTTCTCAAAGAGTTGCTTGCCCCAAAATCCTTAGGGCTAAAGATTCTATATGTGTAGTGTGTACAAGTGTTTGTGTATTTGCCAAAGATAACACAAAGGAGGGAGCAAAGCACTGCCAGATCCTCCCAATGCATTAACTGGAGCTGCACATGCTGTGCACGCAACCTAAAACACACAGTGACTTCTGGTGTTGACGACAGTAAATAAACATGCCTGCAATAAGCAATGCACTTCAGGCTGGGTTTCTAAGTATTTTTTTAAAAGCAATCAACTAAACTGAGCATATTTAGCAGCACTAAAACATTCTGTGATTTGCTTTGAGTCTTTTAACACAGATTTTTTTCTTCTTAATGAAAATGTTTGTCTTGTTCTCCATCCTTAAAACAACATACTTTTTTTTTTTTTTTGAGTAGCAAGATATTAGGACTTATTTTCAGAAAATATACATAGATTTTTTTCTTGCCCCATTGGCAAAGTGTGTTGGTAAACAATATTAAAAAAACTATTTGCTAAATTGCTAACTCACTAGTGATGTAATGATAAAAATGTGATGAAATATTGTTGATGTAAACAATATGATTCGCGATATAGAGTTAGTTTTATCCAAGGCTCAGCTTACTGTATTTATAGGCCTATAATTCAATCAAAAATGTAAATTCTGTCATCATGTACTCACCCACTTGTCGCTTCAAACCTATTCGATTTTTATTTAACTTCAAAACACAAATTAAGATATTTTTTCTGTACCTCAATTTAAAGTCCAATCCTCTCAAACTTAAAAGATCCAAAAAATGTCATAAAGGCATCGTAACAATAATCAAACAAGTGGTCTAATCCAAATCCAAGTCTTCTGAAGAGACACGATGGCTTTATATGATGAACAGATTTACAACACGGAAACAACATGAGAGTGAGTAAATGCAGAAACAACCATTTACAGTTTGGGAATAGTCATTTTGACACGCTTTCTTGCGATTAGAACTGACTGATTCCATTGATCGGATTGACACTCCTATCACATTTCGCTTTAGCAGTATGATTATTCAAAGCGTTTTAGATGGTTTATTCTTATATGTATAATGCATTAATAGCAGGAGAGGCGGAACATAGCGAGCACCGGGAGAGTCTGTTGAGAAAAAATGTAAGTTCCCTTTCAGTCGAACGTGACCGACGAATTGGGATCACTTAAGGGAGCCCCTATCAGCTTCGAGATATAGAGAACCGGCCAATGACTATTGGCGTGCGAGATTTGCATCTCGCGCTCCGCCCCGCAGCGCGGGTATAAAGCGGAAGCGAATGCAGCACACTGTTGTCATTCACTTCGGAGCCGAACGCCGTTGATGAAGCACAGACTGCCTGTATTCAGCGAGAAAGAGAGAGAATTGCCTGAGGATCGTTCTTGTGCTGGTCAGACGGCACAAAACAGCGCGACCGCGGGCTCACCGCTGCTGGAAGCAGAAACCAACTGCTGTTTTCACAGCAACAGTTAAAAAAATAAATAAAAAAAACTGCTGGTTCGTGAAGCGTTTCACTTGAGAGCAGATACAGGCTGCACTATCTCCTGTATTCTGCCGCGGTCTTCCCTGGGTGCTTCAGCACTAAAAGAGCGTTTCCTCACAAAAAGAGCAACACGGGTGTGACACTGCGTCTTTTTCAAGATGTCATTCCACCCGTGCGTTTCTGGATGCGGTCATTCCCTGTCGCCCGCTGACGGTCACAATCGCTGTATCCCGTGGCTGGGCATTCAGCACGCTGAGGCAGCTTTTGTGGATAGTTCATGTTCCCACTGCGGGAACATGACTATCGCGGCGCTTAGGTCGAGTCTCGCCTACCTTCGGGAAGGTGGAGTCCCCCTACCCATACCTCGATCTAGTGCTATTCCTGCCCAGCAGAATAGACCTACTTCGACGGATGGCCGGGGTGACCTGAGGATTACGTTCAGGGCAAACCCGCCGAGCCAGCCTCCGCAGGCCCCTGATCCCTCACAAGCGCCGCAGCCGGTAGGGCTTCCGGAGGAAATCGCTGGCCCCTCCCATGGGCGTCCAGTGGTGACCTTCGGGCTCCAGTAGACGAACAGATGTCGATTGCTGCATCGGAGGGGGAGTTCCGGTCCTCGGAGGATGAAGATTCGGCTGTACTGCGTCCCTCTGGGAGAGTGGCAACGGCCGAGTCGGACCCCGAGTTGACGGCTATGCTTTCCCAGGCCGCCGAAAAGGTCGGGCTTGAGTGGAACCACCCTCCACCACGTCCCGAACCTTCTAGGTTGGATGATTGGTTTCTCGGGGCGGGTCGCGCTGGTTCTCAGCGTCCCGCCCGGTGCCTTTCTTCCCGGAGGTGCATGAGGAGCTCACCAGGTCGTGGACGACACCATTTAGTGCCAGAAACAGACCTGGTGGCTCCTCCCTCCTCACTACCCTTGACGGCGGGCAAGCCAGGGGGTACGTGGGAATCCCGCCAGTGGAGCGGGCCGTCACGATGCAACTGTGTCCGACGACCGCCTCCAACTGGCGCGGTGACCCGCGGCTCCCGTCCAAGGCCTGTAAGTTCTCTTCCAGTCTGACTGCGAAGGCTTACAGGTCTTGTGGCCAGGCTGCATCCGCCTTGCATGCCATGGCGTTGCTCCAGGTGCATCAGGCCCAGGCACTCATGGACATGCACGAGGGTAGGCCTGACCCAGAGCTCCTCCGGGAGCTCCGGACGGCGACGGACCTCGCCCTCCGGGCGACGAAAGTCACCGCCCGTTCTATCGCTCAGGCGATGTCCACCTTAGTGGTCCAGGAACGGCATCTCTGGCTCAACCTGGCCGACATGAGGGAGACCGACAAGTATCGGTTCCTGGACTCCCCCGTTTCTTCGGCCGGGTTGTTCGGCGACGCGGTCGAGAGCTTTGCCCAGCAGTTCTCGGCCACCCAAAAGCAGACGGAGGCGATCAAACACATCCTGCCCTGGTGGCCAGCTGCTGCCTCCACCCAGCCGCCGGTCGCAGCGCCTCCGCCTGCCCGTCGCCGAGGACGTCCACCTGCCGCCGCCCCCGCTCCCGCCCCAGCCCAGCAGCAGCCTCCACCCGGGCATAGGCGTGGAGCCGGCCGTGGGAAGGACGTCCAGCCCGCTCAGACCGCTGCCAAGCCAGGTGGCAAGCGCCGTCGTAAGAGACCCTGAGACGGGCCACCCAGAGATGGAGGAGACGGCTCTTCAGGAGATGGTTGCAGCACCACTCCTTCCCCCGGAGGAGGGCCGGGGGAGAATCTTTTGTTTGACTTCAGTTCCGCCGCTGGCCCATCCTCAACTATCTCGACGACTGGCTGATCCTTGCCCAGTCGCGAGAACAGTTGTGCGAACACAGGGACATGGTGCTCAGTCACCTCAGCCGGTTGGGTCTTCGGGTCAACTGGGAAAAGAGCAAACTCTGCCCCACGCAGAGGATCTCTTTTCTCGGTATGGAGCTGGATTCGGTCGGCCTGACAGCGCGCCTCACCGAGGAGCGCGTCCAGTCAGTGTTGAACTGCTTGATTTCGTTCAAATGCAGGACAGCGGTACCATTGAAACATTTTCAGAGGCTCCTGGGGCATATGGCATCCGCAGCCGCAGTAACGCCGCTCGGGTTGCTTCATATGAGACCGCTTCAACGCTGGCTACACAACCGAGTCCCGAGATGGGCGTGGCACAGCGGATCCCTCCGTGTCCCTGTGACTCTGAGGTGCCGCCAAACCTTCAGCCCGTGGTCGGACCCTTCATTTCTACGGGCAGGAGTTCCCCTAGAACAAGTGTCCAGGCATGCTGTTGTCTCCACGGATGCCTCATCCACCGGCTGGGGTGCCACGTACAACGGGCTTGCAGTTTCGGGTCTGTGGACGGGGCCTCAACTGCAATGGCATATCAATTGCCTCGAGTTGTTAGCAGTTCGTCTTGCGCTGGGCCGCTTCAAAACGCCGCTACTAGGCAAGCACGTTCTGGTCCGTACGGACAACACTGCGGCCGTTGCGTACATCAACAAACAGGGTGGTCTACGCTCCCGTCGCATGTCACAACTCGCCCGCCATCTCCTCCTATGGAGTCAGAAGCATCTGAGGTCGCTTCGTGCCATTCACATTCCGGGCCTGCTCAATCGTGCGGCCGACGAGCTCTCACGACAGCCAGTGCTCCCCGGAGAGTGGAGACTCCATCCCCAGGTGGTCCAGCTGATCTGGAGTCGCTTCGGGACCGCACAGGTAGACCTGTTTGCCGCCCCGGACACGACCCACTGCCAGTTGTTTTATTCCCTGACCGAGGGGACCCTCGGCTCGGATGCGCTGGCACACAGCTGGCCCCGGGGCCTACGCAAGTATGCGTTTCCCCCAGTGAGCCTTCTTGCACAGACTCTGTGCAAGGTCAGGGAGGACGAGGAGCAAGTCCTGTTGGTCGCTCCGTATTGGCCCAACCGGACTTGGTTCCCGGAACTAGTGCTTCTCGCGACAGCACCTCCCTGGCCCATTCCTCTGAGGAAGGACCTCCTGACTCAGAGACGGGGCACCCTATGGCACCCGCGTCTGGACCTCTGGAAACTCCATGTCTGGTCCCTGGACGGGACGCGGAGGTTCTAGGTGGCCTACCACAGGCTGTGGTAGACACCATCACTTCCGCTAGAGCTCCCTCTACGAGGCGCCTCTATGCGTTGAAGTGGAACCTGTTCGTCGGCTGGTGTTCTTCTCGCCGAGAAGACCCCCGGAGATGTTCGATCGGTTCCGTGCTTTCCTTCCCACTCCCTTCCGGGACCAGGTGGTGAGCCTGCAAGCGCTGCCTTCGGAGGAGGCAGACCCAGCCCTAGCTTTTCTCTGTCCAGTCCGCGCTCTGCGAACTTACGTGGACAGAACGCAAAGCTTCAGGACCTCAGAGCAGCTCTTCGTCTGTTATGGAGGCCAGCAGAAGGGAAAGGCTGTCTCCAAGCAGAGGATGGCCCACTGGATAGTGGATGCCATCGTCTTGGCGTATCTAACCCAAGACGTGCCCTGCCCGCTCGGGTTAAGAGCCCACTCCACTAGGGGTGTAGCTTCTTCCTGGGCGTTGGCTCGTGGCAACCCGCGGCAGTCGGATGTGGCGGAGCGTCCGACGCCAGGTCTAACACTCGTATGCATTGGTGGAACTTGTGTTAGGCTGGGTTCCATATGTTGTGACCCCCACGGCGGTCCCATATGTGTATTCTTCCATGGTACGGCTCCCTACGGCGAGCCCGTGTCTTTCCCTGCCGTCTCAGTTAGGTGTTGTTCCCCCGCCTGTTTGGCCGGGGCCACCCCTGGGACTTCTGTATGTTGCACTGCCCACGGCCAGTCCATACGTGTATTCTCCACATGGTAACTCCCTTCGGGCATGATGTGGCTTCGGCAGTGTCCCTCTGGGCACGCTTTCCCAGCGTTATCCAATACGCCGAACGTGACCGACTGAAAGGGAACGTCTCGGTTACGTATGGTAACCCTCGTTCCCTGAAGGAGGGAACGGAGACGTACGTCCCGTCGCCACAGTTGCTGTACCATCACTGCATGGCCGAGTCACTAGTTCGGCTCCTCAGTGAAAAACAACAGTGTGCTGCATTCGCTTCCGCTTTATACCCGCGCTGCGGGGTGGAGCGCGAATCTCGCACGCCAATAGTCATTGGCCGGTTCTCTATATCTCGAAGCTGATAGGGGCTCCCTGCAGTGATCCCAATTCGTCGGTGACGTCCGACGTACGTTTCCGTTCCCTCCTTCAGGGAACGAGGGTTACCATACGTAACCGAGACGTTTACAGTTTCAGTGACATTATTAAACTACTATATAATGTGTAATATAATGTATAGTAATGTAATGGGGGAATATTTGTGTGTCCTGATAATAATATAATAACAATCATATTATTTAAATAATAATAATTTAAAAAGTAATAATAAAAAAACATCTCTTCTTTATTTTGGCTTAAAATATCTTGATAAATGTCGTATTGTGAGTTTAGTATTGTGATAGTATTGTATCATGACAGGAGTGTATCGTTACACCCCTACTCGACACACTATCATTCAAATGTTTGGAGTCAGTACATTTTTTTTGATTTTTAAGAAATTAATACTTTTATTCATCAAAGACATTCAATTGACCAAAACGGACAGTAAAGACTGTTACATTGTTACAGAATACTATTTCAAATAAATAAATGCTGTAAATCTATTTATCAAAAAAATCCTGAATTTTTTTTTTTTTATCAAGGATTTCATAAAAAAATATTAGGTAGCACAACTGTTTTCAACTTAATAATAATAATAATAATCTAATAATAATAAGAAATGATTCTTGAGCACCAAATCGGCATATTAGAATGATTTCTGAATGGTCATGTGACAGTGAAGAATGGACTAATGGCTGCTGAAAATTAAGCTGTGCCATTACACGAATAAATTACATTTTAGAATAAATAAAAATAGAAAATAGTTATTTTAAATTGTAATATTATGTATTTTAATTTAAAAAATGCAGGTAATGCTTTAAGAGTGCTAATATTTGAGCATGTTGAATTGGTATAGACAATGATCATATTTACAGTATAACAGTTATTATACAGAAATTATACCGCTCAATGCTGTGATTGGTCATTAATGCAATGGCACAATGGTGTCGTGCAAATATTTGTGTAACATCCCGATCCCAGGAAAACATCCCAATGCATTATGTTTTATAATAATAGGCAGATAAAAACTGAATTATGTTTTCAGCATTTTTATTTATTTTTTTTGTCTAAATCTATCACGTCAGTGCTTTAACCGCTCATGCATGCATTGGTTTCCTTAGTAAGTCATTGTGTGACAGGCCTGGATCTCGCACTGCCGGGGATAAGGACCCGTCTCACACTGTATCACACATATCGTCTGACAGCCAGCTCTGGCCTGTAAACCCCTCTCTCCCTCGGCTCATCTCTGTTTTTTACCCTCTACAATACATGGGATTACTTTCTAGTGTTTGAGTTTGCGTTTTTCTGATAGGGTGTGTGTGAGAGAGAGCCACATACTGACCTCATGCATAACAAGGAGAAAGCTTTTGATTAAGTAATTTCCTGATTTGATAGTATAATTGAACACCCTGCAGAATCTGCATTTGCAGCCTCGACGAACAATTCAGAAAGGGCAGAAGTTAATTTGTCCTGTGTCCCAGATATTTGAGATCAATTTTCTCACCCCGGACTAGAGAAAAGTGCTTTGTAGTTTTGTTTTTCAGCACTTTAATGCATTTTGTGTCTGTTTATTTCCAGTGGAAAATACTCTCTACTCTCACACCCTAAAAATATATGTCCTGTGCTCTTCTACATTCCATCTAACTTTCCTTGATATACTAATCATGTTCCCCTTTGATTTTGACTCAACTTCCACACTTTTCTAATTATATTTTAATGTAAAAAGATTGGAAAATGGACATTTATTGTTGTGCCAGCCTTGTAGAATTGGCAGTGCTGTTATTGTGTGTGTGTTCATGTTTTTCTATCCCAGTGGGGACTTTAACCTGAATGCACACAGAATCATAGAGACTCGTGTCACCGTGGGGACCTAAACTGAAGTCCCCATGAGGCTTATAAATCATACAGAATGAGCTTTTTTAAAAATGTAAAAATACAGAAAATTTTAGGTTTAGTGTAAGGGGATAGAATATACAGTTTGTACAGTATACAAACCATTACATCTACGGAGAGTCCCCACAAAGATAGCGAAACTGTGTGTATGTGTGTATTCGTCTTCAAAGCTGATTCATGAAGGATCTAAGTGTATGATTTAGTAAAAGTATTGAAACATCTAGATATTATAGATAAGTAGATTTCCATTTCCACAAGGATTTATCAGCAGCAAAAGTTTCATTCACAATGCCTCGGGTTTTAGGATCTAACTGTTTTAAATCAAATGTCGCTTTAGAGCCGCTTTGCCTTTTTCATGACACTCTGTGTGTCTAGTTTTCTGTTGAGTGTGCACTATATATTATGCAAAATAATAATATTACAACGACCTCATCAGTTTTGGTTACATTTTGAATGCCGAACATTCTAACTATGTAAGTTTAAGGGAGTTATAGTTTATAGTACAAGTATAAATTGTATTAAAATCCAAAAATACGCCTTAAGTGTTCTGTAAACAGTGAACATACATTATTCACACTATGAATTCACTGGTCTTTTGTAGCATTAACGTAGCTGCAATTGTTAATTACTGCAGAAAAATTTATTTAAAACCTATTTGTTAATATTTTGCAATATAGGCTTTTATACAGCAATATAACATACTTAAGTGAACTACTCACCCATTGTTTAAAAAAGACATCTGTTGGGCTTGATGCAAACTACACACACAATGGCAGGCACATTAACAGTACTGTTTAGTAAATCTGACTGAAAATATTTTAAAGGCACAATATGTAGTTCCCTTTCGAGAGTACTCTCGTATTGCGTAAGTTAGCTTACGCTATGGGGAAAAACTCATTTTCTTGAGAATATTGAAGCCAAAATGATCCTTATAATTTATATATATAAAACGCAATGCAGCTGCGCAGAAGACCCCAGCAGAGCATACTAGAGCGCTGATTGGCTGTGCTGCGGCAACTGCACGAACCTATGGCGAGACGGCTGAGACGCGTGAACCAATCAGGTCACTTCGCGCCTTAGTGCATCAGTGCCCGCCAAAATGGGCGTGGCCTATGGCTATAAAAGCTCCCATTACGCCATAGGATTCAGATTTAATCTCCTTCAGCTCACTTACCTTCATTGACCTCCGGATTGAGAAGTCGCCGCTGTTGAAAAGGCCTTCAGCAGAGGGCAACTGCCTTGCAGTTCTGAGGACGCCGGTTCCTGTCTTCACTGGACACCACCTTCAGCCCGCTGTTCTGCTCCGCCATCCAGCACACTATATCCTTTACAAGCTGTGTGTGTGTTTACCGCTGCAACACACTGTAACACTCTTACAGTAAAGCCCTGCACTATGCTCGCTATATATAAAATAAGGTCATGGTATATGTACAGGTGCCATGCCTAAATGATCAACCATGGAGCATTTACATGTGCCTGTTTGTTTGAGGGAGAATTAGGGGGACTTTTGTTGGCCTCTAAGGACTCTTATTGTGATGGGCCGACCAATAAAGGGAAAGGGCGGCCATTTTAAGTTATGGGTGTTTGGTGAGGTGGCATGGTTGTTTTGGCATATATAGCTCAGAGTAATTGTCAGAGTAAAGGTAATTGAGACTTATCTCTGGGATATAGAGATTTTGTGCAGTATACCTTGGAGCTGTTTTCATATGTGCCGCTCTGGACTAGGATATACATTTTGGACTATACTCTGGAGACTTTTTTACAGCTGACGGATACCCTATTTTTTGTGGGGCTCTGAACCAGTGGATCTATTCTTTTTCTTTTTTTTGGACATTGTTTTTTCATCAGGACTTTAAACTTCCTACCTACCACCAAGCAGAAAAGGACTGTTGAGTATCATCTTTTTTTTTATTTTTTGTTTACCTGGACTTAGAGCTCTTGTGTTGTGGGCAGTGAGCCTACTCATGAACCTTTTCTATATGAACTAATTTATTTGAGTACGTAAAGAGAGACCACAGCTTGTATTATGCCAGCAAGGGTCTAAACTGCTTTATATTCTGAATCAGGTTTTTTGTGTATTACATTTTGGCAATGTGATAATGATTCAACCCTTCTTGTAAAGAGTTGCAGTTGTTATAACACACACTCACAAAAGAGCTGAGGCGTTGTTTCAAATGTGTCGTCTATCCTGTGCCTCGTGCAGAGGCCCTCTATTCGGCTGGGATTGTCACATCCTTTGCACTCTCACTCTCAGAATCCCCTTCGCCGGTCTTGTTCACCCAGGATGAACAACGCCCCTCTCAGTTAGCGGCCGGTCCTATTTCCTTCGGCGGAGCAGAAGCGGAGGAGGACGAGGATGACAGCCTTTCGCTCGCTGCATCCCGAAGTGAGGAATGGTCGGGCTCCATAGCTGACCCCGCACCTTCTGTTCAAGACAGCACCGGTGGCGTCAGAGCCGGCCTCGATGCTGAGCTCATTCGCCTGTTGACCAGGGCCGTCAGAGACCTCAGGCTCGATTGGTCTCATCCCGAGGAACCCACGCAAAGCAGGCTGGACGAGTGGTTTCTGCAAGGCCGCCGTCAGGCCCCTCTGCAGAGGCCGGCTCCCTTCTTCCCTGAAGTTCACGACCAGCTGACGAAATCGTAGAAGGTGCAAATTCTCGTCTCAAATCATTGGCTTCCTTAGCGCTCTTGACACTCGGCGGCGCAAAGGAGAAAGATTACGAGAGTCTTCCCCCTCGCACATCTCAGCCGCTTCACCATAGGTTTGTGCAGTTGCCGCAGCACAGCCAATCAGCGCGCTATTATGCTCTGCTGGGGTCGCCTCCTCCGCTCATGCGTATGTGGGGTAACGCAGCGCTGTTTTATCATATTAGATACATTTGAGTGTGTTGAAAATGATGTTATAACATTACTCTGTGTGTTCGCACAAACGTTGGCTTGTGTTGCTAAATGGCATTTTTTTATGTTAATTTTAAAAAATTGTACGATGGAGAAAATGCTGTTTGTTGTTCGGGTTCAGCATAGTTTCAAGGTAAGCAGTTTTGGAACTTGAGCAGACACTGAATAAGACACTCTCTCTTTACAAAACCCCGCCTTCGAAAGATATTCCTTTGAATGTGCAAAATGATTGACAGGCAGAATGCACATCAAAGTCTTCTGATTGGCTGATCAGTGACTACTTTTTTTTTTCTTTGAAGACACCTAGTTCAGTGATATCTTTCAGGTAATGGGGCTTTTGTGTGTGTGTGCCATTCCATAAAAAGCATGTCACAGCATCTTTAATTATCATATAAATAATTAAATTGTGTCCATAGAGTCTGTATCTGGTATGAGCTGAATACAGTGCAGAAATGCACTCTGCTTGCAGAGTGTCTAATTATATTATTTGTTATTTATATATTGAATTGCAAAAAAAAAAACAAAAAAAACATTACGTATGTTTTTATTTCTAACATTTAATATCTTTATTTACCACATAGAAATGAATTGGTTACCTTGGTAATTCCTTTTTTTTTTTTATATATTCTCTGCTTATAACTGTATAGGCCTACATGAAATTTAACCACTAGAATGTTCCTTGACTGTGGCACAGACGCAAAACAAATAACAAATAGACACATAGCACCATGGGCGACAGGAAAAATGTCAGAGATTCCCAACACAATAATTGTGTGTGTGATGGGAGTTTAGATGAATCTAGGTCTCATAAAGTGTTGAGAGGGAATCATGCTGGGTCTTCATACAAACTCACAGGAAGTAGTGGCCTTGTGTTTCCCCCTCTTAGCCCACCCCATATGGAGGGATAGTGCTCAATGCAGAGTGGAATGAATATGGAACGTCCATCTATCACAGTGATGGAGGAGTGAGTATGAGAGGTGTGCGCATAGCTGGAGGCCAGTGAAGATAACAGTAAGGGCACAAAAGGTTGTTTCCCTGAAAAATGATCCACTGAGAACAGCTTATCACCTTTGTAGTGCACACACACATAAACACAAGCACATCTGGCTGGAAGCAGTCAGATAGATAATGTCATATGCTTCTCGCTGTCATGTCAAATTCACACTTAAATATATATTTTTTAATGTTAAACGATTAGTCACACATGTAATGTCAAGAAGTCTCCATTTTGTTCTTACTTTTGAACTGGTTATTAACTTAATTCATCAGGTTCCAGATATAATTTGGCACATATCTATTTATACTGCCTACATTTGAGCTCATAGTTAGTCCTATTATGGTGCTTTGTTTTTAAATCTAAAATGATCTTAATAGACTGAATTGATTTTTATTTATTTTTTCATGTAATAAAAGTTTTCTGTAAACACATTTACCTGTCTTTGTTTTGTCGTCAAAGTGCTGGTTTCCAAAGTAGTTGTCTTATACACTGACAAAAATTTGGTGTAGGATTTAAATCGAAACAAATTTCATTTAGAAATTGCTAGTAAATTTCACAAAATTGACAAGTAACACCTTGAATTAAACACATTTTAAAGTACAAATGTACTCCATAAATATTATATATATATATATATATATATATATATTATTCATACATACATACATACATGCATAAAGTGTAGCTTGTTATATTTTATTTATTTATTTAAAGTGCAAAAAAAATCAAATAGTGGAAAATTAAATCTATTTTTTTTTTTTTTTTTTTTAAGAAATCAGTTACTATAGTAACCAGGACTTCACAACCCCAGTTGTGGTGCATCTATGGTGGAGAGTATGAGTAGTTTAAGTTATTTTGATTAATTTGAGTTAATTTTAGTTGTAGTTATTATTTTCTATTATAATATTGCTTTTGAATCTCAGTTTGACGCCATGAAGCTGTTGAATTCCTGCTTTAATAACAAATTAGCCACCTCTCTGTCTAATTGTAGCAATAACTAAGAGGTTTTGACTCACTTTTATATCCCCATGAGCAGTTCTTTAAATGTGTGTGTGTCCCTTATTTGTATATGTGTGTGTGTGTGTGTGTGTGTGTGTGTATTTTTTAAAAAAAAATCATTGATGAATTATTTTGGGTGCTGCATACATGCTTCAGTGGACCAACAAGAATTGTGGACAAGAATATTTGCTGCTCTTCCCTATTCCTCCTCCTCTCTTCACCTGCTTCGTCTGTACCAAGTCCAAACCCTCTCTTAGAGTAGAATATGCATCTGCAAAAGATTGCCTGCGATTTTCCCCTCTCAAGTGCAAGTGCATTAGGGCACAGATGAAGAGTTGTGAAAAACAGCATGTCAATTACAGTCATTTTGAGGGCAGAGGTAGACAAAAGCTGAGAGATGACACATTTGTGTGTATGTGTGCAGGGCCTGTGGGTTGTACTTTGATGAGGATGTGCAATTGATTTTGATTAAGAGCTCTTGATGATTACCTGTTCTTATCAGGGTGTGCATGATACATGCATTTGATGAAGAAAATGGCTGTGCCCACACTCCCATTTGGGTGGCTCACGACTCAGTCTGTTTAGGCCTAGCTGCTGCCCAGAAACATGGTGTGTTTTTGATTCTGCTTTGTTTGGCTCCTCTTAGCAGAAATATGGAGGCCCTCATGAGTAGGGGATGCAGAAAAAAAAACATCATGCATGAGGCATTTTGTAATAGTGATGTTTTTTTTGTTTTGTTTTTTTTTACCTCAGGTAAGGGTTTAATAAAAAAAAAAAAAAAAAAAAAAAAAATCTAATGTAAAAATATAACTTTTCTTTATAACGTTTTTTAATCCTACTTAACCATGGTAAAGTCACTTTAATGCACAGCCTCAAGTGGCTTTTTCTTTTATAAAATATTATATTATATATTATATTATAATGTTCAAATAAAATATATATTAAGTTATTATTATTATTATAAGTTATTATTACGAATTATTTATATTATTATTTATATCATTAATAAATACAATACTGTTGAAAAGTTTGGGGTCTGTAAGATTTGTTTTGTTTTTGAAAAGTCTTTTATGCTCACCAAGACTGCCTTTATTTGATAAACATAACAGTAACATTGTGAAATATTATTACAATTTAAAAGAACTATTTGATATTTTAATATATTTTTAATGTAATTTATGATCCTTCAGAAAACATTCTACACAGTGATCAGAAAAGTGAGGAAACCCTTTGCCTTAAAATTAAGTAAATAAACTTCATGCATAATGGAAAAAATTAAGTTACGTATGTGGAATTGTCATATTGGAATTGTCGACTGATCACTTTTTACAGTGTAGTAACATTTATTCTTATCATCATTGTATAAAACGGTTGTGCTGCTTAATATTTTTGTGGTATCTGTGACATTTTTTCTTTTTTTTGATGAGTAGAAAGTCCAAATAGAACAGCATTTGAAATCAAACTATGTACTTTACTGTCAATTTTAATAAATGAAATGCATCCTGAAATGCTATTAAATTGATAGTGTAATTTTTAATAAATAATTAATTCTATTAATAAACAATTCTTTCACAAATAACACATTGGTGCGTTAATAATAAATGTGAACTGATGTGTGCGTATAATGTTTTTTGTACAGTGCTCATCGAATCATATTTCAGTCTATCAAATCCGTTTTGATTACAATTGATTTACAATAAATTGCCTAGGATACTATGTTAGCATAAAACAAATGAGACACACCAACTTTAAAGGCTGTTTTTACAAATAAATTGTCAAAATGTCAAAACTTCTTTCCCCCACAGCTACACAAGTCAGCCCCTCAGAGCTGCAAGATGTGTTTCAGGAAACCTCCTCTAACATCTTTCAGATCAATGCTAACGGTGAGTTTTAAAAGCCTCCAAATATTCTGACCTTGATTTTAAGCCGTTTAGGAAGTCGTGAGGTGAAAGTGACAAAATGAAATACACATGGAAGTTTCTGTCTGTTCCTTTCAGTGGTAACACTAGAGAAGAACCTTCAATCGTTGGGAACATCCAGAGACACAGCAGAGCTACGGCAGAGTTTGTAAGTCAACACACACACAGTGACACACACACACACACACGCACAAACCTGAGCATGCACGCTAAAGGTAATTTGACCTTTTTCATCTATATATATATATATATACACTCACCTAAAGGATTATTAGGAACACCATACTAATACTGTGTTTGACCCCCTTTCGCCTTCAGAACTGCCTTAATTCTACGTGGCATTGATTCAACAAGGTGCTGAAAGCATTCTTTAGAAATGTTGGCCCATATTGATAGGATAGCATCTTGCAGTTGATGGAGATTTGTGGGATGCACATCCAGGGCACGAAGCTCCCGTTCCACCACATCCCAAAGATGCTCTATTGGGTTGAGATCTGGTGACTGTGGGGGCCATTTTAGTACAGTGAACTCATTGTCATGTTCAAGAAACCAATTTGAAATGATTCGAGCTTTGTGACATGGTGCATTATCCTGCTGGAAGTAGCCATCAGAGGATGGGTACATGGTGGTCATAAAGGGATGGACATGGTCAGAAACAATGCTCAGGTAGGCCGTGGCATTTAAACAATGCCCAATTGGCACTAAGGGGCCTAAAGTGTGCCAAGAAAACATCCCCCACACCATTACACCACCACCACCAGCCTGCACAGTGGTAACAAGGCATGATGGATCCATGTTCTCATTCTGTTTACGCCAAATTCTGACTCTACCATCTGAATGTCTCAACAGAAATCGAGACTCATCAGACCAGGCAACATTTTTCCAGTCTTCAACTGTCCAATTTTGGTGAGCTTGTGCAAATTGTAGCCTCTTTTTCCTATTTGTAGTGGAGATGAGTGGTACCCGGTGGTGTCTTCTGCTGTTGTAGCCCATCCACCTCAAGGTTGTGCGTGTTGTGGCTTCACAAATGCTTTGCTGCATACCTCGGTTGTAACGAGTGGTTATTTCAGTCAAAGTTGCTCTTCTATCAGCTTAAATCAGTCGGCCCATTCTCCTCTGACCTCTAGCATCAACAAGGCATTTTCGCCCACAGGACTGCCGCATACTGGATGTTTTTCCCTTTTCACACCATTCTTTGTAAACTCTAGAAATGGTTGTGCGTGAAAATCCCAGTAACTGAGCAGATTGTGAAATACTCAGACCGGCCCGTCTGGCACCAACAACCATGGCACGCTCAAAATTGCTTAAATCACCTTTCTTTCCCATTCTGACATTCAGTTTGGAGTTCAGGAGATTGTCTTGACCAGGGCCACACCCCTAAATGCATTGAAGCAACTGCCATGTGATTGGTTGATTAGATAATTGCATTAATGAGAAATTGAACAGGTGTTCCTAATAATCCTTTAGGTGAGTGTGTATATATATATATATATATATATATATATATATATATATATATATATATATATATATAATAACTCCCAGGACCTTTTATTGCGGCAGAGAAAAGCAGATTTGTGGTCTATTATAATGTCTTGATATTTTCTCACAGGCCTTCATTGGTTTTAAGAGCTTCCCTTTTGCTGACTCTCTATAGAGCACTCTGAAACAGTGTAACATCTGAGCACTCGCTCTCACTGTTTCATCACCTTCCACCCAGCATGTATTGATTACTCATCTGACTTTTGTAGTCAGGATGCCGCAATTACTAAATTATTTTCCGATGACAAAGTAGCTGGTCTGAAATCGCTGTTGTTTGAAATGCATTACACAATCTGTGTCCAGTGGCGGCTCATCAATTATATCAGCCTTTTTTTTCTTTTTTTTTTTAATGAAAGCATTGAAAACCTAATACTGTCTTGTGTGTGTGTGTGTGTGTGTGTGCTGTTGTTTTTTTCCCCCTTTGAAGAATCACCATCCCTAAGGCGCAACATGACATCTATTGTTAGCTATAAAGCCTTTGGGCAGATCGGCTGCCTAAAGCCAAATGAGATAAGCAGCAATGTCTTTCTACTGCTACACCCTCTGCTGTTCTTCTGGAGTGACTACACGTTATACAATAAAGAATTATGAGCTAAAATTATATCACAAAGGCATAACAGTGTAACAGTCCCTTGTTGTACCACTGCAGTCTTGTCTTGTATAGAATTGAATGTAGGTTTATTGCAGACAGCCAGTCTCAAGCACACCTGAGTCATTAGCCGATGTGAAAAGTGTAGTGTGCAAGATATGTTTTTCTTTTCCCACTTCATTAGCTTCTGCATGTATATTCAACAAAGTTGCACCTGCTTCTCTCGCTTTTTCTTTGCACCACATTTTCAGTCTTTCTTAGAACTCTCCATTAGGGATGGGCATTCATGTTCAACTGCAGTTCCTTAATGATTCTGTTAATGATTCTTTTAGTAATTTAATGAACATTCAACCCAACTACAGTATATACTATTTGGTGAGAGTGGGATATTTTAATTGTAAAATAAATGACCTTTTAGTAGGACAAAACTTTGTTCTGGTGTATATCTTTAACTAAACGTTAGTGTATAAACATCCACCAATAATTACAATGATATAAAGTGCCCCTATTTTAAAGTTTCCTAATTTTGTTTTGGAGGTCTCCTACAACAGTTGTATCAAAGGTCAATCACACTTTCACTTTTGCACATCACATTTTTCAATGATTCTCAAACGACTCGTCGGATAAATCAGTCTCTCTAAATCCCTCCTCTGATTGGCCAGATATACCAGTCTGTTGTGATTGGTCTACCGCGTACAGCGCTTGTTGGAAGCTAAACACGCATTACCATAACTGAACTTCAGCTGAGGCTTCCTCAGTCCTCAGCGATTGTACAAACTGTAAAGACAGTAAGGATGACGTTGATTTAACCATTTCTAGTAAGAACTAATTATTTAACCCGAACCTCCATCGCGAGGACGACAGGAGAAGGATGTTTCTCAGTAATACGCTACTCAGTTTGAGGTACATTATGAGATCTTGCAACTGTAATTCCACCTCACCATCCGCATTAACAAGTGTATGTCCATTATGTCTGATTTTCTAATTTGTAATATGTCCATATGTCTAATTTATTGCAATGCACATGCGGGAACTGTATTAACTGTATCAATGACGGTGCATACGTTAGCCGAGCACTTACGTGAATGACTGATGTAACATTAAAGTTTGCAAAACAAATCTTGCTCAATCCTTTATCTTTACTCAAAATAGTAAGAATGACAGACAATCTGCATTAATAGACAGAGTTTTAGGTAAGCAGTTAGCCGGTTAGCTGAAATACAAAACTACGTATTTTGAACACCCGGGAGAAAATATAGACATCAATAATTATTCATACTTACAGGTTGTGATTCTGAGGAGCAAGCTGGTCCAAATAAACTGGGTACTGACCCATCTTTCCAGTGCAAATGTTTTGTGAATTGAACATTGAACTCTGAGATTTGAGAAGCAGTCGTCAGTAAAATGACGCGTTTTAAGGCGGGACAAGTTGTTCACCTGCGGACAACATACAATATAGGCGGGCATTATGCAAATGTCTTATCTAGTGACGTAGAGCCGTAACAGTGGGATTCGAATTACAGACGACTCGTTCAGACGGTTAGGGTCGATTCTTTCTTTTGGGAGACAATAAGTTTATTTATTGTGCACTTTACAACTTTGCAGAATGTTTACATTCACAGACCGCTATAGTACACACTGCATGAAAGAGAATATTCAAAAAAACATAATGGGGCACTTTAAAAGAAGTTAACCCAGAAATGTTTCAAACTGGTATGTCTTTCTTTTTTCTATGGAACAGAAAAGGTTTTTTTTTTAAAAAGTTGTGCTGGTCACTATTTTCCATGCAATTAATGGGGGTCAAGTTTCAAAATAATACTATAAATGTCTCATAAATGTACTTTGTATTAGTCATACCCTAGTCTCAGCCTCAGACATCATGCCCACGGACCGTTGGCTGAACGTCTGATTCATATGGCACACGAAATTGGAAACACTTCAGGAGTTTCAAAGTCATCATCTGATTGGTTGAATTCTACAAGATTTCCTGGAGACGTGTGTGTTGCTTTCATTAACGGTTCGCCTGGAAACAAAGATGCCATGATGCCAAACCCCCTTATGAAAGAAGCAAGCCGTTGTGTTTACAACTGTGACAATGAGCGATTACCAGGATCAACTAAATGCTGGATTTTCAAAAGTATGTGAAGTATGTAAAGTTTGCGGCATAGACTCTTTAAAATACGACCAAGAGTTTTACACACCGGTCTGTCATCGTAGGGACATCAACGTTACATTTTCACGCCCCTAAACATGACGCGGAACAAAACAAACTGTGATTGTTTGCTTTTACATGTCAGTCAGATGGCCTCTGGGCGGTCCTTGGTCAATGAAAGCTGCTGTAGAGTCCAGACCTTCTGTCGTCAGTCTGAAGGTATGGCTACGAGAGACTAGTCATATATTCCAAGTTTTCTGAAGCCATTTGATACAAAGCGATCATTATTCACTGTAAATCTTGATCATGAGTGACGTTTTTTGTTCACAATGCATGGCAAAGAGTTACCAGTAAATATTTTGTCTTTTTTTATGTTCAACAGAAATCTTGGTTGAATGAGTAAATGATGGCAGAATTTTCATTTTGGGTGAACTATTCCTTTAAGCCTTGTTGTGAGGGATGTGTTAAGTAGGCAACCGATAACACAATAACAGTTTTCTCATTTAATCAGTGACTGATTCAAACTGATAACTGACGAGTTTCAGACTGATTTGTGTCTTTTTGAATGATTCAAAAACATGAGCAAAGCAGCTATACAATGAGTGTGTAGTATATACAGTTTATGCATATACTGTATATAGCCCATGCTTTTCACATTTTCTGTCTGTGTTTTTTTTGTTTTTTGTTTTTTGTTTGCGGTTTCTTAGTTGACCTTGAATGTGCTTCACTTCATGCCAGGCTTAATCCTGCTGCTCCAAACAGGGCACTTGACAGCAAACCCCCCCTCTCTCTCTATCGCTCGCTCTCTGACTCTACCCATTTTCTTACTCTTTCTGCCCTCTGCTGCACCCCAGCCATGATTCTATTACAGCCAGTTTCCACGGAAACCTTGCAGTTCCAGGGTCATACCTCCCAGATGGCGATATGTCGCCCAAAGGCCCTGGCAGACTGCCCCCCACCCCCTCCTGCCCAAAACTTCCTCACACACAGACACACGCACAAACATTTGCACGCTCTACAATGTCACAGGCAAGCCAAGATATAAACTGCCAGTGCACTAAAAATGCACTGACTCAGAGTGGACTTCAGAGACTGGCAATATAACAGACAGATGAGGCACATGGCTACTGTTTTGTGAGATTTGTGGGTATTTTATTGCATGAGTGAATCTATAAAAATTTTTCTTATTAACCTGTAGAAATGGAGCAATATCTTAGAATCTCTTGAGTAAGACAGCACATTATTGTTCAAAAGTTTGGCCTCAGTAAGAATATTTATTCAGCAAGGATGCATTAAATTGACCAAAAGTGACCTGTAAAGACATTTATAATTCTATTTGAGGTAAATGATTGAGGTAAATGGAAAAAAAGATTTATATTTCAGTTAAATGCTGTTGAATGCTTTCTATTCATAAAAGAATCCTCTAGGAATCACAATTCCCACATTATTAAGCAGCACAACTGGTTTCAACATTACAACAACAACAAAAAAGAAATGTTTCTTGAGCAGCAAATCAGCATATTAGAATTTATTAGAATTAAGGGATCATGTGACACTGAAGACTGGCATCATGGCTGCTGAAAATTCAGCTTTGCCATCAAAGTATTAAATTGCATTTTAAAATATATAAAAATTGAAAATTGTTTTAAATTTCTAAAAAAAACTGCACAATATTTACTGTATTTTTGATTGATTAAATGCAGCCTTGGTGAGCATGAGACTTGCTGATGAGAAGTCAATCGTCATAAATACGATTGGAATAATAAAAAGAGATTAACTGATAACTAAAACAATTGCTTGTTGCAGCCCTACTCTCAAGTGTTAGCTTGACAACTCCAAGTGTTTGTACATGTTCGGTGCTTCTCATTCCAGTGAAAAATCACTTGGCTAATTAAATTTGACCCATCTTTGTAATCGTAGAAACACACACGCAGCAAAACTAAGTGGATTAATCGTTCACCCCCTTTGTTTGTCATTGTGCTCGTTAGAGCATTACACATTCCGCTCTGCTGCGTTCAGGGCTTCTGAGAGACGCTCTTCGTCTTTGGAGTGGAGGACACACTGCACTGTCCATCCTCTTCTCTGCTGAGGATTCTGTAGACAGAAGGTGAGCCTTATGCTGAGAAGCATGTGAGGAACAAAACTACATTCAAGTAGATGGTGGTACTGAAAAACTCCCTTAAACCACCTTGAATATGAAACGTGTGGCATTATTATGACTTTCTTTCTTTTGTAGACCAAAAAAGAGATATTACGTATACGTGCCATGTTTTATTAATTTACTTGCAAACATGAACAAGATTTTGCGAGAGCTACAGAAGTTTGTTTAGTTTTTTTCTCACACAAAGCTATCGTATGACTTCAGAAGACTTGTGTGTATGCATTTTTGAGTGCCTTTTGTAGTTTCTGGAGCTTGACAGAAAAACTTGCTCTTTTGTCTTCAAACTAAGAAAGAAAGTTATATAGGATTGACAAAATATGAGGGTAAGTAAATGTAAAAACCAAAGTTTTCATTTTTGAGTGAACTATTTATTATTAAGGCAGTTGTGGCCTAATGGTTAGAGAGAGTAAGACTGGTAACCCGAAGGATGCGGGTTCGATTCTCAATACCGGCAGGAAATGACTAAGGTGCCCTTGAGCAAGGCACCTAACCCCCAATCGCTCCCCAGGCATCACAGCAAAAATGGCTGCTGACTGCTCCAGGTGTGTATGTGTTCACTACTCACTACTCCTAATGTGTGTTCACTAACTTGAGCCCTATTGGGACAGGATTAGTTTAACATGGAGAGATGGGGTAAAGTAATTATTACCAGAGCTTTTCAGCGATTTTAGTCCCATCCGAATGTGTGTAAACATTACCTCAGGTAATACTAATCCTGTGTGAATAGACCTGCTGTAAATATGCATGTAAATATTCCATAATTTCCTGCTTAAAAGTAGTTTTCCACAGTTTTTCAAGTATGGAGGCGCTTAAAAAGCATTCAGTTGCGTTCTAGGTGGTGAGAGTCTGTGGCAAACCTCAAGTGTTTCGGGCTTTGGATAGGTTAAATGCAGAGGACAAATTCCGAGTATGGGTTACCATACTTAATTACTTACTTTCTAATAATCATACAAATTCACATGAAAACGCCACCTTGTAACATAATTACATTTTCCCTTAAAATCAGGTTCGTATATCATATCTGTGATTTACTTTCTTTGTATACAGGCAATTTCTGTAGAAAAAACATACCCAGTATCAGACACAACAGTAATATTATGATTTAGTAATGCAATCTTGGCGGAAGACCAAGCGTGTGTATTATTAATCGTCTGATCTTCTAAGCAAATGCAAAGTTAACTATGCATTATCAGAGCAATCAGAAAATGAACAGATGATTAAAAGTGACTTCTCAATCACCTCAAGCTTTCAAAGCAAAATAAGTGCAATTTACTTGCAAACTCATCTAGTTAATTTCACTTCTATTAAAAACCCCACTTAATCAATGTAGTGTGAAATATATTATTCATAAAACCAACATGGCAAATATGCTTAATGAAAAATGCACCATAAAGACCATTAGCGAAATTAAGCCGCTTCTGAAACCTGTTGTGAATGTTCCCTCCTCACACACAAATAACTAATCAAGAGTTTCAGTAGCAGTTTTTGTGAGTATCATTTTTTGAGCCATTGTTAGATGTAGTCTCTGTAATTTTGATTGTTCGGCATCACTGCACAAACTTTGCCTTACCTGACAATGTCAGGATACTGTCCGTCAACATGACTGATCCGGTATGCGTCATTACCCCAGGTCGGGATCGGTGCTTAATGGCACGTTACGATGGGATAATTGTTTTCTGCTCATTAGCCTTACATCTTCTCTGCTCAGCGGGAAAGTCAACCTGTGGACACTCAGTACTTTCATGAAGAGTGCAAGATGAGTACACCAGAATATTTATCAATGCTCCAGTTCTGAAGTGGAGACCTTTCGTTTTTAGCTGGTGGGGTGACAACATATAATTTGTTATGTTTATTTTTGTTTGCTGTGCACTTGGGTGGTAAAACCGGAATCTTTTAATGAGAATGGAGAGAAAGAAGCCACAATACAAACATATTTAGACTTGTTAATACTAATACCACACCTGCTAATATCAGGTGAATTGAGAACGTTTACCAGCCAGAAAATTTTCTTAATGGCCACAAAATTATAGATTTTATGATCTATAATGATTGTAATTTTAATGGTAAAAGACTATAAAAATGCTATGGTAAACCTGTTAATCAATTAATGGTAATTTCCCTAGGGAAAAACTAGGGATAATTAATGTAGTTTTACAACAAAATACTTTTCAATGTTTTGAGTCATCTTATAATTTACAGTGGAAAAATCATAAATTGACATTCCCAGAATTCCATGTGTGACACTCACATTTAATGGTTTTTCATTTAAATAATTGTTTCTTAGTTTATTTTATGTACATTAGTGTTTTATGCCAAATCTGCATTATTTATGTTGTGTGTTGACAACACAGCATAAACTCATATATATATATATATATAATATACACTCACCTAAAGGATTATTAGGAACACCTGTTCAATTTCTCATTAATGCAATTATCTAATCAACCAATCACATGGCAGTTGCTTCAATGCATTTAGGGGTGTGGTCCTGGTCAAGACAATCTCCTGAACTCCAAACTGAATGTCAGAATGGGAAAGAAAGGTGATTTAAGCAATTTTGAGAGTGGCATGGTTGTTGGTGCCAGACGGGCCGGTCTGAGTATTTCACAATCTGCTCAGTTACTGGGATTTTCACGCACAACCATTTCTAGAGTTTACAAAGAATGGTGTGAAAAGGGAAAAACATCCAGTATGCTGCAGTCCTGTGGTCGAAAATGCCTTGTTGATGCTAGAGGTCAGAGGAGCATGGGCCGACTGATTCAAGCTGATAGAAGAGCAACTTTGACTGAAATAACCACTCGTTACAACCAAGGTATGCAGCAAAGCATTTGTGAAGCCACAACACGCACAACCTTGAGGCGGATGGGCTACAACAGCAGAAGACCCCACCGGGTACCACTCATCTCCACTACAAATAGGAAAAAGAGGCTACAATTTGCACGAGCTCACCAAAATTGGACAGTTGAAGACTGGAAAAATGTTGCCTGGTCTGATGAGTCTCGATTTCTGTTGAGACATTCAGATGGTAGAGTCAGAATTTGGCGTAAACAGAATGAGAACATGGATCCATCATGCCTTGTTACCACTGTGCAGGCTGGTGGTGGTGGTGTAATGGTGTGGGGGATGTTTTCTTGGCACACTTTAGGCCCCTTAGTGCCAATTGGGCATCGTTTAAATGCCATGGCCTACCTGAGCATTGTTTCTGACCATGTCCATCCCTTTATGACCACCATGTACCCATCCTCTGATGGCTACTTCCAGCAGGATAATGCACCATGTCACAAAGCTCAAATCATTTCAAATTGGTTTCTTGAACATGACAATGAGTTCACTGTACTAAAATGGCCCCCACAGTCACCAGATCTCAACCCAATAGAGCATCTTTGGGATGTGGTGGAACGGGAGCTTTGTGCCCTGGATGTACATCCCACAAATCTCCATCAACTGCAAGATGCTATCCTATCAATATGGGCCAACATTTCTAAAGAATGCTTTCAGCACCTTGTTGAATCAATGCCACGTAGAATTAAGGCAGTTCTGAAGGCGAAAGGGGGTCAAACACAGTATTAGTATGGTGTTCCTAATAATCCTTTAGGTGAGTGTATGTGTGTATATATATATATATATATATATATATATATATATATATATATATATATATATATATATATATATATATATATATATATATATATATATATATATATATATATATATATATATCCGATCAGGCATAACATTATAACATTATGACCTTAATATTGTGTTGGTCCCCCTTATGCTGCCCTGACCTGTCGAGGCATAGACTCCTCTAGACCCCTGAAGATGTGCTGTGGTATCTGGCACCAAGATGTTAGCAGCAGATCCTTTAAGTCCTGTAAGATTGGATTGAGATCTGGGGAATTTGGAGGCCAGGTCAACACCTCAAACTCGTTGGTGTGCTCCTCAAACCATTCCTGAACCATTTTTGCTTTGTGGTAGGGCACATTATCCTGCTGAAAGAGGCCACAGCCACCAGGGAATACCGTTTCCATGAAAGGGTGTACATGATCTGCAACAATGCTTAGGTAGGTGGTACATGTCAAAGTAACATCCACATGGATGGCAGGACCCAAGGTTTCCCAGCAGAACATTGCCCAAAGGCAGTTCTTATGCTCACGTGCACAGTGTGGCACTTTCGGCACTCTTGACCCATACACAACAAACTGTGATGCACTGTGTATTCTGACACCTTTCTATCAGAACCAGCATTAACTTCTTGAGCAATTTGAGCTACAGTAGCTCATCTGTTTGATCCGACCACACGGGCCAACTTTCGCTCCCCACGTGCATCAATGAGACTTGGCCGCCCATGACCCTGTCGCCGGTTCTCCACTGTTCCTTCTTTGGACTACTTTTGATAGATATTGACCACTGCAGACCGGGAACACTCCACAAGAGCTGCAGTTTTGGAGATGCTCTGACCCAGTCGACTAGCCATCACAATTTGGCCCTTGTCAAACTCGCTCAAATCCTTACGCTTGCCCATTTTTCCTGCTTCTAACACATCGACTTTGAGGACGAAATGTTCACTTGCTGCCTAATATATCCCACCCACTAACAGGTGCTGTGATGAAGAGATAATAAGTGTTATTCACTTCACCGGTCATAATGTTATGCCTGATCGGTGTACATACTGTATATATAGTGTTTTGTATTTGTGTATATAATACAGTGGACCTTCTATATAGTTATATTTACCTCGGCTTGTGGAAATGCTTGTGATAAACTTTGGGTAGCAATTTATTTTACAGTCCTGTTCTGCATGTACATACTATGTACTTATTATAGCAATTACAATATAATAACTAGGTACTAACCCCGAACCTGTACCTTAACCCATGTAGTTACCTTATATTTCTAGTACTTTCTTGGATAAGTACACTGTAAGTACACATACTGTAAAATAAAGTGTAACCAAACTTTGATTCATCATGTGGCTTTCTCTTTACCATCTGTGTTTTTGTGATGGTTGTCAGTATATTATAAAGGTAAAAAAAAAATTACTTGGGTGTATTAACATTATATCAGTTTAATGAAATGTACAGTTCATTTTATTGTAAATTGAAGTTTTGTAAAACTTAAAATTCTAACATATGTTTTACTGTGAAGTTCTGATGACCACGGCTGCCTTTGTTTTGTTTTTTTTGTTTTTTTTTAATTCTGCCAATTGATTTACTTTTTTCATTGTGTATGTAATTAAGGCCATTGGAATAGTGTGATACATTTTTGTGTACAGGTATGTGTACAACTCGTCTAAATTGCTTCTTTCCTTGCATTTAGTGTTTGCTGAGTGTTTTTACCCAGACGTTTTAATGCACAGAGGAGGCATAAATATATACTTTCACAGTAATCATAATCACAGGAAATTATGCATCACATGCTTGAAAGCAGATTGTTGATTTTCATGCACAGCTGACAGAAAAAGATGCATGCTGGTTTTCATGACAACAGCAAAGTTTAAGTATGATGCAGTGCAAGAAGAAGGGTAGACCTT
Organism: Rhinogobio ventralis; assembly: GCA_039654625.1. Taxonomy (NCBI): domain Eukaryota; kingdom Metazoa; phylum Chordata; class Actinopteri; order Cypriniformes; family Gobionidae; genus Rhinogobio; species Rhinogobio ventralis. The sequence goes on from CM077201.1 coordinate 12,152,127, forward strand.
GGAGTACACTTGCCTACATACAGTACTGGCTGACAACTCTCTATTCCCAAAAGGAAGGATATTCACAGGTCTTTTGTGTGTGATTATACTGCATCTGTTAGAGATTATAGGTGCTATGTTTATATCCCTGGACTTGTTAAACTCATAGAAAGAGAGCTGGGTTTATAGAAGGCAAAAAAAATAGAACAGTGTTTATTATATTATGAATGCTTTCATGGTGAAGTATGATTCATATCATAATGAAGGACATCTTGGTTCACTTAAACTCAGGCTATATGACCTGGATGACCTTTTTACTAACAGAGTAGTCATTGTAAGTGTGCTCTCATAATTTTTCACTGCAGCATTAACAGTGCCCAGTATAACGAAGTGCAGTAATGTGCATGTACAATAATTACGTTCCATTTTAAACACATTATAAAACATTATAAATATTATATGCTCAAACTATAAATGCAAATATATATGAGATATATCACACGAGTAGCCGTGCGATATGGATGTATATCAGCATGGCTGTGATTTGGCCACAGGTAATTATTAAATAAACAGATATTTTCTGTTTTCTATTAATTATGAGAAGCTTTTATAGAAATAAGACTATTAGAACGGGCCATAAATACTGTATGGCTGGGAAACAAGCTAAGCAGTACAGGGAGAAGTGATGTGAGAAATGCAATGAAACACCTTACAAAAGAAAACAATGCGTTCCTTACACAGCTGTCTTAAACTAAATAAAAACTAACAAAAGTAAATACCCACTAGACTTCACACAGCATGACCTTAGTACCTCACACATCTGAGGGAAAGAAGTAGCTTTTGAGTCACTTTCACAAGTCTCTCTGTGTTATATTCTGATTTGACCTCCAGGTATCCAGTCAGGATTTGAAATTAAATTTGTATCTTTCAAGTTTTGCAAGGTAGAGGGGAACTACAAAGTTTTATTCTTGTGTCTATCAAGTTGTGTTAGGTATCGCAGAACTGAACAGTAGGAGACCGGGGCTAGATATCACTTTTTACACCAGTGAATATTTCTCAGGGTAGGGTAGGTAGATTTTTAAATGTCATGTTTTTTGTATACATCTTACACCTTACATACCTTAGATACTGTTTAGGAAAAAGATACAGTTCATACATTTTATTAAATGGGTCATGAACTGCATTGTTTTATTGTTTTATAATGTTTCCTGTAATTCATTGTTTAGTTTTTTTGTAATCGATTGTATACATTTTGAACATTGGTTACACTTTATTTCAATACTCCACTTTAGGTATTTTACTAATTATAAGTAATTTGCAACTACATGCCAATTAACTCTCATTAGAGTATGTAACAAAGTTCGCTGTTATGGGAAGAAGGAGGCGGTAACCGGCGAATGCTCAACAACTTTAATAAATAATAAACAAAATCTGAACGTAAAATCCAGGCCTTGTCCTCTCTCGTCCTTCACTGTTGTCGCTCCTCCTTTTATGCATCCGAGCTCCTCCGTGAGAGATACGAGACTAGTGTGACGCGCAGGTGACACTCATTTGCAATCACGCCACCGGCCTCGCACCGTTCTCTCACGGCTCTCGCCCGCCCTGCTTGTCACATACCCCCATCGTCCCTCGCAAGCGGGGGGGTACCCACGCTCTCGGTGGCCACAGCACCTGGGGGTAAGGACAGTTGAGACGAGAGAAAAGGAGACGGATGCACAAGGAGCGACAGAGAAGAGAGAGGAGAGAGAGGAGAAAAAAAACATTAAATCTTGGTCCGGTTCCCGGACACATTGGCGCTTGGTCATCAGCGGTGCCATGCAATGGTACTGGATGCTCCTCTGTGGACGGCTTGATCCTCCTCTGCCCCCTGGCGGCCGGCGATGGCTCCTCCAGCTGAGGGCAGCCAGCAGCGAGTCCCGCATTCCCTGCTCCTCCCCATCATGGCAGACGGCAGCAGGCTCCTGCCCACGGCGAACAGCGGTGACTTCTCCTCTCCCTCTCGGATGGCAGCCACCCCACCTCGACCCAGGAGCACGGCAGCGAGCTCTCCGTCCCAGCGGGTCTTCCATCGCTCCAGCACCACCTCCTCGTGCAGCCACTCATGGTCTTCACTCTTCCACGCTGCCCGACCTCCTCAGCACCGCAATCCCCCTCAGCAGTATGTCGCTCCTTCCTCCTGGGTTTCGGCAGCAATGTAACAAAGTTCGTTGCTATGGGAAGAGCAAACATTCAACAACTTTAATAAATAATAACACAACGTAAAATCCAGGCCTGGTCCTCTCTTGTTCTTCACTGTCGTCGCTCCTCCTTTTATGCATCTAAACTCCTCGATGAAAGATACGAGACCGGTGTGACGCGCGAGGTGACGCTCATGCCATTCTCTCACGGCTCTCGCTCGCCCGGCTTGTCACAGAGTATAAGTTTACATGCTTGTGTAACCCCTCTGGTTCTACTCGCACCGCTCCGAGTGGGATTCGAACCAGCATTTCCTGCATGAGAGGCAGGCACACTAACAAGGACGCTAAAGACCACAGCCTCTGCGCTTTTACTAACTGGCTTCGGTTACACTAGCAAAGTTACTCAGTAGAATATCTGTTTGGCGACCATCAAAATAAAGTTATAGCAGATATTAAGCAGACAGTCTACTAAAACTCTAATGACTGGTAGCTGACATGTAGTTGCAAAGTTACTTATAGTTAGTAGAATGTAAAGTGGACTATCAAAGTGTTATCAGAACATTTTACACACATATGACAACTTGCCCCAACCAGACATTTACATCTCAAGCTTAACACAAACAAAGTCATCCAAATGTCATCCAATACCATCATACCGTCATCCAAATGTTTGACTGATTCTGCGTCTATTTTACTTTATTCCATCTTCCATATTACCATGTTTTCCTAGATTTAGTCGATGAGCTTTATCTAGCAGCCCACCTGAGCTGACTCAGTCTATGTGTTCAGCCCTTCAGAGATTCAGATTGAAGATGGCCATAGCCAGTCAAAGCAGAGGAAGATTCATATTCTACTCCGCCAACTCGACAGACACGAAACATGCTAAACGCGGACCATGACTAAACAGTGTTTGGGGAAATAAACTGCTGGGTTTTGATTATGTGGGATGAGCAATAACAGAACTTTTCTACTGCTGCGCGTCGACCCATGAGATTGTGTAGGCCATATTGAGTTTCACATGTTACCATTGAGAGAACACAGGAAGCCGTGATTGAGCGTGTATTGAAGGTGTTCAGTGGATCACAGTGTGCAATATAATGAGGTTGAGTCATGGACATTTCAGAGGGCTTTATTTGTACTGCCGTGACTAAACCAAGGTATTATTGTTGAGTTATAAAACGATTTGTAGCAGTTACATTTTTATTGACAGCAAAAAAATGTCTCTGACCACAGGCACAGGTTTATTTCCTGCTTTTTTGTCTTCATGGGACTTTTTTCCCCTCCTCCAATCTGTTTCAAACAGAGCAAAGTCAATCTTCTGCATCTGTCCTTGTCCTTCTGGTCTTTTTTCTATTCTTTTTTTTTTTTGGTCTTTTCTTACTCTGTTTCCTTTAGATCTTGCAGTCAACTGAATTTTTTGTTATTTCTGTTCATTTTTCTTGGGCACCAGGTTAACTACCGTAAATGTGGCATTGGCAATAGCATAACACAAATATGCAAATTAAGCCACGCTGACCTCTTGTCTTTGCCTCAGACGGTGTTGTGTTGGTGCATGTGATGCCCGTGATTTTTTTTAAACTGATGCCTTCTTAAAGGTATAGGTTATCCTTGTCATCATTGACTCACCTTGTTGTTCCAATGAACAGACACTGAAGCTGATCTGCTAGCAACTGTTAAAACTAACAGCCCATCTTAAGATAAGGATTATTAGTGGATATAATCACACACACACGCGCGCGCACACACACACACACACACACACACACACACACAGTTCTTTAGTCTTTTTAGTTAGTCTTTAAGTGTTATTAATGTAGAGTCTAAGCAAAGGAATGGAATATCATTTAGTGGTTTTATGCTTCCCATTAATTTAATGGAAAATAAAGGTCTGCAGAGTATTCAGAATTTTCCCTTTTGTGATCCACAGAAGAAAGAAAGTTATACAGGTTTGGAACAATATGAGGGTGAGTGTGGGTTTTCATTTTTGAGTGAACTATTCTTTTAATACTCAATATGTCTACCGAGTTAAGTAATGCCAGGAGGGGTTCTCAGATTAAAATTACTGTATGGGAGAAAAATAAGTTTTTAGATTTTAGTCATCATTGTAGTAGGCAGTTTCTGAACAGAAAACCCTATGGCCTAAAAAACCTCAGCCAGTAATATTAAGTCCATGCATGAAGAACTGTAGAGGAGTGAGTCATTGCTCATGTTCAGCCTCGAAAAGGACTGATCTTGTAAAGAAAAAAAGTACCCAAAGTCAAGCTTTTATGTTTGAACTGCTCAGCCACGTTCTCTTATTCTCTGGCGTGTGATTAGAACGTTCACTGTGGACCTCTGCCGTTTTTGTTCACACAGCACGACTGCTGCTGCCGCTATTGTTACAGGTGCTTTTCCGCTCTACTGGTCCCGTTTCTCTCTCGTGGACTGAGAACGACAGTGACATGCCCCCACTCATAACGAATGCACAGGAGATGTTTCTGCCTGACGCCTCTTTCCTCGTTTCCTTCCTCGCTTTTTAAATCAATATTTGAGTGGGAGGTGCGCCCCGTGTTCGCCGCCACATATCTCTAGAGAGCAGGAGGCGCTCTGGCCGGTGGTCTTGGTTTGGGTTTTAAAGGAAGGGATCAGACGGAGCGGGGCACAGACACTAAATCAATGGCCTTATCCAAACCCCTCGCTCCGCATGAGGAGAAAACGGAATTTCTATCAGGAGATTATATTTGTTCACGAGCTTCTGACCCATTGGCCCCTTTTTCCCCTCTATCTTCCATTCAGCTCAGAACTGCAAATAATGGCTCAAGTTTTCAATGTCTTTAATTCTCTCACTGTTGCTTCCTTTCCACTCTCTTTTGGGCCACACTTCCTCCTTTTTCACCCCCATTCCAGAGATGGATTATGACGTTGACAGGACATGAATGTCTCTGGGGCCCTTCATTAAAATGGCTAGACATAGTTTAACAGAAGTGAACCGAAGGCACGTTTATAGGCGATGAAATCCTCTATAGTGTTTATCCCACTCCCAGATTGCTGTGATTGGTCAATGGTTTGAAATGGACACTGATTCAATGTACAGCATGTCAAAAGTTTTTAACTTGCCAAAGCATCTTAAAAATATGCCATTGCTTTGTTATTTGGCATAAAACAATGCATGTTTTAAACGTGAGTTACAGGTTCAGCAGTGTTGGACAAAATTTAGATCTGAAGAATTGTCTCTCTTTTAATTCATGAATGTGAATATGAATTGAACTGGCTCTCCAGTGAATTAGAATTAGAATTAGAAGTAGAATTAGATTTTTGGAATGGAATGACAGAAAGAGGAACCAATTGTCAATTCAAAGAAATTTAACAGAGGTAATGCATTCTGGGAAGTCTGTATGTCTAGCCGATAAAAATAAGAATTACAGTCATATACAATATTTTTTTTTTTAGATTTTCAGTTTATTTTAATTTTACTTCCACTGAAATTCGAATTGCAAGCCTGTTTGCTATGCCAATTCAATTCAATGTTTAGAATTGAGACAAAAGGTGCGTCTCAATCAACTCCCTAGCTTCTTAGGTCATGAACCAATATATTGTGTACACAAATTCAGGCACTGGTAAAGACAGTAAAGGCCCCGACATACATCACGTGAAATCGTAGAATGAACTGATGTGTCGCCATTTCGAACAAAATCAGGCAGAAACGATGTTTGTTTGGAGTTCGTTTCGGGAGTTCAAAAAACTTGCCAAGGCGAACTTTTCGGAAAAGTTTGCTCCGACTGCTAAACACCTTCGTACTACCATTGGTCCATGGCGTATACGTAATAGGTAGGTGTGCGTGGAGGCTCCGCCTTCTTTCACGTGAAAATCTTTTCTGGTCCATTTGGCCTGTTTAGGCGGTTGAGGTCAGACGTTCGTTAGTGAAAACATGAACACACTGGAGAGCTTTATAGTAGAAAATGAAGTTGTACTTTACTGACACTGTTTTTCATGTTGTAAAGCTGCTTGATTGTATAAAGTGATGTATAAATAAACGTAACGTGACTTTACTGGAGATCTTTAACATCCACATCGCTATGATCAGATGCTTTTCTTATGCTTTAAAATGCTTTCTGTTTTCTCAATTTTGTTGTGTTTATTTTGTTGTTGAGAGGACAACATATTTTACATATTTATCTAAACGCCGCTCTCAGCAGTGTGGCTTCAGATGCTCAGTATATCGTTGGTCATGTATTTAGAACTTTGTTTTACCCCTAAACAAAGAAGGAAAAATTACTTTGCTGCGAGTATATCTGGGCCTTAAGGACCAACAACATTTCATGTGTAATATGGCATATGACATATAAAATGACATATAATTAAATAATGGTTTGTATTTTTAAAAATATCTATCGCCTGTCATTATTTGAAGTGAGTTGGCTTTAGAACTTCTGTTAAGTAAACATAGTGAGCATCGAGAGCATGGTTTTCATGGTGCATTGTGGGACTTTTTAGGGAGCGAATGTTTCAGTGCACTGGAGGGATTTTGCGATTAAGACAGCACTTAAAATGGCCGACTCCTTGATCAGTGCCTTGCCAACTGAACTAGAGAGCTGGTTGAGATGCACCCAAAGTCATTCTCAATTAAATTCTGAATGGCTCACAACCCTTAATCTAGTAAATATAAACTGTTTCTGTAACCCTTCAGGGCCCTCTGTTGGTCTGGAGCTCTGGGCAAATGTTAGACAGGCCTGTGCATTGGTCCCGTCTTTCACATACCGTTTCCCTTTCTTCCCTTTTATTTGTGCAGTCATAAATATCGCCCTCTATAAACCCAATTTACACAGTCTTGATTTCCATCTACTCTATTAATGCATTCAGTACAGCAAACCTCTCATTGTGCTGTGCTACCTTTCCTCCGTTTGTTTTGTTGTCTCTGTACACAACGCCTAATCCTTTGCTTCTCCTCCGGGGTGGCAGATTGACTCCTGCTTGGAGCCTAAAGCCTCCCTGACATCATCTGAGCTCTGCAGCCATGACACACAGTCCCTCACTGCACAATGTTGTTCCTCTGTCACACAGTCATTAATATTGATTTACTTAATTAGTTGAGCCTAATCCATCCAATAGGGCTGTAAACCTAGCCCAGCCTGGAGAGCATTGCACCTTAGGATAGTTGATGAATCATTTTGAATCGTCTTCCGCGGTTTGTAAAGCATGATTACCTGTCTCTTTACCTCTCTCTCTCTCTCTCTCTCTCTCTCTCTCTCTCCCTCTCTCTCTCTCCCTCCCTCTATCCCCTTCTTCCTTTCTTTCAGACATTCCACACAGCAGCAAACCAATAAAGTCATAACGAGCACAAGCCAGCTTGTTAAACAACTCACTGACATCATCAGCGGATCTTCACGGGTAAAAGTCATGCTTCTCTGTCTTCTCTAAATCTCTAATTTTTCTTTATTTACTGGAACAATTGTCCGTATATATGTATTTCCAGTGATGTTGGTTTCATCTGAACATGGTAGAGAGACATTCCACTGGCATGTGCACTGAACAAAATTATGTTATAAAAAATGGTAAATTTATGGTTTTGTCAAACTGACCAAGTGTTCATTTAAAAAAATATGCCATTTGTTTTCCTGCAGCAAGACAGGCTCCGTCTGACAAGACTCAAAACAGAGCTATCGGATTCTGTGCAGCGATATGGAGACCTGCAGAAGGTACACATGCAATATTGGCTTTCCTTTATTTGTCCACAAAGTAACACATGTGATTAGGTCTGTAAGAGCTGCAACCGACGTCAGTCTTGAAAATAGAGGGGAGTATTTGTAGCAACTTTTTTTTTTACAGTTACCATCACATGAGAAATATATAAGGTATGAGAAACATTACATGTGCCAAATATAACTGTATCATTAATAGATCATATCAAATGTAATAGTTACAATTACCCCATTATATTTATTGTGACATTTGTCTTAATTCTTTTTGGTAACACTTTATTTTACAGCGTCCTTGTTACATATGTTACATGTACTTACCATAGTAATAACAGTAAAATATGCATAATTACATGCAACTAACCCTCAACCAAACCCTAATCCTACTCTAACCCTATAGTAAGTATATGTTGTTAATCAATATTACTCAGTACTTAAATATATATTTACACTGTAACAATGACACCTTAAAATAAAGTGTGACCGTCTTTTTAAGTTGTCTTTTTTTTTACTAAAATATATTTATTGACAAAGTAAGGAGTACATACATACTAGATGTTCATTACACATTTTAAATTAAATGTATGTGTAGTCACACAATTATTTATATCCAACTAGATACTTTGTAACTAGTTACAGTTGATTATTTTAGCTTCCAGTGACAGTGAGCATCTGTGAAATATTATTTACCATTTAACGTATGGTAAATAACTATTTTACCACTTTTTATAATTTTAGACAGAAATACCATACCCAAAATCAGAGGCGGACAGTAACGAAGTATTTTTACTCTGCTTACGTGTTAACATTCCAAAGCATGATGTCGTACTTTTTACTGCACTACATTTCATATTGAATTTCATTTAATACTTAATCACATTAGAAATGTAGTACTTTCTTACTTTTACTCAAGTAAAAGTAATTCAAAGTTTTACTTGAGTACAAGTGAGAAAGTACTAAATTTTTAAGTATTAAAGGTAAAAAAAAACTTTTATTTATGAAATGTAGTGCAGTAAAAAGTACAACATTATGCTTTGAAATGTAGTGAAGTAAAAGTTTTACAAAGAAAAACACTGATAAAGTATTGATACTTGAAAAATGTATACTTAACTACTGTCCACCGCTGCCCAAAATAGGTTTTATATCTCAAACTGTTTTTTTTTCCCTCACACAGTTAAACAATTGCTTTTTTTTAGGGAGAGCACTGTTGAGCATGTGCTAATTAAGTGTCATTACTTTAGCTTGTTTGTGATCAATAATTTTGTTACAATAGCCCCCAGTCTCCTCTATGTATGCAGCCCACTCATGCAGCTATAATGTAAACCAGTGAAAAAAGAATCCACTGAACTTTTCTCAAGCTTTAGCTGCTGTCACATATCTGGCTCTATTTGCATATTCATTTCAATATTTTCCTCCCTTTTCCCTGACAGAAAATTGCAGATCGTTCGAGGGCCTTGCTTCCTTCTGCACAAAAGGAAAGGAAACAGGTGAGTGGGCTTCAATATCTCAGAGTTCCAGAGACAGTCCACTTCTTCCTCTTTGTTCTTTCATGAGCTCTTCGACATCCCTGTGACAGTAAGATAAAGAGTGAGACTGCGTGTATGATTGCATGTGGATGAGAGGCTCTTTGATGCCCCTCTTTTCACACCACTTCATTTTCTAGCAGGTCAGATATTAACTGTCAGAATTTCCTGACACTTACAAACCTCAGCACTCATTTTAAGTTTGTTTGGAACCACTATGTTTGTGGTACAGAACGTGCAGCCCTGTCGATCAAGAGGTGGTCAACGATCTGGGCTGGAAGGAATATAGATCCACAAGAGGTGATGCATGGCATACCTCCTTTAGACACTTAAAGACATAATTCACCCAAAAATTCAAATGTTGTCATTATTTACTTATATATGCTTATATTGTTCCAATTTACTATAAATTCCATTGAATACAAAATATTAAAGAATTTCATGGCAACCTTTTTCATATAATGAAAGTGATATGGTGTCCAGCTCTAAAATGAATGAATGAAAACTCTTGGGGTTACTTGACTGTAACCCTGTTCCCTGATAAAGCGGAACGAGATGCTGCACAAAGTGCATATGGGAACGTCTTTATCGTGACCGGCTGTGAATAGTGTGTTCAACACGTCAATGAAATTGACTCAACGGTATTATAGCCTCGGTCGGTGACGTCATCAGCGCACCTGCTGCACGAGGCTATAAATAGATGAGCCCCAGCTGTAAGCCCTCAGATCTCTTTTGTTTGAAGACCAGTCCTGGGACATCATCAGCACGGCACTACAGTGCAGCATCTCGTTCCGCTTTATCAGGGAACAGGGTTACAGTCAAGTAACCCCGAGAGTTCCCTTTCAAAAGCTTCATTCAATGCTGCATGAAGTGCATATGGGAACGAGAATACCCACGCCGCCGTGCTTGATGGTGTCTGGACCCCCTACGGTTGTGTAGGTGTGCACAAGGAAGCAAGAGGCCTCAGACATTAGCTTGCGATGTCGACTCAAGGACATGAGAGCCCGGAGTGGCATGAGCATCCAAGCTATAAAATCTTATGAATGTGTGCGGAGAGGACCAACCTGCCGCATCACAAACACTTTGTAAGGGGGCACCCCTTGCTAATGCAGTAGAGAAGGCGACCCCCCTGGTGGAGTGAGCCCTTAAGCCTACTGGCGAAGCTTGACCGCGCGCCTCATAGGCAAGAGCAATAGCATCCCTGACCCAATGTGACATGGTTTGTTTGATGGCGGCAGAACCTCTGTTACGGCCCCCATGGCAAACAAACAATTGCTCCGACTTACGCCACTGGCTGGTGCGGTGGACGTAGGCCTCTCCTGATCTGGCGTTTCGAACGGCGGAGGGCAGAAGGATTCAAGAGTGACAGGATGTACAGTCGAGAAAGGAACCTTAGGCAGGTAGTCAGGATGAGGATGCAAAATCCCTTTCACCATTCCTGGGGCAAAGTCTAAGCAGGATGGCGATATTGACAGAGTCTGCATATCCCCAATTCTTTTTAGAGAAGTTATTGCCATAAGAAAACCCATCTTTAGGGTCAGAAGTTTGTCAGATTCTGACTCTAGAGGTTCAAAGGGGGTCTCAACCAGACCCTCGAGGACTATAGCTAAGTCCCATGAAGGGATCTTGGTTCTTACGGGAGGCCTCAAATGCCTGGCCCCGCGAATAAAGCGAGTAAGCAGAAGATGCCTCCCAAGCGGCACCCCATCCACCAGGGTGTGGCAAGCCGAAAGAGCGGCCACATAAACCCTGAGAGTGGGAGGGGCAAGTGCCTGTTGACAACTTTTCTTGCAGAAAGTCCAGAACTGAAGCAACCTGGCAGTTAACTGGATCTACATTGTGTCGTACACCATCTTTCAAAGACACCCCATTTATTGCGTAAACTTTCCGAGTGAAGGAAGCCCTAGCACTTAGAATAGTCTCAATAACTGCAAGCAAAAGCCCAGTGTCCCTCAGTTGGTGCCCATCAGGGGCCATACATGAAGGTTCCACAGGTCAGGCCTAGGATGGAATAACGTGCCCTCTGTCTGAGACAGAAGGTCCTTCCTCGCCGGAATCGCCCATGGCGAGCCGTTGAGGAGAGACACTATCTCCGAGAACCATATTCTGTTCGGCCAACAAGGCGCTATCAATAAGAGGCAAGACCCTTGTTGGCGAACCCTGGCTAGAACTCCAGGGAGCAGAGCAACTGGAGGGAAGGCGTACAGGCGCATTTTGGGCCATGTATGAGCCATCGCATCCAGACCCAACGGAGCTGGGTGACAGAGAGAAGTAGAGGGGACATTGCGCTGTCTGATAAGAGGCGAAGAGGTCCACTTCCACTCTGTAAAATCTGGTCCAGATCTGATTGACTACTTCTGGGTGGAGTTTCCATTCCCCCATCTGTAATTTCTGTCTGGACAGCAAATCTGCTCCCACATTCAGTTGCCCTGGAATGTACACTGCTCTGAGTGACAGGAGTTTGTCCTGGGCCCAGAGAAAAATCTGTCTCACTACCCTGTTTAGATTGCGTGAGCACAGACCTCCCTGGTGATTTATATATGAGACAGTCACTGTACTGTCCACCCGCACTAGGACACACGAGCTGATGACCCTCCCATTCCCCTTGGGCGGGACGACCACTTAAGGCTGCACCCTAGCCCATCAGGGAAGTGTCCGTCGTTAGCAATTTGCGACAACAAGGTACGCCTAGAGTGGAACCCAAGACAAGAAACCGGGGTCTGAACCACATAGTTAGTGTACGAAGCCACATGATGCGCCACTTTTATTTGACTTAAGGATTGGCCCTAAAATCCTCTGGCTTTGAGCCACAACTGACACGGTCTTATGTGTTGAAGCGCCTAATGGAGCCAGTACTGCATCCGTGCATTTTGTATACGTGCAGTTACAAGGCTAGCCGAATGGAAGAACCAGAAATTGGTAGGCTTTTTCCCCCAAGAGCAAACCTCAGGAACTTCCTGTTGTGGCAGTATTTATATGTGAACACGTGTCCTTCAGATCGATCGTGCCGAACCAATCACGATGTTGAATTTGCGACATGACCGTCTTTACAGTTAACATCTTAAACTTGAGTGCTATAACCGTACGGTTTAATCCTCGAAGATCTAAGATTGGACACAACCCCCCCCACCCTTCTCGGGAATCAGGAAGTAACTGCTGTAATAGCCCAACTCACTCTCCAGAAGAGGAACATGTTCTATGGCCCCTCCCCTTGAGTGCATCGAGGAAGAAACTGAGTTTCACTTCCTCGTGTTTCTTCCACTTCTCTAAATCTGGCCACTACAGAGTTAACTGAGTCACCAAATAAACCACTCAAATCCTTCAGGAGGTCAGCCTGGTATGCCTGCAAGACAGCCATAGTGTGCAGCACATCACCAGCCTGACCTCTTTTATTTATTTATATTTTTATATAAATAATATATAATATATATATAATATATATTTCTATATAAAACATATTTATTTGTACATATATAAGCTTTGCCCACGAGAGCCGAAGTCTATTTTCTACATGGCTTCGTGGGGAGGTAGGTCTCTTTAATAAAGATGCAAACCAAGACGTGAGATAGCTCGTGAGCCTCTCTGCCACCTGGGCCATCTCTACATAGCCACGCAATTTCGCACCCACGATAGTCGAAAAAGTCGACGTCGAGGGCACAAAAACACGTGAAGTAAATGGTTTTCTCCAGGACTTTGCCACCGACAGAAACCTAACCTCAAGCTCACTGCATTTGGGGATGTCTCATTCACGGTGCCAGTCAACTGTATCCTGGCCACCACCTCGATAAATTTCTCGTCATGGATTTACTATCATGTGAGGAACGATCACAGGCTAACTGCTCGAAGTCGGCAGACCCAGAGATTCATCATCATTCCCCGCGCGAGCCGAAGAAACGCCGGAGCGCGCTTCGGGATCACGCGAGGAAACATGTAGATTTGGTGAGCGAGCAAGCTAAAGGGACGGACCCGTCTCTTGCTCTTCAGCCAAACCTGTTTGGGAGCCCCGCAACGCGGGTGCGGACTGAAAGTAGCCAAGACGAGCACAAAGCATTTAAACTGTAAAGGCTTGCAATGCTCGCACTCGCCTGACTCAATGCAGCGACCGCATGCTCTTCCCCAAACACACACAGCAGTAAACGTGTGTATCCAGTTCTGTCATTTGGAAAAGAACATGAAGAGACACAGCCTTTACCCTGCTGAATCATTTTCAACTGATAGATTTCTTTTAACTTGAACTCTTTTCACTGATGTTTTTAACAGAGATGAGAGAGAGAAATCTGCACACTGCCAGTTGAAACTAACTCCTAACAAAGATCTTAAGTAAAGTCTGAAAGATTTAGAGAGAGAGATTTTTTTTTCAGAGATTTTCAGAGAGGTTGTTTGCACACCACACAGTTTCGGTCTGAAAACAAAAAGACCTGAGGGCTTACAGCTGGGGCTCATCTATTTATAGCCTCGTGCAGCAGGTGCGCTGATGACGTCACCGACCGAGGCTATAATACCGTCGAGTCAATTTCATTGACGTGTTGAACACACTATTCACAGCCGGTCACGATAAAGCCGTTTTCATATGCACTTCGTGCAGCATTGAGTGAAGCTTTTGAAAGGAAACTAAATAATATTAAGAGTGGTCCTTACGACTTATGCACTGTAATCCAAGTCCTTTGAAGCCAGTAGATCTTAAAGGGATAGTTCACCCACAAATGAAAATTCTGTCATCATTTAGTCACGCTCAAGTTGTTCCAAACCTGTATAAATGTCTTTGTTTTGCTGAACACAAAGGAAGATATTTGGAAGATTTGGGGAAAAAATACTATGGTAGTCAATGGCTGCCGACATCTACTTGGTTACAAACATTCTTCCAAATATCTTCCTTTATATTCAGCAGAACAAATAAATTCATACAGGTTTGGAACAACTTAAGGGAGAGTAAATGATGACAGAATTTTCATTTCTGGCTGAACTATCCCTTTAAATCTAATATGGCAACCATTATATGTGTAATGTGACATGCCACATGTTAAAGGGACAGTTCATCCAAAAATGAAAATTCTATCATCATTCACTATCACGTAGTTCCAAACACATGAGACTTTGGTTAATCCTGAAAACACAAATTAAGATATTTTTCATGATAGTATCTCTTTACAAGTACTGGATTAAACTGCTCGATTCATATGGATTAATTTTGATGTGATATGAGGCATTTATGACATTTTTGGATCTACTGAGTTTTGGTTACCTGTACTTTTAATGGAGGGACAGAAATCTCACAGATTTCATTAGAAATATATTTTATGTAAAAAATATCTTAATTTGTGTTTCGAAGATAAACCAACGTCTTATGGGTTTGGAACAACATGAGGGTAAGTAAATGCTGAGAATTGTTATATTTTTATTTTTATTTTACAACCCATGCACTTTTATCATAGGAAACAAGAGTGGTTGTACATTACCAGAAATTGTTCTTTTCACAGAAGTAAGAAGATTTGTAGCAACATGTTGGTGGGTAAATGATGATAGAATGTTCATTTTTTTAGTGAACTATTCCTTTAACCTGAGTTTTCCCCAGGTTGTTTCAGAACAAGTGATATCTTAAATTGTGGGAACAAAAAGAAAGCATCCTGTCTAGAAGAAACAAGATGCCTTGAAAATGACCACATATGACAGTTCTAGTGATGTTCACTGTCATTGGAAGAGTTTCATTCGATGAAACACACTAAAATTGACATCTTCATCGCCACACTTTTTTTCCGGTTCCATCAAACTTCAATTTTCAGTTCATCTGAGGTGGCTCAAGGATGTACTGATGATTGAAAGTGTTGACTGAATGGTAGGAATTGCGTTCAATATTACCTTGCTACAGTACAACAGCAGCTCAGATCAGCTCAGCTGGTATGTGACTATAACACATACATACACACTCCTGTCTTACAGTCTCAGGTCTGTTAAAATCCTCTCTTATTCTATTTCCTTTCCCTCCTGTCGTTCTCTAGAGACGCTGCTTTTATGTGAGAATCTGTCACCTGTAGCTATGTCTCTGATCTTCCAGTCTCCTTCCACAATCCCCCCTGGAAACACCCGACCAGAGCAATCAAACAGGATGCACAGTTCCAATATGAACGCCAAGAACGCATTCAAAACAAACAACATGCTGAGTTGTTAGTCAAGAGTAAGATGTTATTAAGGCATTGTTTGATCGCCATGTTCTGCCAGATGTTTTTTTTTTTTCTGAGTTCAAACGAGAACAGGGTTTGTTATCAGCACTGCCAAGATGATTCATGAACGTGACTCACTATTATGAATGAAAAAATCACAGAAGTATATGTTTTTATTAAAGTACGCATGGCGATTTACAGGGAGTGCAGAATTATTAGGCAAATGAGTATTTTGACCACATCATCCTCGTTATGCATGTTGTCTTACTCCAAGCTGTATAGGCTGGAAAGCCTACTACCAATTAAGCATATTAGGTGATGTGCATCTCTGTAATGAGAAGGGGTGTGGTCTAATGACATCAACACCCTATATCAGGTGTGCATAATTATTAGGCAACTTCCTTTCCTTTGGCAAAATGGGTCAAAAGAAGGACTTGACAGGCTCAGAAAAGTCAAAAATAGTGAGATATATTGCAGAGGGATGCAGCAGTCTTAAAATAGCCAAGCTTCTGAAGCGTGATCATCGAACAATCAAGCGTTTCATTCAAAATAGTCAACAGGGTCGCAAGAAGCGTGTGGAAAAACCAAGGTGCAAAATAACTGCCCGTGAACTGAGAAAAGTCAAGCGTGCAGCTGCCAAGATGCCACTTGCCACCAGTTTGGCCATATTTCAGAGCTGCAACATCACTGGAGTGCCCAAAAGCACAAGGTGTGCAATACTCAGAGACATGGCCAAGGTAAGAAAGGCAGAAAGTCGACCACCACTGAACAAGACACACAAGCTGAAACGTCAAGACTGGGCCAAGAAATATCTCAAGACTGATTTTTCTAAGGTTTTATGGACTGATGAAATGAGAGTGAGTCTTGATGGGCCAGATGGATGGGCCCGTGGCTGGATTGGTAAAGGGCAGAGAGCTCCAGTCCGACTCAGACGCCAGCAAGGTGGAGGTGGAGTACTGGTTTGGGCTGGTATCATCAAAGATGAGCTTGTGGGGCCTTTTCGGGTTGAGGATGGAGTCAAGCTCAACTCCCAGTCCTACTGCCAGTTTCTGGAAGACACCTTCTTCAGGCAGTGGTACAGGAAGAAGTCTGCATCCTTCAAGAAAAACATGATTTTCATGCAGGACAATGCTCCATCACACGCGTCCAAGTACTCCACAGCGTGGCTGGCAAGAAAGGGTATAAAAGAAGAAAATCTAATGATATGGCCTCCTTGTTCACCTGATCTGAACCCCATTGAGAACCTGTGGTCCATCATCAAATGTGCGATTTACAAGGAGGGAAAACAGTACACCTCTCTGAACAGTGTCTGGGAGGCTGTGGTTGCTGCTGCACGCAATGTTGATGGTGAACAGATCAAAACACTGACAGAATCCATGGATGGCAGGCTTTTGAGTGTCCTTGCAAAGAAAGGTGGCTATATTAGTCACTGATTTGTTTTTGTTTGGTTTTTGAATGTCAGAAATGTATATTTGTGAATGTTGAGATGTTATATTGGTTTCACTGGTAAAAATAAATAATTGAAATGGGTATAAATTTGTTTTTTGTTAAGTTGCCTAATAATTATGCACAGTAATAGTCACCTGCACACACAGATATCCCCCTAAAATAGCTAAAACTAAAAACTACTTAAAATATTGATACAAAAATATTCAGCTTTGATATTAATGAGTTTTTTGTGTTCATTGAGAACATGGTTGTTGTTCAATAATAAAATGAATCCTCAAAAATACAACTTGCCTAATAATTCTGCACTCCCTGTATATGTTTAAATCAATTTCTCAACCTCAAGTGTAATTTGTTATGGACTTTATTAATTTATTGGTCATTTCTATCTTGCAATGTGACTCGATGGGCCCTATCATACACCTGGCGCAATGCAACGCCAGGCGCGATGCAAGTGTTTTTTTTACTAATTTCCACCCGACGCAGTTATTATTTTCATGTCCAGCGCCATATTGTTTAAATAGCAAATGCACTCAGGCCCATCTGATCGCCCATGGGCGTGTTGGTCTGTTGGTTTTCAGTTGCCTCAAAATAGCAACGCGCCAACAATGCACCTGAACACACACCTCGTTTTCAGACCAACACGCCCATGGGCGAACAGATGGGCGTGAGTGCATTTGCTATTTAAACAATATGGCGCTGGACATGAAAATGATAACTGCGTCGGGCTGAAATTAGTAAAAAAACACTTGGAGTTGCATTGTGCCGGGTGTATGATAGGGCCCATCGAGTCACAGTATTTTTTGTTTTAAAGGGCGCGTTAGTAATATGTGCCTATAGACAGGTGCACAACGTACATACACTCTGCTTATTATTACACACACAAGGAACGCGCAGTAGCACACTAATATTTTTAAATATTAAAAATGCGTCTTGCTCGCCAACCGTTTTTTTTTCGTCATTAAACTAGCAAAACTGCGCTTCAGACCATGCGCTCAGATCGTTAAAATAACTAATGTAACTATTTCTCAATTTCATATCAAATTTGTCATTTTTATCTAACAATGTGACTTCATATCTTGCATTTGTAACATTTCTTATATGTTATTATATTTCTCACTTAATTTTCTTTATTTGCAACGTTTTTTTGTAATAGTGACTTTATATATTGCAGTTGTGACTTTTATTTCTGATGTTAAACTTTATCTCGAAGATTGAGTACTAGGACAAAACAGAAAAGTTGGATGTATAAATGAATTATTTTGCATTAATCTGTTGTTAAAATGTGTTCAGAGTTATTTGTTTGGGTTATTCATTCATTATGCTTGCTTGCAAGCACTTGCTTTTTCTCTTTTCACACTTTCATTGCATCCCTCAGTATGGGTCAGCATACAAAAATAATGGGAAAGTGTTTAACATCATACAGTTTTTAATGCTATAATTTGTGACCCTGGACCACAAAACCAGTAATAAGTCGCATAGGTATATTTGTGTTGCAATAGCCAACAATACATTGTATTATGCCAAAAATCATTTGGATATTAAAGATCATGTTCCATGAAGATATTTTGTAAATTTCCTACCATAAATATATTAAAATTGTATTATTAGTAGTAATATGCATTGCTAAGGACTTCATTTGGACAACTTTAAAGGAGATTTTCTCAATATTGAGATTTTTTTGCACCCTCAGATTTCAGATTTTCAAATAGTTGTCCTATCCTAACAAACCATACATCAATGGAAAGCTTATTTATTCAGCCCTTATGACCCTTATGACTGGTTTTGTGGACCAGGGTCACATTTAGATCTGAATGTGGTGACACGAGGCTAGAGGCTACCTCTTTATATAGCTGCAAAACATATGCTAGGAATCAGAGAAAAAAGTAATTATCTTTCCTGCTTGTTTAACCTTTTACTCTTCTAACAAAGGAAAAAAAAATCATTAGAAATAACCTGAAACCCATCTTTTTTAAAACAGGTGAAGTCAGGATACTCTTTTTAGTTTGATTGATTGGCGGAAAAATTACTCCACTGATGTAAATATATCACTCTTTGCTATAATTAAACCATCTCTCAGCCTCAAGCATTTAAAGGACTTGCACAGAGTGCTGACTTGTATTTGAACAAACTTGGAACAAAATTCATAAAATAATAAAATAAATAAATAAATAAAAAGTGTATTAAAGCCACTGCGATACGAGTGAAAGTCTTCAAATCAGAGGTACATTATAATAGCACATATCCTCCAGAGAATTTAGATTAGTGAGACATTTCTGAGTAAACGCCTTAAACTGGGAATATCCCATCTTGAATGAGTCATGCTGATCCTTTGACTTAATGTGATTTGGATTTCATTGACTTTATAGGAGACTCCTCTCTCTCCCTCATAGGGGATCATGTATGAATGGTCTTGTACATTTTGAGAAAATTCAAAGCAAATTTGACTGTACTTTATCTAGTCTAAACTTGAAATAAGGTTTCAAATAAGTCTATTTACATTTTTAAAAGAGCTCATTAAAAATGTATTAAATTTAGAATAGAATAAACTTTAGATTTCATTTCAGGGCAAATTATCCATATGAGGTACAGATACAGTTAAGAGAATAATTTGTTTTACGAGAAAAACCTCCCAACTACAAGCCACTCTATGACCTAATAGAGAATGATATCCTTAGTGAGTGGGTCGACAACAACCGCACAAAGCAGAAGATGTTCTCAGGATGGCATTGTGCTGGACTGAGATGTATTGGATGTGCTAATTCTGAAAGGGGAGGAATACAATGAGTCATCCAACACATTGCAAAAAATAATAGCACGCCTCAGGCCTTTATCGATGTCATGCATATGCAAGTTGAGAAATTAGCAGATCAATGTGGCCCTCTTTAAGTGACCACCTCCCACCTCTTCAACCTTCAGGCTGACAGAGAGTTCAACTTAAATGACCAACAAAGGCGGCAGGGTGTTCTTTTGCAATTCTTTTGCTGCAGTGTGAGGTGGCGAGTCATTATCATTGTATTATATTCTCCATAGCCATGAAATGTCAGTGCTTTGCTATTATATAAGATGTTTACAAATGATCTCAAGGAAAGTTTTTATTTCTAAAATAGAAGTTTCACCAAAGTCAGGTCTGACGTCTGAGAACATCCGCAATGCTCTTATCCTCTGATGATCTAAGCACGGGCAGTTCTGGGGTCAGTGAATATTTAGGGCTTCACACATGTATATCGAGTTATCCTTTGATTAAATACAACTATGGTACACTTTACGTTTACATGAGAACAATGTACTTAAAACTGAAAAGTTTTTGCTTTGCTTTTTTCATGTACAGACAACGTTTTCAAAACGATCCCTTTACAAATGGTTCAGATAAAAATGACTAAAGATGCTGCATTATGCATGCCAGGCCAGTAGTTGGCGATGTCACTTTGTGAAGAAACAATATGCTCCTATAGACTGAACACGTAATATGCATGTGCATCACAGTTTTTTTTAAATTTGTGATAACGGTATCGTGTTTGAAAACTTGCACTTTAAATACAATAAAACACTGCATTGTGATTCTTCAAAAAATTCTGGTTCCCTTTCGTTCAGTCACTCCGAGTAACGTCAGTGACTGACAAATGGGGGTTTCGCTTAGAAGCCTATCATCTTCGAGTAACAAAGCGCCCAATGGCGATGCAATGCCATGGGCATGCGGAATTTGCATAGCGTAACTCCGCCCCACCTCGTGGGTATATAAGGAAGTACGCTGGCAACATCGCATTATGTTTCTGCTTCGGAGCCGAGAGCATCGAGTGCACGGTGTAGCACAAACCCCGACGATCATTCCTCGGGTCACACCCCCCTCTTGCACGCCGCTACCCGTGGGTGCTTGGACTGAAGCAGCGGGACCATCTGCGGATGCTCCACGTGTTCGTTTGGCACTCCAGATGACGACGAGACGTCGATCGCCGCATGTCAAGGTGGGCTGGAGTCCTCTGGGGATGAAGATTCGGCTGTGCTGCCGCCTTCGGGTGCGTCGGCATTGCCCGAGTACAACCCAGAGTTGACAGCTATGTCATCTCAGGGGATGATTGGTGTTCGGGTTTGGCGCGTCCTGACAGCTGTCAATCTCTTTCTCTCCCGAGGTGCATGACCCCCGTATGGAGGTAGAGTCCCCTCTGCCATTATCCTCTCCACATGACGGGATGCTTGGCTGGTGGCCAGGGTGACCGAGGGCTCCGGTGTGGCATAGACCCCGACGATCATTCCTCGGGCCACACCCACCCTCTTGCACAGAGTGCTTCAGTGGGCGCGGTGGTCCTAAGCACCCCTCCAAGGCCTGTATGTTCTCGTCTACCTTGGTGGCGAGGTACTGCAGAGCTGCAGGGCAGGCTGCCGCCTCTCAGCACACCATGGCCATCCTTCAGGCTTTGAATAAGCTGCGTGCCGCCTCCGACCTTGCCCTCTGGGCGACGTATAGGTGATGTCCACAGATGTGGTCCAGGAGAGACGTGGCTCAACCTGGTCGATATGGGAGGGACTGAGTGAACCGCTTCCTCAGCACTCACATGTCCCAGGCTGGCCTCTTTGGCAGCACGGTCAAGAACTGCGCCCAACAGTTCTCGGCCGCCCAGAAGCAGACTGAGGCCATGTAATATGTACTGCCCCGGCGGCCAGCGGCTGCCTCATTCAGCCGCCGGCTCAGTCTGCTTTGTCGCCGAGGGCGCTCCCCAGCCCCGCAGCCCCACTGTACGCCAGGCTAGCGGCGCTCTTGACACGGACAGCTCAGGGATGGCAGTTCTTTCAAGGGGTTGGTTGCAGGACCACTCCTTCCCCCGGTGGAGGGCTGGGGGAGAATCTTTTCTCAGCTGCTGGCCCCCGGGTGAGAAAGAACTAATTACGACAAATCCTGGACCTGCGCTCGTCCAGCAGTTTGGTTGGCAGCGATCGACCTGAAGGACGCGTACTTCCATGTCTCCATCCTTCCTCGACACAGACCGTTCCTTTGGTTTGCTTTCGAGGGGCGGGCATATCAGTACGCCATTCTCCCATTCAGGCTAGCTCTGTCCCCTTGCGTCTTACAAAGATTGTCGAGGCAGCCCTTGTGCCACTCAGGCAACACGGGGTTCGCATCCTGAACTACCTCGACGACTGGCTGACTCTGAGTCACTCTCGAGAGCAGGTGTGCGAACACAGAGACTTGGTACTCTGCCACTTAGCCCGGCTGGGCCTTCGGGTCAACTGGGAAAAGAGCAAACTCTCCCCAGTGCAGAGGATCTCTTTTCTCGGTATGGAGATCGACTCGGTCGCCATGTTCGTGCAGCTTTCGAGCGAGCACGCTCAGTCACTGCTGACTTGCCTCCGTCAAATCGAGAGCAAGCTCCCGATGGATGTCGCAACTCGCCCGCCACCTCCTTATATGGAGTCAGAAGCATCTGAGGTCGCTTCGTGCCATTCATGTTCCGGGAGATTTGAACTGTCCCCCAGTGAGCCTTCTTGCACAGACTTTGTGCAAGATCAGGGAGGACAAGGAGCAGGTCCTTTTGGTCGCCCTGTATTGGCCCGGCCGGACCTGGTTCTCCGAACTCATGCTCCTTGCAACAGCCCCTCCCTGGTCGGTTCCTCTGAGGGAGGACCTCCTTTCTCAGAGACGGGGCACCCTGTGGCACCCGCGTCCCGATCCTTGGAACCTCCACGTGTGGCTCCTTAATGGGACGTGGCAGGTTTGAGTACCCTACCACCTCAGGTGGTGGCTACCATCACTTCCGCTAGGGCCCTGTCTACTAGACACGCCTATGCGTTGAAGTGGAACCTCTTAGTCTGCTGGTGCTCTTCTCGCCGAGAAGATCCCCGGAAATGCCCGATCGGGTCTGTGCTCTCGTTTCTACAAGAAGGGTTGGAATGAAGGCTGTCTCCTTCCACCCTGAAAGTCTATGTGGCCGCTATCTCAGCCTACCACGACCTTGTAGAGACAAAAAAGGTAAGTCAGCACGACCTGGTCATCAGGTTCCTGAGGGGAACCCTCCTCGCGCTCCCCTCGTACCCTCTTGGGACCTCTCAGTAGTCTTAGATGCTCAGAAGTCAGAAGCATCTGAGCGACCTCAGAAGCATCTGAGGTCGCTTCGTGCCATTCATGTTCCGGGAGATTTGAACTGTCCCCCAGTGAGCCTTCTTGCACAGACTTTGTGCAAGATCAGGGAGGACAAGGAGCAGGTCCTTTTGGTCGCCCTGTATTGGCCCGGCCGGACCTGGTTCTCCGAACTCATGCTCCTTGCAACAGCCCCTCCCTGGTCGGTTCCTCTGAGGGAGGACCTCCTTTCTCAGAGACGGGGCACCCTGTGGCACCCGCGTCCCGATCCTTGGAACCTCCACGTGTGGCTCCTTAATGGGACGTGGCAGGTTTGAGTACCCTACCACCTCAGGTGGTGGCTACCATCACTTCCGCTAGGGCCCTGTCTACTAGACACGCCTATGCGTTGAAGTGGAACCTCTTCGTCTGCTGGTGCTCTTCTCGCCGAGAAGATCCCCGGAAATGCCCGATCGGGTCTGTGCTCTCGTTTCTACAAGAAGGGTTGGAATGAAGGCTGTCTCCTTCCACCCTGAAAGTCTATGTGGCCGCTATCTCAGCCTACCACGACCTTGTAGAGACAAAAAAGGTAAGTCAGCACGACCTGGTCATCAGGTTCCTGAGGGGAACCCTCCTCGCGCTCCCCTCGTACCCTCTTGGGACCTCTCAGTAGTCTTAGATGCTCTGCAGAGGGCTCCCTTTGAGCCTTTGCGGTCAGTCGAGCATTGGCCTCCATCAAGAGGGTAGAGGACCTGCAGGCATTTCGGTTGACGAAGCGTGCCTGGAATTTGGGCCGGCCGATTCTCACGTCATCCTGAGACCCCGGCCTGGATATGTGCCCAAGGTTCCCACCACTCCGTTCAGGGATCAGGTGGTGAACCTGCAAGTGCTGCCGTTGGAGGAGGCAGACCCAGCCTTGGAACTGCTCTGTCCAGTACGCGCCCTTCGCACTTACGTAGACAGGACGCAGTGTTTCAGGACCTCAGACCTCTTTGTCTGTCATGGTGGGAAGCTGAAGGGAAGAGCTCTCTCCAAACAAAGGTTGTCACACCGGATAGTGGACGCCATTGTTTTGGCACACTGTTTGAATCGTCCATAAAATAATCTTTCATAAAGTTCGAATAGGTTAAAGCAAATTACAAGTGTGTTCGCAGGTGGCTGTGTTTACATTAATTTCGTGTCATAGGAAGAGGAGGATCAGCCACTCTCTGCGTTTCTCTCTGGAAGCCCACTGCTAGTGCTGATTCTGAGTATTGCATGTTTTCTTAAAACATTTAAAAAATGTTATCTCTTCTTTTGTGTGTGGAATGGATAGAGCCTACAGACTCCATTCAGTGAACTGGTTGAAGAGGGGCCATTGTTCGGAGCGGGGGAGAGCGTTGAGGGTGATGGACAAGCATTCCTGTCAGAGATCAGTGAGGAAGATGTGGAGATCCTGAGGCAAAGAGAAGAAGCACTGCTGCAGATTGAGGTACAGTAACTCAATAGACACACCCATTGAAAACCTAATTGCATTAACCATTGGCGAGTTGACTCGTCATTCATGAGAAAACACTTCCCTGCCATTGGCAAGTTTTTACGGCTTTCCGTGCTTTCCATGTAATATGCGAGGGGGCGCTATTACGCATCCCCTGAACCGAGTACAGTATCTCCAGATCAAAACACAGGAAAAAAGAAGCAGAAACAAGCGGTCTCATATGTAAGCAGATACATATGAAAAATAATGCAATCATCAACAATAAACAGCATATAAATCAAAACGGCCTAATGTAACCAAGTGAAATGTCGACCCAAGCAGTGGTTAGGACTGTGCAAGCTTTAGGAGTGTTGATGGACTCGATCCCCCCCATCTGTGTTTTGCTCATCGCACTGAATCTGATCCATATGTGATTTTCTCAGCTTTTTTCTCAAAATGTTGCTTTTTTATTAAACTTACCCACAAGTGTTGATAAAAAAATAATGCTTAAAGCTAGAATAAAATATGACATGACATTTGGTGAAAATGACCAAAGAGACTTGCGGTAGCTGGCAACTTTGTTTAAAATACGCTGACTGGGAAAGAGTTAATAAGCCCCTCCCAACCCTTCTCAGACTTTTTTTTTTTAGTATTGAGCATTTATTTTTCTTATTTAGAAATGTTGATGTACACTACCGTTAAAAAGTTTGGATCAGTAAGATCGTTTTAATGTTTTTGAAAGAAGTCTCTTATTCTCACCAAAGATGCATTTATTTGATCAATAATACAGTAAAAATATTATTACAATTTAAATATTTAATTATATTTAAAAATTCTTGTGAGCTATTATGCCAATTTTTAGTGTCACATGATCCTGAAGAAATCATTTTACTGTAATATGCTGATCTAGTTCACAAGAATCATTTATTATTATTATTATTATTATTATTATTATTATTATTATTATCAATGTTGAAAACAAGAAAGTAACAAAAAAGTATTTTAAGGATTCTTTAATGAATAGAAATCGCTTGTACCAATGTAAAAGTCTTTATTGTCACTTTTGATCTATTTAATGTATCCTAGCAAAATATTAATGTTCATTTCTTAACTATATATGTGTAAGTATGATTCTTTCTTTTTAATAGCTACAAAAGCATTTTCATATTTGTAGTGGTTCCGTCTAAATATTCTGACAGGGTTTTACTAAAATATTGAGGAAGGATCAGTGGATCTTTTTAGAACCCCTGAAAAATGTCATCCGTACCCTCGTTTGGTGTCCTGCATTGTCCTTTTATTCAAAACTTTAGACACTCTTAAAAAGAACAAACATGATCGTTGGAGAGAACAGCGCTGCTTCACTTACATTTCCATACAAACAGAACCATCAGGCCTGTATTCTTTCCGAGCTCGCCATCATCTTTAGCAACTGTCCTTTCACTAAAGCTTTCAGGGCAATTTTCCTTAATAGTTCGGTTTATTCTGCTGTCTAGTCGTGCACACGAGCAGAAGGCTTTTCATACACCATTGAAAAACAGCATCACGTTGCTCTATTGAAGTATGTCTCGTCTGTAGCAAAACAGCTGTTTTCTTCCAGATGTGCATTCGTACAGATGTGAACCTGCGATGATGGGGTCGTTCTGTTGTTTTCGTTGACATCCGTTCGGTCCAATTTCAAAGCCATTTGTTTTGGACACGCATCATTCGCTGGTTTTCTTTGAAGCAAGGGTGTTCAAAGACAAAAATTAAAATGAAATAAATGTCAGCCCGTCATGATTATCGACAAGGCTAGATAGAAAGCGTGTCACGCAGATGGCACTTCAAAACAAAATGGCTCTTTCTTGTTTGAATAGCAAGGAGTTGAGAAACGAGAGGAGCTGCACGTCCTAATGACCAATGACAACCTTGAGAAAGCCTTGAAATGAAGACATATGGCTGTTCCCTCTTGAAGACCTGTCTGAACTTCATAGACACTCGCAACTACCACATCTGGCTAATAGACAGGCATCAAACAATCCCACGTCCCACAGCCCTCTTAATAAATTCCCATTCATCACACGGACAAAACCTGAAAGGCTCAAACAAAACCGACAGGTAATTTTAGTCATGGAGAAATTGGATGAGGTTTTTTTCTGATGATCAGAGGGGTGATGAGCACGAGTCTATGCTCCGAGAGCTATGTCGCAGGTTCTAGAGATGTCTCTGGCCTCGGGCCCAGCCGAGCTGATCATATCTGACAATGTGCTTTTCCTGTCTAGCATCTTCCCCGCCTTCCCAAACCCAAACCTCCAGCCGGCCCTGCGCCGCCTCCTCACGCAACTCTGCTCAAGTGAATCACCAGCATTTGCAGCCCTTTCTGAGCCCTACTCTCTCTCTCTTTTCATCCATCTCTCTCTCTCCTGCTCACTGCTAGATGGGTTCCCGAGGGAAATGGAGAAGATGGAATGTCTGTTATCCGTGTAAAGTACAACCAGTCCCCCCCTCATTCTCTCTTTCGCTCTCTCTTTCTCTCCAAAAGCTGATCTGTCCTCCTGAGTAGTTCACATTTACTCTGGCGGCTTGGGCGTTCAGGCGAACCCTTCTTCACAGAACCGTGCAAAGGGACATGCACGCACACACAAGCCGGATAGAGGACGGGGGGTTATTCCGCATGCCAGTATGGATTCTCCGTCTTGATTTTCTTTGAGGCGACCCACAAGGGTAATGAACTGTTCCTCTGGGATGACTAATTCGATTTGGATTCTCCCTATATTACAGTGAAACGAGGGACACATTTGAAGGGAGGAGCCAGGCTCCGCCCTCCACCATTTATGACATCAACCGCAGACGCACCTGACACTTTGGCACCGACCATCATTTCATCAAAATGAATTTGTTAAAAAAAGGAAAGCAAAGGGCATGACAAAGGACAACTTTCAAGGGGAATCTGAATGCAACACCTGGCCCATCCAACAGAAAAAATACAGACACGTGTCTCCCCTACAAATGTGTCCAGTGCATCCCTTTTGCCCTTCAATGAGAAATGGAAGTTTCAGACAGTAGTGAAGCTACAGTAAATGGGCGTGCTGGTCTGAAAACGAGGTGTGTTCAGGCGCATTGTTGGCGCGTTGCTATTTTGAGGCAACTGAAATCGACTGCTCTATTGACCAACAAAAACCTGGTCTAAAGTCAATAGTGCAGTATTTTTTGTTTTATTTAAAGGGCGCGTAATATGCACCTATAGGCGGGTGCACAATGCGCGTACACTCTGCTTATTACAGCAGCACACAAACATTTTTAAATATTAAAAATAAAAGGATTCCTCTCTGGAGAAGCATTCCGTCTTTCCGCTCGCAAATTCCGCCATGTAAATAAATCCACCATGGTGCAAACGCAACTGGCTTTTAAAGGGAATGGGAGATGAGACTCTGATTGTTTTTTTGCACGTTACGCCCATGCAAAAACTCATTAAGTGACTAGGTACAACCCTTTTAGACCATGCACCTGGCGTGCCGACCATTTTTTCTGTTGTTCAACTAGCAAAAGTGGATTCGGACACGCCCTAAGTGCATCTGCACCATGCGCTTCAGACCATGTGCTCAGATCGCTAAAATAGGGCCCTTTGATATAGTGTCGTGCTGCTCATGTCTGTTGTAGATGATGTTACTCTAGGTTGTTTACAGTTGCCAAACAGTGTTATTTTAGTATTTATATTTATATACTATTATAAAATTTTTTATTGTATTTGAATTTTAAGTTTAGTCATTTTGTTATGTGATTTTGTCATTTTTATTATTATTTTTTTTATATTTCTGTTGAGCTTTAATTTATTTTTAATTTCGTTTTAGTTTAATAATTAAATTTAAAATTTACGTTTTTCATCTAAAATTTATATTTTTGTTTTAGTTTATTTCAGCTGTATTGCAATAAATGAAAATGTTTATATATATATTTAGTTTAAGTTAATACCAACACTTAAGTTAATGACAATAACAACACTGTTGCCAAGCAATCTCTCATGTTGGCATCTTAGCTCTTTCATTTTTATTGATAATGTACAGCATTACTGTTTATAGTGTTTATTTGTTAACTCAAGTGTTACATAATGTGAAGCAGTTTTTGTACTGATCATCATTCATTTCCAGACTTATTCAATTATGAATAATCTTGGCTTGAAATATATATAAAGTAAAATATCTAGCTTCCGGCATCATCATCGCGGCAGTTATGCTTTTACCGTAAGTTGAATACGGAAAGTGGTCCGCTGGAAGCTAGATATTTCACTTTATAACATGTTATATATGTATATTTTCTGACAAAAACCCATCGATTCGCTTTAGAAGGCCTTTATTAACCCCCCAGAGCTGCGTGGATTACTTTTTTTTGGGCTTCAAATTTTGGGCTGCCATTCACTGCCATTATAATGATTGGAAGAGCCAGGACATTTTTTTTTAATATAACTCCGATTGTGCAGGTAAAATCATGGGCTAATTTTCATTTTTGGGTGAACTATCCCTTTAACATCAGTTATTGCATTAACTAACATTAACTAACAATAAGCAGTAAATGTTTTACATATATTTATTAACGTTAGTTAGCTGTTCATTGTTAGTTCATATTAGCTCAGGTCCATTAAATAATATTTGATCTATAATGATGTATTAGTAAATGTTAAAATTAACATTAATAAATGCTTTATAACTATTTCATTTTTTAGTTCATGTTAATGCAATTAACTAATATTGAAACCTTATTGTAAAGTGCTACCAATACTAATAAGGACGTGGTCATACTTCCAAATTAATTTGGAACTTGCTCTATTAATCCTTTCAACCTGTGAAAGAACACCATTTGAACAATACAACTGTTTTCTATTTATGGCCACAATACATTATATCTAGTGTATTTTGTGAGTGTCTGGGCATGTAACTGTATGTACAGTATGAGCACATAGTCACGATGTTATCATGTGTTGCTGTACTTTGTTCTTGTACATGTATGTTTTGACTGTGACCAGTCAAAGCACATTGCATGTTTATCTGTTTTGATGCATGGAGGCAGAGACATTGTTATTCTTATAACAAGTAGCCTGACCCTTGAGAGAACACTGACTCTGTGGGGGTGCTCTCTCTCTCTCTCTCTCTCTCTCTCTCTCCACTGCTCTGTGCTTAGAAAGACCAGCCCCTACACATTTTCACACTTCTTCTCTTCTCAATTAAACCATATAGGTATATGATGAGGAATCGAGAACTATTTTTTATTCAGAAGCGGTAACCGATAGAAACATCAAGCAATCAGTCTGATTCCCAAACAAATGACTTTGCTTTCCATTCAACCAATAAATCAGTTAGAGCGATTACTGAATTAATCTGACTCATTTACTAAACCGCAAGTCATTAATTTTGCCTTGTCCGACTGCTGTAACAACACGCTATACATGATGCAAATAGCCTAAGCAGTCTAAAACATGCAAAATGTTTTGCAAAAAATCTGTAAAGCATGAAGATGTCACAGCACAGTTACTTCTAAACAGCAGCTAATACTTGTTCAGGGGTACGTTTCCCATACAACGACGTTACTTACTGCTTAACTATCATAGTACGATGCATTGTTGAAGAAATCAACTAGCTAGTCGCGACTGTTTCCCGAAACCGTATTGTCGCAAATCTGTCGTTCAACCACGTTGGTTAATGATGTCACGCAGGTGGTGGAGTAATAACTGCTTTTAATGAAATAGTTTGAGATCGAATTCATGCTAGATTTTTTTGCTATAAATTATGGACATGGCATCTGAGGACTAATTCTTATTTTTCTCAGTTATTTTGCTTTATTTCCAGATTCAATCATATGCTCATTCTTACGTACGAGGGCACGTCCGCACATGCGCGCACTTTAAAAACGGTGCTTTAAATCTCTTGACAAACTAAGAGACGTAAATGACATTTGTGTGTATTCTAAATAAAAGATATAGATTGTACTGAATGTCAGCTTGCTTATTTTGCTCAAGATAAGGATTTATTAAGTCCACATTATGCAAACAAGCAGCTATGCTTCTAACCACAGGTCGAGAGCTGTCGTTCCAACCACACCACTTTGCGATGCTGTTTGCGAACGTTCGTTGGCACTATGGTTTCAGGAAACACCGACTTGTTGAACTATGCTGATAACGACGGAACTTGCGACCATAGTTGGCTAACAAAGCTTTCGGGAAACGCACCCCATAACGTGCTATTATTTCAGGAGTTCTGGTTTTATTTACATGTGATAAATCTTTTTTATTTATAAAACAATATTTTGCATGTTTAGATAATGTTCCACTTTATAGTACACCAAAATGTTATTTTAATGCCAGTCATTTGGACTAAAATTAATGAAAGATGACAAAATGAGTAAATTTAAAGGATAGTTTTTTTTCAAGACAGTCTTTGCAGCCGCCACACACTAAAAGGCTCTTACGAACAAACTAAGAGGCTCTTTCTGGTCTTACATTGCTGTATTGATTTGTTTTTCAGAAAGTAATTTCTATTTCTTTTTTAAACATTAATATCTGTCTTGCTTTCTTTAGTGTTTGCCATTGCCTTTATTGTGCATTACTGTGATATGACTTTTTTTTTTACTTTGATTGTGTGTGTGTGTGTGTGTCACAATCAATTGCAAGTGCTTTTGAGCAACTTGTATTCTAGTTCTCATCTCGAACATGACATACACAACACTCCCCCTACCATCTCCTTTTTTTCTCCTGTGGATAAGATGCAGACACACACACTTTGTGCCCTAAGACTGTGTGCTTTGAGTTTTGAGGTCCTTGGGCTGTGACGGAAAGGAAACATTTGATTTTACATTATAAACCGTTTATTCAGCAAGGGCAAAAAAGAGACGTTTCACGCTTAAGCCCTCAGCAGGCTGCGCACGGAAATGTCATCATTTTTGGGGGGCTGTAAGCGTGCGCGTAAATCTGCTTAACAGTTTTTCTGCTGTGGCACTGACACCGCGTCCTGTTGCCCGTTGCCTTTGGGCCGAGGGGTGTGTGTGTGTGTGTGGGGGGGGATCTCATATCAGCATTAAACACATTTATCTAGGAGAGTGAGAGAAATAGAGAGAGTGAAAAAAAGAGAGGCAGGGGAGAAGGGTGGTGGCAAGGATTCTGGGAGGAAGATAGAAGGGAGCATTAGGAATGAAAAAGCAAAGTGTTCCACAGTTCAGTACTGCACCACACCAGTACATTAGAGCAGGGGTTTTCAACCTTTACAGACCCAGATACCCCCAATCACACTTTCTGCCAACCCAGTGATCTCCAATAGAAAAGCTAGATTTTATTGGTAACACTTTATCAAATATTACCTTCTGTACAGATTAACAGAACATAAAAAAGCACCTTTTGTGCCTAGGGCTCCTAATTTTGTTTTGGAGGTCTCCTACAACAGCTTTACATGCATCAAAGGTCAAAAAACAGTTTAATTTTCTCATAATATACATTGCACATCACCACATTTTTCAATAATTCTCAAACCACTCATCAGATCAATCAGTTTCTCTAAATCCCTCCTTTCCGCGAGCCTACTCTGCTCTGATTGGCCATATGGCCCAGTCTGTTGTGATTAGTCTACCGCTTACAGTGTGTTTCGGAAGCTAAACGCCCATTACCTTAACTGAACTTCAGCTGAGGCTTCCTCAGTCCTCAACGATTGTACACACTGTAAAGACAGTAACAATGACATCGATTTTACCATATCAATCCGAGCGCGAGTCCGATGATGAAACAATTGAAGAATTATTCAACCCGAATCTCCATCACAAGGACGACTTGAGCAGGACGTTTCTCAATGATACACTACTCATTTTAAGGTACATTATGAGATGTTGCAACTGTAATTCCTTACCATAAGCATTAACAAGTGTATGTCTATATTTCTAATTTATTGCGGTGCACATGCCTGTATCAATAACAGTGCATATGTTAGCCCAGCACTAACATAAATGACTGATGTAACAAACGTTTGTAAAACAAATCTTGCGCAATCCTTTATCTTCACTCAAAGTAGTAAGAATGACAGACAATCTGCATTAATAGACACAGTTTTAGTTAATAGTGGCCCACAGCTGCTTAGCAGAAGTATTTTAGTAAGACAGTAATAACGTGAGGTAGCCAGTTAGATGGAAACGTACACAAAATAAAACACAAAACAATGTATTTTGAACACCCGGTAGAAAATATATATATCAATAATTATTCATACTTACAGGTTGTGATTCTGAGGAGCAAGCTGGTCCAAATAAACTGGGTACTGACCTATCTTTCAAGAGCAAGTGTTTTGCGAATCCCGCTTTGAACTCCAAGATTTGAGAAGATTTGAGACTCCAAGAGTCGTCAGTAAAATGACGTTTGAGGGCTGGTCAAGTTGTTCGCGGGTGGACAACGTACAACACAGACATTATGCAAATGTCTTATCAACTGACGTAGAACCGCCACGCAGTGGGATTTGAATTACAGATGACTCATTTAGGTGGTTCTGAGGCGATTCTTCCTTTGGGGAAAAAATTACTTTATTTATCGTGCACTATCGACTTTACAACTTGGCTGAGCGATTACAATCAAAAACAGCTATATTGCACACTGCATGAAAGGGGATATTTAAAAAAAAACATAATAGGGGCAATTTAAAGTCACCATGAAATAAAAATTGACAAATCAAATTTTTCTTTACAGAATGTTGCAGTGCTTATTATAAATGATTTATCCATGCACATATTTGTTTTAATTCATATGACTTTGTAATCTTTAATCAAAAAATGTCCCCTCCCCCTTGTAACAACGTATTTTCTCTTCATGACGTGTGTCTCGGCAGAGGGTGGGACTAAATATCCTCCACAGTCGACTGCAAACTGACATTTAGATTTGCCTCCATAGTTAGCAACACCCAAAATTAAATTTTGTCCTACGTTTTTTTTTTCATTCCAGAAGCCGTTTCACTCAGATATATGTCACAATAGGAAAGAGAAAGACTACAACTTCCATTACATGCCATCTTTGAAGTCAACTCGACACCCCAATGACCGTATTTTTCTTTTGTTAGCTGATGTATTTCATATGAATCAGGATATTGAAGGTCGCACTTTACTTGATTATAATAATAATAGTAGTAGTACCCTTAGTGGTATGTATGTACACTCACCTAAAGGATTATTAGGAACACCATACTAATACTGTGTTTGACCCCCTTTCGCCTTCAGAACTGCCTTAATTCTACGTGGCATTGATTCAACAAGGTGCTGAAAGCATTCTTTAGAAATGTTGGCCCATATTGATAGGATAGCATCTTGCAGTTGATGGAGATTTGTGGGATGCACATCCAGGGCACGAAGCTCCTGTTCCACCACATCCCAAAGATGCTCTATTGGGTTGAGATCTGGTGACTGTGGGGGCCATTTTAGTACAGTGAACTCATTGTCATGTTCAAGAAACCAATTTTTTTTTTAAGTGTGTGCCAATGAATTGTTCACAGTAAGACCATTAGTTGATAGTCAGTAATTATTTCCTGTTGACTACTGTACCTCATTTTAAAATGTATGAAAAGAGAATCTTATTCGTTTTATATATCTAGACCACCCTGCAGAATCCTCATGGATTTCCAGGTTGAAAATCCTGACACTGAAGCAAAAAATGCTTTGTAGAATATGGCATATGGGTAGTTTGTCCAGTTTGTGGTTGATATCCTTTTCTGCTGAGCCCAAATCATTTTAAACTAAGTCTCACATTGATTGTTTTCACAGACAGCTGGATTTTTAGGGGCCTTCTGTTGGAGCATTGTCATTTAAGACCACTTTTCGTGGCCCAACTGCACAAACCCCACCTGTTCCTTGAATCCTTTGAGCTGCAGCAATCAAGCAGTAAATAAGCTGCCTATTTGAATGCACTGAGCCTGTTAGACTGGCAAAGATCAAAGCCTTCTGTGTTAGCACAGCAAATACAGCATAGAGCCGAGCACCTCCCCTCCCTAAAACAAAACCTACACGCCGAGCATAATTAGCCAACGTCCCCCCAGGCACTATAGTTTATCTGGCGTACTCTTCTCCACTACTGTCAGAGCAGCAGTGACAGGCATCTGTACAGCTATCGCAAACACAATATGTTTTTTTATTTTCTTCTTGTTTGCAAAAATCAGCCATTCTAAGCGCAGCCCCTTGACATCATTCTTGAGATTGCTTTATGATACGGTTTCTTGGTGAAAGCTGCCTTATGTAAGTCTAATTATGCCCCTCAGGATGACGCAGGCCACTCAAGTAAACTCAAGAACATTTAAATGAAGAAAGAAGAGGTGCACAATACAAAAATAAGACTATCACTTAAAGGAACACGGCACTATTTTTGAAAATAGGCAAATTTTCCAACTTCCCTAGAGTTAAACAGTTGAGTTTTACCGTTTTCAAATCCATTTAGCCCATCTCCGAGTCTGGCGGTAGAACTTTTAGCATAGCTTAGCATAGATCATTGAATCTGATTAGACCGTTAGCATCTCGCTAAAAAATATCGAAACTCTTTGGTAATTTTTTTGAGCGAGATGCTAACGGAAAATTTGCCTATTTTCAAAAATAGTGGCGTGTTCCTTTAATAATACATACAGGAACGTTTAAGTTGTTATTCTACTTTATATTCCACACAATAAAATCATATAGTTGGAAATATATAATGTAATACATTTCTATATTTCAAAATTATTTACATGATAAATATTTCATATTTTCAACAGTAGTACAAGCATGACTGCATGTACTAAAGTATTTAGCTAAGAGACTATCACTGTGCAGAAGAGGGAACAGCCATTACTTTAAGTATAGTAACATAGTCTTATTGGTGTTCGGCCAATTGGTGTTAAGTTCCAAAATAATAGAACATGAAACACTTACAGATCTCCCCCTATATTAATATTGAGCAAAACACGTGAAATAACACTTAATTTGAACATTTATTCACCTTTAACAGTCAGAAGCAAAGCATGCTGGGAACTAGAAGTCTGTCGGTAACCACTGATTGTAACTCATTCTGTGAATGTGTGTGTATATATGTGTGTACAATACATTTACATTAATATGGGAACATGTAATGCTATTTTTGCCTTAATTTCTAAATATTTTATATGTATAAATATATAGCCATACATGGTCAATGCATATATTGCATATATAGCACTAGGTTCCCATATATGGAAATGTATTATGTAATATATTGCATTATATTTTGCCGTATATTCCCATATATTTTTGTTCCTTAAGGGCAAAAGTTACACTATTCACACAACACCCGTGGGTCACGCAAAACATGTGGGCTACTGGATGTTTCTGTGAGAGCAGCACAACCTGACACAGAGCACAAGCTTGGGAATCTGATACTGAGTTTGACTGACATTTCAATCTGCCTGTGATCAGTGTGGAGTATAGTTCTGCGCGTTAGTACCTCTGTTTTCTGATCAGAAGCTGATGAAAAGACTACCCCGTCTATGCAGCCACCTTGGATTGGAGAGAAACATTAGTGACATGGTTTATCCATCCTGGCTTTCTGAGTCTTATAGGGTCTTTAAAGGGTACATAACACACACAGTTTCTGCCAGTCTCATGTTAATCTTGAGTACCTATAGAGTAGTATTGCATCCTTCATATCTCCGAAAAGTCTTTAGTTTTATCATATTTATAAAAGACAGATACGCTGTACCGATTCTTTCCGAAAACAGCCAAACTCGTGGAGGCGTGAAGTGGGCGGAGCTAAAGAGTCACAAGCAAACACACACACACACAATACATCATGGCATTATCCCTGGATAACTTTCGATTCACTATATGTTCGTGTTGTTTACATTATATGCACTTGCGCGCCGATTGCCAACAAAACAGACATTTGATGCAGTTTCACTCACCGCTTGCGGTTTCGACTCGTGACCGGGAACAAACAAACACACATGCAGAACTCCGTTGCTGCTCCGGAAAAACAAACTGCATCCACTGTTTTCTTAACGCTAGGTTATTTGGGAAGCCGAACAAGGTTATCTTGTTCACAACCAAAAACACACTTCTTCAGTGACATTGTTGCCGACGGCTTCAGTAACCCGAACGAAGCTCGTTGATGGGCGTGCTCTTGCTCTCGCTCTGGTTGATGTGCGCATGCGCTCATCCGGGAGAAGTACCCATACAAGGAAATCCACCCTTTATGAAGTCATACAGGGCCATACTTTAAAAAAAAATTCCGAAATGTATTCAAATTATGAAAGAGTGTATTTGGCACAGAAATACTCTATTAAACGTCTAACTCGTTTTTTGAAATTTTGGCCATGTTTAGCATGAGAATCCAACTCTTTTACAGTGTAAATAAGTTAGAATTTCAAAAGATTTTAAAACAATCACTTCAGCAAAGTTTGAACTATTTTCTGTTTATTTTGATGAATAAAATAATTCATTTTTGATCAATAAATATGCTGTCAATAAATATGTTAATATAGAAATATATCTGAAAATATAGAAACAGAATCATTAAAAAAAAAGTAAAGATTCTGAAAGCATTGAAGGCGATCCCATAATAATTTAATATAGATTTAGAGTAGTAACAATACATTTTATTTTATCATATGATATGTTTAATATCACATTTTTAAATATGATGGTTTCATTATAAATATGATGATTATCTCTAAGGTGGACATCCAACTTAATATATGATACTTACAATCTGAATCTAATCATGTCATGTCAACAAGTGGAAAAGTCAGCAGCTGTTTATTATCATGTTAATTTTTTTTTTTCCCCCAACAGCAGGGGTGCCTTTTACCCCAAATACCATACTTTTACATATTCTTCCGTTATTAAAAAAACTGATGCTTTAATTACCTTGAACAAAACTGACAAACATTAACAAGACCTTTGTTTCAAAATATATTCAATAATTTTAGCGATTCTTATTTGCTACTTAAATCTACAACAATCTTATATAACATCAAATATTAGATCAAATGAGCACAGAATCAACTTTGCGCTGCTGCCTGAGATTGCGTCAAAGATCAGACAAATTTCCACGTGCATCTTGAAAAGCGGATGTTTTGGAAGGTGCTGAGGCAAGTTGTTGTGCCATCTAGTGGTTTAGAGGAAAATAAAATCAAAGGAGCCTTTTACCCTGTGGAGCCTTTAGCCCCGTTGTACCCTATGCATATACATTGCCACGTGTTACATTTCATTAGCTGATATAATTATATATATATATATATATATATATATATATATATATATATATATATATATATATATATATACACTCACCTAAAGGATTATTAGGAACACCTGTTCAATTTCTCATTAATGCAATTATCTAATCAACCAATCACATGGCAGTTGCTTCAATGCATTTAGGGGTGTGGTCCTGGTCAAGACAATCTCCTGAACTCCAAACTGAATGTCAGAATGGGAAAGAAAGGTGATTTAAGCAATTTTGAGCGTGGCATGGTTGTTGGTGCCAGACGGGCCGGTCTGAGTATTTCACAATCTGCTCAGTTACTGGGATTTTCCCACACAACCATTTCTAGAGTTTACAAGAATGGTGTGAAAAGGGAAAAACATCCAGTATGCGGCAGTCCTGTGGGTGAAAATGCCTTGTTGATGCTAGATGTCAGAGGAGAATGGGCCGACTGATTCAAGCTGATAGAAGAGCAACTTTGACTGAAATAACCACTCGTTACAACCGAGGTATGCAGCAAAGCATTTGTGAAGCCACAACACGCACAACCTTGAGGCGGATGGGCTACAACAGCAGAAGACCCCACCGGGTACCACTCATCTCCACTACAAATAGGAAAAAGAGGCTACAATTTGCACGAGCTCACCAAAATTGGACAGTTGAAGACTGGAAAAATGTTGCCTGGTCTGATGAGTCTCGACTTCTGTTGAGACATTCAGATGGTAGAGTCAGAATTTGGCGTAAACAGAATGAGAACATGGATCCATCATGCCTTGTTACCACTGTGCAGGCTGGTGGTGGTGGTGTAATGGTGTGGGGGATGTTTTCTTGGCACACTTTAGGCCCCTTAGTGCCAATTGGGCATCGTTTAAATGCCACGGCCTACCTGAGCATTGTTTCTGACCATGTCCATCCCTTTATGACCACCATGTACCCATCCTCTGATGGCTACTTCCAGCAGGATAATGCACCATGTCACAAAGCTCCAATCATTTCAAATTGGTTTCTTGAACATGACAATGAGTTCACTGTACTAAAATGGCCCCCACAGTCACCAGATCTCAACCCAGTAGAGCATCTTTGGGAAGTGGTGGAACGGGAGCTTCATGCCCTGGATGTGCATCCCACAAATCTCCATCAACTGCAAGATGCTATCCTATCAATATGGGCCAACATTTCTAAAGAATGCTTTCAGCACCTTGTTGAATCAATGCCACGTAGAATTAAGGCAGTTCTGAAGGCGAAAGGGGGTCAAACACAGTATTAGTATGGTGTTCCTAATAATCCTTTAGGTGAGTGTGTGTGTGTGTGTGTATATATATGTGTGTGTGTATATACAGGGAGTGCAGAATTATTAGGCAAGTTGTATTTTTGAGGATTAATTTTATTATTGAACAACAACCATGTTCTCAATGAACACAAAAAACGCATTAATATCAAAGCTGAATATTTTTGTATCAATATTTTAAGTAGTTTTTAGTTTTAGCTATTTTAGGGGGATATCTGTGTGTGCAGGTGACTATTACTGTGCATAATTATTAGGCAACTTAACAAAAAACAAATTTATACCCATTTCAATTATTTATTTTTACCAGTGAAACCAATATAACATCTCAACATTCACAAATATACATTTCTGACATTCAAAAACAAATCAGTGACCAATATAGCCACCTTTCTTTGCAAGGACACTCAAAAGCCTGCCATCCATGGATTCTGTCAGTGTTTTGATCTGTTCACCATCAACATTGCGTGCAGCAGCAACCACAGCCTCCCAGACACTGTTCAGAGAGGTGTACTGTTTTCCCTCCTTGTAAATCGCACATTTGATGATGGACCACAGGTTCTCAATGGGGTTCAGATCAGGTGAACAAGGAGGCCATATCATTAGATTTTCTTCTTTTATACCCTTTCTTGCCAGCCACGCTGTGGAGTACTTGGACGCGTGTGATGGAGCATTGTCCTGCATGAAAATCATGTTTTTCTTGAAGGATGCAGACTTCTTCCTGTACCACTGCCTGAAGAAGGTGTCTTCCAGAAACTGGCAGTAGGACTGGGAGTTGAGCTTGACTCCATCCTCAACCCGAAAAGGCCCCACAAGCTCATCTTTGATGATACCAGCCCAAACCAGTACTCCACCTCCACCTTGCTGGCGTCTGAGTCGGACTGGAGCTCTCTGCCCTTTACCAATCCAGCCACGGGCCCATCCATCTGGCCCATCAAGACTCACTCTCATTTCATCAGTCCATAAAACCTTAGAAAAATCAGTCTTGAGATATTTCTTGGCCCAGTCTTGACGTTTCAGCTTGTGTGTCTTGTTCAGTGGTGGTCGACTTTCTGCCTTTCTTACCTTGGCCATGTCTCTGAGTATTGCACACCTTGTGCTTTTGGGCACTCCAGTGATGTTGCAGCTCTGAAATATGGCCAAACTGGTGGCAAGTGGCATCTTGGCAGCTGCACGCTTGACTTTTCTCAGTTCACGGGCAGTTATTTTGCGCCTTGGTTTTTCCACACGCTTCTTGCGACCCTGTTGACTATTTTGAATGAAACGCTTGATTGTTCGATGATCACGCTTCAGAAGCTTGGCTATTTTAAGACTGCTGCATCCCTCTGCAATATATCTCACTATTTTTGACTTTTCTGAGCCTGTCAAGTCCTTCTTTTGACCCATTTTGCCAAAGGAAAGGAAGTTGCCTAATAATTATGCACACCTGATATAGGGTGTTGATGTCATTAGACCACACCCCTTCTCATTACAGAGATGCACATCACCTAATATGCTTAATTGGTAGTAGGCTTTCCAGCCTATACAGCTTGGAGTAAGACAACATGCATAACGAGGATGATGTGGTCAAAATACTCATTTGCCTAATAATTCTGCACTCCCTGTATATATATATATATGTATATGTATGTATATATATATATATATATATACACGCACACACATTTAATTACACACATATATTTATTTATTTATTTATTACCATTTTTCTTTTCAACAATTTAGTGTTTAGCAACAGCCAAAAAAACCAACAAAAAAAACACAAACATGACAGTAAATGGTGATGCAGCCGTTGTGGCATTCACACAGGGTTGGTCTCAGACTTTGAGTGAGAGATAGACTGGCATTTTGGAAAGGTAGAACAGCTGTAGGCTCCGTTTGGGTGACGGGCTTCTGAGGAGACGTGCAGCAGGGGTGGACGGATGGATGTCTAGAGCAATGACAAGTGCTTCAAGCAAATGATGACTAACGCATATGCAGCATACTGTATGCATTTCATATAACATTTAAAAAGTGCATCGATGTGGCAGTGAAGTAGTGCACTTGAGAAAGCCATTCAACACCGCAGAGCCTTTAATAAAATGCCACAAAGGAGTCAGGGTGTCAAATGGCATTGCTTAGAATTAAGTTATTTAGTTTGAATGATAGCTACATTTATTTGAATTACCACACTGTAATGCTCTGCTGTGTGAAGAAATGTTCTCCTCTCCAGCTGTCTCCTGTTAGAGTTATGGTAAAAAGTAGTGTGGTTTCCGGTAATTCATTGTAAAAATAGTGACATTTCTTTCTGCAGTATTGGGTAAGGAGTGTTGTACATTATAACCAATCACATATTTAGAGTGTGAAAACAATGACCATTTAAAGATGTAGAGCACTCTTTGCACCTGTCTTTATTAAAGCAATATTTATTTCGTTTTAAAATATTTGAAGATATTTAAGGAATGTATTTTATTTATTTATTTGCATAATTCACTTCATTTTTGTATTTAAATTTTTTTCCCCAAATATAAATGTTTGAATAGATCGCGTAAGAATTTGCCTTTGAATAGAACGTGCTCTCCGTGGGCGTGGCCGCATTAGCGGATATTGAGGAGGCTCCCGACAGACTGACATCTCTCTGTTTTCAAACAGATTGCATAAACATAGAGTTTATGTTTTTGATTTTTACATTATTTAAAACCTGACATTTCAACGTTTCTTTAGACATATGTCTCATGTTTGTGTGAGAAGTATTCGCTA
The DNA here is from genome assembly GCA_039654625.1 of Rhinogobio ventralis. Taxonomy (NCBI): domain Eukaryota; kingdom Metazoa; phylum Chordata; class Actinopteri; order Cypriniformes; family Gobionidae; genus Rhinogobio; species Rhinogobio ventralis. The sequence goes on from CM077201.1 coordinate 12,193,809, forward strand.
AGGTACAGTTAATTTTCTGACGAGTATCAGAATAGACTTCATTAAGAGAGAAGCGGCAGATCGCGCATCATGTTCGCTTTCTTTATTTTGCCAAAAGCACAACATTTAGTTTTTATTGTGAGGGTACAGTACAGTTTTAAATGATGTATAACATTTGTCTGTATGACCAAAATCAATGGAGTTATTTGAGTCTCTTTCGCACTGATAAGAAAAAAAGCAAGGTGGTTGTGCCGGCCCCTGGGGGTTAAAGGGTGTGCGTTACAACGTTTTTTTGCTATGGTATTAAAACTGATAAACCTCCACCTAAAAATTCTAGCATATATTTTGGTGACTTATTGTATTTTAATTGACATCAAATATTTCATCAATATTTATGTAAATCATATGGTATTTTATACTTTTCACAATAGTATTTTACTATTTTAATAGTATTGTGTATGATATAATGAATTTTCAGTCTGGCAGATAGATCGGGTCCGCAGGCCTTGAAAGTGTTTATGCAGACATATCTCTTCAACCCTCAAGTCCTCAAGTCCATTTTGTGTCATTTTTGTGTTGATTAAACTTCACTTATGGCAGCATCGTACACTGGTCAGTTATCTCTGTGAGATATAGAATGCAGACAAAATTGTACCACCACTGTGAAGAATTGTCTTTCTTACAGGGCATGTTATCTTTTTATGTCTTGTTGTAGACAGTACCTGTGAATGAATACATCTGATATTCTAGTGCTTCACCTCATTTGTGTGTTTCGCCCACGCATTAGCTCCCCTCACAGGCCAGACTTGAGCGACTTTTATCCTGTACCATGATATTTTTACCTCACCATTTATTTTAATTGGCATTAACTGAAACTGGGCTGGTTTATTATTCCCATCATACACTCACCTAAAGGATTATTAGGAACACCATACTAATACTGTGTTTGACCCCCTTTCGCCTTCAGAACTGCCTTAATTCTACGTGGCATTGATTCAACAAGGTGCTGAAAGCATTCTTTAGAAATGTTGGCCCATATTGATAGGATAGCATCTTGCAGTTGATGGAGATTTGTGGGATGCACATACAGGGCACGAAGCTCCCATTCCACCACATCCCAAAGATGTTCTATTGGGTTGAGATCTGGTGACTGTGGGGGCCATTTTAGTACAGTGAACTCATTGTCATGTTCAAGAAACCAATTTGAAATGATTCAAGCTTTGTGACATGGTACATTATCTTGCTGGAAGTAGCCATCAGAGGATGGGTACATGGTGGTCATAAAGGGATGGACATGGTCAGAAACAATGCTCAGGTAGGCCGTGGCATTTAAACGATGCCCAAAAATCCCAGTAACTGAGCAGATTGTGAAATACTCAGACCGGCCCGTCTGGCACCAACAACCGTGCCACGCTCAAAATTGCTTAAATCACCTTTCTTTCCCATTCTGACATTCAGTTTGGAGTTCAGGAGATTGTCTTGACCAGGACCACACCCCTAAATGCATTGAAGCAACTGCCATGTGATTGGTTGATTAGATAATTGCATTAATGAGAAATTGAACAGGTGTTCCTAATAATCCTTTAGGTGAGTGTATTTGCATTGTACTTGATAGGCAGTAAATATTGAAATGAACTGAGATACTATAGAAAAAAGGGGTGTTTATGGTTTAATGTCCAGTTATGTTGGGGTTAAGAACAAGTTTCTGTTATGTTCGCCTACCATCATAGTGTAGATTAATAAAGAGCAGGTTATTTGTTGCAATAAATCAACATGCCATTATTATTTTGCATTTAGAATGGTAGCATTTGTTATTGCTATTTAGAAGTTAGTTAGGTAGTTGAGGCTCATTGTTGTGTTCCTCAAACCTGTGCTTCCTGAACCATTTTTACTTTGTGGCTGGGTGCATTATCCTGCTGAAAGAGGCCACAGCCACCAGGGAATACCGTTTCCATCAAAGGGTGTACATGGTCTGCAACAATGCTTAGGTAGGTGGTACGTGTCAAAGTAACATCCACATGGATGGCAGGACCCAAGGTTTCCCAGAAGAACATTGCCCAAAGCATCATGCTGCATTCGCCTGCTTGCCTTCTTCCCATAGTGCATCCTGGTGCCATGTGTTCCCCAGGAAAGCGACGCAAATGCACCCGGCCATCCACGTGGTGTAAAAGAAAATGTGATTCATCAGACCAGGCCACCTTCTTCCATTGCTCCGTAGTCTTCTGCTGCTGCAGCCCATCTGCCTCGAGGTTTGACGTGTTGTACATTCAGAGATGCTCTTCTGCAGACCTCGGTTGTAACAAGTGATTATTTGACTTACTGTTGCACACGCACCCGGTCATCCACGTGATGTAAAAGAAAACGTGATTCATCAGAACAGGCCACCATCTTCCATTTCTCCGTGGTCCAGTTCTGATGCTCATGTGCCCACTGTTGCTGCTTTTGGCGGTGGACAGGGGTTAGCATGGGCACCCTGACACCCTGTACATGCATGATGCGAATCTCCTGTTACACCACATCCCTAAATTGCTCCATTGGATTGACATCTGGCATCTGTGGAGGCAATTTGTTTTTAAATCTTAGCTAACCGGAATGGCACCGGTGTGGTCTTCTGCTGCTGTAGCCCATCTGCCTCAAGGTTGGACGTGTTGTACTTTCAGAGATGCTCTTCTGCAGACCTCGGTTGTAATGAGTGGTTATTTGAGTTACTGTTGCTTTTCTAACGTCTTGAACCAATCTGGCCATTTTCCTCTGACCTCTGGCATCAACAAGGCATTTTCTGCCAGAACTGCCGCTCACTGGATATTTACTCTTTTTAGGACCATTCTCTATAAACCCTAGAGAGGGTTGTGCTTGAAAATCCCAGTAGATCAGCAGTTTCTGAAATACTCAGACCAGCCCATCTGGCACCAACAACCATGCCACGATCAAAGTCACTTAAATTACTTTTCTTCTCCATTCTGATGCTCAGTTTGAACTTCAGCAGATTCTCTTTATGTGTGTGTGTGTGTGTGTATATATATGTATATGTATATGTATATGTGTATGTATATATGTATATATGTATATATATATATATATATGGTGCAGAATGAAAGTTGCATTTGGGGTTGTGTTGTCCCTCTGTTTTCGTCTTTTTTCACTACAGGTGCTCTCACTCACTTATTTCTGATGGTCAGAGCTCTCAGAGCTGATTGTCTAGCAGTATGAGCGAACACTGTTTTTCGCAAGCTATTATGAAGCTATCAACCACCAACTGACTATTCTAGGTTTATTTTTCTCATTCTATCATAAGCAGTTCACGCTATACTTTCTAACCCACTCCTGGAGTTACACACACTCAGCTGGCAGCTTCTAAATATGGAGATTTCAGGTTGTTAGCCCCAGGGGAGCTTTGATACATGCTGCGTTTAGTTCAGGACTTGAAATCAGAAACACAGAGGGTAGTCATATCACATTATCTTCACCCAGCATAACACGTCAGCATCATCCAGAGCACATTTCAGCTCTTATAAATGCATAAAAACACTGTATTGTTGCTTGACCATAGCTCCTTGTACTGTGATATTTACTGCAGCGAGGTTATCACCTCTATATAAGGAACTTTGATTTTACCTCAAGCTATTTTATTTCAAGTGTTCCTTTTCCAGACATGCTGGATGTGGCCTATTCTTATTTCCTGTAAGAGGTACATATTTTAGGAATTCGTATTGCAAGTAATACGCAGCAAAAAAAGTAAATAAATAAAATATTTTTAAAAAATGTTGCCAGTCTGTGAGAAAAATATATTCAAGATATATTGTCTGCTTTTTAACTACTACTACTTCTTAATTAATTAATATTTATATAATATTATAAATGATATTTGTACTGTAACAATTTCTCATTATATATATATATATATATATATATATATATATATATATATATATATATATATATATATAATATTTTACATAATTGTTCCTATTAAGTGTGTGAGGAGAACCATAGAGATGTTTAAAGCATTCAGGTCCTGAAAGCCATTTTGAGCCTGTGCCCAGTCATTAAGTTGGGTCCTTTTCTTTAGATCATCTCCTTTTATCAATGACGCTGCCAGGAATGCACAGGGTATACAGAAACTCGGACCGAAGCCAATATATTCTTTATTAAGAGACATTTATTTAGAGCTGCCTCAGTCTGTTAGCTTTAGCAATAATAGCGTACTTTCAATTAAAGGAGACGTTTTGCAGATGTGTTTATCCAGAAAGACTAAAAATACACTTATTACAGGACAATCCCCTGGAGCAACCTGGGGTTAAGTGCCTTGACTTTCAATTACCAGCCCAGAGCTTTAACCACTGCAACCCTATATTTTATTTGAAAGGTAATCTGTGTCAATTTGTTTCACTGTTGAAATACTTTCTCTTTACTTTTTCTCTTTATCTGAGCTTAATATGCAGAGATAACAATAAGTAGGCTGTTTTTAGGTTAATCTCACAAAAAGTGGAAAAGTGTAAACCCCATGATTTTTTGGCACTATCCAGTGTTATTTTAGTATTATTTATATGCTTGTAGTATTTAATATTTTTGAATTTGCTTTTATTTTTATATTTTCATTTTAATTTTGTTTCTATAATAATAAATTATAATAATACATTTTATTAATTTTTTTTTTCAGTTTTCGGGCCAGATTTACTAAACAGGATAAATTAGCATGAGAGCGCAATTCCACAAAAGCACCGATGAGAGTGGGAAGTTCTGCACGTCATCAGTAGATCATACACAGATCTTCCCACTCTCATCGGTGCTTTTGTGGAATTGCGCTCTCACGCTAATTAAAGAACACAGACGCTGCTGAATCAGTTGTACACTCACCTAAAGGAGTATTAGGAACACCATACTAATACTGTGTTTGACCCCCTTTCGCCTTCAGAACTGCCTTAATTCTACGTGGCATTGATTCAACAAGGTGCTGAAAGCATTCTTTAGAAATGTTGGCCCATATTGATAGGATAGCATCTTGCAGTTGATGGAGATTTGTGGGATGCACATCCAGGGCACGAAGCTCCCGTTCCACCACATCCCAAAGATGCTCTATTGGGTTGAGATCTGGTGACTGTGGGGGCCATTTTAGTACAGTGAACTGATTGTCATGTTCAAGAAACCAATTTGAAATGATTCAAGCTTTGTGACATGGTGCATTATCCTGCTGGAAGTAGCCATCAGAGGATGGGTACATGGTGGTCATAAAGGGATGGACATGGTCAGAAACAATGCTCAGGTAGGCCGTGGCATTTAAACGATGCCCAATTGGCACTAGGGGGCCTAAAGTGTGCCAAGAAAACATCCCCCACACCATTACACCACCACCACCAGCCTGCACAGTGGTAACAAGGCATGATGGATCCATGTTCTCATTCTGTTTATGCCAAATTCTGACTTTACCATCTGAATGTCTCAACAGAAATCGAGACTCATCAGACCAGGCAACATTTTTCCAGTCTTCAACTGTCCAATTTTGGTGAGCTCGTGCAAATTGTAGCCTCTTTTTCCTATTTGTAGTGGAGATGAGTGGTACCCGGTGGGGTCTTCTGCTGTTGTAGCCCATCCGCCTCAAGGTTGTGCGTGTTGTGGCTTCACAAATGCTTTGCTGCATACCTCGGTTGTAACGAGTGGTTATTTCAGTCAAAGTTGCTCTTCTATCAGCTTGAATCAGTCTGCCTATTCTCCTCTGACCTCTAGCATCAAGAAGGCATTTTCGCCCACAGGACTGCCGCATACTGGATGTTTTTCCCTTTTCACACCATTCTTTGTAAACTCTAGAAATGGTTGTGCGTGAAAATCCCAGTAACTGAGCAGATTGTGAAATACTCAGACCGGCCCGTCTGGCACCAACAACCATGCCACGCTCAAAATTGCTTAAATCACCTTTCTTTCCCATTCTGACATTCAGTTTGGAGTTCAGGAGATTGTCTTGACCAGGACCACACCCCTAAATGCATTGAAGCAACTGCCATGTGATTGGTTGATTAGATAATTGCATTAATGAGAAATTGAACAGGTGTTCCTAATAATCCTTTAGGTGAGTGTATATGACCAATGCAATCTACCAAGAGCAGCGCAAATTAACGTCTGGTTTAAGACATGCTTTTTTGGGGCGGTAAATAATGGCGCATATACCAGTAAATTGAAAAACGCAAACCTTAGTAAATCACCTTGCATGATTAATTTAAATACTCTCCTCCCATACATTTTGCGTCTGAAAGGGAAACTCCTACAAATGCATATGCACACAAAAATAACTCTGTCTAACTCTGTCACACCTTTTCAACGCAAATTTTTTACTGTGTGTCTTTAGTAAATTCTGAGAGTAGTTTTTTAACGCTAAAACAGGGTTTGCATTGGCGCAAACTGTTAGTAAATCTGTCCCTTAGCCATTTTAGTACTTAACTTAATATTATTTATTTTAGTTTATTACCTTCATTTCTAATTTTTGATTTACGTTTATGTTTTTCATCTAATTTATATATTTTATTTTATTTCAGCTTAATTTCACTTATTGAAACCGGTTTTCTCTTTTTTTAGCTTAAGATTTAGTTTTAGTTAACAAAAGCAACCATTGCACAATCAAAGCATTTTGTTTGAGCATCCCAGCCTGCCCGACAACAGCAATACTGGTTCAACCAATGGTGTGAGTTTAGGGCAGGGCGACCTGTATGTTTTACCTATGACATATTAATAGTGTTCATGAAACTTGTTTGAAAAAAACGTCTCGGTTACGTATGTAACCCTCGTTTCCTGAAGGAGGGAACGGAGATTGGGGATAATTTTCAGAGACCAATCTATTTTCAGAGACCAATCTGTATAAAAACGAGCCAATAACATTGTCATACGGCCCACTGGGAGGAGAGGTGGCAGAATACTCATAAGGACTAACCTACTAGGGCAGTGCAACATATGTCTCTCGACAGGGTTTGCCATTCCTGGGGAACACAACTGGAGAGAATAGACGCACGTATCCGGCCCAGCGGGCGGGAGTAGCGTTGCAAGCCGACACTGGAACGGGTACTTCGTGCTACCGGCCACTGGGGCGAGTACACGGGAAGAAACCGGCTCTACACGGAGGCTATAAAATCTAGCGAACGTTTAAGTCTGGTCAACGTAACAGTGAAGAGCATGGACGGGACATAACAAAGCTAGGGCTGGGTCTGCCTCCTCCGAGGGCAGCGCTTGCAGGTTCACCACCTGGTCCCGGAAGGGAGTGGTGGGAACCTTGGGCACGTATCCAAGCCGGGGTCTCAGGATGAGAGAGTTGGCCGGCCCGAATTCTAGGCACGACTTGCTGACCGAAAGTGCGTGCAGGTCCCCTACCCTCTTAATAGAGGCCAATGCCGTCAAGAGAACTGTCTTCATGGACAGGATTTTTAGCTCTATGGACTTCAGAGTCCTCCCTTTGAGCCTTTGAAGTGCCTTGAGTCCCAAGAGGGTATCGAGTTTGGAGGAGGAGGATTTAGCCTCCTCGCACCTCTGAGGAACCTGACGATTAGGTCGTGCCCTCCTACAGACTTACCTTCGACTGCATCGTGATACACTGCTATTGCTGCGACGTACACTTTAAGGGTGGAGGGAGACAGCCTTCGCTCCAGCCCATCTTGCAGGAAAGAAAGCACGACACTAATTGTACACTTTCGGGGGTCTTCCCGGCGCAACTAGCAAGACCTGCTCCTCGTCCTCCCTGACCTTGCACAGAGTCTGTGCGAGAAGGCTCACTGGGGAAAACGCATATTTGCATAAGTCCCGGGGCCAGCTGTGTGCCAGTGCATCCGTGCCGAGGGTGCCCCCGGTCAGGGAATAGTACAACTGTCAATGGGTCGTGTCCGGAGAGGCGAACAGGTCTACCTGCGCGGCTCCGAAAAGGTTCCATATCAGCTGGACGCTCCGGGGGTGGAGTCGCCACTCTCCCGGAGGTGTCGACTGATGAGAGAGCTCGTCGGCTGTCTGGTTCAGCGCACCAGGGATGTGAATGGCACGAAGCGATCTCAGATGCTTCTGACTCCACCGGAGGAGATGGCGGGCGAGTTGCATCATGCGACGGGAGCGCAGACCACCCTGGCAGTTGATGTACGCATCAACGGCTGGAGTACTGTAGGTCCAAGATTGGTCGTAACCCACCCCCTTTCTTGGGTACAATGAAGTAGGGGCTGTAGAACCCCGACCTCATATCGGCTGGAGGAACTCTAAGCCGACTAAGTAGGACATTGATCTCTGACCGCAAGACGTGGGTATCTTGGTGAGGTGAAGAAGATGCCCCTGTACTTGGGCGTACGTCCTCGGCGACGAGCAGGCGGAGGCACTGCGGTCGACAACTGGGTGGAGACAGCAGCTGGTCGTCGGAGCAGGATGTTTTTAAATCACCTCCGTCTGCATCTGGGCCACTGAGAACTGCTGGGCGAAGTTCTCGATGGCGTTGCCGAAGAGGCCAGCCTGACAGATAGGGGTGTTGAGGAACCAAGCTTGTCGGGCTCACGCATACCTGCCAGGTTAGCCCCAGGTGGCGTTCCTGGACCACTAGTGTGGACATCGCCCGACCCAGGGAGCATGTGGCAATTTTCATCGCCCAGAGAGCGAGGTCCGTCGCCGCATGCAGTTGCTGCACAACCCCTGGGTCGGAACTACCCTCGTGTATTAAGAGTGCAGGACAGAGGTGGCCTGCCAGTGGCACTGCCACCCCACCAACGAGGGTAGTGAGAGAGGGGAAAACTTATACAGATTATGGCCCTTCTGGCATTCCATACTTTTGATACCAAATAGTTCCACACTGCTAATTTTTCCCAATGCACATCCGGGAAAAAGGCATGGGGACAGGCAAGGCGACTTACGCGTTGCACTACCCTTCAACCACCCGGGAAAGCATAGCTGTCAACTCTGAATCGAACGCAATGGTCCCGAACACGAGAGAGATCGTGAAACGCGAGAGAGATCGTGGCCATCAAATGAGGACAGGAAACAACCGCATCCAGAAACACACGGTTTGAATGACATCTTGAAAAAGACGCAGGGTTAAACCGTGTTGTTCTTTTAGAAGGAAAATGCTCTTTTAAAAGTGCTGACGCACTTCGTTAGGCTCCGAAGTTGAAAGCGAGGATGCGGTATTCCACTTCCGTATTTATACCCACGCTGCGGGGTGGTGCGTGGGCCGCATGCCAACGTTATTGGCTCATTTTAATTCATTCGAAGTAGATGGTCTCTGAAAATGATCCCCAATTCGTCGGTCAGTTCCGACTTACGTCAAACGTGACCAACTGAAAGGGAACAGTTATTTGCTCTTTTGTTTAGGGATGCTAGTGGAGCAATTCATCTTTACATTTATTTTGTTCTTAATTTAAAAAAAGTTTAATTGGCTGGTATGTATGTGACCGCAACAGCAGTAATTTTGGTGCATCATTTACCAGTAACACAAGAGGGCTTTCTTTTGACTTGAGATGTAAAAAAATTGTCATATTGGACTTTATTAGTGTTGGGAAGGTTACTTTGGAAATGTAATAGGTTACAGATTACAAGTTACCCTATTTAAAATGTAACAAGTAGTGTAACTATTTCAATTACTATTGATTACTTTTTGATTATTTTTCTACATTTCTAACAAATGTTTTCAACTGTTAATCATTTTCAAACATTTAAACCAGGCAGGGTTAACCTTATAGTAGTACTCAACACTGATTACTGTCAGACTTTAAAAATCCTTCATCACTTAAATTTAGATTATAATAATATAATTATAAAGCACTGCCACCACAAAATCAGACTTTAGCACCTCTTTTGACTTTGAGATCGTTCTGAGGTTAAATACAGATTTAAAATCATAACAAGAAATAATTTAATAGCTATGATACTGTTTTTGAAATCAAATCTTTGCATAGCTATGACAGGAAACAATGGCACATGCCTTGGATAAAACAGTTAATCTTACAAAAAAAAAAAAAAAAACAGTTATTGAATAAGCATGTGTTCTATTCTGTGTCCTAAACTCCTGAAACAATGATGTATCATATTTTAGAGCAGTCAGTGCAATTTGGGAAAGAAAACAATTAAATATGTATGTGTGTGTTTCTGTGTGTGTGCTCTTTATCTTTTAAAAATTAAACTGGACAATAGAGGGACAGATAAATGGAAATTAACATTGTTAAATAAACTACTGGACATGCACCAAGCAGCACAGAGCTAAAATATGTCTTGAATACACATTAGTAGCATGATGTGGCAGGTGGGAGTAGGCAATACCTTTCCTACTTTATTTAATGACTGCTTACAGTTAACTGTAGGCTAAGTTACATACCTGCAGATACTTCCTAAGATTCGACATTGAAACCTTCGATGTCGAAACCATTTTAATTGTTGGCAAACATATTTTGCACTGAACTGTTATATTTGCGCCCTATTATGATTTCTGGATGAAATTGTTTTTATATTTCCAGCACTAGAGTGCATTTTTATCACTCGCCTTGAGAGTAGAGAGAGCAGGAAGAGAGCAGGAAGAGAGCAGGAAGTAGAGCCGTGATATCAAAACCCCGCCCACACTCCTGCAGTATCTGTTAGTACAGTTTACTGCAGAACAACTCATTATGTCGGTGGGAAATAAGTAATGGAAATGTAGAAATTAAATTGTGCTAAAGCACAAATCTCCTCCCGAAAATCCTGAAAAAAGTCTGTTGGCACCTCAGTGACTACTTCACTCAGAAAAACTGTCAATCATAGCTGTCAATCGTGACATCACACCCCTGTCTAAACTAAAACCAAACTTATTTTAAAAACAAACACTTGAACTTACATCAGCGTGATAAAAACTACCTAAAAATAAAAAGAAACTTTGGAAAAAGTTTATTTGAAGTGAAATTTGATTGTTTAGTTTGTCTCACGTCCCTTTAGAATACATGGAGGGGGTGGGGTTTATGAGTTATACTGGGACCAACCACCGATCACCGTTCGAGGCGCTTTGGCTTCACTTTTCAGGAGTTGTGAGGCGCGCTTGGTTGTATGGCCCCGATCAGACAGAACGTGTTTTTTTGCAGTGAGAGGCGCCTTTTTTAAATAGTTTTCTGTTGGCAGTGAGCGTTTTGCGCGCTGTTTATGCGCCCCGGACGCCTCGCGTTTTAACTGCCTGCTGCGCCTCGTGTTTTTGAAGGAGCGCTCTGAGCGCATGAAGTTGAAAAAAAAATCAACTCTGAGCAGAAAAGTGCCCGACGTCATCTCGTTTTTTTTTCTATTGTCCAATCGAATGAATGGAGAGGCGGGCCTAACGTTGTGGTAACCGTTACCTTGATTAGACTGACAGCACAGCTGATTCGGGGTTGCCTAGCAACATTTAAAAAAACGCAGCGCACTGCTATTTTCTAAATAAAAAAATATCAACAAAAAAGGAGTGCAAACCTGAAAAACGCGTTCTGTCTGATCGGGGCTTAAAGCTTTCAGTTACAATGTACACTCACCTAAAGGATTATTAGGAACACCATACTAATACTGTGTTTGACCCCCTTTCGCCTTCAGAACTGCCTTAATTCTACGTGGCATTGATTCAACAAGGTGCTGAAAGCATTCTTTAGAAATGTTGGCCCATATTGATAGGATATCATCTTGCAGTTGATGGAGATTTGTGGGATGCACATCCAGGGCACGAAGCTCCCGTTCCACCACATCCCAAAGATGCTCTATTGGGTTGAGATCTGGTGACTGTGGGGGCCATTTTAGTACAGTGAACTCATTGTCATGTTCAAGAAACCAATTTGAAATGATTCGAGCTTTGTTACATGGTGCATTATCCTGCTGGAAGTAGCCATCAGAGGATGGGTACATGGTGGTCATAAAGGGATGGACATGGTCAGAAACAATGCTCAGGTAGGCCGTGGCATTTAAACAATGCCCAATTGGCACTAAGGGGCCTAAAGTGTGCCAAGAAAACATCTCCCACACCATTACACCACCACCACCAGCCTGCACAGTGGTAACAAGGCATGATGGATCCATGTTCTCATTCTGTTTACGCCAAATTCTGACTCTACCATCTGAATGTCTCAACAGAAATCGAGACTCATCAGACCAGGCAACATTTTTCCAGTCTTCAACTGTCCAATTTTGGGGAGCTCGTGCAAATTGTAGCCTCTTTTTCCTATTTGTAGTGGAGATGAGTGGTACCCGGTGGGGTCTTCTGCTGTTGTAGCCCATCCGCCTCAAGGTTGTGCGTGTTGTGGCTTCACAAATGCTTTGCTGCATACCTCGGTTGTAACGAGTGGTTATTTCAGTCAAAGTTGCTCTGCTATCAGCTTGAATCAGTCGGCCCATTCTCCTCTGACCTCTAGCATCAACAAGGCATTTTCGCCCACAGGACTGCCGCATACTGGATGTTTTTCTTTGTAAACTCTAGAAATGGTTGTGCGTGAAAATCCCAGTAACTGAGCAGATTGTGAAATACTCAGACCGGCCCCTCTGGCACCAACAACCATGCCACGCTCAAAATTGCTTAAATCACCTTTCTTTCCCATTCTGACATTCAGTTTGGAGTTCAGGAGATTGTCTTGACCAGGACCACACCCCTAAATGCATTGAAGCAACTGCCATGTGATTGGTTGATTAGATAATTGCATTAATGAGAAATTGAACAGGTGTTCCTAATAATCCTTTAGGTGAGTGTAGATTGATGTAATTGGCAGTCGCGGTGCGCTGCAAATTCAAACGAGAGCCAATCAAAAGCATCAAAAAAGCATCGCTTTACTAAATGGCCTTTAAATGGCAAAAGGCATCGTGCAAAACAGGCAGAGCAACAAATATTATTCAACATATCCTAGCTTTTTACAGAAAATACTCAGATGTAACCCTCTTTGTAATCATTAACATTTTCATAAGTAACAGTAATTTAATTACTTTAATTTTTTTTTCTCAGTAACTGTAACGGATTACAGTTACATTTATTTTGTCATTAAATTACGTAATGCTGTAACTAGTTACTCCCCAACACTGGACTTTATAATATTATTTCACAATATTTCACTCATCTTGTCCATCCATCACCTGTCAGCTATCTTAAAGTGGACACAAACATCAAATAATCTCTCAATTCACTGGGAAACCTCAGCGGCCCTGCGGTATAGTCAGTCCATCACTACAGCTCTCTTATCCCTCTCTTTCCTTCACATATATTTCTCTCTGAGCTTTTCTCAGTGTTTTCTTGTCTTAGATAGGCCTTCTGATGGCTTACAGTCACTCTCACAATCACTCTTGTCAGTCTGTGCTCCTGCAAAACTTCCTGGCATGTTGCATTCATAGAAGTGTCAGTCATCTTCTGTTTTGTCCATGACATCTATAGCCTTATCAGTCCACACATTTAATTGTGTTGCTGCTGCGGTTCCTGTCAGCAGCTCTCACTGAAGTGTGTGTGCGTTTGTGGTGCAACGCAGACCTGTGTGTCAGATGCAGCAGATGTCTGACATTTTGTATCTAATGAAACAAAGGCAGAACCTTTGAGTCCTATCAGACTTGTATTGCCGTTCTCTGTCTCCGTATATCTCTCTCTCTCTATCTTTCGTTTTCTAAATAAAAACAGGATGATGTTTGACATGGGCAACTTAATCGCAGCACAAGAAAAAAAGAGCATCAATCTGATCCACATGACTCTTGGAATGTCTTTTGCTGTTCAACATTAAGATGGCTAGGTTCTGGAAATAAAAGTCAAGCACAATTCCTTTTTGTCAAAAAATTATTTCAATTTCCAATGTCATTATTAATTAATTTAAAAACATGGAAAATTTTTATATTATTGACAATGGTAAATGTAGTACATATTGTGCATTGAAACAAACAAATAAATAAACAAACAAACAAACAAACAAATAAATAAATCAATAAATCAATCTCAATAGTAATAATAATATTTTTACAATACCATTTAAAGCTTTGGGGTCAGTAACATTTAACATTTAAAATATATATATATATACACTCACCTAAAGGATTATTAGGAACACCTGTTCAATTTCTCATTAATGCAATTATCTAATCAACCAATCACATGGCAGTTGCTTCAATGCATTTAGGGGTGTGGTCCTGGTCAAGACAATCTCCTGAACTCCAAACTGAATGTCAGAATGGGAAAGAAAGGTGATTTAAGCAATTTTGAGCGTGGCATGGTTGTTGGTGCCAGACAGGCCGGTCTGAGTATTTCACATTCTGCTCAGTTACTGGGATTTTCACGCACAACCATTTCTAGAGTTTACAAAGAATGGTGTGAAAAGGGAAAAACATCCAGTATGCGGCAGTCCTGTGGGCGAAAATGCCTTGTTGATGCTAGAGGTCAGAGGAGAATGGGCCGACTGATTCAAGCTGATAGAAGAGCAACTTTGACTGAAATAACCACTCGTTACAACCGAGGTATGCAGCAAAGCATTTGTGAAGCCACAACACGCACAACCTTGAGGCGGATGGGCTACAACAGCAGAAGACCCCACCGGGTACCACTCATCTCCACTACAAATAGGAAAAAGAGGCTACAATTTGCACGAGCTCACCAAGATTGGACAGTTGAAGACTGGAAAAATGTTGCCTGGTCTGATGAGTCTCAATTTCTGTTGAGACATTCAGATGGTAGAGTCAGAATTTGGCGTAAACAGAATGAGAACATGGATCCATCATGCCTTGTTACCACTGTGCAGGCTGGTGGTGGTGGTGTAATGGTGTGGGGGATGTTTTTTTGGCACACTTTAGGCCCCTTAGTGCCAATTGGGCATCGTTTAAATGCCACGGCCTACCTGAGCATTGTTTCTGACCATGTCCATCCCTTTATGACCACCATGTACCCATCCTCTGACGGCTACTTCCAGCAGGATAATGCACCATGTCACAAAGCTCAAATCATTTCAAATTGGTTTCTTGAACATGACAATGAGTTCACTGTACTAAAATGGCCCCCACAGTCACCAGATCTCAACCCAATAGAGCATCTTTGGGATGTGGTGGAACGGGAGCTTCGTGCCCTGGATGTGCATCCCACAAATCTCCATCAACTGCAAGATGCTATCCTATCAATATGGGCCAACATTTCTAAAGAATGCTTTCAGCACCTTGTTGAATCAATGCCACGTAGAATTAAGGCAGTTCTGAAGGCGAAAGGGGGTCAAACACAGTATTAGTATGGTGTTCCTAATAATCCTTTAGGTGAGTGTATATACTATATTACTTTTATTTAGCACAAATGCATTAAATTGATCAAACGTGATAGTAAAGACATTTGCAATGTTACAAAAGATTTATATAAAGATTTACTTCAAATAAATGCTGTTCTAATTTTCTATTCATCAAAGAATCATAAAAAAAAAAAATTATATATACATATACCGTGATATATATATATATATATATATATATATATATATATATATATATATATATATATATATATGTGTGTGTGTGTATATATCACGGTTTCCACAAACATATTAAGTAGCTTATCTGTTTTCAATATTGTTAATAATAAAAAATGTTTCTTGAACTCCAATTCGGCATATTAGAATGATTTCTGAAGGATCATGTGACACTAAAGACCACCAGTCTTTAGGGTCACATGATCCTTCAGAAATCATTCTAATGGCTGCTAATAATTCAGCATTGCCATCACAGGAATAAATTACATTTTAAAATATATATTTAAATAGAAAACTTTTGTTTTAAATTGTAATAATATTTCACAATATTACTGTTTTACTGTATTTAAAAAAAAAATAAATGCAGCCTTGGTGAACATAATGGAATGAAACACATTTGGAGTCTTTCCAAAAAATGAAAAAATCTTTTCTCTACAAACTTTTGAAAGGTTGTGTATATTATAAAAATACTTTTATCTTGTTTTTGGTCAAAATTATCTAAACACCTTAAAATATCTTTTTAAAACATCAAACTGTACTTAACTTTAAACCTTAAAAAAAACACAACATATTTTTATTGACCTTTTATTCATTTATCTTAATTACTTCAGAAAAATACAACAAATATTTAGTGAATCTTATTTTATTCTCAGGTTTCCTATTTTGTGAGTAAATTAAACAAATCACATTTTACTTTTGATTGGCACTTTTTTCTTTTCTTTTTCTTTATTTTTTATGTTTATGCTTAAAAAAACAACAACAACAACAATTTGCCAGTGTGGAAAGAAAAATAAACTTCCTACCGGCTACTGAAAATGGTAGTGTTTACCCCCTAGTTGAACCAGGGACATGAGCCACAAAAGAAGCTGTCATAGTTTTTTTGTATTCTTTAGATCTATCTCCCTGATTGATCTGGGCCAGGAAGTTACAGCTGTGAAACTTCCAACTGCTTCATTGACTCATGTTACCCAAAGCACTAAACCACATCTTGACTACTCAAAGTGGCACTGGCCGTCTGTAGAGCCACCTCCTCTGCACACAGTCTCAGGGGATAGTGGCACTGTCTGGGGTCTTCATGAAAGGGTAACATGAAGAAGAACTGTGGATTCTGGGTTATAAAGGAGCTCTGGAACGCTGTGTGCTTATTATAACCCTTATAAATGATGTAAACTGGCACGGCCTCAGTCCCCAGGACTACCCAGACTCCCCCTGGGCAGAAGAATCAATACGTCACTGTCTCATTCTTTTATATATAAAGGAACTCAAACATACTCATGTGCATGTTTGCTTAGTCAATGGATAGAAGCCATATATTTATTTATTTATGTTGGTGAGTCTCAAATATAGATCCATCCATCCATTGTAGTGTGTGCATATCTCACCAGGCAGACATAATTATGTTAAGTAAGATGCTGTAAGATTTTTAAGATAAATCTGACTGTCATTAGCAGTAGAATCTATATAATAAGTTGTCTCTCTTAATTATATGGCCTAGAGGAAGCATATATATAAAAAAAAGAGAAAAGGGTCCAAAATAGAACCATAGGGAACACCATGGGAAATTTGAGTACAGGATGAGAAACACTTTCCTACATTAACAGAAAAAGTTACCTCCTTGAGGTAATAGGCAAACCACTCCTGCACAGGCCCCTGAAACCCAGCTACATGATTGAGTCTTTGTAAAAAAGATATCATGATCAACTGAGTAAAATGCTGCACTTAAATCAAGCAAGTTTCAAATACAGCAAGTGCCCGAGTCAAGAGTTAGTAAGATATCATTGTGAACTTTTTCAACAAAACAGATTCAGTACTGTGCAGTTCCCCGAAACCGGACTGAAACGTATCAAAAATACTAAAAGCAGGTACAAAGATAGATAGATAGATAGATAGATAGATAGATAGATAGATAGATAGATAGATAGATAGATAGATAGATAGATAGATAGATAGATAGATAGATAGATAGATAGATAGATAGATAGATAGATTGATTGATTGATTGATAGATGGATATATTGATAGATAGATATGTCATTATGTTTGATAGATAACACAGGAAATTATTTTGTCTGGAAGTTTTAGAACTGTAAAGTTTGGTTAGGTCATTTGAGTAATTTCTTCATATTTCATCAGACTTTTTTTCTCCCCTGGCTTTATTCACTGTGTGGAATTGTGTTTGCCAGTATGACTTTATGCTTTGATTTATTCTGGATTCTGTGCCTGTTAGCTAAAACCCAATTCTCAAAGGATATACAGCTCCATGGAGAGGTGTTTACTATTCTGCACATTACTGTAAATTAATTTATGATTGCTCTAACTTGATGTGTATCATGCTGCTTTTTTCTTCACCATCCTTTAAGTTCCTCTCTTCTAATCAAGCGTAATGACACTCCAAGTCTTGTCGTTACTACACACTAAATTTAAATTGCACAAACTCCTTGGTGGGTAAAATAAATATGTTGCTCTGTGATGGTGTTGACGACCAGCGAGAAAAATGCAGAAACTCTTTAGTAATGTGTGATTTGCTAGGGGCCATTTTGGCTCCGGCCAAACGGTTTGTGCCAAGAGCCAGGATGGCTGCCAGTTTCCCAAACAATTGCAGACACCTGTGATGAATGGCTCAATGGTTTCAGCTCCACTGACCCAGCTGCACTTGCATGGGGTTGTGTATGGAGACAAAAAGGCCTGTGAGCAGGAGATAGACTCAGGGTTTAGAAGACTCCATGTTGCTTCAGGCCTGTGTAGAAGGCATTTTGACATGAAACAGCATTAGAGGAAAAGGTCTGGTTTTAACTGTTTTGTTCTCCATGTTGTATGTTTTTGAGTATATTGTGATAGTATTGTCACAGTGGCATACTTTCATTCATCAATTCATTCACAACTACACCAGTATTTCACAGTTCTTTATACCAATTTAGATTTTCCATCTATTGAATAAAAACAGCATTTTTATACTCCTTTATTTATATTAAATATTAATGTTAATATATCAAAGATTGTTAAGGCCGCTTACACCAAGAACGGTAACTATAAAGATAAAAATATCAATAACTGTCCACACCAGAGGACGGTTTTGTTCTGTTTAATTAAGAGCGCTGCAGTTTTGTTGTCTGCCACTTTAAATGCTTGAGCTCTTTAAAGCAGGATCGATTCTGATTGGCTCGGATATTGGATTAATATTTTATATTTTTAACATATTGTTTCTCTGTGCCATTATCGTTACAGTTGTGGTGTGGACTTTGCTATTCTTTTATATTTAGAATGATTTTTAGAGCTAAATCGTTATTGTAATCGTTATCGTTATAGTTATCGTTCCTGGTGTGAACAGACCTTTATAGTTCTGAATTTTTAACATAAATTTATCTCATTTTTTACAATTTGTATTATCAGTTTAATTTAGTTCCCTTTCAGTCGGTCACGTTCGACGTACGTCGGACGTCACCGACGAATTGGGATCACTTCTGGGAGCCCCTATCAGCTTCGAGATATAGAGAACGGGCCAATGGCCATTGGCGTGCGAGATTTGCATCTCGCGCTCCGCCCCGCGCTGCGGGTATAAACAGGAGGCAAATGCAGCGCACTATTGTCATTCACTTCGGAGCCGAACACGGTGTTGACGAAGGAGACTGTTCCTGCTTCAGCAGAGAGAGAAAGAGAGAGAACGAGAGAAGACGCTTCTTTGAGTGCTGGGAGAGAAGGCACGATCAGCGGCGGCCGCAAGCTCACTGATACAGTGATAAACTGCTGTTTTTACAGCACTGTTGGTTTGGTGAGGGCGTTCCCAACGGTGAGTGCATACACAGGCTGCACTATTCTCCTGTGTTTTGCCGCGGTCGTTCCTGGGTGCTTCAGCACATTTAAAAGAGATTTCTTCTAAAAGAGCAGCGCGGGTGTGACACTGCGTCTTTTTCAAGACATCATTCCACCCGTGCGTTTCTGGATGCGGTTGTTTCCTGTCCTTTGACGGCCACGATCCCTCTCGCATAAGCATGTTGAGATTGCGTTCGTGGGTGATCCATGTTCTCTCAGGAGAACGGGATCACGTCGGTGCGTTGTTCGTCTCGCCTTCCTCGTGAGGGTTTGAGTGTTCAGCGCGCCGTGTGCCGTCTAGCTGCTGGCTGACAGCGCGGGTTGTCACGGCAACCCAGCGCGTCACTCGGCGCTTTAGATGCGCGGTCGAGACTTAACCTCAAACGGGGTTGAGTCCCTTCGCCTATTCCCCGATCTAGTTTCTTTTCTGGTGCACCCGACGGCCACGCTCACGGTCTTACATGCCTGCTGGTAGCTTACAGGTGGGATTGCTGGTTCCAAAAAAAATTTAAAAAATAAAGGGGACCTAGCGTTTCATCTGGGGCTCTAGCAGAGGACAGATGTCAATCGCTGCATCGGAGAGAGGGCTGTTATAAGCTGGAAATGAAGATGATGCTGAGTTTCCCACTATAATGGTGTGTGCTCATGCTGAATCAGATTCAGACTTGACAGCCATGCTTTCCTGGGTGGCTGAGGCGTAGTGCAACGCGTAAATCGCCTTGCCCGCCCCCTTGCCTTTTTCCCGGATGTGCGTTGGAAAGCTTTGGCAGTGTGGAACTATTTGGTGCCAAAATATGGGGTGCCAATGGTGCCATAATCTAGATAAAGTTTTCATCTCTCTCACTACCCTCATCGGTGAGGTAGCAGTGCCACTGGCAGGCCACCTCCGCCCTGCGCTCTTAGTGCACGAGGGTAGTTCTGAGCTGAGGTTGAGCTGCGCACAGTGACTGATTTACATTTAAAGTCACAGTGCTGGCCCTTGGCCAGACAATGTCCACCCTGGTCCAGAAACACCCTTGGGCTACCTTGCAGGGGTGTGAGACGTCGCCAGAGTACGCTCTCTCGATGCTCACATCTCACAAGGTGACCCTTTTCGGCGACACTGTCGGTGACTGTGCAGCAGTCCTCCACAGTGCAAAGCAGATGGAACCCCTCAGTCTGCTCGCCATGGGCATCCCACGATGCCACCCGTCTTAGCTGCCAGTCGCATAGGTCACCACCTGGACTTGGTTGAAGCTGCTCTTCCCCGGAGGAGGGCCGGGTGGAGAATCATTGCTAAATTTTGTTCCGCCACTGGTGTTACAGCCACTGGTACCCAAATTCTTAAGAGCAGTTCCAATACCTCTGGGTCTCGGGAATTCAGGAATGGCAGCGTGTGACGCTATGAAGCCGCGCCGCTCTCATTCCCCTCCCCACAAGAGGGCAAGAATGGCAGTGTGCGACGCCGGGGAGCCTCGCCACTCTCATTCCCCTCTTCTCAGCGGTGTGAGGACGGCAGTGTGCGACGCTATGCCTCGCCACTCTTGTTCCCCGCTGAGGAAGGAGGTGAGGTAGGCAGTGTGTGACGCCACAAAGCCTTGCCACTCTCTGCCCCTCCTTCAGTCGCCAGCGGACCGCAGCGTATGGCTTGAGAACGCTACCATGCCTTCTCTCATACCCTCTGTCCAACCGTGGGGGCAGGTAGGTGCTGCGTGCGCACTCAGACCCCACTTCAGGATGCTGTGCCTCTTGGGTCGGGTCCCTGCCCTCCACTTCGCTGCCCTACTGCAGGTACGTCTGTGGGGCGGGTGTGTTCATGGTACGGTTTCCGGAAGCCTAGCTAGCACTTCCGGGACGGTCCCGCTGACTCACCTGCACCATTAGGCTCGGCTATGCGATTCAGTTCGCACAGCATCCTCCCAAGTTCTGGGCGTCCACTTCACTGTTGTGTGGAGCTGCGACGCCCATCTTGTGGAAAGAGATCGAAGTCCTACTGGCGAAGGACGCGATTGGAGCCGGTCCCTCCGGCCGACATGAAGTTGGGGTTCTATAACTCCTACTTCATTGTGCCCAAGAAAAGCAGTGGGTTATGACCAATCTTGGACCTGTGAGTCCTGAACCGGGCCCTTCACAAACCGCCCGTTCAGATGTTGACGCAGAAGCGCACTTTCGAGTACATCCGTCCCCAAGATTGGTTTGCAGCAATCGACCTGAAGGTCGTTCCCTTCAGGACTGTCACTGTTGTGTGTATACAGAGACACAGTGATCAGTCACCTCAGCCTGTTGGGACTTCGGGTCAACTGGGGAAAGAGCAAACTCTGCCCCGTGCAGAGGATCTCTTTTCTCGGTGTGGAGCTGGACTTGGTCAATCTGACAGCGCGTCTCACAGAGGAGCGTGTCCAGTCGGTGTTGAACTGCTTGAATTCGTTCAAATGCAGGACAGCGGTACCACTGAAACATTTTCAGAGGCTCCTGGGGCATATGGCATCCGCAGCCGCTGTAACGCCGCTCGGATTGCTTCATATGAGACCGCTTCAACGCTGGCTACACGACCGAGTCCTGAGATGGGCGTGGCACAGCGGATCCCTCCGTGTCCCCGTGACTCTGAGGTGCCGCCAAACCTTCAGCCTGTGGTCGGACCCTTCGTTTCTACGGGCAGGATTTTCCCTAGAGCAAGTGTCCAGGCATGTTGTTGTCTCCACGGATGCCTCATCCACCGGCTGGGGTGCCACGTACAACGGGCTTGCAGTTTCGGGTCTGTGGACGGGGCCTCAACTGCAATGGCATATCAATTGCCTCGAGTTGTTAGCAGTTCGTCTTGTGCTGGGCCGCTTCAAAACGCCGCTACTAGGCAAGCACGTTCTGGTCCGTTCGGACAACACTGCGGCCGTTGCGTACGTCAACAAACAGGGTGGTCTACGCTCCCGTCGCATGTCTCAACTCGCCCGCCATCTCCTCCTATGGAGTCTGGTCCCTGGACGGGACGCGGAGGCTCTAGGTGGCCTACCACAGGCTGTGGTAGACACCATCACTTCCGCTAGAGCTCCCTCTACGAGGCGCCTCTATGCGTTGAAGTGGAACCTGTTCGTCGACTGGTGTTCTTCTCGCTGAGAAGACCCCCGGAGATGTTCGGTCGGTTCTGTGCTTTCCTTCCTACAGGACAGGTTGAAGCGAAGGCTGTCTCCCTCCACCCTCAAAGTCTATGTTGCCGCTATCGCCGCTAATCATGACATGGTAGGTGGTAAGTCTCTAGGGAAGCACGATCTGATCGTCAGGTTCCTGAGGGGGGCGAGGAGACTAAATCCGCCTCGCCCTCCCTCTATACCCTCTTGGGACTTAACTCTGGTGCTAACCGCACTGCAGAGGGCGCTCTTTGAGCCTTTGCAGTCAGCTGAGTTAAAAATGTCTCTGAAGACAGTACTCCTGACTGCATTGGCCTCTATCAAGAGGGTAGGGGACCTGCAGGCATTTTCGGTCGACTAATCGTGCCTGGAATTCGGGCCCGGTAACTCTCATGTAATCCTGAGACCCCGGCCCGGATATATGCCCAAGGTTCCCACCACTCCCTTCCGGGACCAGGTGGTGAGCCTGCAAGCGCTGCCTTCGGAGGAGGCAGACCCAGCCCTAGCTTTTCTCTGTCTAGTCCGCGCTCTGCAGACTTACGTGGACAGAACGCAAAGCTTCAGGACCTCAGAACAGCTCTTCATCTGTTATGGAGGCCAGCAGAAGGGAAAGGCTGTCTCCAAGCAGAGGATGGCCCACTGGATAGTGGATGCCATCGTCTTGGCGTACCAAACCCAAGACGTGCCCTGCCCGCTCGGGTTAAGAGCCCACTCCACTAGGGGTGTAGCTTCTTCCTGGGCGTTGGCTCGTGGCGCCTCGCTGACAGATATTGTAGAGCTGCGGGCTGGGCGACACCTAACACGTTCGCTAGATTTTATAGCCTCCGTGTAGAGCCGGTATCTTCCTGTGTGCTCGCTTCCCATAGTCAGTAACACCGAAGTGCCCGTTCTAAGTGTCGGCTTGCTACGCCACTCCCTTCCCTTTGGAACAGATATGTGCGCTTATATGCTCCAGTCGAGTTCCCCAGAACGGCGAACCCTGTTGAGTCCTCCGCAACCCACGGCAGTCGGATGTGGCGGAGCATCCGACGCCAGGTCTAACACTCGTATGCATTGGTGGAACTTGTGTTAGGCTGGGTTCCATATGTTGTGACCCCCACTATGTGTATTCTTCCACGGTACGGCTCCCTACGGCGAGCCCGTGTCTTTCCCTCGGCAGAGCTCTCTGCCGTCTCAGTTAGGTGTTGTTCCCCCGCCTGTTTGGCCGGGGCCACCCCTGGGACTTCCGTATGTTGCACTGCCCACGGCCAGTCCATACGTGTATTCTCCACATGGTAACTCCCTTCGGGCATGATGTGGCTTCCGCAGCGTCCCTCTGGGCACGCTTTCCCAGCGTTATCCAATAGTCTGCTGAAGTGGGTCTTGCGGAACAGCAGTGTGACTTCCCTGCGTGAATTCCCCGCCCGGAACAGACGGGGTCTGAGGGGCTCTCGCTGGGCGCTGGAAGTGGTAGTAACTGTGGCGTTTTCCAAAGGGATCCCAATTCGTCGGTGACGTCCGACGTACGTCGAACGTGACCGACTGAAAGGGAACGTCTCGGTTACGTATGGTAACCCTCGTTCCCTGAAGGAGGGAACGGAGACGTACGTCCCGTCGCCACAGTTGCTGTACCATCACTGCATGGCCGAGTCACTAGTTTGGCTCCTCAGTGAAAAACAATAGTGAGCTGCATTCGCCTCCTGTTTATACCCGCAGCGCGGGGCGGAGCGCGAGATGCAAATCTCGCACGCCAATAGCCATTGGCCCGTTCTCTATATCTCGAAGCTGATAGGGGCTCCCAGAAGTGATCCTAATTCGTCGGTGACGTCCGACGTACGTCTCCGTTCCCTCCTTCAGGGAACGAGGGTTACCATACGTAAACGAGACGTTTTCATTAGTTTCACTCTATCATAAAGTTTTAGTTTAGTTTTTTAGAGTTTACTAGTTTCAGTTTATTTAGTTTTAGTACAAGGGCTACCCAAGTTAATGTGCTAACTAGTATAATTTAAAACCTGTTTAGTCTCAGTTTTATATTTTTATAATATATGTTTTTAAAGTATCTCTGAAGTATATTCCCATTAATATTTAAATTTTTTAGCACACCAGGGTGACTAGGAACATGAAATTGTCCAGCTATGATGTGTTGTTCCACAGGAGTATAAATATGAGGAAACACAAAGGCCAAATTCCCTTAATCATTCATCACAATAAGTAAAGCCAAAGAATGTAGTTCTGATGTGCAGCAAAATATTGTTGAGCTTCACAAAATAGAAAGTGGCTGTAGGAAAATAGCTAAACCATTGAAAATTCCCATTTCCACCATCAGGGCAATAATTAAGAAGTTCCCATCAATAAAGATGTTACGAATCTGCCTGGAAGTGGACGTGTGTCTATATTGTCTTAATGCAAGGCGAAGAGGAGAGTTTGAGTGGCCAAAGACTCTCCAAGGATCACAGATTGAGAATCGCAGAGATGAGTAGTTGAGTCTTGGGGTCAGAAAGCCTAAAAAAGAAAAATCAAACAACCCCTACATCACCACATGTTGTTTGGGAGGGATTCAAGAAAAATCCTTCTTGCTCATCCAGAAACAAACTCCAGCATATTCAATTGTCAGACACGACTGGAAATTCAAAAGGGACCTGGTTCTGTGGTCAGATGAAACTATAAAAAGAGCTTTTTGGCAGCAAATCCACCAGATGGGTTTGGTGCAAACAGGGATAAATAGTACCCCATACCCACAGTTAAAAATACAGCTGGATCTTTAATGTTGTGGGCCTATTTTTTTGCTGGAGGCCCTGGACATCTTGTTCAGATACATGGTATAATGGATTCTAGCAAATACCAACAGATAAAATATAATATATAATATAATGGGCCGTGGTTGGATCTTCCATTAGGATAAAGATCCAAAACAAACATCAAAATCAACACACAAATGTGTCACTGAACACAAAATGAAGCTTCTGCCATGACCATCCCAGTTCCCTGACCTGTACCCTATAGAAAATGAGTGGGGTGAACTGAAGAGAAGAAGCACCAACATGGATCTGGGAATCTGAAGGATCTGGAGAGATTCTGTATGCAGGAATGGTCTCTGGTCTCTTGTCAGGTGTTCCCCAAACTCATCAGGCATTATAGGAGAAGACTCAAGAAGCTGTTATCTTTGCAAAAGGAGGTTGCAAAAAGTATTTAATAAAAGGGTGCCAATAATTGTGGCCAACGTGTTTTGGAGAAAAGCATTTATTTCGTAATGTGATTTACCCCCCACTTTCAATTCTTTTACTTCAATGAAAGGTTAGATTTTTGTGAATTTTTTTCAAAAAGGGTAAACAATGCAGCCATATTTGATCATATTTACCAGGGGTGCCAATAATTCTGACCACCACTGTATCTGATCTACACCCACTTATAAGCATCAGCTACTGTGTGTGATAATGCGTAATTGATGTTCATTAAGTCCTTTTTAGTTTTTATCGCTCTGTTGCGCTTGTTGTTGTTTAATTTATAACAAAGTAACACGTGAACCATGATATTGCATAAAAGACCTATTCAGAGCACTATGATGTTTGCTTGATTCACCTCTGAGCTGCAACCTTTGTTTTGCTTTTGCAGAGAGACATGCTGGACGTTAATCAGATTATGAAGGACTTGGCCAGCATGGTGCATGAACAAGGAGACACCATAGGTGAGATCTTATTTGTGTGTGTGTGTGTGTGTGTGTGTGTGTTTGTAACTCTTTGTTTCCAGTTAAGAGTCTATTGACTCATCCTTGTTTGTCTGGCCTTTTATTGATAATCACTTCTCCCCCCCCCCCCCCCCCCATATCCATCCCACAATCCCCTGCTGTGCTGAGCTGAGGTTTCAGAGGAGAAAACAAGACATCACCTTCACTAGCTCAATACATGACAGACAGAGAGTTAGTCTCTACAGCGCAAGGCCTCTAGAGGAGACTAAGATCATAGAAGATCCTCAAAGATTCAGTTTATAGAGGTAACAGGCAGAGAAAGACAGGGGAAGCATGATTGAGAAACTAAGTCACTATATGGAGAGCATAGATAATTTGGTTTTTGCTCACTTGTTTAGAAATCTTTAAGCCTAAATTGACATTTTAACAGACCAGCAGTCAACTGTGCTTGTTAAATTTAAAACTAAATCAAGTTTGGAACATTTAACCCTTAAATGCATGAATTGTTCGGCAATCATTATTGCATATTCGGGTCTTTAGCGACACGATGGATCTCTACCTATCGCGATAATATAAAACTCTCCTGATATTAGTGTAACAATTACAGAAGAATAAAATAAAGCATATTTTGTTCCCTTTTGGAGCTTGGAAGGGTTCAGTTTGAGCAGATGTTTTATACCATCATCACTGTCCTCATCAGAGCTAATTTCCCAGTAAATGCAGCATCCGGCTCATATTCGCGATCTCAAGCATATTCTCAAAATTATAATTTTCAACATTGTCAAAATCAATATTTTGAACGCTAACAGCTTCTTCACTAGATCCACCATCTTGTGACTGTGACACTAATATTTGTTTGCTTTCAGTACTTGCAAGTTTTGCTGATGAGGCTTCCTATTATTTTGTTTTCTGCCTGTAGTAACTACGGGCCCTATCATATACCCGGCGCAATGCAGCGCCAGGCACGACGCAAGTGTTTTTTGCTAGTTTCAGCCCGACGCAGTTATCATTTTCACGTCCAGCGCCACGTTGTTTAAATAGCAAATTGCCCATCTATTCGCCCATGGGCGTGCTGGTCTAAAAAACGAGGTGTGTTCAGGCGCATTGTTGGCGCCTTGCTATTTTGAGGCAACTGAAAACGACTGCGCCATTGACCTACAAAAACCTGGTGTAAAGTCAATGGCGCAGTATTTTTTGTGTTATTTAAATGGCGCGTTAGTAAAATGTGCCTATAGGCGGGTGCACAATGCGCGTAAACTCTGCTTATTACACACACAGGGACGTGCAGAAGCACACAAACATTTTAAATATTAAGAATAAAAGGAATCCTCTCTGGAGAAGTGTTCAGTCTTTCCGCTTGCTAATTCCGGAATGTAAATAGCAAATCCGCCATGGTGCAAGCGCAATAGTCTTTTAAAGGGAATGGGAGATGAGACTCCGATTGGTTTATTGCACGTTATGCCCAAAACACACCCATGACTCATTAAAAGACTAGGTACAACCCTTTTGGACCATGCAATTATTCAATAAAGATTAAATTATTGAAGTGCAGAAAAAAAAAAAAAAACTTATATTGTTACACACCTCGGGTCGTTAGTGACCCTAAACAATTTTTACCAAAAAATGATTGGGAAAACAGGCATTCTTTTATCATTTTTTTCTTTCTTTTTTTCTTGTTATATTATTTATAATGCATTGATTGAGGAATACTAAGAAGGTTGATGTCTAAATTAAAAAAAAAAAATAATGAGGAGGAGGGTAGTGAATGACGTCCCAGGTCACTAAAGACCAGAGGTATGCGTTTAAAGGTTAAACAACTAAATTATTGTTATTATTATTAAGTATTGGTATTGGAATTAGTATTGGTATAGTGGTATATTTGATTGTGCTTTCTCATTTTCCATATTTTTACATTATCTTTGCCATCATTTAACACTTACTTAAAGTTAACACTTAAGTTAAGTAAAAACACTAATAATTTAATAACACAGTTAAATGTAATCATTAGGAAATCTCACAATGCATATCCATTGTTATTACATCACATAATGTTGTTATGCTTAAATTCACTTATATTCACAATAGATTAAAATTTTTAGTGTTTTTTGTTTTCTTTATATAGAAATAAATTGTAATAAGAAATAAATAAATGGTATAGAGATAATACAAATAATACACTACACAATAGCTTTAATATAAGCCATAATATTAAAATAATTATAGGTTTATCTGTATCAGCCAGAATTTTAATATAAGTGGACCTTTAGTGGTAAATGTTACTGTAAGTAGAAACAAATATGCTGTATAATATAATATACTGTAAGTGTCACTGATGTTTCACAAATCTTGGGGGTGTGAGCTATATGTGAACCCGCCCACAAGCGATGATGTAATGCATGAGCATTTGTATCAGGTTATGGTGACACACAGTGATGTGGGCAATTTAGTCCTATTTTAAATACTTTTCACTTCATTTAGCCTTTTCTGTGCTGAAGTATAACTGGAAAGAAAGCCATACAGTATGCATTTCAAAAGATGAGTAAATTATTTTTTAGGTGAAATATCCCTTAAAGATTTTTCTAATTTGTTGTGCGTTCCACTCATTCCTGTTCTTCCCTATGTATTGTTGATCACAGATTGCTGTGCGTGAGCACACATTAGTATTTAATTCACTTCAGTTTGTGAAAGGCATGTGTTTGAGAACATCAAATATAAAAGATTTTATAGAGCTGATTATGAAGTGGTTACATAAGATCAGAGACCCTTAGCCATGGCCTCTCTGTTGGAAAATGCCCATTCCTGTTCTAATTGGTACCCATCCAGCACTGTGTCCTTTTCTCCGGCTGTTTTAATTAATCCTGTGTGTGCTGTACATTCAACAGGCCAGATGAGTAAAGGCACTATGATTCCTTCAGGAGAGGTTAAGGATGTGCTTTGCACAGTCTTCATCCTAATTTAACACTCTCAAGGTCACAATACAACAGCATCTCAAGGAAGAAGGAGAGAAAATGGAGTAACACAATAAGGAGTTCACGAGAGAAAAGGGATATTGAAACCTTTCTCGTCCCCAACTTCTTCCTTGCACGGACACTTAACATTTACACAGGGAAATTATGTCAGACATGCTGAAGGTTATCACAAGTTATGACTAGCGAAATAGCTAGATTCTAGTGGGACGCACGGTATACAATAAACCACCTAATAATGCCGTTCTGCCCTTTAGAAGGACCATATTTTGTTTTCCTCTGCTTTGGGACTTCTCATTACATTACATTCATTAAGATTTTCGTATTATTTACTGTATTTTCTTCCCAATGCAAATTTTGTTTAAAAGATGATGCATTTGTGGGTAACATCTGGATAAAATTTTTAGGTGTCTTAAGTATTATCCTGATACTTTTCCACAAAATTATGCCACTGTATCTGTCAATAAGGCGATATCAGAATGCATTGCATTGAGGTCTGTTTATTATAACATTTATTCAGTTTTTAAATGATTTGAAACATTCACATACA
The DNA here is from genome assembly GCA_039654625.1 of Rhinogobio ventralis. Classification (NCBI taxonomy): domain Eukaryota; kingdom Metazoa; phylum Chordata; class Actinopteri; order Cypriniformes; family Gobionidae; genus Rhinogobio; species Rhinogobio ventralis. The sequence goes on from CM077201.1 coordinate 12,223,268, forward strand.
TTCATAGCTGTTTATTTAGTTTTAACAGAGGAAAATATTTGACTATAAATATTATAAATATTTTTTTTAATATTTAGTCAAGGTTGTTAGCTTTATAACATTATAGTAGAAGCCTATAGCCAATTAATGAATGAATTGTTCTGTGCAATTTGCGAACCAATTTAACAGGTTAATTAAGAATCAGTTTAACGAATCGGACATCGCTTTTGCGTTTGGAAGCGGAGGACAATTTCTTTACTTCAAAATAACGAGGAACAATATGTTTTAATGAAATGTAGTGAGTAAAAAGTATGATATTATGCTTAGAATGTAGTGAAGTAATATTTAAAAAATGACGCTTTGAGAATGCCCCTGCGTGATTGCGTCTGAAGCACGTATGTCAACTAGTCCAATGGTGAGAGTGAACGTCACGGACGGGTAACGGCAGGACCAGGAAAAGCGCATCCGGTTTTACCGGTGTTAGCTTCTATGCCTCAGCAAGCGCTCTATTTTCTATTTCATATTTATTGTTGTCTGTCCCAGTTATCACAAAATGGCGAAAGAGTTTAAGTCGTGTGCTTCTCCCTGCCCGCGTTATTTAACGGGTGGGGATACACATGACTTATGTATATTGTGTTTGGGAGTGGAGCATGCTATGTCAGTGTTCTTTACAAAGATCCAGTGATCCATGGATAATGACATGCAGTCAGGAATCGTGTTTTCCTGAGATTTGTATGAGCCTGATTTCGATACATAAATACAAAAATATTTATCACTGTCTGTCATCACAATTTCGAGAGTGAATCCTGCATGTATATGCAGATTGGCCTATGTGTTGAAGCCTGTATGTGGCCGCTTGTCAAGAATGGAAAACAAAAGTTTAAAAATTCTGAATATATTATAGGCCTATTAATTATTTTTTATAACGCCTAGACATTGCGCAAGAGCGCTCCCTTTATAACCACTAAAAGCTGTCACTCCTTTAATGAACGCGATCTTACAAAGTTCTGTTATATTAATCAGTGAAGGTGACTACACAATTAATCTCTTATTTACATAATATCCACACTTAGAGAGGATTAGCACACGTGCAGAACTCAGCACTGGACAACTCGAGCGGTGAGTGGATTCTAACTTCGACACCTGTGATTGGCCATTGCGTTGTAGGAATCAACAAACATGTCTGTGATTGGCTACATTACTCACGGAAGCAAAAACACGTTGGAAACTGAATCATTTGACGAATGCAAATAAAGATACGCACTGGATCTTTTGCCAACTCTTTTTCGCTAATATGCTATTATTACGAAGAAAATAGATCCTAGACCAGCAGTGTTGGAAATGTTTTACCTCTAAAAGCAATCCGTAGCAGAAGCAGTAGTAAATCCTGAGCAGTGCCAGTGCACTGCCTGGGCAGTGGTTTTGAGTGAGAAAATTACACGCTATTGTCAAGTCTCCCTCGGTCTGACGGGGGGGCACAGAGATGTCCATGGGGTCCGTGGCCAAGCCTATATTACTATATGAATGATACTAAAATAACACTAATTAATAGTTTCCATTTTGGTTGCTTATGTAGACGGTTTACATTGAGGCAGCTCACTATAGGTTTTGGAACAGATGTAATGTCAGTGGAATATATATTGAACGTTTTCATTGAAAGTAAAGCCATTCAACTCCCTCATACTCTTCTCTTTTTCAACACACTGAGGACATGCAAGGTTTGAATTAGGACATGTGTGCCCTTCCTGTCATCTTTCATATCCCAAAGATTATTTTTTTTCCTTTAAAGCCACAGCTTAAGGATGAAATGCAGTTGTAATATGTTCCTGGAACTATGCCCTGCAAAAACACTCTCTTAGATCATGTTTTTGATGGTTATGGGATTCTATACACCTACATATGCACATGCAAACTTTTCATAAATGCATGTTAAAAACAACAACAACAAACAGCTGTTGCATCCAGATGAGGTTTTCAGGCCTTCTTCAGATCTGTGCATGAAGTAAGGCCAGAGCAAATGCCTGTGTGACACATTTCTGTTATGCTAAGAGTCCATTAGAGTTTAAAGAGCCTAAAATAGAAATGGCTAAATTGCTCTTTACTATTGTACCCATTGTGTTTATTAGGAAGTGGATGTGAATAAAGTCTTTGTGGATGGCTGTGGTTGGAGGAGGGGGGAGATAGAACAGAGGAGGCAAGTAAACAGGTGCAGGAAGTTAGGATTGGTGCTTTTAGCACAGCTAGAAATGTGGGTTTCTGTGACAAAGCCAGAACAACGTCGTGAAATACCTGAATGAAACAAGTCATGCTATGCTATTAGTTGCTGTGCTGGGCTGTTAGTTGTCCACTGACAAATGCACACACATAAACAGGAATATGGAATTACTAAAGGCACAAATTTTTTAAAGATATTTTTACTATTTTAAATTAGTATATTTATTAAGTAGGTTTTTAGTAGACGTTTTTGTTGTTGTTTTTATAGGCCACGTTTTAAATATAGTTATTTAAAATTAGCTTTTAAAATGAACATTTTGTCACTTAATTTCATTGCATGCAGTCATGTTTAATTTGTGAAGTTTATTTAATTAGCATTGGAATTACATGGAATGTATAATGTTTTTTTTTTCTTTTTTTTCTAAACTGTAGTACTCTACTAAATTAAAATGTAATCATTTATTTATGCCTTGTTGTACGCCATGAAAAAAACATAATGTTTGGTGAAAATGCATTTTAAATGTATTAAAATTTGTCAAAGACTTTAGATATACAAATACGTTGTGCACTCATATTACTATGAATGGGAGAAAGTACAACCTGCAATATGGCTAATTGTAGCTAATAAGTCCCGCCTTCTAGATAAAAGAGCCAATCAACAATTGGTAAAGTCACTGCAGCTGCCTTTAGAAGCTCCTAGCCTGAAAGTGCCTAGCCTGAAAATTACTTATTCATTTTTTGTCATGATTTGAGCATTTAGAAACTTTTTTGAGACCATTGTTGTCAGATTTCATTAATGATTTCAATAGTGAAATGTAATTGTAAGCTTGGTGAACAGCTTTGGAGAATTCCAAGAGATATGATCTGTACTTGATGACTGAAATAGCTGCCCGAGAGGCTTTTCAAAGATGGCCGTTGAGTAAAATGACTTGCCTTAAAGGGACTTTGGTATTATGTAATATTAAAGTGATATTTTTATACTGTGCAAAGACGAAGGATCTATTTTGGTGAAGGGTCTATTGTCTATGTAAATAGCGTACACAGTAAACCCTAACGCTCAAAATAATTAATTGGTTTGAGTAGAGCCAACTTAAATTAAACAAATTAGTTCAAGCAAATTAACTTTTATGAGTATTTAGAACTTTCTTTTTCTTTTGAGTTCTCAAAACGGGCACATTTTAAGTAATCTGAATGTTGAGTTGTATGAACTTGTTTCTTTTAATTTAGACTAACTTAAGTTTAATGGAAACTAGGCTGGGATTTCTATTTCCCAGCATGCTTGGCCATTGCACTCAAAAGGGAGAGTCAATGCCTAAATTAAGTGTTATATAATGTTTTTGTGCAAGATTAATGCTAAGTGGGATATTTAGTTGTGTTTAATGTTTTGTTATGCTAGTTTAGAATAGAGTTTCTGTTATGTTGTTGTTGTTGTTTTTTTGTCGGGTTACCATCATGGTGATAAGTGGAGCATGAGCTTAGTTTGAGAACAGATATGTGTTAAATGTATTATATTGCTGTCCTCATTCAGCAAGTGCTATGCTATACTAATGCTACCAACGCATATTGTGTAAACAATTAGCAAAGTGGCATTTAGCTAGTTAAAGCTAGTCAAGTTTCCACTAATAAAAATTTGATTTGAGATTACATGATATTTTTAAGTTATATGTATGTATTAGCTTACTCAAATATTTCAGAGCAATTAAAATGTATGTTTACAAAATAAAAATCTGAGGCAAGTTGAGTTTTGCCAACTTATTTGGGTTTACAGTGTAGCAGTGCATACGGCACAGCTCACACAAGTCATTTTCAAACCAAGTAACTTTCAGTTGACCAATTTAAACATGAATGAAATCTGCATGGAAATCCGCATTTCCCACCCTCAAGTGAAACTTTCGCATTGCGCAGATTCCTATTAAAATGATCTGATTTTGCCCATGAAATTTCACAGAACTGTGACCATACCTTTAAAGTAGGATGACTTCATTGCCTGACATGTTCTGATATGATGAATATGTGCAGACGAATTCTAAATCTTGCCCATGTTGCTGTTTCATCTAGTTGAGTTACTGATTTTTTAATACATTTTTTAATTGTTCAATTCACACCGTATAATGTGCATATGTTACTTCCATGTTAACATTTCCTCAAGTGTGCTTGTACTGCCACATCTGTCTTTCTGCAGTCAGCACTGATCCTGCTCTGTTTATTTACTGCTTAAGCATTGCTTAAGGTTGTCTGTGTACATAGTGCGCCTATTAAGTCCGTAAAGAGGTGATTTGATTCTGCGGCTACGAATGTTAAATTGTGTTCCAAACTAATTAGGTGTTTGTTTTACGGCTCAGCTTTGTGCCTCCCTAATTGATTGACTTATTAATTATTTCTAGCCTAATGTTTTCAGGAGTATTCAATGTGCGCACATGTGTGCGTTTGAGTCAGTAGTGACCAACTGAGGAGTCTATAGATAAGAGCTTGTCAAGCCTGTTCATTATAAAGTATGTCTCTGTAATCCTTAAATGAATTGAGGAAGGTTGAAATTAAAAAGCAAGGACTCTGCATATAAAAAAACTGAATTAAAAGAGAAACAAGAGCTGGTGTGAATCAGCTAGTTCAAAGCACACACAGTACTGGCCTTTTTCGATACCAGTGCTACACACTTCATCTCTACAGCCGAGCTAGCAATGCATTTAATGGTGCATCTTCTTTTCTTTTCTTTTTATCAAATTTTGTTTAGTTAAATTAACCTATACACTTTACTTCTGTTCCAAAATCTAGCTTACTTAGCAAAACATTTTGCCCATTATACTGATGTGAAGCAAGATGAAAACACTATGTAGTAGCAACATTATGTTGCCTTATAAAATAGCATATACTTTGTGGATATATAGGCAATCCCAGAATGCATTGTGACAAAATCACTGAAAATTTAAGCTAAGATGGCTTATAGAGTGGAAATGTCAAGAACTTTTTATGTACTACTGAAAAAAAAAAAAAAGATCTATTGATACAAATATCGGTAACACTTTACAATACAGGTGCACTAATATGCATTAATTCATGCTTAACTAATGCACAGATAATCATGAGTTAATGTATGACTCATGAAGAACTAACCCATTTATTAATGATTACTGCATCAGCAACTGATGAAGATTATATATGATTAATAGATTAAGTAATCAATAAATTGTTATTAGTTAAATGTGTCATATTGTATTAATTCCCTAATAACATATTATATTAACTAATAGTCTAAATTCATATGTTAATTACTACAATGGGTCAAAGCCATGCATTTCAACTTCCAGTGACTATTAACTATTAACTAATTCAAAATTAATTAAAAACTCATAACCACAATGACATATTACTTAACAATTAGTTAATAGTCATGTGCCTCAACAAGTAAAGTCATAACATAATGATACCTTTGCAAATTGTTAGCTAATGATTAATTAAAGCAGACAACTGGAAGTTGAAATGCATGGCTTTGACCCATTGTGTTAATTAACACATTCATTTACATTATTAGTTAATATAATATGTTATTAGACACATTTAACTAATAACAATTTATTGATTACTTAATCTATTAATCATATATAATCTTCATCAGTTGCTGATGCAGTAATCATTAATAAATGGGTTAGTTCTTCATGAGTCATACATTAACTCATGATTATCTGTGCATTAGTTAAGCATGAATTAATGCATATTAGTGCACCTGTATTGTAAAGTGTTACCCAAATATCTAGTCCAAAATTCATTTTTGTAGAGTTCCAAGCCATTGTGTGTTATGGTGCAACGCTATCTCACGACCAATTCATACGTATTTGTACGAGGTGGCTAGTTCGTATGAATTTGTACGACGTCACTCGTATAAATTTGTAGGATTTGTCTATACTGCAGTGATGGGTAGGTTTTAGTGGTGGGGTTAGGGGTATGTCATTCGTACGAAATCATATGAATTGACCAACTCATCAAATACGTACAATTTAGCAAAAATCGTACGAGTGAGGTCGTACAAATTCATACAAATTAGCCACTTTGTAAAATATGCGAATGGAAGTAAAATTCCATTCATTATGTCTACATTTTTAACAATAATGTATAAATCTTTACTGATATATGATGTAGAATCAAAAAGTATGTGATTTAAATTATTATTATTTTTTATTTTTTTATTTTACCATTCCTTGTTTCAAATTCTGCAGAGCCCCTAAAGGGACCTTTGCAAAAGTAAAAATATACAGACTGTCGCATGCGCACGAGATAGTCTGTATATTTTTTTTTTTGCAAAGGTCCCTTAAGGGGCTCTGTAAAATTCAGATTATGTAATTTTCAATTCTTCATGGGATGTTATTCATTCCCTCATAAAATAATTTAGGCACCCAGTTTTGTCAAATTTTTTTGGTTACATTTCTTTTTTTTGTAATATTGTGTTGTCCCTTTCAGAGCTGTTTGACTTGGTTCATGGCTTAACACTCTTTATTGCACAATATTTTGTAATCTCTAGAAAAAAATTAATGGGAAGAATACTGTACTTCTGCAACCAAGGCTGTTGAAAAAAAATTGAGTGTCGAGCGCAAGTCGAGTCTCATGTAAGGAGCCATTTGTGCTCCTTGCGTGAGTGACAGTTTGCGGAGTTGCCATATGAAAAGCATTTCTAATCATTCACTTACAAAGTTCCATTTCTATTAGGATGCTGCTGTAGAAGATAACTGCTTGTGTAGACAGTAAACAGTGAGGCGGCTCTATACGTTTCGAAACAGCATCTCTCAATAACTTTGATAAAATTCTATTTAGAATGTCTTTTTGACACAAGTGGCACTAATAAGAGGTTGGTTGCCCTGCAGGGTGTCTTTAGCAGACATGGCTGATGATTCATCAAGCACAGATTGAAAAAAACCCTCTTTTCAGTTTCGCTATTGAAATATTGATTGATAAGTCTCTGTATGATGTGTCATCTTCCTTTAGTGTTTCTAAATGAGCCATTTCTCATTTCCACCCAGATTCTGTGTGCCTATATTGGTGGTAGATGACAGGTCAGTAATCTCAGATGGAGACAAAAGAAAATGTTCTCGCAGGGAGGGTTATATTGGTCACGGGAGTAGGTACTGAGCACTTCCTGAATAAAGTGCAGCCCACACACACTTTCAGATATTGCTTTGTGTAAACTTTAGTCTGTTTGTTCTCGTATGCTGCACTCTAAACCTTATTCTTGCTATTTTTCACATTTGTGACTCAATGAATCTTGTTGTTCAGGAGAGCGGGTTTGTGATAAGAACATAAACAGAAACTATAGCCCCTTTCGCACTGGGTAGTTCTAGGTACTTAGTTCTAGGAACTAGCCACCAGGGTGGTTCCCTGAGAACTAGACGTTCCCCTAGGGCCATTTTCCTGGTTGCATTCACACCGCCAGTAGGAACGCTTGTTGTTGTGACTTTTATTTTGATGGAGCAGCGGACATTTATTTTGACAGTGCTGAGAACGTAGGTGCCTTAGCACACAGTGCTCACATTCTCCGTCTTCATTAGTTTACAATCTGTTTAACAGTCCTCTCTAATACGTTATTAGATATAACTGTTATACAAAGAATGTAGACAGTATATGAAGAAGTATTAGCGTTTGCCGTGTGGTTGATGCCTAATGTCGCTAGCTGAGCAGAAATACATAATCATGTTTCGCTTGGTCCCCTCAAAGTTGCGTTGGGTTTTCTCCGTAGCGTAAAGGTTGAGAGGTCCATCTATGACTGTTTTCAATGTTCGTAGAGTTCGTTCGTGGAGTAAATAGGCTATAAACTGTACGTGTACACAGCTTTTTTTTTCTTTTTTTTTCAGCCAATCAGTGTACACTTACGTCACTGGTAGTTCCTATTGTGCTGGGTTAGACCCTACTCTAAAGTAGGAGCTAATTTAGTTCCACCAAAAGGCGTTTCTACAACTAAAATCGCTCCCAGTTCCTGCGGTGCAGATACGCCAAAAAGCATGTACTTCCGGCATTAGTTCTAGGAACTATGAAAAGGTTCCTCCAGTGCGAAAGCCCCTAATGATATGGTACAACAGTTCCTACAGGTTTAATTATACCAGGGAGCGACTGCGCTCCACCCAACTCATTTAAAACAGGCAATTTTGCTGTTACCAGAAATAGAAAGAAACATGGGGTTGAAATGAATGCAAGTCAGGAAGGTGGGATGAAAGATTACAAGTTGATAGCATGTTAGAGCTCTTGTTAATCCTTTTAAAAGGCCACTCAACAGAAAGACGAATAAAAAATGCAGGAAAAGACAAATACATTACTTCCTCACACAGGTTTCCAGCTTTTTTCCATGCAAACCCACCTTCACCTCCCTTTCCACACCTCACGGCGGCGACCAGCACCAAATCAAATCAGAGAAAGATAAACAAAACTTCATTAGTTCCTCCAGCTAGGCGGAGGTGAGGTCTACAGTGTTCCCCTCAGCTGAGCCTGCCCTGCTTTAACCCCGCTGTAACTCCCCCGCTTCTGCTTTCGTTCTGCTCTCCTGTGTGGTGAACCGCACATTTGTTTTTAATTGGGAAGGGAATTGACTTTCCATTTGAATCAATGTTCTCACTTGTACATGCGCATTGTAACAAGACAACTCATTTGGATTATTCATAGTTAATAATTGGCTGACTTTCCTACGAATCATGGAAGCAAGGACATAACCGAGTCTTTGTGTGTTTCTAGCTGATTATCATACAGCATGTGTGTTTCTAAGCACAATTCTCTGCGGAAAATGTCTTTTTATGATGCGTTTCTTGCCGTGGTACTATAAGAGATGCAACAACTATTTGTTTACACTTCTATACTAGATATTGCCTAATACACAAATGGTCACACTACTGATAATCATTAAAGTGCTTTCACAGATTTTAAGAATATCATTTCACAGACCAGTAATGCAGTAAATGCTTCCCAAACAATGCAGAATTTAATCTTAATAATTCAAATGGCACAACTGCATCCTGCTTAAGAGAGGCTAATCACTGTGATGAAGAGCACCTAATTATAATTCAACTAAAAATGTACATTCTGTGCTCATCTGACAACCAAACATTTTCTGTTTTCGGTTTTGTTGTAATTGAATGTTTAATTATTATTATTATTATTATTCTCTACATACACTATATTGCCTATAAGTAATGGGACACCCCTCCAAATCACTGAATTCAGGTGTTCCAATCACTTCCGTTGCCAAAGGTGTATAAAATCAAGCACCTAGGCATGCAAACTGCTTCTACAAACATTTGTGAAAGAGTGGGTCGCTCTCAGGAGCTCAGTGAATTCAAGTGAGGTACCATGATAGGTTGCCACCTGTGCATTACATTCATAAAATTTCCTCACTACTAAATACTCTACGGTCAACTGCTAGTGGTGTTATAACAAAGTGGAAGCAATTGGGAACAACAGCAACTAGGCCACGTAAAATCACAGCGCGGGGTCAGCGCATGCTGAGGCACACAGTGCGCAGAAGCCGCCAACTTTCTGCAGAGTCAATAGCTACAGACCTCCAAACTTCATGTGGCCTTCAGATTAGCTCCAGAACAGTGCGTAGAGAGCTTCATGGAAAAAGTTTCCATGGCCGAGCAGCTGCATCCAAGCCTTACATCACCAAGTGCAATGCAAAGCGATGGATGCAGTGGTGTAAAGCACGCCGCCACTGGACTCTAGAGCAGTGGAGACGTGTTCTCTGGAGTGACGAATCATGCTTCTCTGTCTGGCAATCCGATGGATGAGTCTGGGTTTGGCGGTTGCCAGGAGAACGGTACTTGCCTGACTGCATTGTGCCAAGTGTAAAGTTTGGTGGAGGGGGGATGGTGTGGGGTTGTTAGTTCCAGTGAAAGGAACTCTTAATGCTTCAGCATACCAATACATTTTGGACAATTTCATGCTCCCAACTTTGTGGGAACAGTTTGGGGATGGCCCCTTCCTATTCCAACATGACTGTGCACCAGTGCACAAAGCATCCATAAAGACATGGATGAGCGAGTTTGGTGTGGGAGAACTTGACTGGCCTGCACAGAGTCCTGACCTCAACACAATATAACTCCTTTGTGATGAATTAGAGCGGAGACTGCGAGCCAGGCCTTCTCGTCCAACATCACTGCCTGACCTCAGAAATGTTTCAAAAATTCCCATAAACACACTCCTAAACCTTGTGGAAAGCCTTCCTAGAAGAGTTGAAGCTGTTATAGCTGCAAAGGGTGGGCCAACTCCATATTTAACCCTACGGATTAAAGGTGCAGTGTGTGAATTTTAGCGGCATCTAGCGGTGAGGTTGTGAATTGCAATCACCAACGCTCACCCCTCCCTTTCAAAGCACATAGAGAAGCTACGGGGGCTGACACAGGACAAAAATGTTGTCGTCGGAGAGAGCAGAGAGTGACAAGAGCTCTGTTGAGAAGTTTGTCCGTTTAGGGTTACTGTAGAAACATGATGCCGCAAAAGGGCGATTTCACTGTAAGGGGACCGTGTATGTAGATATAAATGGCTCATTCTAAGGTAATAAAAACATAACGGTACATTATGTAAGGTCTTTATACTCCACTGAATAATGTAATGCAGCTTCAGTTTTTAGCAGCATTAACATTGGGCACTTTGCTCTCTAATCTCTTTCTCCCTGGGAAAGTGAACATAAATGAGAGAGTGGGTATGTTTATAAAGGTGCTCTGGTACACTGTTTGCTTGGACATTCTTTTTTGTGAATGTGTATGAGTGAGTCACACATTCTCTTATGAATTTTAAGGTTTTGCTCACATGGGCTGCAAATCATTTGGAAATAGTCTGACAGAACATCCTAAAAGCATTGTAACATTGTGTACATCAAAACACACAATTGACAAAAACAATAATAATACTTGTTTTCTCTCCTCACAGATAGCATTGAAGACTACATTCAGACCACCTCATCACACGTGGAATCAGCCAATCAGGAGCTTGCAAAAGCCAGTCATTATCAGGTATGTCATTGACTTCTTGGAAAGCTACTGCATTATGGCACACAAAAAGCAGTTTGGTATGTAAAAGGAGTCTCTTGGTAACAGTCTATGAACACAATTATTGTAGCAGGTTTGTTTATTAGTTTCAGTTGACATCACGCACTGAGATTTTCAACATGCTGTCGTTCATTAGCTGCTCACTTTAGTAATCACCCTTCACCAATTACCTGACAGTTAGACCATAAACCTATTTGAAAACGTGTCATTGATTGTTCACTTGCTCTGTCTGAGTATTAAGTATTGTGTTTGTAGAGAAAAAAAAATGGCTGTATTACATCTGTGTCTAATCTGCAGCCATGCATAATTTATACATTTAGTGGACGTTTTTATCCAAATTGACTTAAATTGCATTCAAAGTATTATTTTATTTATTTTTTTAATTCAGTTTATCCATTCCCTTCAAACCAAGTCAATGTTTTGGCAATCTAATCTTGAACATGGTGGTTCCAAACACTGGTACAGATTAACTGATAAATTAATTATTAAACATGCAGTAAAACACTTTGAACATTCAACAATTTTAAACAATTGTTCATCTCAATTTTGTCACCTGAGATATAAAAGTTTTCTACTAAACAAATTACCCATCTCAACAATCTACTGTCAGTAAAAAACAAAAACAGGTTAAAACAAACATATGATGTCCTCTGGGTTTCTTTAATAATATATTGACAAAAGTGTCATTGGTATAATGAAAAATCCCCCCTCTCTGAAGCTGGAAGGCTTAAATGGGCTTCACACAAAAGCTTTACCCGGTCCTCATTTATTTGATCAAATTACAGTAAAAAAAAAAATAGTAATATTGTAAAATATTTTATTCAATGTACTGTATTTTAAAATGTACTCCAGTCTTCAGTGTCACATGATCCTCTAGAAATCATTTTAATATGCTGATTTGGTCCTCAAGAAACATTTCCTATTATTTTTTAATGTTGAAAATAATTGTGTTGCTTAATATTTGTGAAGAAACCATGATAAATTAAAAAGAAAATGTATGCATGCATGCTTCCAAACTTTTGAACGGAAGTGATGTGTTAATTTTCTTTTGGATATTTTTGATTCTTCTTCTTCATCTTTTTTATGTTTCTCCACCTCATTGACTTCCCCATTCTGCCTTATAGAAATCATTTCAAATCTCTGTTGTCCAGTCATACTGTATATGTAAGACACTTTTCAACCTTTTTTCAAACCCACACGTACTTTGTCCTTTGTTTTCTTATATTCCTGTATGATTAGAGGAGTTGGTGTTGGTTGTGGCATTTCGCATTGTTCTTCTCTGGCTTCACAGTAAAAACTCTGGCTAATAATGGGGGGTCATGCACGTGTGCTTTCACACGTTCATTCGTATATGTTTCTGCCCATTCACCGGTTCCCATCCATGTGAGTGTCAAAGCAAATGAAAGTCCCAAAGGGGTGCTTTAGCATTCCTCTATTGGCCGTAGTTTTCTCGCCTCTTCCTTCCTCCACTTACAAGAGTGCAGGGGAGTAAATGAGTGAGTAGCAACAGCTTTTGGATTAATTGTCATTTCATTATCTCATGGAGAGCTCAGCCGTGACCAAACTCACGCAGAGCAATTTAGCACTTCGTCGGTCCCGCTGCCGCCCACCCCGAGGGGAGGAGGGAAGCGCGTCTGGCTTAGGGCACTACCCCATTCCCTTTCAAACATCTCCCATAAACCCACAGTGTTGAACATTACGCACGCAAGTCAATTAAAAATAGCAAGTCATTTTCTTTCTGTGGCCCAAAATGTCAGTTAAACGAACGCAGGAAATAAATTGAATCTATAATCCATCAAGCCAAAAGCAGTTCCTTTCCGCTCATGGAAGGTCTGTAAATGACAAGAATGATGTTGTATCAGCCCCATCAGAGTTCAATGGACCACGATGGAACATGATTGTTCATTACCATGCTGCTGCTCCAAACTCTAAACTCAAATGAACAGACAGTGAACAGAGTTCACACCATAATACACAGACTCCAGACTTCAATTACCATTATTCATTTTCTCCCTCTGTCCATTACAAAACCATTTTGTGATGTGGAAAAATGCTTTACTGGGTGCTCTTAACTAAGTGAACCTTGGTTACGTTTATTCAATTCAGTTCTACGGTCAGGAAGTATTTTTTACAAGTCTTTTACAATTATTATGCTTAACTAGAAATACTGCATTTAGCACTGGCATAACTTTTATAATTAACATACATTTTTGCTCCTCAACGCAAATAGTGAACATAGCCACAGCAGAGGCTTTGCACGTGTCTCTAACATACTCATTCTTTCCTGAATTAATACGATTTTTTTTTGTATGAATCATTTGAACAAACAATTCAATGACTCGCTTATAAATACAGTCAACTGAATTATTATTATACTGTACATATTCACTATTTATACAGTATATATCATATACTATACTCTACATACAGTTGTGGTCAGAAATATGGGCACCCTTGGATCAAAGATGGCAGTAAAAATAAATCTGCATTGCTTTTGTTTATCCTTTCATTAAAAACCCCCCACAAAAATCTAACCTTTCATTGAAGTAAAAGAATTCAAATTGCGGGGAAAATCACATTATGAAATAAATGTTTTTCTGCAAAACACGTTGGCCAAAATTACTGGCACCCCTAGAATTTCAAGAAAAATCCTCCTCGCTTATCCAAAAACAAACATATTCAGTTGTCAAACACGACTGGAACTTTAAAAGGGACCTGGTTCTATGGTCTGATGGAACCAAAAAAAAAGAGCTTTTTGGTAGTAAACCCACCAGATGGGTTTGGTGCAAACAGGGATAAAAAGTACCCCACGGCCACAGTTAAAAATACCGCTGGATCTTTAATGTTGTGGGCCTATTTTTTTGCTGGAGGTCCTGGACATTCAGATACATGGTATCATGCAAATACCAACAGATTAAAAATCAAAACCTTACCGCTTCTGCTAGAAATCGTATAATGGGCCATGGTTGAATCTTCCATCAGGACAATGATACAAAACAAACATCAAAATCAACACAAAAATGTGTCACTGAGCACAAAATAAAGCTTCTGCCATGACCATCTCAGTCCCCTGGGGTGAACTGAAGAGAAGAAGCACCAACATGGAGCTGGGAATCTGAAGGATCTGGAGAGAATCTATATGCTGTTATCTTGGGAAAAGAAGGTTGCAAAAAGTATTTAATAAAAGGGTGCCAATAATTATGGCCAACGTTTTTTGGAGAAAAAAGCATTTATTTCATAATGTGATTTACCCCCCACTTTCAATTCTTTTACTTCAATGAAAGGTTAGATTTTTCTGCTATTTTTTTCTGAATGAAAGATTAAAAGGATAAACAATACAAATTTATTTTTACAGCCATCTTTGATTATATTTATCAGGGGTGCCAATAATTCTGACCACAACTGTATATTACCCATATTGTGGATCATTGATTCACTCATTAAACTGATTCAGGAACGAAACAGTATTTATGAGTGAATTATTGAAACCATTCAAATGTTAGGGTTTGGTATAAAACGTCTCGGTTACGTATGGTAACCCTCGTTCCCTGAAGGAGGGAACGGAGACGTACGTCGGACGTCACCGACGAATTGGGATCACTTCTGGGAGCCCCTATCAGCTTCGAGATATAGAGAACGGGCCAATGGCCATTGGAGTGCGAGATTAAACAGGAGGCGGATGCAGCGCACTATTGTTTTTCACTGAGGAGCCAAACTAGTGACTCGGCCATGCAGTGATGGTACAGCAACTGTGGCGACGGGACGTACGTCTCCGTTCCCTCCTTCGGGGAACGAGGGTTTCCATACGTAACCGAGACGTTCCCTTTCAGTCGGTCACGTTCAACGTACGTCGGACGTCAACGACGAATTGGGATCCCTTTGGAAAACGCCACAGTTACTACCACTTCCAGCGCCCAGCGAGAGCCCCTCAGACCCCGTCTGTTCCGGGCGGGAAATACACGCAGGGAAGTCACACTGCTGTTCCGCAAGACCCACTTCAGCAGACTATTGGATAACGCTGGGAAAGCGTGCCCAGAGGGACGCTGCGGAAGCGACATCATGCCCGAAGGGAGTTACCATGTGGAAAATACACGTATGGACTGGCCGTGGGCAGTGCAACATACGGAAGTCCCAGGGGTGGCCCCGGCCAAACAGGCGGGGGAACAACACCTAACTGAGATGGCAGAGAGCTCTGCCGAGGGAAAGACACGGGCTCGCCGTAGGGAGCCGTACCGTGGAAGAATACACATATGGGACCGCCGTGGGGGTCACAACATATGGAACCCAGCCTAACACAAGTTCCCCCAATGCATACGAGTGTTAGACCTGGCGTCGGACGCTCCGCCACATCCGACTGCCGCGGGTTGCGGAGGACTCAACAGGGTTTGCCGTTCTGGGGAACTCGACTGGAGCATATAAGCGCACGTATCCGTTCCAAAGGGAAGGGAGTGGCGCAGCAAGCCGACACTTAGAACGGGCACTTCGGTGTTACTGACTATGGGAAGCGAGCACACAGGAAGATACCGGCTCTACACGGAGGCTATAAAATCTAGCGAACGTGTTAGGTGTCGCCCAGCCCGCAGCTCTACAATATCTGTCAGCGAGGCGCCACGAGCCAACGCCCAGGAAGAAGCTACACCCCTAGTGGAGTGGGCTCTTAACCCGAGCGGGCAGGGCACGTCTTGGGTTTGGTACGCCAAGACGATGGCATCCACTATCCAGTGGGCCATCCTCTGCTTGGAGACAGCCTTCCCTTCTGCTGGCCTCCATAACAGACGAAGAGCTGTTCTGAGGTCCTGAAGCTTTGCGTTCTGTCCACGTAAGTCCGCAGAGCGCGGACTAGACAGAGAAAAGCTAGGGCTGGGTCTGCCTCCTCCGAAGGCAGGCTCACCACCTGGTCCCAGAAGGGAGTGGTGGGAACCTTGGGCATATATCCGGGCCGGGGTCTCAGGATTACATGAGAGTTACCGGGCCCGAATTCCAGGCACGATTCGTCGACCGAAAATGCCTGCAGGTCCCCTACCCTCTTGATAGAGGCCAATGCAGTCAGGAGTACTGTCTTCAGAGACAGGATTTTTAACTCAGCTGACTGCAAAGGCTCAAAGGGCGCCCTCTGCAGTGCGGTTAGCACCAGAGTTAAGTCCCAAGAGGGTATAGAGGGAGGGCGAGGCGGATTTAGTCTCCTCGCCCCCCTCAGGAACCTGACGATCAGATCGTGCTTCCCTAGAGACTTACCACCTACCATGTCATGATTAGCGGCGATAGCGGCAACAGCGGCAGGTCTCTGAGTCAGGAGGTCCTTCCTCAGAGGAATGGGCCATGGAGGAAGTCCAGTTGGGCCAATACAGAGCAACCAACAGGACTTGCTCCTCGTCCTCCCTGACCTTGCACAGAGTCTGTGCAAGAAGGCTCACTGGGGGAAACGTATACTTGCGTAGGCCCCGGGGCCAGCTGTGTGCCAGCGCATCCGAGCCGAGGGTTCCCTCGGTCAGGGAATAAAACAACTGGCAGTGGGTCGTGTCCGGGGCGGCAAACAGGTCTACCTGTGCGGTCCCGAAGCGACTCCAGATCAGCTGGACCACCTGGGGATGGAGTCTCCACTCTCCGGGGAGCACTGGCTGTCGTGAGAGCTCGTCGGCCGCACAATTGAGCAGGCCCGGAATGTGAATGGCACGAAGCGACCTCAGATGCTTCTGACTTCATAGGAGGAGATGGCGGGCGAGTTGAGACATGCGACGGGAGCGTAGACCACCCTGTTTGTTGACGTACGCAACGGCCGCAGTGTTGTCCGTACGGACCAGAACGTGCTTGCCTAGTAGCGGCGTTTTGAAGCGGCCCAGCGCAAGACGAACTGCTAACAACTCGAGGCAATTGATATGCCATTGCAGTTGAGGCCCCGTCCACAGACCCGAAACTGCAAGCCCGTTGTACGTGGCACCCCAGCCGGTGGATGAGGCATCCGTGGAGACAACAACATGCCTGGACACTTGTGCATTTGAACGAATTCAAGCAGTTCAACACCGACTGGACACGCTCCTCTGTGAGACGCGCTGTCAGATTGACCAAGTCCAGCTCCATACCGAGAAAAGAGATCCTCTGCACGGGGCAGAGTTTGCTCTTTCCCCAGTTGACCCGAAGTCCCAACAGGCTGAGGTGACTGATCACCGTGTCTCTGTATTCACACAACAGGGACAGTCCTGAAGGGAACGACCTTCAGGTCGATCGCTGCAAACCAATCTTGGGGACGGATGTACTCGAAAGTGCGCTTCTGCGTCAACATCTGAACGGGCGGTTTGTGAAGGGCCCGGTTCAGGACTCACAGGTCCAAGATTGGTCATAACCCACTGCTTTTCTTGGGCACAATGAAGTAGGAGTTATAGAACCCCAACTTCATGTCGGCTGGAGGGACCGGCTCCAATCGCGTCCTTCGCCAGTAGGACTTCGATCTCTTTCCACAAGATGGGCGTCGCAGCTCCACACAACAGTGAAGTGGACGCCCAGAACTTGGGAGGATGCCGTGCGAACTGAATCGCATAGCCGAGCCTGGTGGTGCAGGTGAGTCAGCGGGACCGTCCCGGAAGTGCTAGCTAGGCTTCCGGAAACCGTACCATGAACACACCCGCCCCACAGACGTACCCGCAGTAGGGCAGCGAAGTGCAGGGCAGGGACCCGACCCAAGAGGCACAGCGTCCTGAAGTGGGGTCTGAGTGCGCACGCAGCACCTACCTGCCCCCACGGTTGGACAGAGGGTATGAGAGAAGGCATGGTAGCGTTCTCAAGCCATACACTATGGTCCGCTGGCGACTGAAGGAGGGGCAGAGAGTGGCAAGGCTTTGTGGCGTCACACACTGCCTACCTCACCTCCTTCCTCAGCGGGGAACAAGAGTGGCGAGGCATAGTGTCGCGCACTGCCGTCCTCACACCGCTGAGAAGAGGGGAATGAGAGTGGCGAGGCTCCCCGGCGTCGCACACTGCCATTCTCGCCCTCTTGTGGGGAGGGGAATGAGAGCGGCGCGGCTTCATAGCGTCACACGCTGCCATTCCTGAACTCCCGAGACCCAGAGGTATTGGAACTGCTCTTAAGAATTTGGGTACCACTGGCTGTAACACCAGTGGCGGAACAAAATTTAGCAATGATTCTCCACCCGGCCCTCCTCCGGGGAAGAGCAGCTTCAACCAAGTCCAGGTCACCCATCTCAGCTGACTGGCAGCCAAGACGGGTGGCATCATGGGATGCCCATGGCGAGCAGACTGAAGGGTTCCATCTGCTTTGCACTGTGGAGGACTGCTGCACAGTCACCGACAGTGTCGCCAAAAAGGGTCACCTTGTGAGATGTGAGCATCGAGAAAGTGTACTCTGGCGATGTCTCACACCCCTGCAAGGTAGCCCAAGGGTGTTTCTGGACCAGGGTGGACATCGTCTGGCCAAGGGCCAGCGCTGTGACTTTAAATGTAAATCAGTCACTGTGCGCAGCTCAACCTCAGCTCAGAACTACCCTTGTGCACTAAGAGCGCAGGGCAGTGGTGGCCTGCCAGTGGCACTGCCACCTCACCGATGAGGGTAGTGAGAGAGAGGAAAACTTTATCCAGATTATGGCCCCATTGGCACCCCATATTTTGGCACCAAATAGTTCCACACTGCCAAAGCTTTCCAATGCACATTCGGGGAAAAAAGCAAGGGGGCGGGCAAGGCGATTTACGCGTTGCACTACGCCTCAGCCACCCAGGAAAGCATGGCTGTCAAGTCTGAATCTGATTCAGCATGAGCACACACCATTATAGTGGGAAACTCAGCATCATCTTCATTTCCAGCTTATAACAGCCCTCTCTCCGATGCAGCGATTGACATCTGTCCTCTGCTAGAGCCCCAGATGAAACGCTAGGTCCCCTTTATTTATTTATTTTATTTATTTTTTATTTTTTTTGGAACCAGCAATCCCACCTGTAAGCTACCAGCAGGCATGTAAGACCGTGAGCGTGGCCGTCGAGACGGCACACGGCACGCTGAACACTCAAGCCCCTATGAAGGCAAGACGAACAACGCGCCGACGTGGTCATGCTCTCATGAGAGAACATGAACCACCCACGAACACAGTCTCAGCATGCTTGCGATGATAGAGGAGTGAGGGCCCACGGAGATGTACTCGGCAGGGAAGACCCACTGTAATCCTCAGGTCACCAAGGCTTATTAGCCGAAGTAGCCCCTTTCTGGTGCACCAGAAAAGAAACTAGATCGGGGAATAGGCGAAGGGACTCAACCCCGTTTGAGGTTAAGTCTCGACCGCGCATCTAAAGCGCCGAGTGACGCGCTGGGTTGCCATGACAACCCGCGCTGTCAGCCGGCAGCTAGACGGCACACGGCGCGCTGAACACTCAAACCCTCACGAGGAAGGCGAGATGAACAACGCGCTGACGTGATCCCGTTCTCCTGAGAGAACATGGATCACCCACGAACGCAATCTCAACATGTTTATGCGAGAGGGATCGTGGCTGTCACTGGACAGGAAACAACCGCATCCAGAAACGCATGGGTGGAATGACGTCTTGAAAAAGACGCAGTGTCACACCCGCGCTGCTCTTTTAGAAGAAATCTCTTTTAAATGTGCTGAAGCACCCAGGAACGACCGCGGCAAAACACAGGAGAGTAGTGCAGCCTGTGTATGCACTCACCGTTGGGAACGCCCTCACCAAACCAACAGTGCTGTAAAAATAGCAGTTTATCACTCTATCAGTGAGCTCGCGGCCGCCGCTGATCGTGCCTTCTCTCGCAGCACTCAAAAAAGCGTCTTCTCTCGTTCTCTCTCTTTCTCTCTCTGCTGAAGCAGGAACAGTCTCCTTCGTCAACACCATGTTCGGCTCCGAAGTGAATGACAATAGTGCGCTGCATTCGCCTCCTGTTTATACCCGCAGCGCGGGGCGGAACGCGAGATGCAAATCTCGCACGCCAATGGCTATTGGCCCGTTCTCTATATCTCGAAGCTGATAGGGGCTCCCAGAAGTGATCCCAATTCGTCGGTGACGTCCGACGTACGTCGAACGTGACCGACTGAAAGGGAACAAATGTTGATAAAGTTTTTAAAAGAACACTCTTAAGCTCACCAAAGCTGCATTTATTTATTGTTATACTTACAATACCTTTTTTTACTTTTGATCAATGTAATGCATCCTTGTTGAATACAGGTATTAATTAAATAAAAAAAAATCTGTTCAACTTACAACTGTTTAACTTCACAAGTTTGCTTAATTCTATTAGAATAAAAAAAAAGTGGATGCATGCATAAAAATGAAGTGGTTTTCAAGGGGTGAGGAAACATGAATAGTAAAAATTCCCTTGCTGAGATAAAACAAAAAAACCCTCCACTCCATAATACAACCAAACGTGTATTAGAATGGACATGGTAATCTAGTAAAAACCAATACTGTAACTACTGTTGTGCAACAAATGTATTCACATTTTTACAGATTATTGCTTGCACATAGCTTGTATCTGGTGTGTACTAGAACATTCCTTTGTGTGTGTGGGCCGCGTTAGGCTGTATTTATGTCAGTTGGATGATCTCGTGGCCTGCAGAGTGTGACAGTGAGCGGGGTGTTGGATTATTATTTGCTATCTGGTTCTACATAAGCTGCATGCTGTCCCGATTGCACTGAATCCATGCAGACCAGACGGCTTATTTAAGTGCCCAGAGCAGATTCACTGCTTCAACATACCCTCCATAACCCTCCCTCCCACACACAAAAACATAAGGGAGCCAAAGCGTGATCTAAGGGGGCAGAATGAAATTCAATTTATTAGTATCACTATTACTGTTGCGAATACTTTGGGTTAGGGACTTGATGATACCTCAAATCATGCAGTTTGTGGAGGAGAGGTGTGCTATTACTTTCTGAGCTATCAGACATTTGATTTTCACTTTTTTTTTTTAAATAGGCAAAAATAAAATGTCAAATGTCAGTGAAGGGGGGATCCAATTGTATCTGGAGACCATTATCTGTCGCCTTTGGCTAGTTGGGTAAAAGACACTTATGTCTGGCAGAGACAGGGCTTAGATTAAGCCAGGATTAGGCCTTAGTTCAATTAGGACATTTAAGTGGCTTTTATAAACGTGCCCTATAAAAAAAAAAAAAAACATTGCTGGTGTGCGTCTTTAAATATTTTAAGATATGTCAGTGCAAGCTGCTTTCAGTTAAAACAGCTCAAACATGCATTTTAGTTTGGGACTAGGGGGTTAATGTTCAGTAATATTATCAATTTGACTGCACTGATTGGAATGAATTGGAACTGAATCAAACTGAATGATGACACCATTTTCTTTTGTAGAGCAGCTGCTTAGCTAAATCGAAATGGTTTCCTAATTGATGAATTTTGCAACATCGGCGCATGTATTGATCTGAATCGAATCAACATTGAACTGACTCGAACTGAATAATGACACTATAGAGCTGATTATAGCTGATTTTAACTCATTTCATAATTGAACTTTACACAGTTTTTGAACTGAACTGAATCAACACTGAACTGACTTTAACAGAATAATGAATTTGAATTTGTCTCATATTTGATGAAGTTGGCATCGAATCTGTTATTTTCTGTTTAGTTTAATTTAGTTCAACTTTATTGTCTGTTCAGTTTCCTGGAAACTGAAAATTAATCTTTGACGCTGGCAATACTATACATCCATACTTTCACATAGTAAAAACACATAAAACACATTAGTCCCCGTAAAAAAACATAAACACAGACCAAGTACCATACCATTACAATATATATATATATATATATATATATATATATATGCATGTAACACATGCATTCTCTCATATGTGTACAAGCACCTACCCATATAAATATATCTCAATACCTTAATTTAGAATTTGGTTTAACACAGACACCGCCAAAGGAACAAATGATCTTTTGTACATATTCTTTTTGGCCCGTGGTACGCACAGCCTGCGCCTGAAGGGAGGGCCTCAAAGCAAAAATGGAGCGGATGGGTTTGGTCAGAATATACTGCAATTGCCTTTTTTTCCATAAAATGTGAAAACAGCTCTTGTGTTGTACTCTGTTTCTGACCGGTAATCTTATTTGCTTCATTAATTACTTGTCAATTTATTTTTCTTCCTTACCTTTATTACATAAAAGCTGCTTTGAAACAATCTGTATTGTAAATAAAATCGACTGGACTTGATTTGACCATTATATCCTATTGTGACTTGGAAAAACTACTCAGAAACACCAACTAAGACCAGCCTAGCATCACTTAGTAACCACATAGCAACACATTAAAAACTACTTCGAACAACTTAGCATCTGTATACTGTAGCAATGCCCTGAGAACATTTTTGCATGATAAAGCATCACTCACATTTTCTCCTGAATATGTAAAGTGTTAATTTCAATATTTGCTTTAAATTGGTGCATTTTCCACTCTTATTGTCGAAATTTAGTGTAGGAAAAAATAGGCCTATATTATAACAAGGAAACATCTTTGTGTTTTACTCGTTTTTTTTATAAGTGAATTGCTCTTTATGTTGAAAATGTGTCAGGTTTGTGTAATGAATACAGAAAGCAGCTGATCAGTGCTATGTCATGTTTGTGATCAGGCACAGCAATGCAAATCAATCATGAAGTGTAATTTAGGTAATGGTGATGAATGGAGTTTAGATGGTGGTGATGACTGCCACATAGGCCTGTCTGTAATATTGGAGCTGAAGTGGAATGAATATGTATGTGAATGAGGGGACGTTGTGGAGAATTTAGCATAGGAACATTATTCTCCATGAGTTGGAATGTGGCAATGTTGGGATGTTGCCAAACTCACTTCTGCTAATAATGCAATAGCCTATTTTACTTATAGAACTACACTACAGCGTTTGAACCAGATGGTGAAACCGTGGTACTTTTAGGGATGTACTGATGCAGATATTAACTGATATATAATATAATATATTATAATATAATATAATATAATATAATATAATATAATATAATTAGTGCTGTCATCCAAAATAAAACAACATAAAAGTTTGTTTACATAATATATGTGTGTGTACTGTGTATAATTATTAGGTATATTTGAATACACACACATACATGTGTATATTTCAGAAATATTTGCATGTATATACTGTGTATATATATTTATATAATTTATTATATATAAATATTTTATATAAATATAAAAAAAAATATATATATATATATATATATATATATACACTCACCTAAAGGATTATTAGGAACACCTGTTCAATTTCTCATTAATGCAATTATCTAATCAACCAATCACATGGCAGTTGCTTCAATGCATTTAGGGGTGTGGTCCTGGTCAAGACAATCTCCTGAACTCCAAACTGAATGTCAGAATGGGAAAGAAAGGTGATTTAAGCAATTTTGAGCGTGGCATGGTTGTTGGTGCCAGACGGGCCGGTCTGAGTATTTCACAATCTGCTCAGTTACTGGGATTTTTACGCACAACAATAGAGTTTACAAAGAATGGTGTGAAAAGGGAAAAACATCCAGTATGCGGCAGTCCTGTGTGGCGAAAATGCCTTGTTGATGCTAGAGGTCAGAGGAGAATGGGCCGACTGATTCAAGCTGATAGAAGAGCAACTTTGACTGAAATAACCACTCGTTACAACCGAGGTATGCAGCAAAGCATTTGTGAAGCCACAACACGCACAACCTTGAGGCGGATGGGCTACAACAGCAGAAGACCCCACCGGGTACCACTCATCTCCACAAAAGAGGCTACAATTTGCACGAGCTCACCAAAATTGGACAGTTGAAGACTGGAAAAATGTTGCCTGGTCTGATGAGTCTCGATTTCTGTTGAGACATTCAGATGGTAGAGTCAGAATTTGGCGTAAACAGAATGAGAACATGGATCCATCATGCCTTGTTACCACTGTGCAGGCTGGTGGTGGTGGTGTAATGGTGTGGGGGATGTTTTCTTGGCACACTTTAGGCCCCTTAGTGCCAATTGGGCATCGTTTAAATGCCACGGCCTACCTGAGCATTGTTTCTGACCATGTCCATCCCTTTATGACCACCATGTACCCATCCTCTGATGGCTACTTCCAGCAGGATAATGCACCATGTCACAAAGCTCGAATCATTTCAAATTGGTTTCTTGAACATGACAATGAGTTCACTGTACTAAAATGGCCCCCACAGTCACCAGATCTCAACCCAATAGAGCATCTTTGGGATGTGGTGGAACGGGAGCTTCGTGCCCTGGATGTGCATCCCACAAATCTCCATCAACTGCAAGATGCTATCCTATCAATATGGGCCAACATTTCTAAAGAATGCTTTCAGCACCTTGTTGAATCAATGCCACGTAGAATTAAGGCAGTTCTGAAGGCGAAAGGGGGTCAAACACAGTATTAGTATGGTGTTCCTAATAATCCTTTAGGTGAGTGTATATAAAATATTTTTTCTTAAATATATACATGCATGTGTGTGTATTTATATACACATAAGAATTATACACAGTACACACACATATATTATGTAAACACAAACTTTTATTTTGGATGCGATTAATCGTGATTAATCGATTTGACAGCACGAAATATAATATAATATAATATAATATAATATAATATAAATAGACTCATTTTAAATATAGAGTTTGTGTACTTAACTACTTACAGATCTTTGTATTATGTAATGATTCCTAATGACTTTTTAATTAAAGTTATTATAAAGTGCTACCTTTTTTAAAATAATCGACACCAAACTTTTCAATAACTGTTCCTCTTAACAGTTAATATAAAGCAGCTGCTGCATTCTCTACAATTCTGAAAACTGTAATTCAAACATTTGGCAATCTAGACACGTCCAAATAAAAATAATTTACTCGTCGTCACAGACTTATGTACATGTCAGGATCAAGGTACAACATTGAAACCCTCCTTGTTCATCTGTAACGCTTTCTTCCGCTGAGCTTTCATGTACTTGTACAGCAGCCGAAGGGAAAGAACGGCATGCATTTGCCAAAGGCTGAACTGCAAAATGGGGACCTCAAGTTCATGTTTATTGGCTGTGTCTTTTAAACATCATAATCAGGAAGACTTGGATTCTGAATTTTTATGTAAATTGCACGTAAGCCGATTACAAGCCAGGCAGTGGCAGCGCAAACAAAATTTATATTATGGACCTTCAATTTTCTGAGCAGATGAGATAATGGCAGAATAATATTATGACGGTAATCATCATGCTGTGTTATTATGACATTATAAAGACGTTTCTCATGTCACACAAGGTAAATGACTCTCTCTTTCCCATGACTCTCTTTCTTTTTTTCTTTCTTTCTTTCTTTCTTTCTCTCTCTTAAAACCAGTGTCATTTTGTTTCTCATGAAAATGGCATGTCCATATGTGACTCAAATGGGTAAAAGTAAATTTGCTGCATTGTTCAGGGTTTGTTACAGGGGTTAATTTAGTTGAGTTCCTGGTGCAGAGGTTAGCAGATATGTTCCGCCCTTCTCCATGGCTGGAAATCCATTTGTGGTCACATGATGAGTTGGTTCAGCAGAAACCGTATGTTGCACTTGCCCTCATATAATAGACTCTTACAAGCAGAAAATTTTTGGTGTTTCATATGTTAAATCTATGAAAAACCATACTAATTTAGAAAAAATGCCTAAGAATTAACTGGCCATCCTACCTCATCCTCAGGTGGATAATAGTTCTACCAGTAGCTAAAATAGTAAAGAACTTTTTATTTAAAAAAAAACAAAAGAACATTACAATTAAAACTATAGTACCCTACAATGAAAATGTACTCATCTTGTTTCAAGCCTATATGACTTTTGTTCCTCTTTCGAGGAATACAACTATTATACATTTATATATTAATTATATATAATTTACATGATATTATGATATATAAATATATATACACCGATCATGCATAACACCTAATATTGTGTTGGTCCCTCTTTTGCTGCCAAAACAGCCCTGACCCGTCGAGGCATGGACTTCACTAGACCCCTGAAAGTGTGCTGTGGTATCTGGCACCAAGATTTTAGCAGCAGATCCTTTAAGTCCTGTAAGTTGCGAGATGGGGCCTCCATGGATCGGAATTGTTTGTTCAGCACATCCCACAGATGCTCGATTGGATTGAGATCTGGGGAATTTGGAGGCCAAGTCAACACCTCAAACTCGTTGGTGTGCTCCTCAAACCATTCCTGAACCATTTTTGCTTTGTGGCAGTGCGCATTATCCTGCTGAAAGAGGCCACAGCCACCAGGGAATACCGTTTCCATGAAAGGGTGCACATGGTCTGCAACAATGCTTAGGTAGGTGGTACGTTAGTGTTGGGCGATATGCTCCATTTCCATATCATCCTATCGTCAGCCTATGATATCGGTGATACACGGAGGCGGGGCTTACTTATTTGATCATTAAATTGCTTATTATTTGCTTATTTATTTACTCATTAATTTGATTATTTAATTACTTCGTTTCATATATATGAGAATCTTTTTCTATTTTGCGAGCAAATGTGGAGTGTTTATTAATAAATCAGGTTATTTCCAGGTAGTGAGGTAAAAACATAGCCCATACATTTGTTATGTATGGTGTGATGTTAAATAAAATGCAAATGCAGCATTTTGACTTCTGCATGAGATGAAAACACATTTCAAGAATATGTCGGCGTTTTACAGCAAAAAGCTTGCTCTGTCTGGATCCGCTTAATAAGGGCGCTTTATATATCCTATCGCATATGCTTACTTCAATAAGCCCAGAGAATGCAGGTTAATGTGTTTACATTCAGGGAAAAATCGGTGTAAAAAAATCTAGCTGAGTCGGTCGGTTTATGCTTAAGAACATGCATGTAAACGTGCTCACTTATTTCCTGAAAGTGAAACAAAACTGTCTGAGCTTTTCTGTCGCTGCATTAACGGTGCATTCTCTCATGACGGCGATCTACCTTAACAAAAGCTGACGATAGCCCTATATCAACTATCTTAATATACTGGCTTAATATTTTTCTTGTGGACAATACATTAATGACAGTGGAAAAATATGAGAAGTATCAATATATTGCTTGTTAAACACGTTGTTGTTGTTTTTTTGTCGGTGTCGGTGTTTGAAGCTCCTTTTGATTTTCACAGATGACTGTGCTGTGTTCGGACATAAGACTGTTATTAGGCCTATATAATTTTTGTGATATTATTATTATAATTGTGGTTAATTTGCAACTGTATTGTTTTTAGTGTTATTGGTGTCATTAAATGTTTGGGAAACAATGTGCTATGGAAACAATAAAATCCTGACGAACATCTATGTCGTTTTCATCTTAAACAACAACCGTATAAGAATGATGCATCTCTTTTATGACAAGTTCTTGGCAATTTGCAAATAGATTACCTTGCAATTTAATTTTGATGTAGGATGTAGCTTTGTAGGCTAGTAGTTTTTGAAAAACAATTTCATTGAGGAGTCCTCAATCCTCATGCGCGTGTTGGTGATGTTGCACTTGGTAATGTCCTTATGAAATTATGGAAGGCAAATGAATTGTAAGTATTAATATTAATTTAATAATTATTGTCTTGATAATATCGTCATCGTTGATATCTCTGGCTTTTGTCGATACATGTCTATCGGCACAACCCTATGGTACATTTCAAAGTAACATCCACATGGATGGTAGGACCCAAGGTTTCCCATGCACATTGTCCAAAGTATCACACTGCCTCTGCTTGCTTGACTTCTTACCATAGTGCATCCTGGTGCCATGTGTTCCCCAGGTAAGCGACGCACACGTACCCGGCTATCCACGTGATGTAAAAGAAAATGTGATTCATCAGACCAGGCCACCTTCTTCCATTGCTCCGTGGTCGAGTTATGATGCTCACGTGCCCACTGTTGCTGCTTTCGGTGGTGGACAGGGGTCAGCATGGGCACCCTGACTGGTCTGTGTCTATGCAGCCCCATATACAACAAACTGCGATGCACTGTGTATTCTGACACCTTTCGATCAGAACCAGCACTAACTTCTTGAGCAATTTGAGCAACAGTAGCTTGTCTGTTTTAATCGCCGCACACGGGCCAGCCTTCGCTCCCCACGTTCATCAATGAGCCTTGGCCGCCCTTGACCCTGTTGCCGGTTCACCACTGTTCGTTCCTTGGACCACTTTTGATAGATACTGACCACTGCAGACCGAGAACACCCCACAAGAGCTCAGTTTTGGAGATGCTCTGACCCAGTCGTCTAGCCATTAGATTAAAATATTTCTATTTCAAATAAATATTCTTTTGAACTTTCTATTCATCAACGAGTACCGAAAAGAAAAGTATCATGGTTTCCTCAAAAATATTTGTTTCTTGAGCACCAAATCAGCATATAAGAATGATTTCTGAAGGATCATGTGACACTCAAGACTGGAGTAATGGATGCTGACAATTCAGTTTTGCATCACAGGAATATATTATATTTGAAAATATATGAAAATAGAAAACAGTTATTTTCAATTGTAATAATATTGCACAATATTGCTTTTTTTGATCAAATAAATGCAGCATTGATGAGCATCAAAAACATTATAAATGGTAACATCAGTATCATATGCGATTAATATTTTTGTACAATTTAAATCAAAGTTAAAATCTTTAAGAACTACATAAAAGCTTTTAATGAAATGATCAGCACATATTCATACAGTAGTTTAATCATTTATAGGACTACCCTTTAAAACTTTTTCAATATCAAGGTGCTTTAGTTTTAGTGCTTCTACAGCAGCTTGGCTAAATTGGGTACATGGAGAGGGAGAAAAATTCATTTCCCTTTTCCTTTTCTCTCCTCTCGCCGGCACTTCACTCCATCAGCTTTCCTTTTATCCTTAAGTCATTTTCCCTTTTTCTTTCTCACTCTGTGAACGTCTGCACTCTCCATATCCACCTTGCCTCCCCACCGCAGCATCAGGAAAATTTTCAAGCTCCGAAATGGTGCAACAGTTGTATTGTCACCTAAAGCTTTTTTTGTTCCCTTTTTACCTGATTTATTTTCCTGTTTTCTCTGAATGACAGAGCAGGCCTGGGATAAAGCAGAGTGAAAATCAGCGGAGAGACACTGTATGCTGAGTGATAGAGCGAACGAGGGGGAGAGAGAGAGAGAAAGTTTAAGGCGCGGTTTTGGAGAAATGTAAGAAAGAAGCGAGGGAATCTGTGGTGACCAGCTGCAAGAGAGGAGATAGCAGAGAGAGGCTTTTAATTCCCAATCCCTACAGAGCCTTTGAAAATTACCAATCTTCTTATCACAGACGCAGGGCTGCTTATGCAAATTGTTGTGGAGTGGAACGTTTAAACGGAAAATTACTCGACAGCAGTTTTTTTTTTTTTTTGCCTCCTTCCCTCCCTCATTCCCTCCCCCCCACATGCACACTTCCACATAGAAAGCCGGTTTCCAGTCTCAGATAAGAAGATGAATTGCTCTTCGCGCTTTGAAGAACGTCAGGATTTAAAGACTCCAGCCTAGTTGTGGTCTACAACTGGTGCTCTTTCTGGCTTTGTCAAAAGAAAAGGGAAAGTATTTCAAAACAACATAGAATCTGCGCTCCAAAACATCGAAGCCGCCTGCAGTGTCGGAAAAAAAACATTTATTGAAACGCACTCAGCAAGCAAATTCTATTCACTGTTGTTTATTTTTCCCACACTTGTTGGTTGCAGTGGTTCTGAACTGGATCTCAGACATGACAAAGCAATAGATGCGCGGGGGGGTTCCAGTCTCAGACATTGAAAGTCCAAATGACACTTTCGGCAGTTTTCCAAAATTCTTTTGAAAACAGAGCTGGGCTTCCTCCCACCGCGGCGTCTTATCAGAGCCGAAGAGCATCAGAGAGCCAGATGTGTTTTGCGAACGCCGTTCAGCCAGAACTCAAGCACGGTGGAGAATGCAGCTCTCTCATGCTTGTCCAATAGCTCTTGACTCTAGGCCACAATTCAATTCTGTCTTTGAGAAATCATTTTCAAAGCATGTCTCTATTGAGGAGAGAGCCTATAGAGGTCAATTGATGGCAGCGCCTTCATTTCATATTGCGGTATTGCATCGGTGGCGAGAACCTGTTTGGAAAATTATGGTGTAATTTTGTTCTTTTATTCCATGCGGGTCCTTTTGTACATGACGGACCATTCGTACTGGATAATGACTGTTGATTTATTGATTTTAACAGTGGTGCGCAACCGAGAAAAAAATATTCTATGGATTTTTTTTTTGTGCAAATCTATGTTATATTACAAGTCTTTGCTGTTGTTATTAGTCTATTAAGAGTAGCTGGATGGTATCTGAATGCATTTTCAGTTACTGTGACCATACTCACAAGACTCTACACTAAAAAACTGTTAGTTTCACTAAAACCATACTTGTTCACATTACTTAAAAACTCACATAACTACATTAACATTTTTTTTTCTACACTAGTCAAGTTAATTTGTTTGTACACTCAAAAAATGAATTGTAGGAATCACTTAAAAAAAAACAGTGTCAAGTGGGTTCCACACAACTACGTATATTGAGTAATTTGTACAAATAATTTATTTGTATGAACAAAAGAAATTCAACTCAGGCGCCACTCTTCTGCATAATGGTAACCACAAAATTTCAGAACATTTCAGAAATTCCTCTAAATGTCCAACGTAACTGAACATTAAACATTAACAAACTAATCTTTCCCTTTACTGAAAAACGCATAAAAAAACACTTAATCACTAAATTTACTCACCTAATGCAGTCCCTTGCAAAGCATGCTGGGAACTATGGATCCACTGCCCAGTTAGTTATGTCCACATAAACTTGTGCGTTTTACTCAGCAATGTTAAGTTGACAACAAACACTTAAGTAAAGCTAACGACACTCATTTCAGCATGCTTTGCAAGGGACTGCATTAAGGGAGTAAATATAGGGATTAAAGTGTTATTTTAGTGTTATTTTATATGTTTTTCAATAAAGAGAAAGATGTTGTTAGTTTATGTTAGTGTTTAATGTTCAGTTATATTAACATTTAGAGGAGTTTCTGTAATGTTTTTGAATTTTTATGCAGAAGAGTGGCGCCTGTGTTTAGGCTGTGAGCACTCATATGCATGTTTTTTTTTAGAATTTCTGCTCTCAGTTAAATTTAGTTTGTTCAATTAGTTATTTTTGAGTGCATTTGTAGGGCAAATTAAGTCAATAAATGTCTTCACCTCACATAATAAACTTTTATAAATGAAATGTAACATTAAGTAAACTGCACATATAAATATTATATAACAGTGACAAATTCAAATGTATTTTGTATTTACTCAAAGAAATTTTGTCAGCTTTACTTGATTTTCTTTTGTTCATACAACTAAATTGTTATTTGTACAAATTACTCAATATAGTTGCATGGAACCCACGTGACACTGCTTTTTTTAAGTAAATCCAACAATTCATTTTTATGAGTGACTAATTTAACTAGTATTTTGAGAGTACACTGAAGAAATTTGGTGTAGAAACAAGTTTCACTCAGAAATTACTGGTAAATTTTACAAACAAAAGAAAAAGGAAACGGCAACTAACACACTGAATTAAACTGAAATAGTATTTTCTAGTAAAACATACTCCAGAAATCTTTGTTTTATTTACATCTTCGGAAAATAAATTTTTTTCATTCACTTTTTTTTTTCATATTGCCATAATTTACTCACCCTTGTGTTGTTTCAAACCTGTGTGCCTTTCTTTCTTCTGTGGAACACAATATAGCAGCATTATGTTTTAATGAAAGTGAATGGTGACAAAAATAATAACAAATACTACACTCACAAATGCTATGCTAATTGTCTCCACCAACTGAATGAATGTGAATATGCATATTCAAGAAATAAGATTTGAGAGCTACAGCAACAGGAAAGATTTTCAAGCAATATATATGCATGGCTTCTGAAGACCTGGAATATAATGCATGTTGTTGTGTGAAATACCTTTTATAGTGCTTTTTTAGAGAATGAAAGCCAATTGTCACCATTCACATTGTGGAAAACATCCTGCCAAACAGCTTTTGTGTTAAACAGGGCAAGTTAAACAGATAATGAGTAAATTATGACAAATTGTATTTTTGGGTAAACTATCATTAATCGCACAGTAACATCTCAAACCTTTTTCTTCTTCTTTTCGTCTTCCACAGAGGCAGCTAAGGAGGAGGAAGTGTTATCTGCTAATCGCTGGAGTGCTGCTTCTTACTCTGCTTATCATCATTATTGCAGTCTCAGCCAGAAAATGAGAGCAAGGCCACAGGTGAGCAATGTCTGTTGTGCCCAGCCTGTAATATAAGTGAGAGAGGATTATATAGGGACAACACAAATCTACAAAAAAAAAAAAATATATATATATATATATTTTGATCTTCGCTTTGATCATCCATGGTTTTCGTTACAGTTGCACAAATCTGTGTAATCCACTTGGACATCTTCACTTTATAATACAATTTTTAAACAAAAGGTGAAGATGTAAATTTTCCTGCGCCGGACTCTTTTGACCACTACTGTATATATCACTTAATAAAATATGTATTTTAATCATTTTTAAACAAAACATTTTGAATAGTATATAGATTAACCTAGTTGGTCCCTTTTTACATTTGCCTCAGCTTCAGTTATTTGATTATATCTGTATTCAAAGTCCACCGAAAGAGAGCAGAGTTGCACCCATGTGCAGTATTTATTAAATCCCAACTTGAACAGACACAAAGTAAAAATAGACTTGGCTTGACTTGACTTGATCCATGAACATGAACATGAAACTAACCATCAGCGGTTGCAGGAAACAAACAAAGCTAGACAAGAAACAATGGTAACATGAGGGCTACATATAAAGACTAATAACTAAACGAGAAACACAATGAACACAGTGAACAGTGAATCAAAACTTGACACATAAAACAAGGAACCAATCAGAACATGACACATTAAGCAAAAGGGGCACATGACAGGATTACATGGTGGGATAAGGGACATGACAAACAGGAATATGACTATGAGAATTATACAAAATAAAAGACATGAAAACATAAACTATACAAAACCACAAAACAGACGTGACAATAGTGTAGTATTATATTAGCCTAAAGTAGCAATACAAGAAAAGACTTGCCTCCTCATTTCATGAACTAATAATATACACCGTTAATCAAAGTAACTACCGACTGCATTTATCCACAAAAATACAGTGCAGAACTTCCTAACCAGTTCATTTTGACTGAAGGTCATTTAAAAATCTGTTGTCATTACTGAATACTTGTAAAATATCCAATGCCTGCAGCTGCCCCTTGTTTTAAACTTTTAAAGACGATCATCTCCAAGGTGTCAAAACAATCTTGCTTACCTAATTGTTTCTTGACATTTGTGTAACTTAAACCGGCGTATCAGGATGCTATTTTTCACCACGAAAAGCCAATGCGTGAAAGCACTTCAGACTAATATTTCACCCATGGGCAGCCTCTCTGAGGGTACTGGGATTTTATCAGTTAGATGGATTACCTCCTCATTCCTCTCTGAAAGGCCAACTGACAATTACACTCTTCTGTTATTCATTTATCCTCACAATCTACTTTTATTCGTTCATTGACTCATTCATTAGTTCATTGGTTTTTCTCATTCATCTATCTGTGAGGAGGAAGAGTGTTGGAAACTGGGTGAGGACTGACTCCATTTCCATGAGATGTTTATCTATGTGTTCGATCTCTCACGGCCTCCCTCAGGGAGATGAGGCTGAGTGACAGCCTGGACTCCCTCTCATATCGATCCGTACCCTCTCTGCTTTCCCGCTTTTCCTCTGGCAACACACACACACCTCCTTTTATGTGGTGTGTGTGAAACTGAAAGTAGATAGCATCTTTAATTAAGTAGCTCTTAACTCGCATTTGTGAAATAGAGTGAAACACAGAGCATAAGTTGTTTGAACTTTGGTGCTAAGATCTCATCTTTTACCAAGCGTTTGAGCAAATAAGAACAGTTGAGAGATTTTGTCAGTAAAAAAAATCACTCAACTCATATGCACTGTTTATAAATGGAGAACTCTTAAGTACTAATTGATGTAGAGATTTCAGTATTCCAACACTTCTGTTGTTTTGACCTCTAACTCATTTATGCTGTTATGTATTTTATAATTTAAATACTACATTTTCAAATTTTTAGAAGAAATTGTAAGTGGTGCCTTTTCTGTGCAAAAGTTGTGTGGTTGCTATGGTGTTCTGTTTTTTTTTTAGGTTGCTAGGTGGTTGTTCCAAGATGGGGGGTGTGCCGACGTGTCTGGAGCGGTCAAATGTGGCATCTACGTTTAGATATCTATATATGATCTATATTTGGAGTTTGACAAGGAAGGCATGATGGTTTTTCAATTTGCGATAAATAATTGTGCAAATCTTGAACGACCTAAACACCACCTATAAAAAACAACTTGATCATACCTAGATTTGAAATCACTAAAAATGTATTTTTTCTTTGGCGTTTATCCCATTCTATCTGCCACTTTTTATTACAGTAGGAGTTAATTACTGCTCTGAGGTCAGAGGGTGGAATTTGAGAGAGAGAGAGAGAGAGAGAGTCACCATTCTGTTCTGTTTAGTTTTGTTCATGGACTTTTAGTTTGTAATTCTTCAGTTCCTGTGTTCCTTGGTTTGAGTTCCCGCCACTATCTGTAACCATGGACACCCACGATCTTCACAGCTGTTTGTCAATTACCTCATCACCATTGAGTATTTAAGTTCCTGCTGTTCACTTAGTCTTTGTCTGGTCACGTTCACATTACATTTAGTGTGTGTTGTCCTGCCTATTAATTTCTGAGTATTATTTGTATTTTTTCTCATTAAACTTCGCATTGGAACTTTATCTTCATCTTCATCTGCCTTCCTGCAACCACAGGTGACAGAGAGAGAGAGTGAGAGAGATTGCTACATTTCAAAATATCTTCTTCTTTGTTCCACATAAGAAAGAAATCTATTGGAATGGCTCAGTAAATCATGAAATAATTTTTACTATCCCTTTACTATCCCTTAGGTGAACTATCCCTTTAAGTATAATTACATTAATAGAGCAGCCATTTAGTTTATTCATCGCTCCTACTCACACAGGTTCACACCCATGCTGATTACTTTTTTCTCACCTCTCAATTCCTGACTAAGCATCTTTTATTTCTCAAGTTGACTCTAAGTTATGGATAACATGAAGCAATGTGTACCAAATCATATTTGCAGACCCTATGGTCTTTAGAGAAAGGCTGGGAAAGGGGGGGGTTCACCCTAAGGCACATTGTTTGGTTCAGTGCCATAACAGCTCAGGAACGCTTGCCAGCTTGTGTGCTAGGAACCGGCTCCAAAAGCTGCATAAATTTATTGAGAATTAACAGCTCTGAATCTATGTAAACACGGTTCTGGTGACACTCTTGCTTTTCATGCACTGCACAGTTTATGATTATCTCTTTCTACCTTTTCTACATTTAAAGGTGCTGTATGTAAGTTTTTCACTTTACTAAAGCATAAAAATACCATAAAATGTAGGAAACATGCTAAATTCACCTACTTGTTACTCAGAAAAACAATGCTACAGCCAGTTATTTTAATTTGAAATGTGCATTCCGTGTCGGAATGTCTGTTTTTGTTTTGGTCTGTGCGATACCGCACACGGCCAGTTTACCCAATAGTATTTTGACACCCCAGGTTACCCATTTCAACCACTAGGTATCAATCCTGCATACCGCACCTTTAACTATCCCTGGTTGTCAAACGGTATAAAAGGTACACCTTAGACCTCGCTTAACCCTGGTAGTAACATCCATTTAAGTGGATGTGCAGGTTAGCAGACAGTGCTAAACATTTCTAAGTTGTATAGTGAAATAATGATAAGAACTGTGTGTTCTGGACAACGAGGACCATCATCTACTGATTGATTGATTGATTTAAATGTTAAATTTTTCTTTGTTTTCTTGTTTGTTTAATCATTAAATGTTCTCTGTGATTTAAGTGTTTTACTGTTTTTCCAAACTTTTTATTTACTGAACTTTTCTCTTATTTTTCTAATATTTATTTATTTATTTTTCTGTGCTTTATTTATTTGTTCACTGCAATTTCTTTATGTACATTATCCAGTGGTTTATTTTTACATTAATTATTTGTTTAGCCAGTTAGTCAGTCAAATAGTCAGTCAGTCAGTTAGGTAGTTAGTTAGTTAGTTAGTTAGTTAGTTAGTTAGTTAGTTAGTTAGTTAGTTCCCTCAACGGAATCAGTGGTGGTTGAATAAATTGCTTAAACTAATCTAAGTTAGTCAGTTATAAAAGTAGACTGGTCTCATTTGAAACCGAAAAGAAAGACTGGTTGCCCATTGGCTAACTACTGTTCTTAAGACCGTTTTAACAAAACTGATGTTAATACCAGGTGTACACCTGGTCTTAGATGCTTAGAAAAGTTGGAAGTGACAAATCTGATAGGTTAATGGTAAAATCCAAGAAATAAAAGGGAGCAAAGTATTATAGGAAATGTGTTGGACTGATGTTGTTGGAAACAGACAGGGTGGCAGAGGGAAGAGCGTAGAGCATAATATATCAGTTTAATGATTCAGCAATGACAGAAATAACCAGAGAGCTGCTTTGCCTCTCAAATCAATAGCCTTGCACTTTATGATGCTCTAAATAACGCAATAACTGCTCCTTGACACTTATTCCTGCGAGTTGTGTTGCCAGTGCTGCCCTCACATCTTGTTTACAGACTCATTTGGGTGAAAGGGATCCTTCAATATGCATGTCAGCAGCATGAACTAACTACAGCCGTTCCATCTACTCTGAGCTGTTGAAATTGAGAGCAATTTGAGAGTGGCCCCAACTCATTGAATCACCAATTGCTTAAAATGAACCCTCAACAGCATGACAACAGGCTATTACTGTGTTTTAATGTGGTGACCGTTATATATTATCTTATAGTAGAACCATTTAAATCCCCATCTGTCAGTCGGTTTGACAAGGGACGTGAGAATCTTCAAGCATTTTCAGACCTCAGTGGTGTCTGGACCCCTGAAGAACATCACCTCTTATCTCATGTCAGCAAATATCTAGATAGAATGTGATTTTTGGAGGGTGAAATTTCGATTTCATTTCGTGAGATGACACTATTATTGTTGTGCTGGTGGCTGAGAAATATGCGATCATGTGCCAGCTCAAATGTACCTATTTTCTTTTGCTTACTGGAGAAAAAAAAAGTATTAGCTTTCAGTTTTTGTTTTTATTCTGTTATAGATATTATAGAGCTGTTTATTCATCATGCCACAATTTGATGGTTGTCCAATTTGCAAACACATAAAGCCAGGTAGTCTTACTCCAGTGATTAAAAAGTTTCAGCAAGGATAAATTAACCTGGTCAAAAGACTATTCATTGCAAAAAAAATTATATCAATTTAAAATAAATACTGTTCTTTTGAACTTTGTATTTTTCAAAGAAAAAAAAAAAAGTTTCTACAAAAAAATAAGCAGTGCAACTTTCATGATAATAGTTTAGGTATTGATTTCTTTAGCATCAAATCGCATATTAGAATGATTTCTGAAGGATCATGTGACACTGAAGACTGGAGTAATGATGCTGAAAATTCAGCTTTGTCATCACATAAATATTACATTTTTTAAATATATTAAAATATAATTTAAAATTGTAATAATATTTCACAATATTATTGTATTACTGTATTTTTGGTTAAATACTGTGCATGCAGCCTTGGTGAGCATATAAGAGACTTCTTTCAAAAAAATAAAAAAAATCTTACCAACCCCAAACTTTTGAATTGTAGTGTATATTTTAGCAACTTACATTTTTAAACAAAATGTTGAAACTTCAGAATTCATACTTGAAATGTTCACTGCATGTAATTTATGCTGTCGGACAAAGCGTGGCTGTGTGCTATGTGTAATGACATAGCAATCAAGTAATGCCCCTCAAATAGGGCACAGTTTGAAGGGACAGTCATTTGTAGTGGTGCCTGAAACCATAGTGGACATTATCGAGTGCACTCATTCAATCCCACAATGCATGCGATAACAAGTGTACATACAATGCATTGCGAGGGTTGCACCGATTGAATTCCTGTGTCTCACCAGAAGAGGGCACCCGCAGCTGAATCATCCATCCATTCATTTTCCAAACCGCTGGTCCAATTTATTACTAAATTGTTTAATTAAGGTTTATACATAGTTTCCATGACAGGTTTAAAGGTGCAATATGTAAGATTTTTGCAGTAAAATATCTAAAAAGGGAGTCGCCTGTCAATGGCGTCATATCCGAGTTACCCTCGGTTTCCACTTTTACTGCCGTAGAAACCATGGCAACAGATGTGGACAACAGCGTAACGTCTCATGGCACACTGTTGTAGTTTCATGGACCATGGCAAGCAGACTTTGGAACAAAATGAGAAATCAAAAGAGGACCAGTATCGACGTGGCGTTTTCGAGATAGCGAGAGCTTTGCAACAAACTTCGACTTGACAGAGATGCTGTTCTTGCATGTGCTTTATTAGACAGGTGAGCAAATGTACATAAAACAAATCAATGTTATGTCGCTCAACACAATGAAATATTAGAATACCATCAGTATGCTGTTCTAATGTTGATGTAGCTTACTGCTAGTCTCATACAGCCAACAAACTAACACACAGAATAACATTATAACTTTCAACACACTCAAATGCAGTTAAGATAGTGTAGACCAAGTGAAACAGCATTGCGTTTCCTCACAATTTTAATTCGTCAAATAAACTGACCTGTATGAGTAGTAATTCTGCACTTGCGGGTAGTTCAGTAAATTAAAGAACACAGACACATCCGGATAATTTCCATAAGAATGAAATGTCCTCATTTCTTTATATCCCCGGGACTTACGTGTGGCGCTAATATCTGTCTCTTATTAGTAATCACGCCCTGCTTCATACCACAGTCATGTTAAAAACATGAATGCATTCACTCTTCCATACACATTATTTCCCCATAAACATTATTAGATCCATCGGTATGATGACAAGTTCCATGATTCCACACTCATTCACTGCGTCATCAATCTACGCCTTTGTTATTGTTTTGAAGAGGTTAGCGACCCCTAGCGGCGAAAAAATACATATTGTAGCTTTAAGATACATTTTTTTCATTACTACTGGAGCTGTCAGTTTGCTAAGTGTCAAATGATTGTTAAACGGCAAGCACAAACTATGCAAAAGTGGCAGCCCTTCTGGCACACCTAGGGCCAGATTTACTAACAGCTTGGCGAGTGCAAACACTCTTTTGGCGTTAAAATACTACTAGGATTTTAGTCAGGATTTACTAAAAACACAGTGAAAAATTAGCGCTGAATAGGTGTAGACGGGGGTAATTTTTGCGGCTAACTTAATTGCATATGCATTTGTAGGAGTTTCTGTTTCAGATGCAAAATGTATGGGAGGAGAGTATTTAAATTAATCATGCATGGTGATTTACTAAGGTTTATGTCAATTTACTGGTGTTTGCGCCATTATTTACCGCCCTAAAAAAGCATGTCTTAAACTAGACGCTAACTGGTAGATTGCATTGGTCATTATGGAAATGATCCGGCTGTGTCTGTGTTCTTTTATTTGTGCGTTGATCACAGGTAGAACTTTCCACTCCCATCCAATCGCTTTTATTGAATTGCTCTCTCACGCTAATTTGCCCAGTTTAGTAAATCTAGCCCCTAGTGTCCGAATTCACTAACTCGTTTTCATTCACTCTTTTAAGTAGACTATATTAGTGGACTAATGTAGTGAATAGTAAATGAGTGTATAGGGGGCGATTTCGAACACAGTCATAGACCTTATTTTACTGATAAACCACAAACAAAAAAAACTGTCTAAAATTTCTCCTTTTCTTTTGGGTTTTAGGATTACAATCTGAACAGCTATAGTTTGCCCATTTTTGAAGCTGTTTTCTTCATGGAGATCTCAATGTAGGTTTTTCAAAGGGTTTTCTATCTTTGTGGGTACATTTGGCATAGCAAAATCTGACTATACAAAATAAAAGCTAAATCCCATTGTGTTGCTTAGATTTTTATTGCTAGTATGTTTTGCTATAGATTAAATGTCAGAACACTATTGGAATAAGATATTTGCCTTCTTCAAATTGGCTTCCTTGTATTTATATGAATAACAACAGTCTGCACATTGTAATATCAGCTTATGGCACCTTTGGAGGTCTTTTATGATGATTTGTGATCACATCATATCTTTTATTTACAGGGTTTTGTGAATGTGTAAGTATGGAAAAACATACATCCTACTATACAAATATGACTTGTCTATTTTAAGATTGTACACTTAAAGACAATTCTCTTTTTAAGTTAAAAGTCTAGGTTTGGCCATGCTGTTGTATAAAGACTTTGTGACACACTCGCAAATCACCCAGTGCTGTGTAAAAAGTAACCTGAATTGAATTTGCCAGCTTCTATCCGTACACAACAGGGCATCCCCCAAGCTCTTCACTGACTTGTTTACAGCCCTTGTGTTTTGAACTTCTAGGAAAAGTGTTGCCAGATCCACTGAAGAGAAATAATATAAGGAGATGTTCATTGCTGCCATAGAAACAGAGCACTTAGTTTATGATGCAGATTAATTGCAGACAAAATAAGCACTAAATATATCCACAGTGTCAACCGAGAATTCCAATGTTATAAAAAAAGCAGATATTTTTCTAAGAGCTTTTTATAATACAACATTTTTCATAGTATAAAAAGTACTCCCATTCTATTACATTCATTCATTTCTGTATCATCCATTTTTGCTTGTTTGTGTTTTTCGAATGTTCACACAGCCCACATAAAAACCACAGTCTGTGTCCAACCTCACGTGGGCTGCCACATTTTGAACGTGGCAGAAGGGCGCAAAGCCACCACACTTCCCCTGTTCTCCCCGGCACAGAAGTGCACGGCTGGGCCAGGTCTCTGTTTGACCCTTATCATGTCTGCGACTGACCGCTGAGAGCAGGATTAGTGGGCAGGCCTGCACCTGTGTGGGCAGACACCATACCCTCCACTGAAGCAGCAGTGTGGGCTGCAGTCAAACCGTGCAGCCAGACACCGTCACAGAAAGACGGGACATAACAGACCCAACCTACCCACAACAGGCATGCTGAGAAAGACAGGGGGAGGAGGGCAGAATTTACCTCTGCTTATCCTTAGAAGCCTTTAATGTCTCTCTTCCATGACTGCTGCTCCTGGCTTAGTTGCCTTTGGAAATGTTGTCTGTTTCAGAGGAAGAAGGTATTATGGGAGGTAGTGGTGAAGCTTTTCAAGAGGGTAATTAATATATATTTGGCATATATATATATATATATATATATATATATATATATATATATATATATATATATATACACACACACACACACACATACACTTACAAGGCATAACATTATGACAGGTGAAGTGAATAACACTGATTATCTCTTCATCACGGCACCTGTAAGTGCTTGAGATATATTAGGCAGCAAGTGAACATTTTGTCCTCAAAGTTGATGTGTTAGAAGCAGGAAAAATGGGCAAGCATAAGGATTTGAGCGAGTTTGACATGGGCCAAATTGTGATGGCTAGATGACTGGGTCAGAGCATCTCCAAAACTGAGCTCTTGTGGGGTGTTCCCGGTCTGCAGTGGTCAGTATCTATCAAAAAGTGGTCCAAGGAAGGAACAGTGGTGAACCGGTGACATGGGCAGCCAAGGCTCATTGATGCACGATGGGAGCAAAGGCTGGCCCGCGTGGTCCAGTCAAACAGACAAGCTAGCTCAAATTGCTCAAGAAGTTAATGCTGGTTCTGATAGAAAGGTGTCAGAATACACAGTGCATTGCAGGTTGTTGCGTCTGGGGCTGCATAGCCACAGACCAGCCGCAGACCAGGATGGCCGGGTGCGTGTGCATCGCTTACCTGGGGAACACATGGCACCAGGATGCACTATGGGAAGAAGGCAAGCCAATTGAGGCAGTGGGATGCTTTGGGCAATGTTCTGCTGGAAAACCTTGGGTCCTGCCATCAATCTTTAACACGTACCACCTACCTAAGCAATGTTTCAGACCATGTACACATCATGTACAAATGGTATTCCCTGGTGGCTGTGGTCTCTTTCAGCAGGATAATGCGCCCTGCCACAAAGCAAAAATGGTTCAGGAATGGTTTGAGGAGCACAACGAGTTTGAGGTGTTGACTTGGCCTCCAAATTCCCCAGATCTGAGTCCAATCAAGCATCTGTGGGATGTGCTGAAAAAACAAGTCCGATCCATGAAGGCCCCACCTCGCAACTGTAGCGTCTGGAGTCTCTCTGGACAGGATCAAAGATGAGTCAATTCCACTATAAATGTCAGAAAGCTTTTAGCCGTGTATAAATTAGGTTCTGGTACCGAGGAGTCTGAGGAAGATGGCATCGTGGACAGTTTTGTGGCTTGGCCGAGGTAGAACAGACAGCACCGTTAGAATCCTGTGAGAACTTCAATCAGGACACAATCTCTCCCCCTATCAACACATGATAAGAAAGAATAAAACTTTGTGAGAATTGATAAAAGATTGTAGTACTGTTCGTTCGTTAAGTGAACGGATTCATGATTTTGAATTAATTCTAATTCAGAGGTTATTCTGTAATGATTTAATATATATATTCGTAGTTAATTGCAACCCATTGTTGTTAACCATATATATACTGCATAAATACCTAGGTTAGGTATTTCCCTTTTTGGGTGATTTGGAGATTTATAATTTAATCATAACCCGTTGCGATTAGTTATAAATAATTAAATATTAATAATCATAATTCCCTATTGAGTTAATTTAATTTATTATTATTATATGTAGCCAAGTCGCTACACAACTTACAGGACTTAAAGGATCTGCTGCTAACATCTTGGTGCCAGATACCACAGCACACCTTCAGGGGTCTAGTGAAATCCATGCCTCGACAGGTCAGGGCTGTTTTGGCAGCAAAAGGGGGACCATTATGCCTGATCAGTGTATATGTAGTTGGACAATATAGTGTTGTCAAAAATATAGATTTTTCGATACATATCGATACATAGACTATCGATAATGCTTCCAAGTCGAATGCTACATTTTTTCTCAGAATAGATACGATACAAGCTGCGTTTTCTCGCTCTCTCATCTCTCCAAAAGCAAGTTGACACATAATCCCGCCTCCCCTCACTCACTCACTTGTTTCATTTGCTCCAGATTAATATTGTTGTTACAGGGCTTGCGTGTGTTTAGCGTGTGATTTCACGTATTGCGCGTAATTTTACTCATTCCCACAGATTGCCACCCAAAGTGTGCGCACATAAAGCTGTCTCTCGGTTCTAAATTGAGTACTTTTTTTTTCGCTGCTTATTGCAAACAGTCAAATAATGTATTGTTCAGAATATAAGATGATGATTTTTTCTTCTTAGAAATACATCTGAAAAAATGGGTTTGTCTTACTTTCAGGTTCTTGACTTTTACATGTCAATAATACACCCGCAACAATAAGTGGTGCCAAATAAGTGTAAAACAAGCGTGCCAAGAAGTAAGGTGTGTCAGAGTTTACTGTTAGAAGATTGTGAGCGCAAAAAGACAATCATAAAAACGCTAACATTCAAAGAAAAGCTTATTGCCTAAGCCGCTTGACTGTCATGTTTGCATGCCTCGCTGATGGGACCGAACTTCCCCCATACATAATTTTAAAACATAAGACGGTACCCAGGCTACATGACATGGATAGCCTAAT
The DNA here is from genome assembly GCA_039654625.1 of Rhinogobio ventralis. Taxonomy (NCBI): domain Eukaryota; kingdom Metazoa; phylum Chordata; class Actinopteri; order Cypriniformes; family Gobionidae; genus Rhinogobio; species Rhinogobio ventralis. The sequence goes on from CM077201.1 coordinate 12,267,217, forward strand.
TGTTATATAATTCAGATGGGCTACAGGTTATTTTTTATGGTTTGCCAAAAAGTGTTTATTTTTTAAATGTGATTGTCATTTTACCAGTATTTACCATGCTTTCAATACAAAAATTAAAATCTGAAAAATATGCAATATAATCAAAATAAAAGCATTTTCTTTATAAAAATTTTTAGTAACACTTTAGTTTGGGGAACACATTCATTATTAATTAGGACTTTTGCCTCAAGGAACTCCTATTTACTGCTTATTAATATTAAGGTAGATTTTGTAGTGTTTAAGTTTAGGTATTGGGTAGGATTAAGGGATGTAGAATCATGCAGAATAAGGCATTAATATGTGCTTTATAAGTACTAATAAACAGCCAATATCCTAGTAATATGCATTCTAATAAGCAACTTGTTAATAGCGAGAATTGAACCCTAAAATAAAGTGTTACAAAATTTTCTTTATAAAATACAAGATTTGGTCTTTAAGCCTTTTTTTCCAAAAGGTACATCTTAAAAAGGTGGGGTCATCTTATAATCAGGGTCGTTTTATATTTGGAACAATATGGTACACACAAAATAATGTCAAAATGTCGGTCTTGGTGAGTATTCACCTAAACACAGTCAGTTAGGTTTTAAGGGAATGAAGCAGTTGAGAAAGAAAACACATGTGTAACAGTATAATGGCGGCAGGTCTTAAAGTGACAGCAGCCTAATATACCTGCTGCCAAATAAATATTAAATATAAATATTAAAAATATCTATATGGCAGTCTTTCCAGTCTTTATGTCATATAGGGGAGAGCGGGGCACAACCTAACGCTTTTTGACTTTCTCAGTTTGTTTAAATCCACTTGGGGTTCAGATTATTTATTTTTTCCCACATTAATTTCACACGTCTAGTACAATTAGGTGGTTTTGTTTCATTAATACAGTGTATACTTTTTTTCTTGATTTACCCCGAAAGAATGGAAGTAAATTGTGACAACATGCCCCATATGTGAGGTACATTGTAACATGTGAGGGGCACATTGTAACATGACAAAATGACAGCTTACAATGTTACCTGATATAATAAAAAATATTAAATATAAAAAAATATAAAAAAATATTTTGTCAATAAAAAACAATTATAAAAAAATGTAAATAAAAAAATGCCATTTTTTTTACACAACAAGCACGTCGCTAAATACAGCTATACAGCAGTTAAAAACATAATAATAATTAATCATTTCTGAACATTGACTCTCAGTCATTATTCACCAAATTTTCTCATGGTTTCTCAAAAGAATTCATAAAAGTATAGAATATAATAACGTAGTTCTAATAGGGGCACATTGTAACGCAGTGTTACAACGCACCCCAACTGCGCAACTGGGATTTAAACCCGGCTCGTGTGTTCTACTGGTTAGATCAGCATTAAAGAACGATCTCAACTCTTAAATAACAGATATAAGATTAAAATAATAACAGATTTGTCTTATTTTAAATAAACACAAAAAACAGAGATGAAAAATAAACTTAAGGAAGATGCCGACTTTTGGGGACTTTAGCTTATTCACTGTATCCCCCAGAGTTAGATAAGTCCATACATACCATTCTCATCTCCGTGCGTGCCATAACTCTGTCTGACGCACCCCCCGCTAGCCTAGCTTAGCACAAAGACTGGAGGTTAACGGCTTCATCTAGCCTACTGCTCAATAAGGGACAAAATAACGGCAACATTTTCCTATTTACATGTTGTGATGTGTATAGTTTTGTACTAAGACCGACGGCAAATGAAAAGTTGCGATTTTTTTTTATACCGATATGAACTATACTCTCATTCCTGCGTAATAATCAAGGAACTTTGCTGCCGTACCATGGGTCCAGCAGGCGCAATGATATTACGCAGCTCCTGAAAATAGTCCCCAGCATGCTCTTTGTGCAAGCAGGTTGTCACGTTGGTTATGTTGACAGAAGTTAGCCTATTTTCAGGCACTGCATAATCTCATTATCGGTCTTAGTACATGATATAACTATACACATCACAACATGTAAATAGGAAAATGTTGCCGTTATTTTGTCCCTTATTGAGCAGTAGGCTAGATAGAGCCGTTTACCTCCAGTCTTTGTGCTAAGCTAGCCTAGCGGTGGGTGCGTCAGACAGAGTTATGGCACGCACCAAGATGAGAATGATATGTATGGACTTATCTAACTCTGGGGGATTTGTGAATAAGCTAAAGTCCCAAAAAGTCAGCGTGTTCCTTTAAGTAAGAAATTTACTTTTGCTATGGTTAAATATGGTTAAATGTTCAGTGATATCTTCCAAAGATTTTTTAATTTTGCTATTTTTTTCTCTAAATAATGTTGATACAGCAACTAGTAAATACACTAAGTTTCGTCATCCTGGCATGTGTGGAAACCATGTGTGTTACAACTAACCCCGCGTTAGGTTGTGCCCCACTCTCCCTCAACCATTTTAGTTAACAAAACTTTCTGGTTCTAAGAAAGTTTTTTGTTTTGCAGATCCATCTGCACCATTATAGTGGAAAACATCATTCAACGTGTAGCTAGTTTAACCCCCAAAGTTGCCTATGGTTTCACTTCTTGTTCAGTATTTTGTATTTATTTAAAAATTTTATCTGACATTGAACAAGTTGCTCTCAGCTGTTATCTTTGTTCCCCTTCTTGATTAGTTTTTTCGTCGTCTTTCTTCATTGTAATTTTACTTTTCATGTTTTCAGGAGAGTTTGAATTTCTTTTTTTTAATAATACCATAACATTTTCATGCTACACACATCCAACTCCAAACTGGAGTTTTTAGGATCAACTGAGGCATCGAAGCTTATGTGCATCTTGTCATTCTCTCTGAACTGCTAGCGGGGCTGAAGCAGAATTTCAAGCACCTTTTTTCACTGATAAATATTAAAGAATTAATGCTCAGGAAACATTTTTATATTTAGCTGCTAAAGCTGATTTAGCCTCAGTGAAACAGAGCAGACAGGTTCCTGCAGAAAGAGGCTTATTCAAATGAAAAAGCTAAGTTGACAACACTGAGCTGGTATTCACCGTGATGAGACATTGCAAAGATGAAAAGAAAGAAATCCGAGAGAGGCACGGAGAGAGCGAGAGAATATTTAAGGGTGCCTAGAGTACTAAACATCAGACCCTCTAATACTGAACATCTGACATAACATAGTTCTATACATGTTGTTCTGTCATCATATTGTATACATTGTTCACTATTGCATTTAATATTATTTATAATATTTAATATAGTATTAAATGCATTAGAGATGTTTTATCAGAAGCTAAATACATTACTATTACTACTGTCAAATTCTGATGTAAAAAAACTTAAAACTGACATGCAAGATTGAGAATTTTTAGCTGTTTTGTAATGTTAACTGATTTGCAGAATTGCTTTAATAAATTAGGTCAATGCAGTATTATTTTATTTATTATGAGTCATGTTGAGATATTTTCCATTTTCATTTTAATACCAGTTAAAGTTTTAGTAATTTTTTTACATATTTTTTTGGGTTGCACTTTATTTTACAATACGTGCACTTACAGTGCACTTACCTAAGAAAGTACTGGGTAATATAAGCTAACTACATGGGTTAAGATTAGGTTAAGGGGTAGGTTCAGGGTTAGTAACTATTACCCAGTTATTGCAATTACTATAATAAGTACATAGTATGTACATGGGGAACAGGACTGTAAAATAAAATGCTACTGTTTTTGTTAAAATAACTATATTTTTGTTGTTTATTTTGTCCAAAGCAACCTAGTACACTTGCTGATGGAAGGTTTCCATCAGAACAGCCTGGCAGGGTTCCCACTCGTCCTGGAAAATGACAAATTTCCCAGTCCTGGAAAACACATGGAAAATTAGAGAAAATGTAAAATGTCTTGGAAAATCTTATTGTCCTGGAAATTTTTTTTTTCTTTAGCCGAGTACAAAGAGTTTATCACTGGCCCAAACAATTACTGCTAATTGCAGAAAGTGCGGGAATGCTGGTTTTGACAAATGAGAGTAGTATTTGATGTAAATGATGATGTTTAGTCACTAAATGTTGTTGCCACTTGCAGCAGTTGGCTAATGTTATTAACTGCTCAAATGTATGTAGTGGATGTTAAATGGTAAGCAGCTACCTAATCACATCATTTTGATATAAACTTGCAATTGCGAGTTATAAAGTCAGAATTGCGTGATACAAACCCACAATTGCGTGTTATAAAGTCAGAATTGCAAGATATAAACTTGCAGTTGTGTTTATAAAATCAGAATTGCATGACATAAGCTCGCAATTGTGTTATAAAGTCAGAATTGTGTGATATAAACTCATAATTGCGTGTTATAAAGTGAGAATTGCGAAATATGAGCTCGCAATTGTGTTATAAAGTCAGAATTGCGAAATATGAGCTCGCAATTGTGTTATAAAGTCAGAATTGCGAGATATAAACTCACAATTGTGTTATAAAGTCAGAATTGTGTGATACAAACTCGCAGTTGTTATAAAGTCAGAATTGCGTGATACAAACTCGCAGTTGTTATAAAGTCAGAATTGCATGATATAAACTCGCTATTGTGTTATAAAGTCAGAATTGCGAAATATAAACTCGCAATTGTGTTATAAAGTCAGAATTGTGTGATATAAACCCACAATTGCATGATATAACGTCAGAACTGTGTGATATAAACCCACAGTTGCGTGATATAAAGTCAGAATTATGTGATATAACCCCACAATTGCATGTTATAAAGTCAGAATAGCAAGATATAAACTCGCAATTGTGTGATAAATTCATAATTGTGAGATATAAACTCACAGTTGTGTGTTATAAAATCAGAATTGTAGTAAAATTGAAAATATCCTGGAAAAGTCCTGGAAAATGATCGCTGAAAAAGAGTGGGAACCCTGCCTGTGGTTAAACGCCTTTCTCGAGGGTAAAATGCCAATAGAGAACTCAGCAGCTTGATTAGCCTGCAGCCAGTTACAACAAACAGCTTAAGTTAAGAAAACCCATAGTGATAACTTCACCTACAGTTCTAAAATAGGATTTTCTAAGCTTAAGGGGTTCGTTGCAATCTTTAACCGCCCCACAACCACATTACTGAAGGTCATTTTCTGCTTGCTACTAGTAGCAGCCGTCAGAAATGGAAGACAGCTGGTGCACCCGCATTTGGAGTTAGCATAGTGCACTAGTCCTAGTATATTTAATCCACGTCCATGAACAAGTGTGACAATAAGCCCTCTGTATGGACTAAAATCCTCTTAGGCAAAGCTTTGTGGGTAAACTTGCCTGATGCAAATTCTAAACCCCATTAGCTTTGAGGAACTAGTCAGCTGCATTGAGATTAATGGCAGGGCGACTACTTGATTTAATATGGTTATTTCACTGCTTCCGGCCAAGAATAAACAACAAACTTAATGCAAGACATTACTCACTTTCTCCACTGACTGATAGAAGTTTCTGAGTTCACTTGTGACTGAGGTTTGTTGTCGCTCTGTTTGGTTAAATATGCTCTACTTATACCTTTTGTCCCCTCTCTTTCTTTAGAATCAGCAAGAGATCTGTAAGTGACAGTTATTTTCCAGGGGGAAAAAAGCAATCTGATAGAACCTGTTATGTAAAGTGTATTTAAAATGTTTTTATATTGATTTCATCTGCATGAATAGTAAGAGGGGAAACAAGAGTAAGAAAAGGTTTAACAAACTGTGTTTCCTACCTGCAAAAAATGGTCTTTTCTCTGCACTGAAGTGATTTTGTGAAATTAGGGGATATGGATTTGCAGCCGCTATTAGGATAAATGCTGAGTGAGAAATGTTATGTGCAATTTTCCATTACAGGGTGAAAAATGAAAATCCTTATTTATCTATTTTTTAGTGCTGTCAGCTCACTCTGAACTTTACTCATGGGGATTACCGACAAACTCTCCGGGTGAGAGACAGGCGCTGAAGCTCTAATGTGAGAAACAGATGTGCGGCGGAGGTATTATAAGTTTGCAGAGTCCCAAACCTAAATGTTAGTAGCTTATAGAAGGAAACAGAGAGATAGAGAGGACATCTCTCTGAAATGGAAGATGACAGAAACCACACTTGTCTCTTTTTGGGGATATGCTTCTCCAGGTGTCACAATGAGACAGCCCCCACCCGGCTTCAGCTGCTGGCTGGTGTCTACAGGAAGAGCTGAGATTACCTAAAGCTGATTGGTCACCTTAATGTGCTAGACACCACATTAAAAAGACTTAAAAGTGCATTATAGCCGAATGATCAGCACAGAGTCATCGAATCCATGCCACTGCATGCAGAGAACGATTTGAAAAGAATTTTATAGTGTTGTCAGTCCCTAAAATATAACTAAGATGCTCCCTTTAGAACAATTTACATTGAAATTGTAACATTTAGATATGAGTGTAGCATGCACAATAACATGACGATGATGCACCATCCAAAATATTAGGAGAAAAGCAGTATATATATAATCTTTTGAAGGTTGGAATAATTGATTAAAAAATATAAAATAATGTTTTTGAAAAGCATCCCTTATGCTCATCAAGACTGCATTTATTTGAGCAAAAAAACTATATATTAACTAAATACTTTGATATATAATAAATATTTTGATATATTTTAATGAATTTTCAGCATCATTACTCCAGTCTTTAGTGTCACATGACCCTTCAGAAATCTTTCTGATTTGCTGCTTAATTATAATCAATTATTATTGGTGCTCAAATAATAATTGTGGTTTTTATTATGGTTCTTATTAGTCTTACATCATCAAAAATCATTCAAATATGCTGATTTGGTGCTCAAAAAAACATTATTATCAATTTTGTCAATTTTACTACCATGATACACTACCATTCAAACATTTAAATCAAAGTCAAAGTTTGTTCATGTTTATATTTAAATAAACTGCACTTGGGTTCTGCAACTCGCCTCCAGTGGACTCTGTGTTACAAAGTGACTGTAAACGTATTTAGAATGTTACAAAAGATTTCTAGTATTTCAAATAAATGCTTTTGACCTTTCTTTTCATCAAAGAATCCTGAAAAATATCCAGTTTCCACAAAAATATTAAGCAGCAATACTGTCTTTAACATTGATAATAATAAGAAATGTTTCTTGAGCATTTGATTAGATTGTGTGATACTGAAGACTGAAGCTTTGCCATCATAGAAATGTTACATTTTAAAATATAATAAAATAGAAAACAGTTATTTTAATTTGTAATACTATTTCACAATATTATGTTTTTTATTACATTTTGATCAAATAAGTGCAGCCTTGGTGCGTACATGAGACTACTTTCACAAACAAAGAAAACCTCACATTCTGCGTCTGCTTTTAAGGATTTTTCAATAGGGCAAGTGGGCAGGTTGACAGGAAGATGGTTGACTGACTCTCAGCTTGTCTGTTCACTGTTGGAGGTGTAAAAGCTTATGCACTTAGTGAGTAGACTTGGTGTGTCCAAAAGTGTGTTTGCCTTGTATGCGGGCAACTGGACTAGAATGTGCAACCCATGTGAAGTTTTAAACAGCTTTCTGCCTTCAACTCATACAGAGTACTCGCTCTGCTTCTGTGGAGATGCTGAGGTACCATTTAATTCCCTCTCTGACAATCAATACTTTGGCTGTGAAGAGTGCTTGGCTTTGATTGATATGTGCTATCGGGAGAAGGCATCTGGATGTGGACTGGAAATGGGGCGAGACGGATGCTTTCGGAGTGCAGGGGCCCATCTGTCCACATTGATTTGCCCTGAATAGCGTCTGACTACTAAATCTTAAAACTCTTAGATTGGGAAAAATAGAGTAGAAAACCCTTCTTATCCAGATCTGGAGTTTAATTTGTCATATGAAGGTTTTGACATTCCCAACAGCTGTTTTCATCTGTTCATCTGCAATTCCTTTTAAAACATGAACATGTTGGAGCAGCAGACTTGTGGTTAGTGTTCTGATACATTCAGCTGTCGTGTTCACACAGATATATTCCTTATATACTTCCACATCTTTTCTAAAGGGGACCTATTATGGCCCTTTTTACAAGATTTAATATAAGTCTCAAGTGTCCCCAGAATGTGTCTGTGAAGTTTCAGCTCAAAATATAACACAGATCATTTAATATACCATGTTGTAAATGCCCATTTTTGAGTGGAAGTAAAAACATGCTGTTTTCGTGCATGTATCTTTAAATGCAAATGAGCTGCTGCTCCCCATCCTGCTTTCCAGAAGAGGGCGGAGCCTTTACAGCTCGTGCCTCATTTTGATTATCATCTCTATCGTGGTCATGCTCACGTGACATTGCAGTTCTTCATCAACATGAAAGTTTATTATCTGCATGCGTTTTAAAGCCATATCAGTCTAAATTTCTGATATATGGTTTTCTGAGCGCACAGAAAGCTGGATGTCAGATGGCGAGTCCAGCGAGTATTAACCTAAGTTCTCTCTCACATGTTATTGCGCTTAAACTATTAAATACACACAAGGTTATGTCAAAAACACAAATTTCACATAAACACAGTCAGTTATGTCGGATTTAATTCGTTTCATTTTATGGCCCAAAGTGTATGGTTATCATATATAAGGTAATCACAACATAATTTTTTCAGAAGTTTGAAAAAATATATATATATTTTTTATTTGAAGGATGCATTAAATTGATCAAAAGTGACAGTAAAGACTTATATTCTTTACTAAACAATAATATTTCAAATAATTGCTGTTCAGTTGAACTTTCTGTTCAAAATGTATCACAGTTTTTACAAAGATATTAATCAAACTGTTTTCTACTCTGATAATAATATAAAATGTTTCTTGAGCAGCAAATCATCATATTAGAATGATTTCTGAAGGATCATGTGACACTGAAGACTGAAAAATCCACAGGAATAAGTTACATTTTAAAATATATTAAAATAGAAAATTGTTTTAAATTGTAATAATATTTAGATCAAATATATGCAACCTTCTCAAAGACTCCAAACTTTTGAATGGTAGTGTATACTAATTTAATATACTATATTGTTCTGATTAAAATCATGCAAATATAACGACAATATATTTTGCCCCCAGCATGGCAAAATTTTGATATATAAAAATGTGTCATAAGCAAATACTTAGCTTTGCACGATTCTTCTTAAATAACATTTAAGTGCATACTTAATCGAAATAACCACATCAGCAAATGTGGAGCCAATTTCTTAATCACTTTTGAGATTTCATAGCCTCCTAACCAAGTATTTATATAAGAACTCCTGTAATATTCTGATTTTAGTGCAGTACTTACTACATTTTAGAGCTAAATTATAAATGCAGGTGTATTTCCCAAATCAGCCTCAGTTATGACGAGTCACTGTGTACCAAATTAAACATCCTTTGCAAGAAATATATTCCTTTCTAATTATATAAAACACTTACACATATTCTGCATCTCTCTTTGGCAGCAGTTTTAATTGCATATTTTGTATTATTTTGATATTTTTTCTTTTGTGATCCATATGTCATACAGGTTAGGAATGATATGTTAAAGTAAAGGATAAAAAAAAAAAAATTGTGCATGTATATGATCTGAAAAGTTGCAAAGCTCATAGTCTCCCACAAAAAGATTTATCTAACAGAGAACATTGATCCAGACCTGACTAAAACACCTTGATCCAGATCCATTTTGAAAAATGTCAGTAACCAAACAGTTGATGGGCTCCATTGACTTCTATAGTATTTTTATTAGAATTTTTTTTTTTTTTTTTTTTTTTTTATTAATTTTTTTTTAGCATTAAAGCATGTTAACCTATTCTATTACACTCAATAAACAAAATAATTAACTTTTAAAAGTTAACCTTTATAAAGGCTTGTGTCCCAAATGTTTCCAAGAATGTTTAAATCCAGAGAAATAAGCAATTTTAACCAGGACACGGACCGTGCCCGTGCGTCGCCCATCAATTACATCATACCCGCATTACCCTTGATTTCTAGATTTGTAGAAACCATGGAAACACCAAAGACGCTTTAATATATTATGTGTTTTATTAGACAGGTGAGCAACTGAGGATACATTCATCGACAGAAAATTAATCATTGTTATATAGCTTAACAGTCTGATTGTTTAAATCTGGTTCCCTTTCAGTCGGTCACGTTTGACATATGTCAGAATGTGAACCGACGAATTGGGATATCGAATGAGAGCCCAATCACCTTCGAGTGTGTACTAACCGGCCAATGAACATTGCCGTGCAAATTTTGCATGCAGCACTCCGCCCCCGCAACGCGGGTATAAATAGGAAGTGCCTGCAAACGCACATTTGGCTTTCGTTTCGGAGCCTAGCAATAGTGCTGTTTTCATCCGAGAGTGTGACTTCAAAGCCAGTGTGTGGAGAAGAGTTTTGTGTTGGTGAAAAGGCACTTCAGCAGCGGCCACGAGCTCATGCTATTTTTAGCTGCTGATTCATCAGCTGGTTGCCGGAGAGAGTGTGAGAGCGCGCTGTCAGGCTGCATCTCCTGCAGCAGTGCCGTGGCTGTCCCCTGTGTGCTTCAGCACATCTAAAAAGAGCTTTTTTCCATCCTAAAAGAGTATACGTGCGGACACTGCATCATTTTCAAGATGTCATTCCGCCCGTGCGTTTCTGGATGTGGTCGTTCCATATCGCAGACTGATGGTCACAATCGCTGCATCACGTGTTTGGGCATTCAGCATGCTGAAGCAGTGTTCGTGGATAGTTCATGTCCCCACTGCGGGAACATGACTATCGCAGTGTTACGGTCCAGGCTTGCCTACCTTGGTTCTCAATGCCCCGATCTAACGCTCCCTCCAGTGGAAAAAGGGAGAGTGCTACTTCGCTGAATAGACCGGGGGACCTGAGGATCACGTTTAGGGCTTCCCCGCCGAGTCAACCTCCGCGGGCCCCTATTCCGAGCTGTGTATTCTCTCCACACTGCACCCTGTGGTGATGCCGGAAGAGCGTGGCGGTCTCTCGGTTGAGCGACCTACCATCTCTTTCGGTGAGACGGCCGACGATCAGATGTCGATCGCGGCATCGGAAGGTGAGCTATCGTCGGGACATGACGACTCGGCTGCATTCCCTCCTTCTGGAAGAGTGCCGTTGCCCGAGCCAGATCCCGAATTGGCAGCTATGCTTTCCTGGGCCGCCTCCACTGTGTCCCGAATCGTCTCGGTTGGATGATTGGTTTCACGGGGTGGCCCGCCCCGGTTCCTTTCTTCCCGGAGGTGCATGAGGAGATAACCGCGGTTCCTCCTCTGCCTTCACCACCCTGGATGGTGGGGAGGCCAAAGGGTACGCAGGCATTTCCCCAGTTGAGCGTGCCGCCGTGATGCAGCTGTGTCCGATGGCCACCAATTGAAGGGGTGCCCCATCCCGGGCCTGTATGTTCTCATCCAAGGCGTACAGAGCCTGTGGACAGGCCGCCTCCGCTCTCCATGCCAGGGCGTTGCTGCAGGTCTACCAGGCCAAGGCAGTCATGGACATGGACCAGGGTGGTCCTGACCAACCACTGTTGGACGAGCTGCGAATCGCCACTGACCTCGCCCTCCGGGGCGACGAAGGTGACGGCACGCTCGGTTGGTCAGGCGATGGCCACACTTGTGGTCCAGGAGCGCCACCTTTGGCTCAACCTGGCCGACATGAGAAAACCGACAAGTATCGGTTCCTGGACTCCGCCGTATAGCCAGTGGGCCTATTCGGCGACGCGGTCGAGAACTTCGCCCAACAGTTCTCGGCCACACAGAAGCAGACGGGATCCGGCACATCTTGCCCCGGCGGTCTGCTGCTGCCTCCATCCAGCCGCCAGTCGCAGCTCCTCTGCCTGCTTGTCGCCAAGGCTGCCCGCCCGTCTCGTCTTCCGCCCCTGCCTCGTCTGCAAAGCAGCAGCCTCCACCCAGCAGACAGCAGGGAGCCGGGCACGGACGTGGTGCCTAGCCAGGTGACCAGAAGGATCAGAGAACTGCTCTCCGGGAGACGGTGAAGGCACCGATCCCTCCCCCGGAGGAGGGCTGGGTGGAGAATCTTCTGGGAGGGCGCGGCTGGCGTTGTGCGACGCTATGCCTTGCCACCCTCAGCTCCCTCATATCGCCAGCTGGCAGCGCTGTGTGTGTGCAGGCAGCGATAAACACGTCGTCTCACACACCACCTGCCTCACTGTGGAACCAGGGTGCTCCCAGCACACAGACCCCACTTTGGGCCGCTCTGCCGTCCGAGTCGGGTCCCTGTGTTCCACCTCGCTGTCCCACTGCGGGTGCATCTGTTGTGCCGTTGGTCCCGCTGGTTCGGAGACTGGGGGCCTGGCTACCGCTTCCCAGCCCGTCCCGCTGGCTCATCCATTCATATCCCAGGCGTGCTCAACCGTGCAGCCGATGAGCTCTCACAGCAGCCTCTGCTTCTGGGAGAATGGAGACTCCATCCCCAGGTGGTCCAGCTAATATGGGACATTTTCGGAGCCGCAGAGGTAGACCTGCTTGCTTCTCCAGACTCGACCCATTGCCAGTGGTTTTACTCCCTGTCCGAGGGCACTTTCGGTACGGACGCACTGGCTCACAGCTGGCCCAGGGGCCTACGCAAGTATGCGTTTCCCCCAGTGAGCCTTCTCACACAGACATTATGCAAGGTCAGGGAAGACGAGGAGCAGGTCTTGCTGGTTGCGCGATATTGGCCCTACCGGACCTGGTTCCCGGAACTGATGCTCCTCGTGACAGCCCCTCCTTGGCCCATTCCTCTGAGGAAGGACCTTCTGACTCAGAGACGGGGCACCCTCTGGCACCCGCATCCGGACCTCTGGAAACTCCATGTCTGGTCCTTGGACAGGACGCGGAGGTTCTAGGTGACCTACCACAGGGTGTGGTAGACACCATCACTTCCGCTAGAGCTCAAAGCTTCAGGACCTCAGATCAGCTCTTCATCTGTTATGGAGGGCAGCAGAAGGGAAAGGCTGTCTCCAAGCAGAGGATGTCCCACTGGAACAGCTCCGCTGATCGAGATCGATTGCTCCGCTGATCGATTGCTCCTGTCTGCCTCCTGTTTGTCCTGGTGCTAGTGTGCTTGTTTGTGCTCTGCTCGCTTTTGAATCTTTATTTGTTATTATTCCCTGTTGTTTAAACTGCCCATCACCATATATTGTCTAATAGTGCCTATCACATTAAATCTGACATCGTTAGCTTTTAATCTAAATCACTATCACGCGTTAGCATTTCGCTAGCCTGTTAGCTTGCCATCTCTGCTCCCGGGTCTTCTGTTTTCTGAGTTCATCAAACAACTGTGGTGAGTTGGATTAATCAACAAACACGGTAAGCCATGTCATCTTCTCCTGTCATTGTCACTTGCACTACCTGTTACATGCTTAGTATATCTTTCTCTGTTGGCAAACTTTCTCTGTTGATCTCAAATCTACCCTTTCTGTCAAAAATACTAGAAAAGGCAGTGTCCTCACAACTACGCTCCTTTTTAGAAAGAATTGGTATCTGTGAGGATTTCCAGTCAGGATTTAGACCGTATCATAGTACTGAGACTGCTCTCATCATAGTTACAAGTGATTTACTATTATCATCCGATCGTGGTTGTATCTCTCTATTAGTGTTACTCGATCTTAGCACTGCATTCGATACTATCGACCACAACATTCTTTTGAATAGACTCGAAAACTATGTTGGCATTAGTGGAATTGCATTGGCATGGTTTAAATCATACTTATCCAGTTAGGAACCTGGGTGTGCTCTTTGATACCAATCTTTCATTTGAAAGCCACGTTTCTAGCATCTGTAAAACTGCATTCTACCATCTTAAAAATATATCTAAATTACGGCACATTCTTTCAATGCAAAATGCTGAACAGTTAGTTCATGCGTTCATGACCTCAAGGCTAGATTATTGTAATGCTCTATTGGTTGGCTGCCCTGCTCGCATAATAAATAAACTGCAGCTGGTCCAAAACGCAGCAGCTCGAGTTCTTACTAGAACCAGGAAGTATGAACATATTAGCCCGGTTCTGTCAGCACTGCACTGGCTCCCTATTAAACATCACATACATTTTAAAATCTTGCTAATTACTTACAAAGCACTAAATGGTTTAGCTCCCCAGTACTTGAGCGAGCTCTTAACGCATTATACTCCATCACGTCTATTGTGGTCTCAAAATTCTGGCCAGTTGATAATACCTAGAATATCAAAATCAACTGCAGGCAGTCGATCCTTTTCCTATTTAGCACCTAAACTCTGGAACAGTCTTCCTAGCATTGTTCGGGAAGCAGACACATTCTGTCAGTTTAAATCTAGACTAAAAACACATCTCTTTACTATGGCATACACATAAAACATTTTTAATTTCTATTATTCAAATCAATTAAATGATTGTTAGGCTGCATTAACTAGGTCAGCCGGAACCGGGAACACTTCCCATAACACCAGATGTACTTGTTACATCATAAAAAGAATGGCATCTACGTTAATGTTAGTCTCTCTGTTTATCCTGAGGTTTACTGCAGTCAGCCGGATCCGGGCCGTATCCAGATCAGATGGTGGACCTGCGTCCAGACATGACCAACGCATCCCTGAAGTGTCTGCAGAGACCATGTCAATTAAACTCCACCCTGAAATTGCCTCACAGACACGGTATCCTCATAAACCCGTCTCCGGCGTGATGACTCCGATCTTTCGAATATCCCTATTTAATAATTGTTTAATCGACAATGCCTCCGATCTTTCGAATATTCCGTTCTAATATGACTTCTGACCTGTAAGGTTGCCAAAATAATAATCATACACTGGTTGTTAATTGGCCAGAGCAGAACTGGCACCCCGACTGAGCCTGGTTTCTCCCAAGGTTTATTTTTCTCCATTATGCCACCTGATGGAGTTTTAGTTCTTTGCCACTGTTTCCTTTGGCTTGCTCAGTTGGGGACACTAAATTTTCAACTAAATATCCAAATAAATTGAATTACTAAACTAAATTAACTATATAACTATATTACTGATCTGCCCATATTGTCATTATATGATAATTCATCACCGTTTTCTCCAGAGCGGCTGTACAGCCGAATCAAATTCTGTTGCATTATTTTCCTGTTATCACTGTGAAGCTGCTTTGAAACAATCGGCATTGTAAAAAGCGCTATATAAGTAAAGTTGACTTGACTAGTGGATGCCATCACCTTGGCGTACCAAGCCCAAGGCGTGCCTTGCCCACTCGGATTGACAGCTCACTCCACGAGAGGAGTAGCTTCTTCCTGGGCGTTAGTGCATGGTGCCTCACTGACAGATATATGTAGAGCTGCGGGCTGGGTGACACCGAACACGTTCGCTAGATTTTATAGCCTCCGTGTAGAAGTTGCTTCCCGTGTGCTCGCCCCCAGTGGCCAGTAACGCCTGGAGCCCCGTTTCTTGTGTTGGCTTGCTGCACCATTCCCCTCCTCGGAGTGGATAAGTGCGCTATTTTGCTTAAGTAAGTTCCCCACTGGTGAACCCTGTTAAGCTCCTCTGCCACCCCTTGTGGCTTCAGACATTGCGGAGTGTTTGTCGCTAGGCCAGCACTGAACATGGTTGTGTTGGATGGGTGCCATATGTTGCGGCCCTTAAGGCGGCCCCATATTTGTATTCTTCCACGGCAAGGCTCCCCACGGCGACCCGTGTCTTTCCCTGGACAGAGTCCGCTCTGTCGTCCCTGCCAGAGGTTGTCTCCCTCTTATGGCCGGAGCCATCCCAGGGACATTCCATATGTGCTCTGCCCCCTGGCCAGACCATACGTGTTTCACCACATATACCTCCCTACGGGCAGGATGTGGTCTCCGCAGCGTTCCCTTTGGCATGCTTTCCCAGTGTTATCCAAGTTTGAATGTAATGGGTCATGCGGAACAGCAGTCGGCTTTCCTGGCGTAAGTTCCCCTATCGCTAGAAAGATGCGAAGGTTGTGTAGCTTACGCCAGGCACTGGAAGGGTCAGAAACTGTGGCATTTTATTAGGGATCCCAATTCGTTCGACCGACTGAAAGGGAACGTCTCGGTTACGCATGTAACCCTCATTCCCGGAAGGAGGGAACGGAGACGTACGCCCCGTTGCCACAGTTTCTCTTGCTCGTTTCCTCAGCGAAAAACAAATGTGCATTTGCAGGCACTTCCTATTTAAACCCCCGCTGCGGGGGTGGAGTGCTGCATGCAAAATTTGCACGCCAATGTTCATTGGCCGGTTAGTACACACTCGAAGGTGATAGGGCTCTCATGTGATATCCCAATTTGTCAGTTCCATTCCCTCCTTCAGGGAACGAGGGTTACATGCGTAACCGAGACGTTTTCTTAATTTACAGTGAGTACCATGTTTTACTATGCCTAATATTGGTCTAGCTTACTGCAGTGTGCAACAAGTGTCTCATAGTAGCCGCCGAGCGAACGCACAGAGTAGCATTATAACATAACTTTGACCGGACATACATGACCGGAAGAAGCGGAAGCGGTAATCTGCGGCATAATAAAAGCTCTGCGAAATCAAGACGTCATCAAGCTACCTCTAGTGGCGAAAAATTACATTGTGGCCTTAAGTATTTTATTTATTTCGAAATATATTAAAACATTTCTTATATGCAACATTTTAAAATGATGGTGCTCAAATGACCTCAAATTCAGTCTTTACTCATTGCACATGATGACCTCATTGATTAGGGCAGTTTTGCAGTGCATAGCGACAGACGGGCTCCTTTACCCTGGGAGCTTTGGCCTCATATACCCTAGTCTTCAGCTATTGCTCTGTTTTGCCAGTTTATGTGCTTATGTTTAGAAGATTCCTCATCACTTCAATTCTGTCTCATAAGCCTGTGAATTGGTTTAGAGGCTCTCTAGCTCCCCTCTCATGTCATTTTCACTCAGAGTATGATGCTGGTATAATGGGTATAGTGGCACAGTTGGCACAGCGGAAGAGCGAGACTTGTGAGCTCGGTGGCTGGGGGAGAACCTCCCCGCGGTGGCTGTGAAGCAGCCTTTGATGTGGACGTACCCAGCAGAGCGAGCTTCTTGGCCAGAGAGACAGCCTGGGTGGAGGTTGCCCTCTGATCTCTGTCACTTCAAAGCAGGTGTTCCTTCTTTCTCAGTTCTCAATCCTTTCATCCTTTTACCCCTTTACCATTCCCCTCACTTACTGGCTTGTTCACTCCCGCTCTGTCTCTCATCGTCTCAGCCAAGATTCCCACACAGTGGCGACAATGACATCAGAACTGATGGATGTTTCTGAGACCTTTTTGTTAGACGTTTACATAATGCTCATCTGTCATTTCTCTCTCTGCCTTGCCATCTTGTTATTTTTTTTCCCTGATTTACACACACACACACACACACACACACACACACACACTATAAAAACCTCCTCCTCCTCTTTTTGGCAGAATCATCATTTGACATTTATTTTGTTGTTGTTCTCAATATTACTGGAATTCATACGAGATGCTTAGTCACACATATCTGACTGTTTTAAAAACAACATATCAAATCACAAAATGTGGCAGTAACAATTATGAGTACACAAACATTTATGTGCCATTCAAATGCGTATATTGTGAAGGGAATTGGACTGAATAGGAAAGTCTATATACAGGAAATGCATGTATATCTCACAAATGTCCTCACCTCTCTCCAACTTAAAGGTATAGCTCACCCAAAACTGATCTGCTCACCCTTATATAATTTTTTTTTTTTTAAACATATTTTTACACGTGCAATAGCTTTGTGTGAGAAACAGGCTAAAGCAGACTGAAAATCCCATTTGAAATGTGTGCATTTATGCATGCAAGAACTTTTTTGTTTGCGCATGCAACGCTGTTCAAAAATTTGGGGTCAGCAAGATTTTTGTTTAAAGAAATTAATATTTGTATTCAGCAAGGCTGCATGTAAATAATTTAAATAATTTCAAATAAGCTTTCTATATTCATCAAATAAACTTGAAAAATATATATTTATTGGTTTTCATAAAAAAATTAGTAGCACGACTATATTCAAGAAAAGAAAATTCAGTTTTCTGCTAAAAATGTAATTTTGCCATTACAATAATTATAATTTTTTTTTTTACAAAAAATATATTAGAATATAAAACCGATATTTACAATTTTAACAATATTTCACAACATTACTATTTTCACTGTATTGTTCATCAAATAAATTGTGAATTGCAAATTGAAATCCATTTTTCTTTAGAAAACGTTTGCATACCTGAATAAAAGCAAACATAAATGCTTCAATGCAGAATACAACATGTATTTAGTGTACAAGTTTAAAAACAAGAATTTAAGAATGGGTTGCATTCTGCATTGAAGAATTCATGTCTTGCTTTCATTTAGGTATGAAGACTTTTTCTAAAGAAAAATTGTTTAAATTTCCAATTGCAATTCACATTGTTTTGTTACATGCCACTTCATGTGAAAATGCCTTTATTCTGTGCCTCTTTTTTCTCTTTTATTGGCCATTTATTCTTGATCTCTTCTTGTGACAGTCCTCATAGATTTTCTTTTGTTCTGTTGTTATCTGCGTTTTTATCTGTGTGTGCATGGATTAGAAGCCACATGGGTGGAGAGGTTAAAGCAGGTAAAGAAGCACATCAAAAGGCTGCAGTGCCCTTCACTCTTATTTTATTGGCCCGTTCTGAGTCGTCCGTGTGTCAGCGCTGGCCTCAGATCAGCCCTGCAGACCCAGACGGGCAGAGACAGGTCATTTGAGATCAGACTTACTGTTCAGACCCTGGTGACGTGACCTGGAAGCCTTAGGTACAGTAGGTGAATTGAGTCTTAGAGAGAAGAAAGACAGAGATGAAGGCCGGTGAAATGGAAAGAACTGTAAAAGATGTGGGGTATAAATACAGGTAATTGTGCAGACAATGGGAAGTGTTTAGCAACGTTTTCAAATAGAGTGACTGGCTGGTCTGGTAACAAGTTATGTAAAAGCGGATTCCTTCATTTTGGTCAGTTGCATACAGAATTGTTCACATTCTACAGCATAGATGGATGGACTGCAACTGCTGATGAAAGGCAGCTGTGAAAATAAATCTGCATTGTTTATCCTTTTGATCTTTCATTAAAAAAAAAATCACAAAAACCTAACCTTTCATTGAAGTAAAACAATTAAAAGTTGGGGGAATCTCATTATGAAATAAATGTTTTTTTATAGTTCACGTTGGCAACAATTATTGGCACCCAATTATCGCAACATCCTTTTCCCAAGATAACAGCTCTGAGTCTTCCTTTATAATGCCTGATGAGTTTGGAGAACACCTGACAAGAGATCATAGACCATTCCTTCATACAGAATCTCTCCAGATCCTTCAGATTCCCAGATCCATGTTGGTGCTTCTCTTCAGTTCACCCCACTCATTTTCTATATGGTGTTTGTTTTTCGATCATTGTCCTGCCGGAAGGTCCAGCCACAGCCCGTGTAGCAGTCAGGGGGTAAAAGCAGTCAGGTTTTGATTTTTTATCTGTTGGTATTTGCTAGAATCCATGATACCGTGTATCTGAACAAGATGTCCAGGACCTCCAGCAAAAAAATAGGCCCACAATAAAGAAAAATTAACATTAAAGATCCAGCAGTATTTAACTTTTTATCCTTGTTAACACCTAACCCATCTGGTGGGTTTGCTGCCAAAAATCTCTTTTTTAGTTTCATCTGTCCACAGAACCAGGTCCCTTTTGAAGTTACAGTCGTGTCTGACAACTGAATATCCTGGAGTTTTTGTTTTTGGATGAGCAAGGAGGATATTTTTGTGGTGATGTAGGTGCTGTTTGCAAAAAAGATTTAGGTTTCTGACCCCAAGACTCAACATATCTCTGCAATACTCCATCTGTGATCATTGGAGAGCCTTTGGCCACTCAAACTCTCCTCCTCACCGTGCATTATGACGATATATAAACATGTCCTCTTCCAGGCAGATTTCTAACATCTTCAGTTAATTTGAACTTCTTAATTATTGCCCTGATGGTGGAAATGGGGATTTTCAATGCTTTAGCTATTTTCTTACAGCTAATTTTTTATTTTGTGAAGCTCAACAATCTTTTGCTGCACATCAGAACTATATTCTTTGATTTTACTCATTGTGATGAATGATTAAGGGAATTTGCCCTTTGTGTTTCCTCATATTTATACTCGGGTGAAACAGGAAGTCATGGCTGGACAATTTCATGCTCCTAGTCACCCCGGTGTGCTAAAAAAACGTAAATATGAATAAGAATATACTTCAGGGATATTTGTATCATAAGAATTTCTAGGGGTGCTAATAATTGTGGCTAACATGCATGGGAGAAAAACATTTATTTCATAATGTGAGTTTCCCCCTACTTTCAATTGTTTCACTTTAATGAAAGGTTAGAAACATGTATTTTTGTATTATTATTATTAAAGATCAAAAGGATAAAAAATGCAGATATATTTTCACAGCCGCCTTTGCTTACATTTACCAAAGGTGCCAATATTAGTGGAGGGCACTGTATATATATATACTTTTTCTTATACTTTATCTTGCTGTAAATATTTCAATATTTTCACTGGAAAACAACTACCAAGTTGTAGCTACTATACAAGTTGAAAGCTTAAGTTTGATGTTGGATAACAAGAATATAATACTAACCAAGATCTAGTGACAGGGAATAATGCCTCCATAACTCTCATTTACTTAAAGGTTTCTTGTTTGCACTCTGAATAAAGATTATTTTAGATGAAAGTGATGAGCTATGGCCTTTTATGGATTGCTTAGTTGGGTGATTAATGAACCACTTCTGTTCCAAACTTAGCTTGCACTTAATTAAAACTTTAGGTCTGACCACTAATCATAATTTTCATCCCGAAACCTCAGGACAATTTGATAATAAAATGTGGGGTGAACTGCATCCACCTGTTTTTGTCCTTAATTTTGACCTTCATAATGGTGCTGACCTGCTTGTGACCTTTGACCTTTTCTGTTATTCTTTCAGAGATCTCTGTTTCCACTCTAGTTTCCCGGCAAAACAAGAGTCTGTACGTAGTCCACCTGTGCTCACTTCCTCTCCTCTTATTTCCATCTGTATTTCTGTTGGATTGTGTGCTATTTCTGTGTATGCATGTATGGAAATGTGAGTGTGTGTGATTGTGAATGTTCATTAAAAGAGTCTATTTTTAATGATTTTTAACCAGAGCTATGTACTGTAATGTGCAAATAATTGCTCCTTACCTCTTCAAAATGGACTCGAATCAAAGAACAAAATCCAAATAGACTAAATGTTGCTGTGGACTTCAATGCCAATGTTAAAATCTTTTTTGTCATTTATCTCTGATTCTTGAGAACTGAGAACAAAACTGTCTGTGTTTTTGCTTGACTAATTCAATTTGTGTAAAAAAAAAATATATATGTCAAATATGTTATAAAAAATCGATCATCCACTTTAATGAATTAATGAACTGATGCTACAAGATAGTTGTAAACTTTTTATCAGCTATATTTATTGTATTATTATTATTATAATGAAAAAACTAATTGTGGTGTTGCTACTAATATGACTAATATGACTATACAGGAAATAATCTAAACGAATATCTTTACACAGTTTGTGTGACAGAGTTAACATATCTAGGTTGTGACAAAAATATATAAGCACAATACATGAAATGGTACGTTTGTGTTAAAATCATTAATGTCATGGTCCAAATGTTGATTTTTTTTTTGTTGTTGCATGTTTTGTCCTATGTCTCAAGAATCAGTTTATGCTAGTTCTCATATCAGCTCATGTAGATCTTTTGCTACACTGTGCTCAAAATACATGTGTATATTTATTTTTCTAGGGCGCAAATATAGAAAAAACTGTATGGTGACATTCTTTTTATTAACCTTCTTTATAAGGCAATTTATTTGTTATTAAGAGACATAATTGATGTACATGTCTCTTTTAATATTGTAACCTGCTGTCTGTGTTTATCAAAAACTGGTATTATAAACTGACATTTGAATGCATGAAGCCTGCTGTTATAGAACACCTGTTGAGAGACATCTGAGTTATTGTTATCATTTGCATAACCATAAAATTATAAATAGGCTTTCTTTCCAAAATGAATAATATTTAAAAGGTTCAGTATCGTCTTGTATTGCACTTATTTAAGTTGACTTTTATTTGCTGGCTTTGATTAAACAGTACAAAAAAAAATCTCTGCATTTATTTCGTCATCTCTCTTTCGCACACACACTTAAAGCTCATAAAACTTCAGCAGATTTTGAGGGATAAGAGAACTGACATACAAATAATAGAAATAATAGGTTTGTACTGGCTCAGTCATTCACCTGCTAATCAATATGAGCCAGAAACTTCATGGCACACTATTCATTCAGAGACAGCAACAAGCTCACTATGCTTCCCTCTCAGAGTGATTATCTTCACTGTCGGATGATCTCTGTAGTGAGCAGAGAAAGTCAACGTACAATTTGAATGGGGTATAGTTATAGCTTTTTCTGTCACTACAATTTCGACTGGCACGTCAGTGATGGCTGCTACAGAATGTTAATGCTTAACTGCTGTGTTTCTGGATTACTGTAGAAGCTGTTTAAGCGTATGCGTTGATAAATGTGAAGTACATAAGAAGCGTTTGCTTTCATTTAAGCATTTAGTTTCTTTTTTTGTTCTTACCATTTAACTGAGGGAACAACGATAGGAGGGGTCAAAGTTTGACAGTTTACCATGGACTCCCTGCTTGTAGGTGTCGTATACACAATTTGGCTGGTAATAGAATCTTTCTCCATTAATGACCATTCAAAAGATGGCAGATTTCATTTTCGCATACATTCAGCTGAGCAACTGTCATTAAGATGAATGGGAATCCTCACAGTTCTATATTAAGGCCTTGTCAGATGTTATAACTAACATTTGCTACTGCTAAATTAGAAAGAGAGTCTAAACTGATTTTAAGCCATCATTTGTAAGATATTTGTAAAGCTTGGATGATAGCCATGCATATTTACATAGCTTGTTAGCTAAATATGAATGTAACAAATACAATTTACCAAAAATGTATATGGAAATTGTAACAAGATTTTAATGCAGTGATATGAAATGTTGCACAACAATGCAGCTTTAGGACTTTTTTTCTGTCACCATGCAAACTCAAAAGGTGCAGATATATAATAATTTAGAGAGAAAGATTTTAAATGTATGAATGTGCCACGTGTGGCTGTGGTGAATGGAGCGCAAAACGATAGAAATATAATAACAACAGTCTTTAATATAACACTTTGGAGATAACCGGAGAACTCAGGAGAATTGGGTAACACAGCCACTAGCATAAACAACACAAAACACTGACGAGACAGGACCAAGGACTGAACAAAACAGGGGCTGCATCCGAAAAATGGAAAATGCTGCCTTCAGAGGACACATTTCAAGGTAGGAAGGCATCAAGGCACGTCCGAATCCAATGTTAGCTTCACTTTTTGCCTCCTGAGAAACCTTCATCTGATCGATTTTTGAAGGCAGCATAGATGTATCCTTCGCTGCCTTTGATATCCCACAACCCTATGTGTTCCATTCGGTGACAGTTGAGCTAAAAAAAGAAAGATGGCGTCTGAAAGTTGCGTTTGCTGGTCAGTTTGTGTGTAAATGTACGTTTTTGACCAACGTTTTCCACTTCTGATGTCATTTCTAGCGAGAAATTACTAGTGTAGTAATTAAATATTTGTTTAGTTCTCACCAAAGCTCGCTTTTTTTTTTGCTGTAGATCATTAAACTGTTACACTGCATCAGAAGTCATTCTGAAATCAGTTTTGTGAGGTACTTTTGTGTGCTTACGCTGCCTTACAAGTCATTGCCTGATAAGGCAGTGAGGTACCAAGTCAGCTGCCTAGGTTTTCGGATGCAGCCTGGGAGACCAAACTAGGGAACTAATGAGATAATTAATGAACACCAGGTGAACAGAATGAAATTGACTAGGGTTGTTTCTCAAACGGAAGGCTGCACCCTTCGTTTCGCGTCCTTCATTCGGCCTGTTTTGTAGGACGCAACGGATGTATCCTTCGCGGCCTTAAATCACCCAAAATCCTTTACAAGTCATGAAAATAAACTGACGGAAAATGAGTTGGTACTGAGCTTGTCTGAGTTTATTATCAAATGTAAAACAGAAATAATGTTTTCGGACATGAAAGCATAGATGGTATCTTTTGTTTTGCTGTAAATTAATCACTATCACTAAACTGACAATAATGTAAGCCACTGGGAGACTGCAGATGGCTGTCATTCACTGTATTGCATTAATAGAAAGCAAGTTAATATAAAGATTTGTAACACAAAGTTTAATAGTATTTTCGCTTTGTGACCAAGGTGGGCGGGAATGTGTGTGACGTAGCCATGCGCACTTATTAGACCGTCTCATTCTAGAGTTTAATTGCTGAGGAGGACTGAAGCCTACAAGCCTCAGAAGGACTGGACTAGGAAGGACACAGTCTCTGTAGGATGCAGCCTTCTACACCCACAGACTAGAAAACTAGGTCAAGTTAAACAAACACTGAACAGAATATAATCCTGACAGAATGTTAATTAATCATTATAGGAACCAGGTACACTACTGTTTAAACGTTTGTGTTTAAACGTTTTGTTTTTTGTTTTTTTTAATATAGTTTTTTGGTTTTTGAAATAAGTATATTATGCTCACCTAGGCTGCATGTATTTAATACAGTAAACTGTGAAATGTATTATTTTGAATTTTGAAGCTGTAAAACATTTTTTTTTCATGATTATTTGATGAATAGAAAGTTCAAAAGAACAACATTTATTAGAAGTAGAAATCTTTTGTAACACTATACAGTC
Organism: Rhinogobio ventralis; assembly: GCA_039654625.1. Taxonomy (NCBI): domain Eukaryota; kingdom Metazoa; phylum Chordata; class Actinopteri; order Cypriniformes; family Gobionidae; genus Rhinogobio; species Rhinogobio ventralis. The sequence continues at coordinate 12,291,981 of CM077201.1, forward strand.
TTTACTGTCACATTCTATCAGGTTGAGTTTAATGCGTCTTTGCTGAATAAAAGTATTATTATTATTTTGATTAAATCTATGATATTGAATGTTTGGTCCACCAGAGATATGCAACAATTCAGTTCTTTGTCTTCTCTTTAAGGAGACTATTTTTATGTTGTCCCTCATGTACAAAAATCCCTTGGGTCAAGTTAGTAGAAATATAGATGCTAACATGCTTACTATTCTTCCTAAATCCATCTTTGTTTGGGTGGTAAAATGTTAGCTAACTGGCAGCAACAGTACATCATCAGCTTCTCTTGGCTGTCCCATTTGCAACTCTGTTAGCAGGGGATAAATCTCTGAGTTATTGCTCCTCTAGGCCTCATGAATCAGGGAGCCCTCTGTAGTGAGAATTAAAGTCCTTCTAATGGGCCGAGCTACTGCAACATATTGCTGTGCTTGCGATCACAATAGCTACAAAGGCTTAAATAAATTTAGCAAAACAAGTCACAGGCAATTTGCTAACTTCAGGAACCATGCTGGGAAAAAAAAATCTTAAACCAGTGTAAGATGGTTTAAGTTGGTCTCCAAGCTGGTCTCCCAGACTATTATAACCCCAGCAGAATCCCACTGAAAACAATGATTACGCAATCTCAAACGGTCACATTCATCTTTCCAAAGTGTGCATTTAATAGCTACAGCTGCATAAAAAGACATTTAGTAAACATGTCCATGGAAAACATTTGTCACAGCCCTGCACCTCCATTAAAGTTTCCATCATGATGGCAGTCACTTACACACACATAAATGCAGACAGCGTGGTCAATAAAGCAACACTGTCTTCACTGCTTAGGCAATGGGCAAATTTGCTCTTGTCAGATACAGGATGGAATAAGAAAGAGAACAGAGGTGTGTTTGTTATCAATGATTTCTAAAATGCCTTTAGCTGGCATTGATCGCACAAAAGAACTGTCCGCGCGCAGTCAGAGAGTGTTTACGCATTGGGTGGTGCAGTTTAGCATCAAGGCTTTGACAGGTTGCCTCTTATCACTGACATATGGATAAATGTCTTCCACCACTTCATAACTTCTCTCTGACCAGCCTGCTCTCTCACTGCTGCTTTTTAAAGAGCAGCAAAATGTCAGGAATCCCAGTCCATAAGCACGAACATGGGAAAGAAGATGTTATGCCATGCAGATTGATTTGGAGTGCATGTTGGTAATTTCTGTTGTAGGTTCGACGCTGATTGATTTTGCTCTTCTGCATGTCTGAACACGTTTTTGCTGTTACAAACGCAAGACCCAGGACAGTGAAATAAAAAAAATAGTGCAAGATCTTAAAAGTTGAACTTTTTAACTTGAGCGGCGCGTTTTTAGAATGCAGTGTCGTGCGAGATGCTGCAAAAGATACGAGATGTGAGTGCAACGGTTAAAAACGTTCATCTAGCACGTCTTTACATTTAAAAACGAGGAAAAAAAGAGTTCTTTGTGAACGGCCCCTAATAATGTACAGGTTTAAAGTAGACGTAATTGCTTCAGGACAGACTTAATGTTCTTACTCATAAAAGATACCTGCTTTCATTAAGTCGCTATTAAAAGGCTCTGACAATACAGCGCCACATCAAATGTCCACATAGTTTGGGCACTGTATGTGGAGGACAAACGCATTTTGGCAGTTATACAAAATCGTACATGGTCAACTGAAAGAAGCTTTTCATAGACAGTTGAAAAACTGCAAACATGTTATTTGATAACTCTGAAAATAGGTCTCTCAGGGAAGAGGTGTTTTCATAATCACATCTTGAGGATGTCAGCAGAAAAGCAAGTATTATGCAGTTGGACAACTAGCAATCGAGAGTTTATGGTATATCATTATATTAACATGGGATGACATCTTCGGCATCACACTGAAATATCTCTGTCAAAATTAAATGCAATCTGTCATTTCAGTCTTGTTATTTAATTATTGATTTTTCTGAAATAGAGTAACCTACCTCTTGTTGTCTGTGTACTAACATATGAATTGAATCCTGATTGATTGATTATTTGTGACAAAAAAACAAAAGGTATTTGGTCTCAATCAGCTACAAAACTGAAAAGCATCTCTTGCTTTATAAAAGTACAAAATAAATATACTAATGAAAAATAAAACTTGTGCAGAGATTAGTTGTTGCACTTTTCTTTGCGTGTGAGAGTTCATTAAAATGCGGTGACAATTTCGGATGCACAAAGTTCAACATTACGCTTTTTAAAGAAATCATGGAAAGATAAGCGAGAAGGAGTAAAACATCTGAGCCTACTTCACCTTTCCACGAGGAGACAGTGAGTGAAGCGGCACCTGAGGCTTCCCATTTCCAGAACACGCATATTTCTAGGGCTAAATCTAATGATTCCCCCCCCCAATCGATTAAAGGTGCACTATGTAACATTTTTTCAGTAAAATATCCAAAAACCACTAGGCCAGTGTTATATATTTTGTTCAGTTGAGTACTTACAATATCCTAAATGTTTCCAACTATTTGTAAATCGTGAGAAAATTGCTATTTTAACCAAGGAACCGGGACGTGTGAGGGAGTCGCCTGTCAATTGCGTCATATCTGCGTTACCCTTGGTTTCCGGTTTTATTTAGCAGAAACGCTTTACTCTTACTGCAGTGTGCAACAAGTGTCATAGCAGCCGCCGAGCAAACGCACAGAGTAACATCATAACATAATTTTCAACACACTCAGATGCATCTAATATGATAAACAGAGCTGTGTTACCTCATACTCATGACCGGAAAAGCGGAAATGGCGCCGGCGATTGTGGCATAAATCCAGCTCCAGCGGCCTTGCTCATCTCCCACACCACTCGGGTCTGCTCTCCTTAATGCTACAGTAACGTTAATAATCACATCTATGAACATGATGTCTGTCCTATCCCGATTCTTTTCCACCGGGTGTTTTGGTTATGTTTCATGTGTTTAAGTTTGCCATGTTCACTGTCATGTCTTGTCATGCACTTCCTGGTCTTGTCATGTGATCCTGCCATGTGCTCCTTTGTCTTGTGTATTGTGTCATGTCATTGGTTTATTGGTTAATCATTGTTCACAGGTGTGTCTCGTCTTGTCCTTAGTCCATGTGTATTTAAGCCCTCATGTTTGCCGTGTGTCTTTGTCGAGTATAGTTTTATGTAAACCGCTGTTGGTGAGTCTTTGATCATGCCATGCCATGCCATGCCATGCCATGCCATGCCATGCTATTGTTTTTGTTCAAGTCAAGTCAAGTCTTTGTTTTATGTTTTGCATTTTGAGTTTAAGTTAATAAACTGCAGTTGTGTTCAGCGAACTTGCCTTTCAGTGGACTTATTTTACAAAGGGATACAGCCACGACCAGATATGTCCTACCAGGACTTAATGGGCATGCGTAAATCAATATTGTGTCATTTGTCACACTGAAAAACAATTAATTACTGTATTCGTATTATTTTTAGGGTTGGGGTAGGTGTAGATGTTAAAAAAAAAAAATAATCTTGAAGTAGCAAATGTAATTTATTGTCATTTTATGGTGATTTTTTTTTTTGTTTGTTTTTTTTTTTGTTTTTTTTGCATCACTTCCAGCCGTAGCTGTATCCCTTCTAGCCACAACCATAGATCTTCTCTTCTTCTTCTAGGACCTCAATACATTGCAGATATGCTCATAGAATATAAACCTAACAGATCACTCAGATCATTAGGATCACATCAGCTAGAAATACCTAGGGTTCACTCAAAGCAAGGAGAGTCTGCGTTTAGCTATTATGCCAGCCGCAGCTGGAACCAACTTCCTGAAGAGATTAGATATGCTCCACCAGTAGCCATTTTCAAATCCAGACTCCAAACACATCTGTTTAGCTATGCATTTACTAAATGAGCTCTGTGCTTTGTCCGAACTGCACTTTATTTGATATGTTTCAATTTAACCTTGTTTTTCTTTTTGGTTCATTTTTGTATCTTTTTACTCTTTTAATTCCTTTATACCTGTATCATGTTTTATTTCATTTCTTTTAATTCTTATTATAACTGTTTTAATGATCCTTTTTTAAATTATTTTTGTTAAGGCTGTCTGGGGGGAAGAGGTTGAGAGACGGGAGAGCGATCTTGTTAGCCCTGGAGTTAAGCCAGGAAGATTTGTTTGCGAGGACAATCCGTTTAGATGTGCTCTGACTGATAGCCCTGGTGGTTCCAGGAAGATTTGTCTGCAAGGGTATTCCGTACCGTGAATACATGTACAGTTACAGAGATGTTAGAGGCAATAACAGCATGTCTGCTCCATAAGATCCATGCTATTTCAAACAGACCTTTCAAAAGATCCTTGTATATGCTTTTAGTTACAGAGTTTTAATGTAGTTCCATCAAGATGCGACAACTAAAGTGCAGGTAACTGATTTTATATGGTATATAGCTGGTTGAAGTTGAACATTTATGGTTTAAAGGAACATGCTGACTTTTTGGGACTTTAGCTTATTCACTGTATCCCCCAGAGTTAGATAAGTTTATACATACCATTTTAATATCCGTGCGTGCCATAACTCTGTCTGACGCATCCACCGCTAGTCTAGCTTAGCACAAAGACTGGAGGTAAACGGCTCCAGCTAGCCTACCGCCTAAGTAGAAACTAACCATTAATGTTTTGGATCAAATGCTGTCATTTGTAGCTAAATTAATTCAAGTTACATTATATTATGGAGCTCTTAAGTGATTGAAAATTGAGAATTTTTTGTGTTCTCTCGCAAACAAATTGCATTTCACTGAGAAACTCTGTTATCTCGCAAAGTGAATGCAAAGTTTTGTCGGTGCAACGCAAACGTATGTTGAAATCTATAATATTTCTAGAAAATATAAAAATTATTTGCTAAATTTAAAGCTGCAGTCTAACTTTTTTGGGTTAAAAATGATCTAAAATAAATTTGAGCAAGTACATAACCAGACAGTGTTCAATCTCCTTATCTTAGCCCAATTCACAACGGTAAGCTTGTAATAATGTGTTATAATTTGAGTGGTACTGGTGGATTTCCGCAGGAAGTTCGAGCATGTCTTTGCGTCATTACATCACATCTGTATACATAGAGGAGGAGTCCGGCTACTTGTAGTATCGCATGTGTGGATGCTGCAGATGGCAGATCATTTATAGCCTTTTATAGCCACAGCAGTTGGAATAATTAAGTTTATCATTTTGATGGAGGATTGTAATCCAGAAAGGTCTAAACGGCAATCATCAGTGACAACTGGAGATTCACCCATAGTCAAAAGGTAACACTAATACACACTAAATATACATAGTCACGCAATGCTGATGTTGTTAACATTAACAATTTGAGAACAAAGTATAACAATAATAATAATTTGTATGGTTTGATGTGATATGAGCTAAGCAACCATTAGATTTAATCATCGTTGGTAGCACGATTTATTGTAATGCTTTTTTTCTCAGTTGGTCAGAACAAAAGACTTGTTCAGATAACATTTTGTGGGGAAAATTCTTATTTTGGTCATACTTCCAAGACTCTGTGATTCCGAAGTACAGTATCCACACCAGTGCGGTGACTGACAGCAAGCCGCAAAAACTCCTCAAAACATTAGATTCATTCGCGCTGCCATGCCATCAACCCGCGTAAAGACGATAATTTTGCAAATAACTGCAATTACGGGTTTCAAACAGAGATGGCAACAAAGAGGCAAAACTTACGGACTGCAGCTTTAAAATGTATTCTTTTGGGGTTGGACCAGTGAAAATGTTTCCAGAGAAAAATAATTAGGACAGCAGGGGAAAAAATACTTGCTGTTGAGCTCTGGACTGGTTGACCACCTTGGCTAAGCAATAGTAAATCCATCTTGACCACCATTCTTTACCTAGATTTTTCATCAGGGTATATGTACCATTTCAGCCCCTTCATTTTCCTTTGCATCAAAATAAGGGCCCTTACTCAAACTCACAATGCTTTTATGTAGTACACATTCAATTAGATAAGATGGAGCATGTCAATCAATTCCCTTTTTCCTATTTACGTTTATTTTGAACATCCTTCGGTGTGGCGCAAGTTGAAAAGAGGAAGAGAAGAATGCACCGCTCTAACCCTGGAATTTGCAAACATTAAAATGACATTCTGTCAGTGTTTGGCGCGGGCAGAGATGCCAAGTGAGACAGGCTGAAGACTAGGCTGTCACTGTATGCAGTCAAGCGCTTATTCATGAAATGGAATTATTTTCTGACAATAGCCAGGCATACTTCTGAAGCTTTCTGCTATTGCTGGGCTTTAAATCTCTTAGTTGGCAGGCAGCCTCTTTTTCCTCATTGGTCTTGACCATTCTAGTTACTTTGTGAGTTTGTATGATTGAGCATACAAGAGCATTTCATGTGTGATCATTTTCAAAAAAGAAAAACTGCACAGGAAATTATTGACAGGGTGAGCACTGTTTTCAACACTGTTTTTCCATTTTACAGCTGTGCTGTAATTTCACAGTAAAATACTGGCAGCTGTGGTTCCAACTGTTTACCGTAATTCAACAGTACCAATACTGTTGTTCATTTTACAGCTTTACTGTAATTTCACAGTAAAATGCTGGCAGCTGTGGTTCCAACTGTTTACCGTAATTCAACAGTACCAATACTGTTGTTCATTTTACAGCTTTACTGTAATTTCACAGTAAAATGCTGGCAGCTGTGGTTCTAGCCATTTACCGTAATTTTACGGTTACAACACCGTTTTTCCATTTTACAGCTGTGCTGTAATTTCACAGTAAAATACTGGCAGCTGTGGTTCCAGCTGTTTACTGTAATTCAACAGTACCAATACTGTTGTTCATTTTACAGCTTTACTGTAATTCCACAGTAAAGTACTGGCAGCTGTGGTTCCAGCCATTTACTGTAATTCTATCATTTCAATACCGTTTTACATTGTACTTGCAGCAAAGGTTACAGCTACATTTCTACAATATAAAAAAAATACTACATTACATAATACATAATAAACATCTCTAGTATAAGTAGTATATAATGTATACAGACATGTCAAACAATTTTTCACTAGATAGAGAGAAAATAAATAAAAAAGAAATAGATTATGGTACATCATTTGCTATTTATTAAAACACTGGATAAAAAAAAAAACATTGACAAATTGATTGAAACTGACCCAAACTGAATCTCTTAATAAATACAAACAGTAAGTTAAGAAAAATTAAAATAGCACTTGCTTTAACCAATAGTTTAAAGAATTTGTTCAAAAATAAATTCATTAATTTACCCTGATGCTATCCCAGATGTGTACAACTGCCTTCAGCAGAACACAAAACATTTTTAGAAAGAAATTTGAGATCTGTAGACGCATAGAATGAAAATGAAAGGCTGAAATAATTTGGAAAGTCCAAAAGTAATGCATGCACAACCTGATCAATTAAGGCCTTTTGTAGCAAAACAATAGGTGTATAAAAGCTGTGTATAAAGACAATAGCTGTGTAATGCAAGTATGTTGGCATGCTCATGTGAGAAGTAGAAAATGATGCTATGATTATAATAGAAGAATGAATGTCACATGAAAGTTCAGACATTTCAAACAGTATCAGAGCCTTGGTCCGAAGCACTAGTTTAAAGTTGAGAATGTTTTACTTATTGATTTGTTTCTTGTAACATTAATCACCCATTTTCTTGCATTGTACACATCCTACAGAGCTTGAATTTCCTCCTAATTAAAAATGTGCATTTGTGTTTTAATAAATAAAGTCATATACACCTTGGATGGCATCATGGTAAGTAAATAATGAGAATCTTTATTTTTGAAACTATACTGCACTATATTTTTAAACAGTATGATACAATTTTTAAGAGGAAAAAACTATGTCAAATAGAAGAGTGTAAATTGCAACGTCCAATGAGAAGAACTAGTGTGTGAATAAACCTTAAGAAGAGACACACAAAAAAAGACAACGTGTTACAAAAACTTTGGATAGATCTGGCATGAGGTTTGATGAAACTGGTCAACGCCCAGGTCTGAAAGAAAACATTAGGAAAATGTTAGTGACTACATAGCACATGGCAAAAGACAGTTATCATCAATACTGCACACACTTTTAAATTAAACAGAAAATGAACTTTAGTAGATAAACGTAATTAGTAACTTATAAAGTAAATAAATGAAGGTGTATGTTTGTTACAGTAGATAAAACAAGACACATATCATCTTAAAAGAAGCAGGAGCCAAGACATGACCAGACAGCTTAGCCATGTGTTAAAGGAAGTGATTGTGTGATTTCCAGTTAGCTAGAGAGGAGTGAATAATTAAGTGATTGAGTCTGTGTCTGTAAGGTATGGGTGTATTATGTATGCTACTAGAAACATGCATGTGAATGTATGTGCCTCACAAATGCACAGATAGTGCTGCATGTGTGTGCACAAAGTTTGCAAGAATACATGACTCTGATCTTACTAAATCGGAAATGAATGTAAATCAATTTAAGGGTTCATATAAAAGAAAACCAAACCACTTTCGCAATATTACCTCTTCTACAGCTGTTCCAGGCAGGTCCAATTAGTTTCAGGCATCTTGAGGATTTGACTGCATTACAGTTCCATATCACTTCGCCAAATGATTTCGGTTATCTCAAAGGTCCTTAGAGCCTAGAAAAGCAAAAGAACCAAAAACCCACAAAGAAATTGATCAAGCAAATAAATATAACAAAAAGGATAAAAATGACAAACTATTTTCATGTTTTATTACCCATGGAACACATACTCTCTTTCTCCCGCTCTTTATCCCATACAAACGCACACACTTACAGTTCTGACACACATTCGCACATAGACGTGAAAATACATGGACACATTATCAATAAAATAGTTACACACAAGATAGTTAAGCCTGTCTTAAGCAAATGTCTTAAAATACAACAATGTATTGAGTGTGGTGACTGAGGAGGAATAACTAACGACTGACCCGTGGTCAATTATTCCTAAACCTAGCGTTAAAATCGGAGTTTGGAGAACTCTGACTAACGTTAGTGAAATGCCTCACCCGTTGAGAACTGTCTGTCTGTCTGTCTGTCTACACACGATTCGCGCCAAGTAGTACAGCCAAAAATCTATCATGAAAAGGGCAATTTTACTAGTTGGGTGCAACATAATAAACTAACAACAAAGAAATAAATGTACCTTGGACAGTTTCCTTCTGTGGCAAGTAAACACAGGCGGTAAGAGTTTTGAAGAGATTCCCGTTTTTCTGCAGAAAACTAGGACTCGTGTTGAAGATGCCACGCCCCGTGTGCTGCTTTTTACAGCGCGAGGCCGTTTTTCTCAGGAACAAGCAGGTTTACTGTTAAATGCTGCAAACTCGCTCATCCATGTCTTTATGGACCTTGCTTTGTGCACTGCTGCGCATTCATGTTGGAACAGGAAGGGGCCATCCCCAAACTGTTCCCACAAAGTTGGGAGCATGAAATTGTCCAAAATGTCTTGGTATGCTGAAGCATTAAGAGTTCCTTTCACTGGAACTAAGGGGCCAAGCCCAACCCCTGAAAAACAACCCCACATCATAAGCTTTTTCCATTTTGGCCTAGTTTTTGTTAAATAAATAATGACACAGTGTAATATGTTGTGTTGTTGTTTATCTGAGTAGATGATTTTCTGTCCTGATACATAAAACCACAGAATTCAATAGGGTGTCCTTTCTTTTTCACATGACTGTATATCATCACATTATTTTACTGTTCTTGTGCCATTTTAACAGTCGTATTAGTTATAAACTGGGACAAAACAAGAGACAGTTATTCCCTTTCCTTTTTCTTTCCAAACCAGAGCCATTTCCAGACTGTCATGGACATTAACTCAAAGAGATAATTTACTAAGAACATTTAAACAATGAAACATCACTCGCTTCCCAGAGACTGACACTCCTTTGGCTGAATGTGAATTTCATTATGAGGACTGTACAATAGGGCAAATTATAAAACAAGCAAAAGTCATGAAAGAGAATTAAGAACTGCATATTTCGGGAGGTTTTAAACTTTCATACTGAAGCAGATGTATTGTTGTGTAGTACGTCCAGACAATTTGTCTGTGTTCAGGTTTAAAAGGATATGTCACCCCAAAATTTAAATTCTGTCATCATTTGCGTACCCTCATATTATTCCAAATCAAACTTCTTTTATTTGTCCACACACTGAAAATGTCCAGTTTTGGTTTGGTCCCCAATGACTTGCATTGTATGGACAACATTTTTTTTTTTTTAAATATCTTCTTTTGTGTTCCACAGCAGAATGAAAGTGGAAGTCATATAGTTTTGGAATGACATGAGGGTGGGTAAATAATTGCTGATAAAATTGGATCTTTGCTTCTTTTTTTTTTCCTTTGGTGCTACAATAACTGAAATGAGTGATAACCTCACATATAGACACTCACTAGTGGTGTATTCATTAGAGTGCTTAACAAGACAACATGAATAGGGCTCATCTCTGAAAGCATCCCACTCTGAAAAAGACAGAGAAATAAAGGCTTTTTGCAGTGTGTTGCTTTGAAAAATGATCAAAGAACTAAAGCTGAGCTAGAGGCTGGAGACAGATGTAGAACCAAACATCAATTTGTGTCTGATAACTTCCAATTCTCAAGAGGTCAGAAGTTGGCCCCTTTTAGCTTCTGAGCCAAGACTAACGAAGACAGAGCCAGTATTAGCAAACACTTTCCAGCAGGCACGAAATGAGAGTTCAGTTATCGTGATCCTTGGCCCTCATTAAGCAATTAAAAGTCAGACGCTGACAGAGATACTACTTATTAGAGTCTGTTCATCGTATATATATGACTAGAATTACAATCCATCTCCAATCACTACCTACTTACAAAGCAGGGATGTTTCTTTCGGGCATAACTAGAAGGGCTGTTTTTTTGATCATCTTCCATTTGTTGTTGTCCCTTCTAATGTCCGTCAATCTTTTGAATCAGACTGAAAAAAACAATGTGATTGCATTAGTAATCGTAGCTATTTAAAGTGTGATTTTAGCACACATACAGTACTTTTTCATATGTTTGCATACACACTGAAGCGGACATTATTAACATACTGGCAGAGTCTAAAATAAGCATTTTACATATGAACAACTTTAAAAATATACAAATATACAAATACTTTTAGGGTCATAGAATATTGTATTATTGGAATTAATAGGTGATTTAGTTGTATTAAAGACCCCCTGTGGTGAAAATCAAGTTTTTAATGTTGTTTATATGTCTATGTGGTGTTTTTAATATGCTTTAAGACACCAAAAACAGTGATCTAAAACACGTTTTGAAATCGCCGGTGTTTCTTACGTCACAAACTACCATGTAACCAATCACGTCAATATGTGGACAGGCTTTAGCATGTCATCATTACTATGCTCTGAAGCAGGGGAATCTCAAGACAAGCCAGGTTATCCCGGTATATTTTTCTGTTTATATGAAAAACCGGGTACATTTAGCAATATAGCGGGTAAATTATGATGTATATTATGATGACCTATATGCATTTCTCCACTGACATTCTAAGTTGTTTAAAGCGTTTCTAATAATACCGATTTTTAAAAGGCAGCTGCCTGACTCTGAGATGGCGAACGGGAACATGGTTTGTGTAACATTAGCAACACATTATTAGCTGTTTGATACCTTAGTCAAGCCAACGGCTAATCATATTAATTACCGTTATGTGTCTGACGTTGTAGAGAGCAATACATAAAACGTATTACCAATCTGATGCATCGATCTTGTATGGGCTCTATCATACACGTGGCGCAATGTGGCGCCAGGCGTGAGTGACGCAAGTGATTTTTTTTAGTTTCAGCCCAACGCAGTTATCATTTTCACGTCCTGCGCCACATTTAAATAGCAAATGCATTTGCGCCCATTTGTTCGCCCATGGGCGTGCTGGTCTGAAAATTAGTTGTGTTCAGGCGCATTGTTGGCTCGTTGCTATTTTGAGGCAACTAAAAACGGCTGCGCCATTGACCAACAAAAACCTGGTCTAAAGTCAATGCCGCAATATTTTTTTTGTTATTTAAAGAGCGCGTTAGTAATATGCTCCTATAAGCATGTCAACAACATGCGAACACTCTGCTTATTACACACACAGGGACGCACAGCACACAAACATTTTTAAATATTAACAATAAAAGGATTCCTCTCTGGAGATGCGTTCAGTCTTTCCACTGGCAAATTCCCCCATGTAAATAACGAATCCACCATGGTGCAAGTGCAAATGGCTTTTAAAGGGAATGGGAGATTAGACTCTGATTGGTTTATTTCACGTTACGCCCAAAACACACCCATTACTCATTAAGAGAATAGGGACAACCCTTTTAACCCATGCGCCAGACGCCAACCATTTTTTCCGTCGTTAAACTAGCAAAATTGGATTCGGACACGCCCTAAGCGGACTTGCACCGTGCGTTTTAGACCATGCACTCAGATTGTTAAAATGGGGCCTATGAGTGAATGGAGACGGGGCTCATTTGCATATTCATGGCTCCACATATAGGGGAGACCGGGTATGGTTGTAAAACTTTTTTCTTCAGCACCTAAAACTACCCTTTTTTTTTAGCTACACGTCTAAAATGTTATGCAAAGTACCCACATTTGTCTACTACAAATGGCAACAATTTAAATTTCTTCAACTATATCACAGACTTTGTGAGATGATGACAAATACAAACTACCCCGGTACTGGGGTAGGTTGTAACACATACTGGGGTAAGTTGTAACAGGTAGACAAAATGCAACAAAACTAAGGGTACTCCAAGTGATATGCCACAACAACAGTTTTATTTTAAATGAATGGCTGCAACAATAAAAATATATGTGAATATGACGTGTGTATGTGCATATTGTGTGTTTGTGCATGCACACGTGTGCGTTTGTTTGTGCATGTCTGTACGTGCACATTCATGTGTGTGTGTGTGTGTGTGTGTATGCGAGCGAGAGCAAATTAACGTAAACATAGGCATTCTGTAGAATTATTAAAATCACAAAAATGTTCTTAGTTGTATGTAAGTGGATGGTTGTTTCAAAACACGTGTTACAACCTACCCTGCCACTGTCACCCATTGTTTAGCTAGCTGTATTAGCATGGTGCTTTAAAATTAGCAGGAGGTTGATACACCATTCTTTACTAGAGAAACTACACTTTGACCTGATATAACTCAAACAACATTATCTACAAAAGTAGAAGTACTAAACAAAATATTATCTTGTTATTTTTTTTTTACTTTCTTACCTCAGAATTAGATTTTCTGCTATAGCTTCAGGAGAGATAGCAACACAGACTGGAAAACCTCCATGTGGGATCGTAAAGGAAGCCAGAGAAAAACTGAAACTGTCATATGACTCCCATCTTATCCGTGATTCGTGGAATTGATAGTGTTACAAATCTCCCCGTGTTACAACTATACCTGGTCTCCCCTACTAAATGAAGCAAGGGTGTAGAGTTACATTTAAGCCATTTTAAGGGATGAATAAAAAAATGTACAGGAAAAAAATGCTTAAATGTCATTTTGGCGATCAAAAATGAGTTTTAAGGGATAAAATTATTTATTACAGGGGGACTTTAAATCAGTGAGATAAGTTCAGTTCTATCTAATGTATTTAAAACATTTACCTGATTTGACGTTATAAGTTTCATTCTGTTCTGTGTGATTTCTAGTTTTCCGTATTAAACATGTTTCAAATGTTTATCCTTTAAAATGTTTAATGCTGTCATAATCATTAATCGTTACTTAATCATTTAATTTTTTTATTTTGTTTGCCTGTCTTTATATGCATTATAAATATATATTTTTATATTTTATATTTATTTTATTTAGGGTAGAGCTGGGCATCAAGAATGTCTTTGTAATAAAAATTTACCTACACAATACCATAAATATAATTTAAAAAATAATTCATATAGAGATTTTGGTAACACTTTACAATAAGGTTCATTAGTTAATATTAGTTAACTACATTAGTTATCATGAACTAATAATGAACTGCACTTATAAAGCATTTATTTATCTTTGTTAACAAATGTTAACAGTAACAAATGTCCTGCTCATGGTTAGTTCATGTTAGTTAATACATTAGCTAATGTTAACTAATGAAACCTTATTGTAAAGTGTTACCGAGATTTTTTATGTTTGTAAAACTGAGAATATTTTTTTTTACATGTTAGATCCTGTCAATACAGTCATATTATTTGTTTAAGTGTATATACAACTGTAAACATGTATTTATAAACTTTACACCTGAAAAACAAGGTGTCACACTCATATGCAGGTATAAATCAGAACTAGTGCTCTAATCGATGTAACCCAGGTGTGTACCATAAACAAATGTTTACAGCCTAGTGTGTGTGTGTGTGTGTGTGTGTGTGTGTGTGTGTGTGTGTGTTGTCTATCCACTGTTGAATGCTACAGCATGTTTTTTGTTGATCAGTGCACTTCATTGCTGTTAGCTGACGGTAGTCCCAGGCTTACCACTCAATTATGAGCTCTTTCTCTTGTGACTTCCGCACATGGTCTTCATCAAAGCAGGCTATTACCTGGCCTAATTACCAGTCAGCCAGGCATAAGTCACCATCCGCTGGGAATAACCGAGCCTGTCCTGCAAAACAGAGTGACCCTCGCACCCCTGAAAAATATTGCCATCTATTTTAATAGAGCTTTACATCAATTCAGCCAGCACACGCACGCAGGCTCGCTGAAGACTAATACCATAAGCCATTACCATATAGCACCTAATGTAGTCTAGAGATAAGATGCTATAATTTCTTTGAATACCCACAGCCTCCTTGCAGAAATGGGATATGCAGGCTTTGCCAGCCCAGCAGAAATTAGTAATTTAAAGGTTGTAGTATTTAACACACACACAGACAAACACAAACTCTCGCTCACACAACTATCTTTCTCTGTCAAAGATTTTGTGTCAGTATGCTCATCAAGTCTGAATTTATTTGATCAAAAATACAGTAAAAACATGAATATTGTGAAATATTACTACAATTTAAAAAACCTGTTTTCTTTTTTAATATATTTTAAAATGTAATTTATTCCTGTGATGCAAAGCTAAATTTCCAGCATCACTAGTCTACTCACATGAGACGGAGCGGGCTCGAGGAGAGGAGAGCCGGAGCGGGCTCGAGGAGAGGAGAGCCGGAGCGGGCTCGAGGAGAGGAGAGCCGGAGCGGGCTCGAGGAGAGGAGAGCCGGAGCGGGTCTCAGCAGTGGATCGCCTGTGGGGTCTCAGGCAGGGCGGTCGCCCGCTGGAGAGGTACGTGGAGGAATTCGCTGAGCTGTCTTCTTTGGTGAACTGGCCAGATGCACCACTTAACGCGTGTTTTCTGATGGGCCTGGACGAGGACACTATTCGATATATTGAACCTGCCTGTTCCTTTTCCCTAGTCGAGTCGATGAATCTGATTCTCTGTTTAAATTGTTCCAATTTCGAAATTGAAGAGGTTCAAGAGAATGAGTGTCTTCCTCGTCCGGTCCCCTCAGAGAAGCACGCGGCCTGGTCAGTTCACCCACAGCCAGTTCCCTCCACATATCCCTCCAGTGGGCCTTCCTGTGTTGTCCTGCCTGTCCACAAACCCAAACGGCAGAGAAGGAGGGCCAACGCCAAGCCCTCGTCTCCGGCCAAGATGGCCGCAGCCACGCCAGAGCCCTCGTCTCCGGCTAAGATGGCCGCCGCCACGCCAGAGCCACAGGACCTCTGGTTTATAGACTTTTGGAGCGATCCTGCCGCCTCAGTCCCACTCCAGTTTCCCACTTTTATTTACAAAGGGAAACAGAACACGACACACATAGGCATAACGCATAAGAACGGACAAGGAGTGCAGGGAAGTGAGATCAATATAAAAGGAGTGCTAATGACGATGACCAGGTGCAGGGAATCCAGGGAGAGTGGGAGAGATGAGGAGTGAGTGATTTCAGGTGTGAGACAGGGAGGATCATGGGAAATGGAGTCCAGGACAGGCGTGGATTGTAACAATGACACTTTTCAAAGTGGTCTCAGATTTTTTAACTCCACTAAATTTGATTTATTAAATAAATAATACACTTGACAACTAATAAAGGTATGTAATTACAAGCTAACATTATAATGCTAATTTAAATATTTTCCATGCACTAAATGCAAAATATATCAGTTTATCTTTTTATAACACAAGGGAAATTAATTCCCATACACTCAATCTTGACTTAATTAAACAGAGTCATTAATTAATATAGAGCTTTAAAAGCCATTGTAAAAATGTGTTTTGGAATAGCATCAGGCATCTGCAGCATAAAGATACATTCATGTATAACTTTATAACAGCTCTTTATGACCATCTCCGTATTCTGTATCCACCATCATCATTTGATTTGTTCTAATTCATATATAAATAGTTGTAATAAAAAATAACTATTCTAAGTTAAATAACGTTTTATGTGAAACTAGGACAAAGCAAGAAATGACCTACAGTTTTGATATTATAATCTCTTGAAAGTACCACCGTATTAAAATAAATGTTATGCTCTCTCTCTCGCTCTCTCTCTCTCTCTCTCCCCTGCTGTGTGTGTGCCTCTCTAAATGAGTGAAGTTGTTTCATTTAGATGAGTTACATTACAAAAACCAAAACAGCTGCTGCAGAGGATCTGACCAATTCATTATTCGTGTGTTATTCAATTACAAAACAAAGACAGTGTCTCTGCATTCTCATCATAACAAATTACCTGCAAACAAATAATTAGTGCTGGGAATAAATCTCTTGTCATATTTCATTATGACACAATACACCAGGATTGGAAATACCAAGAGTTCTCCTCAGTTTATCCACTGTGTGTGAGCATGTGTACCTTGGCTACTTGCGTTTTCACTAAGTTTCTCATGATTCAAGCCTACAGACATTACCATCCTGCACTTTTGTCATTTTTTTACGTTTTTCTCTTGACTGTTCAAACAATCCATTGAGTCAAAGAATGCTACTATTAAGCACAGGTTATCCCTGTGAAGATGGAGCACTTTGGCAGGATTGTGCTCGGAAATACCAAGAGTTCTCCTCAGTTTGTCCACTGTGTGTGAGCATGTGTACCTTGGCTACTTGCGTTTTCACTAAGTTTCTCACGATTCAGGCCTGCAGACTTTACCATCCTGCACTTTTGTACGTTTTTTAAGTTTTTCTCTTGACTGTTCAAAAAATCCATTGAGTCAAAGAATGCTACTATTAAGCACAGGTGCTCCCTGTGAAGATGGAGCACTTTGGCAGTTCCCTTAAACTTCCCTTAAGCGCCTAGCTCACTGAACCTTTGGATTGAAAATCAAGTGACATTCTCTTGACTTGACTGGGTTTCTAAAGCCTTATTTGAAAACAAGGCTTAAATCAATAGAATAAAATATAATAGGCACTATTTTGGGAGCGCTGGACAAAAATTCAGAACACATAATCCTATTATGAAGACAAAAGGTTACGTATTTAAAATTCTGGACCGAACTGTGGACATCCACACTGAGCAGAGACAAAGTCTGAGCGTCCTTGCATGTATGCATTTGAAGCCTCATTGGATTCATGATATGTGGAGATTATGTTTAAACTTTAATCACATTCCACCCTCTTATTAAGAGAAGCCCTATCAGATCATTTGTTGTATATGTTCCTGCAGGGTGAAGGGTGATCATTTCCATACAAATGAGCAGCCAGATTTTTTTCTCTCTCTAATTACGCTGCAACACAGACCTTATTTCCAATCTAGAGGCCTGGTTTATTAAAACAGTCTGTTATACAACTGCACATAATTAACAACAAAAAAATTAGGCTTTTTAAAAGTGAAAGCACCATATGAACAATTAATGTTCTAATCAACCCTTTTGAAACACAGTACTTAGTTCATTTCGGAATAGCCCTTCTGTTTTCATAATGAACACAGCTGAAATGGAGGCGAGAAGAAGTCAGACAACAAAGAATAAACTAATGAAGATCGTGCAGAACTCAGAAAGAGCAGGATTCACACAGCCCACTTTATAGACCAAAATGGAGTAGAAAATGCTTACTGAATATTAATATACACTATATTGTCAAAAGTTTTGGAACGCCTGCCTTTACATGCACATGAACTTTAATGACATCCCATTCTTAATCCATAGGGTTTAATATGGATTTGGCCCACCCTTTGCAGCTATAACTGTTTCAACTCTTCTGGGAAGGCTTTCCACAAGGTTTAGGAGTGTGTTTATGGAAATTTTGACCATTCTTCAAGAAGCACATTTGTAAGGTGAGGCACTGATGTTGGATGAGAAGGCCTAGCTCGCAGTCTCCGCTCTAATTCATCCCAAAGGTGTTCTATCGGGTTTAGGTCAGGACTCTGTGCAGGCCAGTCAAGTTCCTCCACACCAAACTCGCTCATCCATGTCTTTATGGACCTTGCTTTGTGCACTGGTGCACAGTCATGTTGGAACAGGAAGGGGCCATCCCCAAACTGTTCCCACAAAGTAGGGAGCATGAAATTGTCCAAAATGACTTGGTATGCTGAAGCATTAAGAGTTCCATTCGTTGGAACTAAGGAGTCAAGCTCAACCCCTGAAAAACAACCCCACACCCTGCACCAAACTTTACACTTGGCACAATGCAGTCAGGCAAGTACCGTTCTCCTGGCAACCGGCAAAACCCAGACTCGTCCATCGGATTGCCAGACAGAAAAGCGTGACGAATCACGATTCTCTGTCTGGCAATCCGATGGACAAGTCTGGGTTTTCCAGAGAACATGTCTCCACTGCTCTAGAGTCCAGTGGCGGCTTGCTTTACACCACTGCATCCGACGCTTTGCATTGCACTTGGTGATTTAAGGCTTGGATGCAGCTGCTTGGCCATGGAAACCCATTCCATGAAGCTCTCTACGCACTGTTCTTGAGGTAATCTAAAGGCCACACGAAGTTTGTAGCTATTGAACGTGTGCCTTAGCGCTGTGATTTTACATGGCCTACCACTTCGTGGCTGAGTTGCTGTTGTTCCCAATTGCTTCCACTTTGTTATAATAGCACTAACAGTTGACCATGGAATATTTAGTAGTGAGGAAATTTCATGAATGGACTTATTGCACAGGTGGCAACCTATCACGGTACCACGCTTGAATTCACTGAGCTCCTGAGAGCGACCCATTCTTTCACAAATGTCTGCATGCCTAGGTGCTTGATGTTATACACCTGTGGCCATGGAAGTGATTGGAACACCTGAATCCATTGATTTGGAGGGGTGTCCCAATACTTTTGGCAATATAGTCTAAATTAATAAATGTCATTATAGTCAGTGTGAGATGTAACCGTCAAAATATTGTCTTTTTAATTTAGTTTTTTCAATGGTCATTTGGACATTATTTTCCACTTAATTGCAGAACTGCACATGCTTTGGCACAAACTGGCTTACTTTACAAGGTGATATCAACACGTCACCACTGCGACTGAGTTTAACATGATCCTGGATCACCATCTTTGTTGATCCTGGAACAACATTCCAATCAACCAATCAGATTTGAGGGATGTTTACAGTTTATCTCAAATTTAGGCTTACAACCAGGATTAGGTTGCTTCTACATCAGTGTTATTCATCTATTACTTCCCTCTGATTTTAGAGAAAAGTTATGGGTAGGGTTTAGGGGTAGGGATAAGGTTAGGACTAAATTTTCAGACAAAAATATGGATCAACTAAATATGTTGATCCCGGAATATGCCGCATCACATGTACAGACACCTGTATAATTTTTTTTTTCTTTTCAGATGTGCCTTCGACTACACCATGTCTAGACTTTCTCCATCATTGAATCGTCATTTGTTGAACAACTACTGTCTTATTAACAGAAAATGTAAAGTGTTTAGTTAATTTATCCCTTAACATTATTTACATTGAAATTTTGACCTTTTTAATGTCTCGAAACAAGTAATGTCTCGACATAGTAACAAAACAAGCTTGTGAGATTATGAAACAGCTAAACTAACTTATTATTATGATTACCTAAGGACTGATGGGTTTATAATGAACTAAGAAGCAAACATGCAAATCCTAATACTTTAGAGTGAGCATATGATAACACTAAAAGCTCCACTACATTAGTTAACACCCTAATTACTATTGATTCACAATTCTTGGCTTTATAATTTAGATGGAACCCAATACACCGCACATAATCAATGTTACCATTCGTCCTTTTGAGAACAAAAACATCATTTCTAATTTATTAAAATTCCCTCTTATAAATCTATGCCCTGAGAATTAATTTGATTTCTATTGAATGTACTTGATGTTTCAGATCCTATAGAGAAACTATAGAATTAATGTGGTAGTCAGGCATATAATTTGGAGTTAGAACCACTGTAGGACAAAGGCTGCAAAAGTTATTTGCTCTATTTGAGGCGGGACAATTTTAAATTCCATTGCATTGCCTCAGGTTTGTAAAGGCAGTGTGGACTAAAGTAAAATGTCTTTTGAGCTTCAGAAACTAATACAAATATACAGATACTGGTCTAAATACTGGTGTTTTCTTTTGAAGTTAATTTGTACCCATTTGCTTTAATGACAGCAGCACTCAAGATGCATTAGCTCCACAAGTTTATGTACAACCTGCGATGACTGACATTCTCTAGCATGATTTGCAATGATCCAAAGAGCATCTTGTGCTTCAATGAAAACAATAACATCTTACTGCCTGTGCATAGGAGCTCATATGGTCAATGTCACAATGTCTAGAAATAGTGCAGAAACATACAGTATATAGTTATATAAAAGGGGTTGTCCGGCCTAGGAAGACTGACATCTTCACCCTTTATTAAAATATTATTTAAAAGATTTTGTAAGCATATTGTGTAGTTTTTTGTTTTTGTTGACGCAATGAATATGCCAAACTGTGCAGACATAATTTTAGGCCAGGCTGTCATACAAAGAAATTATTAACACATGCAAAAACGAGAGAGCCAATTAAATAAAAAAATGTCCCCCAATTTTTTACATATAATATAAAACCGTTATCTTTAGTTTACCTTTTTTGACAAATAGTTTTGTCAGATTAATAACTTGACCAAGTTAAGTGTTTTATTCTTCCCTCATATTTAAAATATTAAAATATATATAAAATATTTTCATCATATGTGACCCTGGACCACAAAAGCAGTCATAAGTCGCACGGTGTATTTGTGGCAATAGCCAACAATACACTATGGGTCAAAATTATAGATTTTTCTTTTATGCCAAAAATCATTAGGATATTAAGTAAAGATCATGTTCCATGAAGATATTTTGTAAATTTCCTACTGTTTTTTGCACCCTCAGATTCCAGATTTCCAAATAGTTGTTTATTGGCCAAATTGTGTCCTATCCTAACAAATCATACATCAATGGAAAGCTTATCTCTTATTGTATGGTCATTAAAAACTAATATCCCCTCTGGACATCATGTTTGGCCACAATATGTCTTATTAATTTTATGTCATAATTTGTTTTAGTTTAAAAACTTTTTTATTTTAAAACTTTTTTCAATGTAGTCAGACTTTTGAACCCAACAAAAAAGCAGAAATAGCATAGCTAACAAGACTAGACGCCATAATCACTGATGATGCGCAAAACTGAGAAAATAATCTGATATGTATTATAGATCAGTGGAAGTAGTGCACATTATCAAAGCTTGTATATTGCAGTATAAAGTACTATGTGAACATTGTGCATTTGTAAGTCACTTTGGAAAAGCATCTGCTAAATGAATAAATGTAAAGGTAATGTAAATGTAAACTCCAAATGGCCAAGAGAAGTTCCTGCGAAAGTGTACGTCATGACTGTTTGCTGAGGAAGAGTGGGAAGATGACAGAGATTATAAGGATCATTAATCTCACTTCTCAGTCTAATTAGAATAAATGTCTTACTTATTTTCCATTTACATATTCAGACTGAACTATAATTTCAATTACTAGTGAGGTTCAAATATTTGGTTCAAAAGAGACATTCAGTGAAAAACAACTTTTAGTCTGTTCCACATACAAAAAAGCGTATGACTTGAAATATAGTACACAATATATAAGACCTAATTTTATGATGCTTTTAGGGTGATTTTTTTTTCTCTTGGATATTTGAGCAGCTATAACTCCATGATGCAGCCGCCTAGGAATATCAAACTCGGGAAGAATAAAGGAGTCGAGGGGCTCATTCGAACACCCCCAGTCCCGAGTCAATAGCCCCCCTAGGCGGCTGAGATATAGCCTTCCAAATTTACACCTTTGAATGGGGCCAGTCGTGTTCAGATGGGTCAGTGGAGACCTATAATCGACCTGAGTTTCAAGCATTTTCAACAAGGCATTCTCGAGCAGAAAAGTGAAATTCATGGTGGCTGACCCACTCGCACACTTTTTCCGACTTGGCCGCAAGCCTCAGAGAAGGTGAAAGTCAAACCAAACATGGGATTTTGGACTTTTGGTGATTTTATCGACTCAAAACATACTTGGATATTTGAGCGGTCATAACTCCGCAATGCAGCCGCCTAGAAACGTCAAACTCGGGTCGAATAACTCGGCCATTCGAACACCAGAGTTTCCATTCACTCTCATATAGTAAAAAGAACTGATAGGACATTCTTAAAAAAAAATTACATGACTTTTCATTTGTGTGTGTACTGTCCCTTTAACATTTCTTGTTTTTAAGTTTTTCGATGCACATCTTCTCTTTCTGCAGGGCTCTTGTATCTTGGCTAGAGGTAAAAGTAAGGGGAAGAAAATAAAATAAGATCTAAGAAGATCAATAAATGTTTCATCAGATTTAAAGGATGGCATTACACTGAGCTTTATGGTGGCTCCTACGCAGTTTCAGGGTGGTCGAGTCCTTGGGAATTTAAAGAAAACTTTATAGCGCTGTAAACATGCTACCATTCTCTTTTCCATTTCGTCCACATAAAGTGCAGACAGATCAGTAAATCTGCAATGCGTGGAGGCTATGTTTGCTACTTGCTCTCTCTCTCTCTCTCTCCTCCACCAGTGTTCCTCATCCACTCCGTTGTCCTTCACACTATTATTCTAATAGGGCCGATTTATCCTCTGATGTTTGAGATGCCGTACAATTGCCGTAAAGTAAACACGATGCTCGCACATTATCTCAGCGCTGTGTTTATATTGCTTCTGATCTGGTCCATGATAAGAGAGCACAGCTTGTCAAAGTGCACAAAAACAAAACAAACGATCCCTTGCCCTTACTCGCTGCAGGGTGATATGTTAACAAATATCTACAAGCATGTAGCATCTGTGTTTGTTGAAAATATTAGATACATGATAGTTAGCAGTGGAATTCTGCATTTTATTAAGTTCTAATTTATTTAACTCTTTTAATAACTGTGATTATAAGCAGCTTTTCAGAGATACAATAATCTCTCTGAAATTACAGAAATCTTGGGAGGATTTTTGGTATTTATGACAAATATTGCAATTTGTCCGTTAAATCCGTTAAATCTTCATGTATGTTTAAAAAGAATATAAAAATGTTGTTTAACATATACGTTTTATTTTATTTTTAAGAACTCACGTTATTTGCTAAAAAAATATAATAAAACATAACTGTTGTATATATTAATATACACTGATCAGGCATAACATTATGACTACTGACAGGTGAAGTGAATAACACTGATTATCTCTTCATCACGGCAACTGTTAGAGGGTGGGATATATTAGGCAGCAAGTGAAGATTTTGTCCTCAAAGTTGTTGTGTTTGAAGCAGGAAAAATGGGCAAGCGTAAGGATTTGAGTGAGTTTGACAAGGGCCAAATTGTGATGGCTAGACGACTGGGTCAGAGCATTTCCAAAACTGCAGCTCTTGTGGGGTGTTCCCAGTCTGCAGTGGTTAGTATCTATCAAAAGTGGTCCAAGGAAGGAACATTGGTGAACCAGAGACAGGGTCATGGACGGCCAAGGCTCATTGATGCACGTGGGGAGCAAAGGCAGGCCCGTGTGGTCCGATCAAACAGACGAGCTACTGTAGCTCAGATTGCTCAAGAAGTTAATGCTGGTTCTGATAAAAAGGTGTCAGAATACACAGTGCATCACAGTTTGTTGCGTATGAGGCTGCATAGCCACAGACCAGTCAGGGTGCCCATACTGACCCCTGTCCACCGCTGAAAACGCCAACACTGGGCACGTGAGCATCAAAACTGGACCATGGAGCAATGGAAGAAGGTGGCCTGGTCTGATGAATCACGTTTTCTTTTACATCACGTGGATGGCCAGGTGCGTGTGCGTCGCTTTCCTGGGGAACACATGGCACCAGAATGCACTATGGGAAGAAGGCAAGCTGGCGGAGGCAGTGTGATGCTTGATGCTAGATGACACATACCACCTACCTAAGCATTGTTGCAGACCATGTACACTCTTTCATGATAACAGTATTCCCTGGTGGCTGTGGCCTCTTTCAACAGGATAATGCGCCCTGCCACAAAGCAAACATGGTTCAGGAATGGTCAGGAAACTTACAGGACTTAAAGGATCTGTATGATCTGTGTATATTTTCAATGTGATTTATTTCTGGTGGCAAATCTGAATTTTCAGCATCATTACTCAAGTCTTCAGTGCTCAAATAGCCAAACATTTCTTATTATTGTCAGTATCGCAAAACAGGTTTGCTGCTTATTTTTGTTTATCCTTTTTGAATTGTTGAATCTGTGATAAATTTTTTTAAGGATTCTTAGGGCCAGATTTACTAAACAGCAAATTAGCAATAAGTTCTGCATGTGATCTACTGACGACACGCAAATTAAATAACACAGACGCAGCCGAATCATTTCCATAATGACCAACGCAATCTACCAGTTAGCATCTGGTTTAAGACGCACTTTTTTTTGGGAGGTAAATAATGGCGCAAACACCAGTAAATTGATAAGTGTAAACCTTAGTAAATCACCTTGCATGATTCATTTAAATACTCTCCTCCCATAAAAATAACTGTGTCCTTATGCCTTTTCAGCACTAATTTTTCACTGCGTGTCTTTAGTAAATCCTGACAATAGTTTTTTAAAAATATTGCGCTGGCTCAAGCTGTTAGTAAATCTGGCCCTTAATGTGTTGATTATATGACGCCACTGCAGGATACCTTATATATATATAATATATAACTATATTAAAATAAGTTATTATATCATCATTATTTGTTATATGTAAAAAAATAAAATAAATAATAATCAAGATTATAACAAGCAAGGTTGTTTTATAGCAGTCAAAAAAGTTTATTTTGGCTCCATATATTAAATTTAGCTCAGTACATTAAGAATTGAAATGGACACTACATCCTGACTCCCCCTGAAGGGGCAAATTGCATCTAGAGTTTTCCGTGACAAAGCAGCTGGAGTCACAATAACAGGACAGTCAGGCTGAATCATTTGAGCCCTGAGGCTCCATGAGGAGAATTTTAGCCAGAGGAGAATGATCCAGACTGAGGAAGAGGTGGAAGAAAAAATGCAGTAATGGCTTTAGTTTGTCCATCCTTATTTTCATATTCCAAACCATGGTTTCTTTGTGTATCATGGCTTAGTCTGATTTGTATTCTGTGCAGGAATGTGATTTTGTTGTCGGGGAGGCAACACAGATGGGAGACTTTATTTACAGATGAGCTGATAAATGAGGGGATTTCTGATGTTTAGCCTAATCATTAGACACACATGGAGTAAAGAAATCTGCACACCAGTATCAGTGCCATTAAATGAGAAAATGTCCTAAATATCAAAATCCATTTAGCTGTCTCTCATTTGCATTTCCGAACAACAAAAAAAATAAAAATAATTTTTGACACTAGGAATTGTAAATGATTGCAAATTGTTAAACTTTTTATCTCTTCTTTTTTTTTCATTTAAAGAATAAAAAATAGATAAACAGAGGTATTTGATGGTGTTTTCCTCATTTGGAAACATTCTCACAGTGAAGAATCCCATTCATTCATTCATTCATTTTACTGAACAATGGTTTGGTAAAGCAGTCTCGTTAATATCATATTTGGAATATTATTTCCTTTAGAACATCCATATGTTGAGACCTAAGACAGTAGGAAATATACAATAACATTGAGAAAAGGTTAAATTATTTCAGCAAAGCATATTTTTGCTGTATCCTGTCCATTTGGTGGCAGTTTAGATAGATAGATAGATAGATAGATAGATAGATAGATAGCCTGACATTATAGACCTACAAATAAAAAAATATATGCAAAGAATTGGTGTTTTTAATTTTTAATTTGATATTGGCTATATGATATCAAATCTTCATAAGAAATGCAATGGCATGTGTATAAAATGACAGAAAATAAAAACATAGTCGTTTCTGTTCAGTTTCAGTTATCTTGGACATTCAGTGTGTTTTCACATGTCATATGCCTTCCATTCTTTGTCTTCCTTTTCAGTCACTCCTTGTCCGTTCACCATCTTAGTTAGAGTGTGTTGCTGCCGATTGTCTATTTGCTAGAAATACCGTTAAACCTGTCATTTTGGATTTTTGTCATGTTGTGTCTGCCTTCCTGCAACCACCATGACAATATGTTAGAGATAAAAATAGACTGTTAAACATTATACAAAATGTACAAACTCTGTTCTTTTATTAGACATGATGTAACTTGTATATCCAAAGTTTCTTAGTTTGCACATTTCATAGAAACTACCTCTTAATGCAATCTATGTCATCTGCCGTCGAAGAACCCCAAGACACTGGCTGTGACAGGCTGAATGCTCTGGGCCCTCCTCTGTGGGTTCTCACACCACGTAACTGACTGATGTTTGGATTCATAAACAGAGTGATTGAGTGCTGCTGGCAGCCCAGCTGCCATTACAGCCAGTGCTATGTGAAAAACGACAGCGAGGACTAGCAGCGAGGGAAATCACGCCGCTGTCCCGCTGACGGCTCCTAATCATTTCCTGTGTTTGTGTTCTTAGTTGCCCTTTACTACTGCTGTCCATCACACACCTTACATTTGTGTGGCACAGTCGTTTCTGCTGAATGATGATATATGTTTGAAAGGAGCACTCTATTTCGATTGAAAAATATCAGATTAGCTATGGTGTCAGTGCATACAAAACTATCTTTATTTTACAACTTTGTTACACAAACTCAGTGGGAGAAAACTGAGAGAAATTCTTAGACCCAGACCCAGTATTTTGAACACTTTTGGACACTCATCACATTGGACACATGATGTATGAATGTTAACGCGTTAGTCCCAAACATCAAACCAAGTAGCATCTAAGCTTTCTCAGAACCAGCTTCACTTTTAACCAACTGGTTTATTGGATGTAATTTATGAAGGCAATTTTCAAGTTCACACAATTTTAAGTGCCATTTATTTTTATACTTTTGATAAGTAAGTGTCCAAATATGTTGTGGGGCCACTGTATTTAAAGTGTTTTACTATGTAGGTAGGGCACATGGCAAGTACATGTGGTCTCCTGAGAGTGCTAGTTATGGTACAGCTGTGAGGGCCATATGTGTGCTTTTACAGTTTAAATAAAAGGCACAACAGATAATGATAATAACAATGTTTTCATAGATGTTTGATAATTACTGAATAAATATTCATATGTATTCACAGGACAGATATAAATGAGTTGCTTTTCACTTCTGCTCTAGAATCCACAGTGTTGCCCTCCAGATATCCAGCACATGACAAATCCAGCATGTTGAAGTTATTTCAAATGTAGCCCCTAACTTGCCACAAGGCCTGCCTGAGGGCTCTATTTAGCTTGCTCTAAAAGCCAGTGATCACGGCATCCTCTCGCTTTCCATGTCAGCAAATGTATATCCCTAGTGTTTTAGTACAGATACATTTATTACCCTATTGACACGGCTACAACTGTACTTACACAAAAAAAACAAAAAAACAATACTAGACAATACTAGAGCTAATAAACTCAGTGACTTCTTTTCAGCCACTAGATTAAATGTAGACTCTTTTTGTTAGACATTTAGACTGCAAATAATGGTCAATAAATGCATAGTCTTGTTCTAAATTCACCACATGGGTGCAATGACCAGACAAATCAACACAATCTTTTGGCAATTCGTTATATGTTATATTTGTTTTATGTTTTGAAAAATTCTTATGAATTTTGTACAATCACATTAGCTTACGTCCCAATGACGGGTATGTTTAGTGGTGGGGTTAGGGCTGGACCTTCATCCATTTGTACATTTTTATACGATTCACATTGTACGAATTCATATGAAATTGCCACCTCGTAGTATAGTTACATTTTCTCGTGAGATCAGGTTGGACAAATCTGCTCAACCTTACAATTAATAATGATTTATTAACAAAGTTCGGGAGGAACACATTCAAATTGCCTATCCAATCAGTACGAGAGGAGGCCTATATATATGCATAGCCGACTCACCTATGTTCCTCGATAGTTTTCTGCATCTTTCCACCACCCCGTCTCCTCACACTCACCTGGTTACTCTCCAAATCAGAGATAAGGGTGGAGTGTTCGGGCCAAATTCTGAGCTCTGAGCCCTCCCCTTGGACAGCACACCAAATATGCATACTTTTTACTTATTAATCTGATACATATCTGATTATTTGTAAGTGTGAACTCATGAAGTATGCCATGTGCTTGACCCATAGGCATTGGCTGCTTCTGAAAACGTAGGCAGCTGACTTGTTGCCTCACTGCCTTATCAGGCAATGACTAACAGACAGACTTCTAAGGCGGCATAATGGTTTAATGATCTACAGCAAAATAGAACAAACTTTGGTTATAACTAAGCAAATATTTCATTACCGCAATAGTAATTTCTTGCTAGAAATGACATCAGTTGGTCAAAAACATACATTTAAACACTAACTGACCACCAAACACAACTGTCAGACACCATGTTTATTTTTTTAGTAACTGTCACAGAATAGAAAGCACAGGATTGTGGGATATCAAAGGCATCAAAGGATACATCTATGCTGCCTTCAAAAATCGATCAGATGAAGGTATCTCAGGAGAGTAAGTAGTAAAGCTAACATTAGATTCAGACGTGCCTTGATGCCTTCCTTCCTTGGAATTTATCCTCCGAAGGCAGCATTTTTAGGCTTTTGGACGGATTTCAGCCGTAATGTGCGGGTGAGAGGGGTGGGACATGCCCCCACCACTTTTAGACTGGGTTGATTTTGTCATCACCACTTTTAAAACATCTTGCGGCACTGATGTACCTAATACAAATGAAACATCTCCAGTTGACTAGCAGAGTATTCATTTCGGTAACGCTTTAGATTACAGCTCGGAAAGTACTGTGTAAGTAAAACGAATTTACAGTGTAATTTTGGTAATTATAGTGTAATTATAAAGTATGTATGTGTAGGTATAAGGGAACAATATGTAATATTTGGGGGATAAAGGGGTAACTACCAGGAAAATTAACAAATTATTTATACTGTAAGTATTTTTTAATCAAGGGGTAATTATTAATTTTTATATTTTTGATAAGTAAGTGTCCAAATATGTTGTGGGGCCACTGTATTTAAAGTGTTTTACTATGTAGGTAGGGCACATGGCAAGTATATGTGGTCTCCTGAGAGTGCTAGTTATGGTACAGCTGTGAGGGCCATATGTGTGCTTTTACAGTTTAAATAAAAGGCACAACAGATAATGATAATAGCAATGTTTTCATAGATGTTTGATAATTACTGAATAAATATTCATATGTATTCACAGGACAGATATAAATGAGTTATATCACCCGCACATTACGGCTGAAATTATTTGTGTAGTTACAGGGTAAGTGGTGCTTGTTATTCCATGTAGTTACAGGGTAAGTATGAATCTACAGGCTGTAAATTAAAGTGGTGTTTGTTACCCTCTTGTTTCATGTAGTTACAAAGTAAATACAATAAAAACACGTATACAATCTGATATCACTCGGAAACATTTATTTGAAAAACAACTTTTAAAACATATTTAGGACACTTCTTATTCATTTATAATTTTTTAAAATAAACTTTTAATTTTAAATAATAACGTCCTGTCCCTTTTTTGTTTCTCTTGCTTGGCTTCTCCTCCTCTTGTTCCTCTTCTTCATTTTCATTATTTCCACTGAAGGAATCCCATGTCTTTTGCTATTCTGTATTAATATTTATTAAAATAAAAAGTACACCCAGAAATGTTCTCATAATTGATTAATATTTTCGCTTCCGATCAATTGTTACCAGCGCGTGCAATATGAGTAAAGAGCAACGTGAAGCTTCAAGCTTTCATGACGTTCTCACACGAGTTTCATCTGAAACTCATGCGGGAACTGGGGTCTCTGTATTCCTGTCTTGTTTGTTTCTCATTGCTATTATCATATATTATGTTATTGTTTGTATACTGTTGTGAGCATTAATTTAAAAAATAAAATAAAATAAAAACCGACGGCATCCGACATTCGCGTGACCTGACCAGAGTTTCTCGGCACGCTCACGTCACGCTTCAAGTTACGTCTAGCGTGAACTTAACCCTCTCATGCACGCACAGGTGACTGTGGATCGGAAGCGATAGTCTACAAAAATATAAAAAAATTAGAATTTTTCTTACAACCACTTATCGTTTCACTTCAGAAGACATTGATTCATCCATTGGGGTCGTATGGATTACTGTAGTTATTGCTGTTTGATGCTTCAATTTTTAGGAACCCAAATGAGCTTTCATTAGCAGAGTTAATTATTTTTCTGTGTTCATCTGAAGAAAGAAAGTTGTATATATCTCGGATGGCATGAGGGTAAAAGACGAGTAAATGGTGAGGACATTTCTGGGTGTACAGTATTTTCTTTTAATAATAGCTAGAGACATGGGATTCCTGCTTAAGATTCATCTGTGGCAAGAACGAAAAAGAAGAGGAACAAGAGGAGGATGAAGCCAAGCAAGAGAAACGAATTAATAAGAAGTGTCGTAAATCTGTTTTGAAATTTGTTTTTCAAATAAAGGTTTCCGAGTGATATCAGATTGTGTACGTGTTGTACTTAACCTGTAACTACATGAAACAAGAGGGGAACAAGCACCACTTTAATTTACAGCCCACAGATTCATTCTTAACCTGTAACTACACGGAAAATTACCCCTTAATTAAAAAATACTTACAGTATAAATAATTTGTTAATTTTCCTGGTAGTATCCCCTTTATTCCCCAAATATTACATATGGTTCCTATATACCTACACGTACGTACTTTATAGTTACACTATACTTACCAAAAGTTACACTGTAAATTCGTTTTACTTACGCAGTACTTTCTGGGCTGTAATCAAAAGCATTACCTTCATTTCCTTTGTTTGTTAAATTAGAGGCGTTCTGGCGCTGGAATTTTTTGTTTTTGAAATCATGCTGAGCATTCATTGCTGCTGTGGTGGAAGGCAACTGTGTTCTTCGTGGACAGTCTTCACAGAGAAAAACACTTCAATCTATCGCTTAACGTAGAGACCCTCCATTCGTTCTTGTGAAATCACAAAACAAATTGCACACAAACGTGTCCCTGCTGTTGATATAGACGGTTTCATCGGAAGCACGCGCGTTGCTTGCCACGGTTATGCGCCTGGCCCGAAGTTAACTTCCGATTTGTGTTTGTTTATCGGTCTGGCTAGTGGCTAGTATGGCGCACTACTCAGTAGAAACACATTTCTTACGTACTATTCTTGGATATCATGATACAAATATTAACAATCAAGCAGAGAGAATATGTCACCAGTGCAAAAATGGTGTGTGTGACTGAGAAATAATCTACTTCAGAGGGACTTCTGGCTGATCACCAGGACACGCGTATTTACATTTGTTGGTCTCTGTATCTGGATAACTGATCGGATTTCTGTTTCCCACAAAATATTTAAATTAGGTATGTAATAGGCCTTTATGACGGAGTGTAAAACAACTTTCGCTTTACCCTCTATCAATGGCAATACCCGTAGAGCACAGGATTTTTGTGATGTATTCATATACAATCAATCTCCTAAAGTAGGGTATTTAGTTTAGTTTATTTATATAGCACAATAAAACAACAGTCGCTGCCCATTGTGCTGTACAAAAAATGTAAAAACAATGGCTATTTCACTGGCTTATGTGGTTTCTGGCCAGCAATGCCCTTTAGCTGTCAGAGCTCACTCTACCCGGAGTATGGCGGCCTCCAAGGCCTTGGTTTCAGGGGTTTACCTCAAGGAAGTATGTGATGCGGCCGGTTGGTCCTCGACGCTTATGTTTGTGAGAAACTACGATCTTGACCTGGACGCAGCTCCAGGTTCCTCAGTGCTTCTGTCCTGAATGTGCCACAGTTTCACACGACAGGCATTTTGGTTTTATGTTGTTTTGGTATATCGTTCCCAAAGCAGTCCTAGTGGACGCAGTGTAAAGTTCCCTAGAAAGGGAACGTCTCAGGTTATGTCTATAACCATAGTTCCCTGAGAAGGGAACGAGACACTGCGTCCCTTTGCCATACTCCCTGCATCCCTGTGGTCGATTTGCTTCGGCAGTTTAGCTGAAGCCGGTCGGACCGGATGTGTATTTATCCTTTCCTGGTCATGACGTCACCTGCCCGTGATGTTCGGTTTCGCCATTGGCTGAGTTGACATACGTGCATCAGGCGCAATCACGCTGAGGGCGTTCCCAAAGCAGTCCTAGTGGACGCAGTGTCTCGTTCCCTTCTCAGGGAACTATGGTTATAGACATAATCTGAGACGTTCACTTCAAAATGAAAATTTCCTGATATTTTACTCATCCCCATCTCATCCAAGATGTTCATGTCTTTCTTTCTTTAGTCGAGAAGAAATTAAGTTTTTTGAGGAAAACATTCCAGG
The DNA here is from genome assembly GCA_039654625.1 of Rhinogobio ventralis. Lineage (NCBI taxonomy): Eukaryota > Metazoa > Chordata > Actinopteri > Cypriniformes > Gobionidae > Rhinogobio > Rhinogobio ventralis. Next base: position 12,324,745 of record CM077201.1, read on the forward strand.
ATTTTTCTCCCCATCACAGACTTCCATGGCAACCAAAATGTTGAAGGTCCAAATCAATGCAGTTTCAAAGCGCTTTGAAGGGCTTCAGAGACTCTGCGCGATCCTAGATGAGGAATAGGGTCTTATCTAGCGAAACGATCGGTCATTTAAAAAAATATATATAAAAATGAATATACTTTTTAACCTAAATTGCTCATCTTGCGCTGCTCTGCTACATGCCAACGATTGCGCAATCACGTCGAAAAGGACACGGTAGACGTAGGCAGAAGTACCGCCCCCCGTGTTTACAAAGCGCACATGCGAAGACTAATACAAATGCCCTTTAGCAAAAATAAAAAGGTAAGACAGCGATGTCGGACGATTTTGAAGTTGAAGATGGAGTGTTTTTTGGTAAAGGGCGTTTGTATTAGTCCTTGCACATTCACTTGGGGCGGTACTTCCGCCTATGTCTTGCGTGACCTTTCCGCCATGATTGCGCAATCCATGGGACGTCGCAGAACAGCGCAAGATGAGCAATTTAGGTTAAAAAGTATATTCATTTTTTATTGTTTTTGAAAATTACTGATCGTTTCACTAGATAAGACCCTATTCCTCGTCTGGGATCACGCAGAGCCTCTGAAGCCCTTCGAAGGAATTTGAAACTGCATTGATTATGACCTTCAACATTTTGGTTGCCATGGAAGTCTGTGATGGGGAGAAAAATCCTGGAATGTTTTCCTCCAAAGAGGGTGGGCGGGCGGGTTTGTAGACAGAAATGGGAGATTATTTATTATAAACCTGCTGAAACAATAAAAAAATATACAATTAAAATAATGTTGCACATTTAAAATGAAAGATGATAACGCATAAGAAAGATAAAGCAGCCTCTGTTGTTATTGATTCTTTGCGGACGCCTACCGGAAGTTAAGTTTGGGCCATAAAAGCGCACATGCGCAGTAACTTTTGTTTATGTTGTTGCCATTGAAACCGTCTATACAATCACTCATAAACATCTTTGGTTTTAATGAGAGAAAAAAAAACTCTCCGAGGGCAGATTAGAACCTAGAACCTCTAACACGCTTAAAAAAAGGCACATGATTATGTATTGCGAATCCATGCATTTATTCACTGACATGAAAAATCTTGGGACTAACAATATAGACTTCTGTGTCGATAAATTAAACTCAGTGTACTATTGAAATTGATTCCTGGACATTTCTGCAATTGTTATTGTACATATCTGATAGCATTGTACATGTCTAGATATGGGAAACTTTCACTGTGTGAATTTCGAATAAGAGACAAGTGTGTACTGTGGCTTTTATGGTGAAACTGTGACTTTTATAGTATCAGAGATGTGAGGGAGCCTAAAAGCAGTTTTGGAAGCTGAAACATAAGAACATCCACTGTTTTGCTTTGAAGAACCCACTTTTGCCCTTGTGCTCCATCTGTCATCATCCCCTTCCATTGACAACACATTAATCGCAGAGGCTCAGAGAGGCTTTTACCCAAAGTCTCTTATTCTTTACCCTTGGCATCATGCCGCTGGTTCAAATCCCATCGGCATAGTGCATGTTTGTTGTTGTGGAAAAGTGGTTTGTTAATGTGTATAGCAGGGCCTGTATTGTACTGTATATCTACCGGTTTTCTGTGCAGATGTGTCAACACAAGTCCAATGGGAGCTCTAATCAGAGCAAGAGTGCACTCGAGGCCCACGAAAAGTCGTTTGCTGCCGGCTAGAGCTGATAGATGGGCCCGCTGTGGACCCTTAGACTGGGCCAGAGTGGTGCCTCCCCCTTCCTGCTAACCAAGCCTGACATCTCCATGGCCCACCTGCAGCTTATGTGTCCGTGTGGCCCTGACTCATTGGCACGCTCCAGAGAGCGTGACAAAAATAGCCTGCCTCCACACCTCCTTCTTTTATCGCACTCTTCTAAATCATGTGTTTACTTGTATGCAACCGATAGTGGCCTTTGATGTGCTTTTTGCGAATCACGCTTGATTTCTCTCAAAAGCGTTTGGTTTGAATTGTGGGCAGAGAGAGGGGTCGGAGACGTGAACTTCTGCCATTTCTTATGCTCAACACATATTTGCTTGAAAGCTCCTTTCATTTTATGGAAATAGATTGAATATTGCAGCTTAGCATTTCATTGGTTGTACGATTTCTAACAATACTTCAGGGAATGTTAATTGTTCACTGGTCCATGCCATGTAGCAGCATGGAAAATGGCCAGATGTGAATGTTGTAGGAATTAATCATTTATCACCGTGTGGCCAAAGAGCGACTATATTTTCAACTCAAAATCTTCAGTTACTAAAAATGGATCAAGATTCAGTCTTGATTTGCCTGATCGCTTGTGGCAGCCAATTAAATTGAGTTATTTCTCTGTAGTTTTTTCTGTGACAGGTCTGTGGTTGTTTCAGCAGACAGCACTCCTACGCGGTGGTGGAAGTACTCTAAAAATATCTGTAGAAATAGTCAACAATACCATGTTGTTCCCTATACAGACAGGGTTTAACTAATTCACTAAGACGCTAACTAATACTGTAGAGAATCACATTTGTTCCACTGATATAAATGTAGTCTATGTGCAACTCACTTTAGATTAGATTAGATTAGATTCAACTTTATTGTCATTACACAAGTACAGGTACGAGGCAACGAAATGCAGTTTGGGTCTAACCAGAAGTGCAATAGCAGCAAGTGCAGGATATACAGTGGTTTCATAAGTGCAGGACATGAATATGTACTGAATAAATATAGATTAGATTAGATTAGATTAGATTCAACTTTATTGTCATTACACAAGTACAGGTACGAGGCAACGAAATGCAGTTTGGGTCTAACCAGAAGTGCAATAGCAGCAAGTGCAGGACATGAATATGTACTGAATAAATATAAAGATGTCTATTACTATAAATAGAATTTACAGATAGATATGTACTGAATATAATATACAGATGGATGTTGCTATAAACAGTTTGCAGATAGATATATACTGAACAGAATTTACAGATAGATATGTACTGAATATATATACAGATGGCTATTATTGTAAACAGAATTTACAGATAGATAGATATATACTGAATGTAATATACGGATGGATATTACTTTAAACAGAATTTACAGGGTAGATATGTACTGAATATATATACAGATGGCTATTACTATAAGCAGAATTTACAGATAGATGTATATAATGATATGTTAGGCTAAGATGGGCAGTATAGCAATGGATGATATAGTGCAAATGAGCATATTTCAGTTAGGTAGTAGTGCAAGATGCATATATGAACAGGTGTTACTGTAGTAACAGTCGATAGTGCAAATGAGCATATTCCAGTTAGGTAAGTAGTGCAAGATGCATATATGAACAGGTGTTACTGTAATAAACAGTCGATAGTGCAAATGAGCATCCAGTAGTGCAAATAACAAGTGAAGGCAGATGTGAGGGGGAGAGGAGGGTTATCAGTATATAGGGGGAGTGGGATCAACGAGGGTTAGAGTTCAATATGGAGACAGTTCTGGGAAAAAAACTGTTCTTTAGTCTGCTGGTCCTGGTCCGGAGGCACCTGAAACGCCTACCAGAGGGCAGGAGAGAAAACAGTTTGTGGGCTGGGTGAGAGGAGTCCTTAAGGATGCTGCGAGCTCGATGCAGACAGCGTTTCCTCTGGATGTGGTCGATGGCAGGTAGTGGAGTCCCTGTGATGCGCTGGGCGGTTTTCACCACCCGCTGTAGTGCCTTGCGCTCTGCAGCAGAGCAGCTCCCATACCATACTGTAACACAGTTGGTCAGGATGCTTTCTATTGCGCAGCGATAGAAGTTCACCAGTATAGCCGAGGATAGCTGATTCTTCCTCAGTGTCCTCAGGAAGAAAAGACGCTGGTGAGCCTTCTTGACCAGGCTGGAGGTGTTGGTTGTCCAGGACATGTCCCCCGAGATGTGGATCCCCAGGAACTTGAAACTGGAGACACGCTCAACAGCCGTTCCATTGATGTGGATGGTGTCGTGTGTGCCTCTTGCCTCTTTCCTGAAGTCCACGATGAGTTCTTTTGTTTTGGTGGTGTTGAGGAGCAGATTATTTTCAGTGCACCATGTGGCCAGGTGCTGGATCTCCTCCCTATAGGCGGTCTCATCGTTGTTGCTGATGAGTCCAATCACCGTAGTGTCGTCCGCAAACTTGATGATGGAATTAGATCCATACACAGGCTTGCAATCGGAGGTGAAGAGGGAGTAGAGAAATGGGCTTAGCACACAGCCCTGTGGTACGCCAGTATTGAGTGTGGTGGAGGTGGAGTAGGTGGAGCCTGATCGAACATTCTGGGGTCTGTTGGTCAGGAAGTCCAATATCCAGTTGCACATTGAGGTGTTGATGCCCAGGTCTCCAAGTTTGGCTATTAACTTGGTTGGGATGACAGTGTTGAATGCTGAGCTGAAGTCAACAAACAGCATACGTGCATACGTGTTCTTATTGTCCAGATGTGTAAGCACAGAGTGCAGTGCCAAGGAGACTGCATCCTCTGTGCTCCTATTGCTACGGTAGGCAAACTGGTGTGAGTCCAATGTGGATGGTAGAGAGTCTTTTAGATGTGCCAAGACCAACCGCTCAAAGCACTTCATAACGATGGGTGTGAGTGCTACAGGGCGGTAGTCGTTAAGGCACCTCGGGCTAGAGTGTTTTGGTACTGGCACAATGGAAGTGCATTTAAAGCATGTTGGTATGGTTTCTTGGGCAAGAGACAAGTTGAAAATGTCTGTAAAATCCCCAGCGAGCTATTCTGCACATGCCCTGAGTACTCATCCAGGGATGTTGTCTGAAGGCAGCATTGCGTGTCTTCAACAGGAGTCGCACTTCCCTGTTCCCTGTCGCACTTCTGATATAATGTCACTAAAAATACTAAATACTAAATGTGACATTGTTTAGCCTGTTAAAAAAAACTGCATGTAAGGGTAGCCTGCTTCAAGTATATAACAAATATAATACATATATATACAGTATATATATATATATTTATATGTACTATTTCATACCAGGCTTCCCTTTGCATCCTGTATATATTATCCAAAATGAAAATGGCTTTCTTTCTTTTGTGGAACATAACATGAGGGAGAGTAAATGATGACAGAATTTTCATTTTGGTAAGAACTATCCCTTTAATACCCATTTAAAACCCATTAATCTCATGGCATTATTTATGCAATTGTAATTGCAGTGTAAATGCATTCATGCTACCTCTGAGCTGTCTATAAATAGATCTAAATACCAATTCAGTTGCAGCTTCTGAAAAAAAGGCTGTATTGGGACACCCCTCCAAATCATTCAATTCAGGTGTTCCAATCACTTCCATGGCCACAGGTGTATAAAATCAAGCACCTAGGCATACAAACTGCTTCTACAAACATTTGTGAAATAATGCGTCGCTAGGTTATAGGTTGCACAGGTGATAGTTTGCCACCTGTGCAATAAGTCCATTCGTGAAATTTCCTCACTACTAAATATTCCACGGTCAACTGTTAGTGGTATTATAACAAAGCGGAAGCAATTGGGAACAACAGCAACTCAGCCACGAAGTGGTAGGCCATGTAAAGTCCAACATCAGTCCCTGACCTCACAAATGCGCTTCTAGAAGAATGGTCAAAAATTCCCATAAACGCACTCCTAAATCTTGTGGAAAGCCTTCACAGAAGAGCTGAAGCTGTTATAGCTGCAAAGGTTGGCCAACTCCATATTAAACCCTACAGATTAAGAATGGGATGTCATTAAAGTTCATGTACATGTAAAGGCAGGCGTCCAAAAACTTTTGGCAGTATATATATATATATATATATATATATATATATATATATATATATATATATATATATATATATATGTGTGTGTGTGTGTGTGTGTGTGTGTGTGTGTGTGCGTGTGTCGGAAGGAAAAAGTAAGCAAGGACAGTAAATGAAACAAAATAATATTTGTTATTATATTAACAATGTGTTTGTTAAATTGAAAATAACTGTGGTAATAATTGTTCAGAATATTACTATAACCTGTAAGTATTTTACACAAAGCACAGGAATTTAAGCAAAACCTTTGCAACTAGCAAGAATGTACTAACCTAAATTTGGTGATACAGTGGTGGTCAAAATTATTGGCACCCCTGGTAAATATTATTTATCCTTTTGATATTTTACTTAAAAAATTCACAAAAATCGAACCTTTCATTGAAGTAAAAGAATGGAAAGTTGGGGGTAAATCACATTATGAAATAAATGCTTTTCTTCAAAACATGTTGGCCACAGTTATTGGCACCCTTAGAATTTTTTTATGAGTAAAATATCTCTGAAGTATATTCCCATTAATATTTACATTTTTTAGCACACCAGGGTGACTAGGAACATGAAATTGTCCAGCCATGATGTCTTGTTCTACAGGAGTATAAATATGAGGAAACACAAAGGCCAAATTCCCTTAATCATTCATCACAATGAGTAAAGCCAAAGAATATAGTTCTGATGTGCAGCAAAAGATTGTTGAGCTTCACAAAATAGAAAGTGGCTGTAGGAAAATAGCTAAAGCATTGAAAATTCCCTTTTCCACCATCAGGGCAATAATTAGGAAGTTCCAATCAATTAAAGATGTTACGAATCTGCCTGAAAGAGGACGTGTGTCTATATTGTCTTAATGCAAGGCGAAGAGGAGAGTTTGAGTGGCCAAAGACTCTCCAAGGATCACAGATGGAGAATCGTAGAGATTAGTTGAGTCTTGGGGTTAGAAAGCCTAAAAAAAAAATCTAACAACCCCTACATCACCACATGTTGTTTGGGAGGGATTCAAGAAAAATCCTTCTTGCTCATCCAGAAACAAACTCCAGCATATTCAGTTGTCAGACACGACTGGAAATTCAAAAGGGACCTGGTTCTGTGGTCAGATAAAACTATAAAAAGAGCTTTTTGGCAGTAAATCCACCAGATGGGTTTGGTGTAAACAGGGATAAATAGTACCCCATGCCCACAGTTAAAAATACAGCTGGATCTTTAATGTTGTGGGCCTATTTTTTTGCTGGAGGTCCTGGACATCTTTATCAGATACATGGTATAATGGATTCTAGCAAATACCAACAGATAAAAAATCTAAACCTGACGGCCTCTGCTAGAAATCACAAAATGAAGCTTCTGCCATGACCATCCCAGTCCCCTGACCTGTACCCTATAGAAAATAAGTGGGATGAACTGAAGAGAAGAAGCATCAACATGGATCTGGGAATCTGAAGGATCTGGAGAGATTCTGTATGCAGGAATGGTCTCTGATCTCTTGTCAGGTGTTCCCCAAACTCATCAGGCATTATAGGAGAAGACTCAGAGCTGTTATCTTGGTAAAAGGAGGTTGCAAAAAGTATTTAATAAAAGGGTGCCAATAATTGTGGCCAACGTGTTTTGGAGAAAAGCATTTATTTCATAATGTGATTTACCCCCCACTTTCAATTCTTTTACTTCAATGAATTTTTTTAAATAAAAGATCAAAAGGGTAAACAATGCAGGTACATTTTTTTACAGCCATATTTGATCATATTTACCAGGGGTGCCAATCATTCTGACCACCACTGTATACAGTCCGCCTTTAGGAGGGCAGCTCAGGGCACCAAGCTTGCTGACATGGGGCACTGCCGCCCCAATTAGAACCACCCCTGCTGATGCCTCTACACTGTTTGGGTAATTGGCATGTAACAGGATTATGAGAATTGGGTTTTGGGATTAAAGAGTTATCAGATACAAGAGTGCATGTAATTCCCCTTGTTTGTTTTTGTAACCGATTAAAAAAAAAAAAAAAAACATTTTACATCGAGCTCATTAAGGAAACATGATTTTGCTCGAAAAACACATTGTAAACAGAAGCAGTAACTTGAGCCATCTGTATACCAGTTGAAATGCAGTAATATTGGGAGCCAAGTCCAAATGCAAAAAGGTTAGTGAATATTTGAATTTTGTGGAAATGTGATAGCATGAAACAAAAAAAATCTGTTGAGTGTCAGATGTGTTTAAGGCCTAATTCTGAGTGTGCAAGCATGCGTGCGTCTCACTGGACGCAAGTGTGTGCGTATGCTCTTATCCCTTTGTGTTTGCACTCATCCTCTTGTTAATTGTCTCTGATTTGTGTGTTTGTTGAGTTATCTTGTCAGTACATGAGTAAATGAATGTTTTATGAGTCAAGGCCTTTTAAGTATGCTCATTCCCCAGCCTCAAGCTGTCACTTCCAATTCTGCTGTATTCCGCTTCCCGTACCCTACGCTTCCAATGAGGAATATTACGGCTGACATGGCTTAATTACATGAGTATGTTTAGCCTGAACACATCACCTCATGTCTCACATAGGTCACTTGTGCCACAGGTTGTTTCTTGGTCAATCGTCACCTAAGGCCTTTGTCTCTCTGATCTGGTTTTCTTTTGCATGATTAAAAATATCAGCGGAGGGGCTTCACTGTCTCATAAACTATATACAATAAAACTATGTAACCACTCTCACATATATATATTTAATGAGCCCAAAAGGAAGTTAGAATGATACACTGGCGTGAATTTATTTGTGAGTTGTTAAAGTACATGGTGCACCCACACAGGCAGATTTTTTTGGAAAGGGACAGCCATCGTTAGTGTACCGGCAAGGTGAACACAAGCAGCACTAATGAATGAATAATGATGGTCACCAAGGTAACTGTGCATATTTATGCAGTGCATCCTATTTACAATGAGGGACAAAATAAAATGAAACGTTTGCTTGTTGTTCTGCCAAAGCAGTGGTGCAGAGCAGCATTTTATCTCATTAATAAATGCCAGATAAGATCCAGTGCTGTGACTTCCAATCCCCAAGACATAGCATTAATGTTGCACAGCATAAATTCAGTAAACACTAGATCGTAATAGCCGAAATCTATTAGTAATAGCAGACAAGCTCATAGGTACAATTCTCAGAAAACGCTAAGTAGTTAGCTTGATTAGTCAAGTCATTAATGTGAATTATTGAATGTAATGGTTCAAGTTAGAGCCCCTTCAGCTTACCGGACAACAACATTCCCATTAAATGATTCAAGTAATGAGACTAAATAACCGTGTACATAGTGCTTAAAAAACAAGTCGTAAAAAAAACCATCAACTGTGTTTTTGTACTAATTCTTTGGTACAAATAGTACATGAAAATATACAATTAAGGCCCCGATACTCATGGTTGTTTTTTTTAATTCTTTACTTAGGAGTAAGTTAGAAATACTTATTCAGCTCTATACTTTTAGTGAACATCCCAACATGGTGTTTTCTCACACGCTTTCCTCTCATTGACAAAATAAACAAACAACAAAAATGACAGTGTTGACAAAACTATTAAATACATTATATTATGCTGCCAGGCCAGTAGTTGGCGATGCCACTTTGTAAAGAAACACTATGCGACTATAGCATGTGTAATACGCATGTGCATGACATCACAGTTTTAAAAAATTTTTGCGTTTTTGTTGTTTACATGGAGACGTTAACATATCGTTTCCAAATACTTGGACATTAAAAACTGTCCTTAAAAGTTTGCGTTTCCAGGTCCACCAAATGCCGTTGTCGTGTAAATGAACAGCCAAAACGCATAACGTTTTCAGTTTTTAGTTGAAAATGGTGTCCTGTAAGGGTATTTTTACACAACAACGATGTACTAAAAACAGATGACAACGTTGTCAAAACGATCCCTGTTCATAAAGATCTGTGAAAATGACTAAAAAGGCTGTATTATGCATGCCAGGTCAGTAGTTGACACCCCTCCAAATCATTGAATTCATGTGTTTCAATCACTTCCATGACCAAAAGTGTATAAAATCAAGCACCTTGGCATGCAGACTGCTTCTACAAACATTTGTGAAAAAATGTGTCACTCTCAGGAGCTCAGTGAATTCAAGCGAGGCACCGTGATAGGTTGTGAAATTTCCTCACTACTAAATATTCCAGCTCAAGAACAGTGCATAGAGAGCTTCATGGAATGGGTTGCCATGGCCGAGCAGCTGCATCCAAGCCTTACATCACCAAATGTAATGCAAAGCGTCGGATGCAGTGATGTAAAGCACGCCACCACTGGACTCTAGAGCAGTGGAGACGTGTTCTCTGGAGTGACGAATCAAGCTTCTCTGTCTGGCAATCCGATGGAGGAGTCTGGGTTTGGCGGTTGCCAGGAGAACGGTACTTGCCTGACTGCATTGTGCCAAGTGTAAAGTTTGGTGGAGGGGATTATGGTGTGTGGTTGTCTTTCAGGGGTTGGGCTTGGCCCCTTAGTTCCAGTGAAAGGAACTCTTAATGCTTCAGCATACCACGTTTTGGGAACTGTTTGGGGATGGCCCCTTCCTGTTCCAACATGACTGCGCACCAGTGCACAAAGCAAGGTCCATAAAGACATGGATGAGCGAGTTTGGTGTGGAGGAATTTAACTGGTCTGCACAGAGTCTTGACCTGAACTCGATAGAACACCTTTGGGATGAATTAGAGCAGAGACTGCGAGCCAGGCCTTCTTGTCCCACAGCAGTGCCTGACTTCACAAATGCACTTCTAGAAGAATGGTCGAAAATTCCCATAAACACATTCCTAAACCTTGTGGAAAACCTTCTCAGAAGAGTTTAAGCTGTTATAGGGGGCGGTTATATAAGTGTATATCGGGGCCTTTCATTCACACTCCACTGTGCTGCTTTTTTCATTGTTTTCTCAGAATTGTCATTTTAAGCAACACCAAAAAAAATGTTTATTCTTTTTTTATGCACACAACTTTGGAGTCCGTTGGAGAACTGGGAGATCTGTGTTTGCCCCAGAGTGTAGGCATCAGAGCCAGAGGGGGGAGGATAATGTATTTGGCTCCAGAGTGCATCACATGTGGCACTTTAATGTGACAGCTGGATTCTTTGGGCACTTTGGCTAGGCATGGACAGCCCGGGAATGCCGCGCTAATGGTGCTCGAAGGGTGACAGCCGCAGAGACACAGGCCCGTTGCAGCCCCTCTGTCAACCCACACGGCTGCTCTGGTTGACGTCTGGGTGCGGATTTCCTCCTCCGTGTGCCACTCACCTACAAGGATGCTGGCTAATTTAAGCATGCCTGGTGACAGCCGAGAATTGGTGGGATTAGGCTTTTTGGGGGGAGCTAGATCCAACGCAAGCGTCTCCTTCTCACATTATTCTCTTCAAAGTCTCAGATGTCCTTTTATCAGGCGGAAACATCCACTTGGTAGCCTCTCTCGATCACTGGATGAACTGCAATGGGTATTGTGATTTTGAATAACACTTGGCGAATTTTGTGGTAATAGATATTATTTTGAATGGTACTATGTTTTATGTTTTTTAAATCTTTTGTTCACTGAGTTTTAGGGCTAATAGCTGTGTATACTGTTAAATTATTTTCAAAAAGAGCAGTACTCAACATAATGCACTGCTTGGAATACTAAATCCCATCATGCAGTCTGCTCAACTTTTTTTCCACTCAAAACTACCAAAAGCTAAAACATTTTTCCAACTAAATTGTATATCACTTTCTGTACATGCTCAGTTTCTTTGTCTCAGTCTCTTGGTGAACATGTTCATAATTTTGGAATATTAATAATTGTTGTGTTGCCAATGTGTAAACGGCTTGTAACGAAACCTAAAAACCAAGACCGTCCCCAGCTTCCTAGGTTGTCTATGGAAGAATGTAGGCTGATTTTTATGTGAAGGACTTGAGACGTTCTTGCCTGGACAAAGCCTCTCTTTCGTTCAATGAAACATACGTTTAGATGCAATGCATGCTTATAGAATGTAGCCGAAAGAGCTATTCTGTACTGTAATGTCAATGCAAAGACAAGGGATTAATTGAAACTATAGTCTCAAATATAATTTATAATATAAATATATTTATATACTTTTTAAGATGTTGTCGCTTTCTAAGATCACAGAGATTATGGGTACATTAAAAGTCACTTCATCTGCAAATTGTGTGATTTCAATACTACTGGTCCATATATTTTTATTAATTATAAGTAAAAGTTTGGCTGAGGGCTTGTTATAGAAAGCCCTTGTTATAGAAACCCGGCCTAGACCCTTCTGTCCTTCAAAATTTTCGCCCTATTTCTAAACTTCCTTTCATGGAAAAAATCCTATAAAAGGTTGTATTTTGTCAGCTTTCTTCATTTTTAGCAGCGATAAATATCATGAATACGTTTCAATTAGGTTTCAGAATTGAATCTGCACTTATTATTACATGAAATTGTATTAGAAGTTGACCATGGAAAAGGTGTCGGCCTTTTCTTGTTAGACCTGAGTGCTGCGTTCGACACACTGAATCATGTCCTTTTGTCAGAGCTGTTCAGCGGTGTGCCAGGGTAAAAGCAGTAGCCTTACATTGGTTCCGTTCTTACCTGGAGGGTAGGACATTTGTGGTAAAGATTGGGAATTATTCTTCTTCTGCTGCTCCTGTAACTTATGGGGTACCTCAGGGCTCTATTTTAGGACCATTACTTTTTTCCCTTTACATGATTCTCCTGGGATCTATATTTAATAAATATGGCATTTCATATCATACTCATGCTGATGATGCAGTTGTATCTTCCTTTTAAAGCAGGAAGTAATGAGGCTGAACATTTTCTGCTGGATTGCCTTGAGGAGGTGAAATGTTGGATGAACTAAAATTTTCTAACGTTAAATGACAAAAAGACCGAAATTGTAATTTTTGGCAAAAAAAGGTATGTTGTGTTCGCCAGTAAAAAGTGTATGGTGCAGTTTTCAACCTGTATAAAAAGTCATGCCACTAACGTAGGTATTTTTGATTCAGATCTCAAATTTGACCGTCCAATAAATACAGTGGTAAAGAATAGGTTCTTTCAATTAAAAAGGATTGCAAAATTGAAATCAGTTCCATCAAAGAGTGATCTTGAAAAAGTTATACATGCTTTTATATCTTTGTGCCTGGATTATTGTAATACATTATATGCAGGGGTTTGTCAGTCATCCATGCCGAGGTTACAACTTGTTCAAAATGCTGCAGCCAGACTGCTGACCAGAGGTGGACAAAGTACACAACTTCATTACTTGAGTGAAAGTATATATACTACTGGTCAAATATTACTCCGTTACAAGTGAAAGTTGTAAAGGCAGATTTTTAACTACGTAAAAGTACAGAAGTACTTTCTTTTTTTTTTTAAAGTACTTAAGTATCAAAAGTAAATGTCCTTTTTTATGTCAATGCATTTTATTATTGTTGCATTGTTGTATGAATGCAAGCTGTGCCATCATGGTGGTTTAAGCCAGTCAGTGATGCTCCATCTAACATGTTAGCATACAACTACCTTGAACTCATTTCAATACTTATTTAAAAGTTACAAAGCTCTTTTCAAATTTGAAATCATTGAACTTCACGTGACCCTACAAGAGTGATTACTGATAGGCTGTCTAACACCTGCAAAAAAAAAAACTAGAGAGAAGAAAAAATCATCCACTGACATTCAAAGCTGCTACATAAAAAACTTTCGACTCGAGTACCTTGATAGAAAAGTATGATATTTGTCATTCAAATGTAGTTAAGTTAAAGTCATAAGTATCCAAAAAATAATAATACTCAAGTAAAGTACAGATACTCAAAACATGTACTTAAGTACAGTACTCAATTAAATGTACTTCGTTACTGTCTACCTCTGCTGCTGACAAATACTAAGAAGAGAGACCATATAACTCAACATATAAAACAATGAATTGAGTTCAAAATTTTGTTATTTGCTTTTAAAGCCATCCATGGTTCGACTCCATAGTACATCAGGGATCTTTTAAACATTCAGTCCTCTGCAAGATCTCTAAGATCAAACTCATTATGCTTAAGACTCCACGCACACATCTTAAGTGTAGATTTTCAGTTGTGGCCCCTCGATTATGGAATGATCTTCCTTTTTTGTGTGCGTTCTTAAGACCTAATTGTACTCACAGGCGTATGTTGGTTTTATATGCATCTATGTTTATTGTTCTTATGTTGTTATGTTAATCCATTTTCTTATTTTATTCATTGTTTGTGTATGAAATGTGTTTATTTTCCTGTACAGCACTTCGGTATGCTTTTATAGCTTTTTAAATACTTTTATTTATAAATGCTTTATAAATACATGAAAGAACAGCATTTTTTGAAACAGAAATCTTTTTCTTGACATTATAAATGTCTTTACTGTCACTTTTGATCAATGTAATCGATCCTTGGGGATTGTAAAAAAAAAAAAAAAAAACCCTCTTGGCTAATAGAAGAAACACAAACTTCAAAACTGAGTAATTTGTATTATAGGACAATAGAGTAGATTGTATTTGTACATTTGCATGACATCTGTTTTGTTGAAGTGTCATTTTTCATCAGGCTATAAAAGGAATTCTTTTCCATTTTTTTGGCACAGCATAGAGGAGGTATCCTTGATTAAACTGCTGTTAACTCTCTATATCTTAATATCATTTTAATGGCAATCAGCCTTTTAAAAAGTTTTTTAGTTGTTAATGCTACTTTGGCCATTTTATGGGGGTTTATGTAAGTGTTATGTTCGTGTAAAGTTGTAGCACTGATCCATTATTTTGATACTAAAGACAGTTTTACTATATCCAAATTTATAACACTTAAGGCTGTAACTGTTTTAAAGGCTGAATTAAGGCTTTGAATAAACTCACTAGATAGTCTCATATTCTTTTGGCCTTTGTACAACATTCACCATATAATCTTACAAAAGAAGCATGTGAGGTAAATTATAACTGGGTCTTCTACCTAGATAATCAGGGTCGCAGTGGTCAGAAATACCATTTTTGTCCTCTGTATTAGAACGCCTTTCCTGAAGACACATTTTAGTGCTGAAACACTGCTGACTGGAGGAGACAAAAATTACATGGGGTTGTTTGCGAAAAGCTCAAATAGGTGGATAAAAGCAGCTGGCTGATAGAAACTGACAAGCCTTTTTGTGTGGCTGTAGAACATTACAAAAACAGTGGTTGGTTGATTTAGCCACAATTTGGTCAGATGGGCTACTGGAGATAAGAAGAAATAGCCCAGCTGCTTCCAGCATTGCATTGTGCTTTAAGTGCCCTTCTGACTGTGCTGTGTTTCATGTTGACCCAGACACTGTAATGTTTCTCTTATTTGTTTTTACAGTGGATTAGTCTGGTTTAGTTTGGGGGGTAGCCAAGTCATGGGGTCATGGTTAATGGATACGTACAGTAGTCATTAGGCAGAAGTAGGCAGTTTTCATGAAAACAAGGCTGTACACAGTGTGTTCAATATGTTAAACTGTCGGTTCTGTTCCTGTATCAGTCACTTTGACATATTTGTTTTATTGATTTGAATGATTAACACCCTGGTACACAACAGTACAATACATTGAACAGACTGGTCGGTAACACATTACAATACGGGTGCACTATGTAGGAATTGTGGGAGCAGACACAAATAAATTTTCCAGATGATTCGTTTAAACATAATTCCACACAAAACCCAACTCAACATTCCAGGGTCAGTTTATGGCCGGGCCCCTCTCTGCCCATAACGGTGGACAAAGGTTTGCTACATTTTGATTGGATCTTGGTGGACTAACACAAACAAACTGTCCAACGCCATCAGATAAAGATGCCAGACACCTCTTAAAGGCCAAGAAAACCACCTGTGGTACCAAGCCCAGGAAGGACAGGACTTATAATCAAACATCCTTCTACTGCATAATTCTATATCATGTATTTAATCAATACATGTGACCACTATGCTTAGACTCACTCACAATTCGTGAAATTCATGTAACTATTGAATGACTGATTGAAAATGTGCCTTTCTTGATATCAGTGTGATTGAATGATCATAATTCAAAAGATGGTTTGAATGAAATCTGTCTAGAATGTCATGTTCTTATAAAAATAAATCATGTTTAAATTTACTCACTGCTTAAAGCAGGAACATAAATGACCACAATTAACCTAATTTATGGGGAGGGTGTAAACACAGTCACCTCTGAACCAAAGATGATTTTCCAATTGGTCAATCCATCCAGGAGGATGGGCAAACAAATTTGAGTTTTAATCTCAGAACACGAACAAAGGAATCAGTTGAAGAAGACAATCAGTTCAATAATGTTCAAGTCAGTCTAAAGCAGAAATAGACGATCAGACAATCGAGGCAGACCAAGATCTGAGAAATGGGTTAATTTCATTCAAGCCATCAAAACTCTCCTCTTACTTTCCTTTCTTTTACTTAAGTATATTTTCTTTCCGTTGGGTCTCGTGTTCTAAGTTAAGTTTCGCCGCAAAGTTTCTCTCGACAAATCTACAGCAGAGCGCGCTTCAACTTCGAACACCGCCCACGAGACTTTCACCCAGCCACCAACACGCTACGTGATTGGCTTCCCAAGGCGTCGATCAAAAGACACAACAAGACCTTCAGAGAATTGAAAAACCGGGGAACCCCTGCAGCCAGGACCAAAGAAAAAGGGAATCCCCAAGACGACACGAGACACAAACGCAAGTAACCTCCAGATTCTAAACTGAACTGGTGCATTGATATCAAATTGAATAACCCCGCCTAAGAAACGATAGGAGGGTTAAATTAATGCTCGGTGGTTCATTCAGGTCACGTGTTATAAAAGCATTTATTGCTAGAAACTTGGGATTTCATCATTTCACTCTCTTAAAACTTATTCTTTCCTCAATTTCTTCCTTTCTGCAACGCGTGTGAATGTGTGTGTGCGTGTGTTTGTGTTAGATATTAGTTTTACGTGTTAGAGTAATCAATAAATTACTTCTTTTGTTTATTTCTAAAGATAAGTGTTCTTGTGTTATGTGCTTACAAATTGAATGTCTTAAACTGCTGATCTAAGTTACCTGGCTGTTAAATAGTGTTTCACTATTGTGTGGATATTAATATCCGCCGCAGAGTTGATAGTTACGGCCCGTTCAAATGAACGCTGGACGAGTCATTTGCTCAGTCGTAAAATAGACTCTTTCAAAATTCCCTATGAATTAATTCATTCATTCATTTGAGCTAAATAGACCTGTTTCCCTGATACAGAGTCTCTTACAACTAATATGCATTAATTCATGTTTAACTAATGCACAGATAATCATGAGTTAATGTATGACTCATGAAGAACTAAACCATTTATTAATGATTACTGCATCAGCAACTAATGAAGATTATATATGATTAATAGATTAAGTAATCAATAAATTGTTATTAGTTAAATGTGTCTAATAACATATTATATTAACTAATAATGTAAATGAATGTGTTAATTAACACAATGGGTCAAAGCCATGCATTTCAACTTCTAGTTGTCTGCTTTAATTAATCATTAGCTAACGATTTGCAAAGGTATCATTATGTTATGACTTTACTTGTTGAGGCACATGACTATTAACTAATTCAAAATTAATTCAAAACGCATAACCACAATGACATATTACTTAACAATTAGTTAACAGTCATGTGCCTCAACTAGTAAAGTCATAACATAATTATACCATTGCAAATCGTTAGCTAATGATTAATTAAAGCAGACAACTGGAAGCTGAAATGCATGGCTTTGACCCATAGTAGTAATTAACATATGAATTTAGACTATTAGTTAATACACTCACCTAAAGGATTATTAGGAACACCTGTTCAATTTCTCATTAATGCAATTATCTAATCAACCAATCACATGGCAGTTGCTTCAATGCATTTAGGGGTGTGGTCCTGGTCAAGACAATCTCCTGAACTCCAAACTGAATGTCAGAATGGGAAAGAAAGGTGATTTAAGCAATTTTGAGCGTGGCATGGTTGTTGGTGCCAGACGGGCCGGTCTGAGTATTTCACAATCTGCTCAGTTACTGGGATTTTCACGCACAACCATTTCTAGAGTTTACAAAGAATGGTGTGAAAAGGGAAAAACATCCAGTATGCGGCAGTCCTGTGGGCGAAAATGCCTTGTTGATGCTAGAGGTCAGAGGAGAATGGGCCGACTGATTTAAGCTGATAGAAGAGCAACTTTGACTGAAATAACCACTCGTTACAACCGAAGTATGCAGCAAAGCATTTGTGAAGCCACAACACGCACAACCTTGAGGCGGATGGGCTACAACAGCAGAAGACCCCACCGGGTACCACTCATCTCCACTACAAATAGGAAAAAGAGGCTACAATTTGCATGAGCTCACCAAAATTGGACAGTTGAAGACTGGAAAAATGTTGCCTGGTCTGATGAGTCTCGATTTCTGTTGAGACATTCAGATGGTAGAGTCAGAATTTGGCGTAAACAGAACGAGAACATGGATCCATCATGCCTTGTTACCACTGTGCAGGCTGGTGGTGGTGTAATGGTGTGGGGGATGTTTTCTTGGCACACTTTAGGCCCCTTAGTGCCAATTGGGCATCGTTTAAATGCCACGGCCTACCTGAGCATTGTTTCTGACCATGTCCATCCCTTTATGACCACCATGTACCCATCCTCTGATGGCTACTTCCAGCAGGATAATGCACCATGTCACAAAGCTCGAATCATTTCAAATTGGTTTCTTGAACATGACAATGAGTTCACTGTACTAAAATGGCCCCCACAGTCACCAGATCTCAACCCAATAGAGCATCTTTGGGATGTGGTGGAATGGGAGCTTCGTGCCCGGGATGTGCATCCCACAAATCTCCATCAACTGCAAGATGCTATCCTATCAATATGGGCCAACATTTCTAAAGAATGCTTTCAGCACCTTGTTGAATCAATGCCACGTAGAATTAAGGCAGTTCTGAAGGTGAAAGGGGGTCAAACACAGTATTAGTATGGTGTTCCTAATAATCCTTTAGGTGAGTGTATAATATGTTATTAGGGAATTAATACAACATGACACATTTAACTAATAACAATTTATTGATTACTTAATCTATTAATCATATATAATCTTCATCAGTTGCTGATGCAGTAATCATTAATAAATGGGTTAGTTCTTCATGAGTCATACATTAACTCATGATTATCTGTGCATTAGTTAAGCATGAATTAATGCATATTAGTGCACCTGTATTGTAAAGTGTTACTGACTGGTCTTCTGTAAAGATTGTACGTTATGGTGTCTATTTTGGTGCCTATAAGATTTGTACGATTCTAAGTGAGACATGTTGAAATTACAATTTAGGTTTAACCCCAGATTTTTTGGATGTATTAGGGTTGACTGGTCAATGCAAAATATATGTTTTGCAAGAGAACATTTCCAGAGGTTTATTAAAAATACATCATTTTTGGTGTGTTTGTACCATAGACTGTTATTTTATTAAATATCAAAAATCTAAAAGGCGTGCATCATACCTGAGACCTAGATGAACACTTTACATTTGGTTTTATGACTTTAAGTCATTCTCTTCAAATGCTATTGAAGTTAGAAACGTGTATACCAATGTCTTATACATGTAACTTTGGAGACCCTAAATTCGCGAATATCGAACGACCAGCGTCAAGCCAACTTTATGCCAGTTACATCAGATGCGCTATGGTTCTGCGGTTATCTTTGTTTGAAACTATTTTCGCTGCTGAAACAGAACAAACACACTGTATGACATATGATATATGCGCAACGCGATTTTAACAGATGCCTTTTGAGAAGACTACAATAAAATTAAACCCGCCAAAGTGGCTAGTGGGAGTGACTGTGTTACACGCCACAGCTGAAATCCACCAGCAAATGGCGGGTTGACGGATGTTAATGTCAAGCCCTGGATATATTGATGTATATGTTTACTATAATTAGGATAAAATGACAGAAGATCCATGCATATGCACTTAGACATTAGTGTTGTTGTAAGAGAGTTTATTTTCTAAACATCCACAGGACCAAGTTCATAGTTAGGGTTGGGTATCGTTTGAATTTTATCGATTCAGATTCTGAAACACTAACATTTTTCAATGCTTTCAACAAAAAAAATGGAGTAACTAATATAAATTTAAATCATTATTAAAGACAAGTAAACAGTAATAAAATAAAAACAAATAAACAAATTAGCAATAGCACAAATAAATAGCTACAACTGAAAGAAGGTACAAAAAATTATAATCAAATGCAAAATAACACTACATAGTTTTCTTTTTATAAATAAAATATAGATTAATCCTTATTAAAAGTTCCAAAAGTTACTCAGTCAAGATCATAAAGTGATTTTGTTCTTTGATTAATGTTAATGACACCGACTGCAGCAGGTTTATGAGGCTACTGTCACTTTAAGACTTCATGCAGGATCCACTATACTGACATGCGTTTTCTTTTTTGTGCTTTCAAGATCAAGAAGACACGTAAGAGAACTCAATTCAGTATTGTAAGGGTGGGTCGCCTACAGTGGTTCAGGCTGCAGGGTTGCCGAAAGACTAAAGAAACGTTATGAGCAAGATGGTAGAAAACTGTACATTTCTCGTCTATTACCACCCACTGCAACTTATACCAACGACGGAAATAAGCGCAGTTACAATAGCTAAATATGTGGGAGAGCGTTGCTATAGTGTGACTATATTGTATTGCAATAGGTAGCACTTCAAAGTCAATACCAAATCAAAATTAGTTAGCACATAATTTGTAATTGAAAGAATTTAATGACAAAATCTGGTTATGGTTACACTTAAAATAGTTAAAAAATAGATGTATAAGATGATAAAAACTTATACCATTAATCGTACCCAGCATGAATAGAATGTTACCTGAGGGATTGAAAGAGAGAGAGAGAGAGAGAGAGAGAGAGAGAGGGAGAGACAAAAAGAAGAGAGCAAAGAAGAGAAGAGCCAAAGAGAAGGCCCCCAAGAAGAGAGGGAGAATAGAAGAGAGAGAGCAACAGTTACAATCTTCTTTTATCCTTCCTTGACCATGTAACTCAAACACTATTGTGAGTCATTCAAACTGACCAATCAGACCAAACTTCCCCCACTGTACTACAGGGGTGACACACCTTTGGCCTACAGGCCTTCAGAATCTCTTTGTCTTTAGAAATTCAAAATGGCCTTTCTGATAAGAAAGAGGGGGGTTGAAAACAGTAAAGCAGTATGTCTTTGTTCAATTTCAAATATCAAATATCTTTGATTATTTTCAATTCTACAGTATCGCACAGTGAGAGACAGCTCTCTGTATGCTCGCTTTGGATGTGTGCGCAAAGAAAACAACGCGTGGCACGAGTGCCGAATTAAGTACTCTTTTGTGTTTTCTTGAGCTTGAAAATGGTTTGAAATCACATTAAAATGCGATTTAAATCACATTCAAATTAAAAATGTATTTTAATATAAGTATCCCATTCCTGACCTTAAGTATCCGATTCCAGAAATGGAATCTGTTTTAGATCACCAACCCTATTCATGAAAGACTTGTTATTAATAGTTGTTATTAATAGACATTTCTATAAAAGAAACAAAATTAGGCAATTATCAGCTGAAATGTGCTTGCTTACAAATCAAAAGATAGTCTGCAAATAAGCCAGCCCCTTCTATGAGAGCTAAATCCCTGTTGTACAGGAAAGCCAGAAAGTTCCACAGAAGAAACTCTAAGTCTAATTTCCTAATCTTGTTACATAATGACTCAGTCTATCAGTGATATGGTCCTGGGGTGTGATTAGCACTGCAGCTAAATCAATCGTGTAAATCCAACTTCTGACTTTTTCCTCACTATTTTATGCTCCTACTTTAATTAAACAGTTCAAATGATCTTTCAAAGGAGAGATATTTTAGTTTTGTCTTTCCACCTTTAACTTCACAACAGTTACTGGAAGATGGTAAACAATTTTTCCTGCTCTGATTTGTTTTGTAGTTGTTGTTGTTTTTCAAAGCTCTGCATATGCCTGTTTGGGTGAGATAGGAGAGAACCAAGCAGAAACACATCTCTGTGCTATCTCTGCCTGCGACATATGTGCCGAAAAGGGGCTGTGCGTACAATAAGCCAGTATTCGCCGGTGGAAACCTGCCTGCTGCCTCCCGCTCACCTCGGTACTACACAGAGGTTGACAAACGAATGAATGGAATAAAAACATATTGGTGCTGGGGTAAATGGAAATAGAAAAAAATGTAAGGGAAAAGAAATGGCAGGAGGGAGGTGTGTGTGATGCGTGATAAGGCAGGTCGAAAGCTTTGAGTTGAGCTGAGCAGGACAGTGAACCGTGTAAGTGTGTGTGTGCTTGCTTTTAAGGGTCTGCGGCAAGGTGAGTCATGCCTTGCAAGATCTTTCTCAGCAGAGTTTTAGCCCAGAAATGATTCCAATCTGAACAGACTGGGGTCAGATGCTGCATTTTAAAATAGATATTATTTTTTATATAATATTATGGTATATATAAAAAGATTCATCTTGAACTCTGTCATGGAAACTAGCATGTATAAACCGTAACAAACATAAACAATTTAATAATCAATTAAAAAGGAATTTATATCTGTATATTATGCTGGACCAGCGCGGTTTGGAAAATGGATGAATGGATGATTCAGCTGTGGGCGCCATCTCCTGTTGAGACACGGGGATTCATTCAGCGCGCAACTCTCACAGTGCATTATGGGTATTCTCTAGCCGCTCAGCGTATATATCAGTTGTACACTCGTTATTGCAGTGCATTGTGGGGTTAAATGAGTGCTCTCAATAATGTCCACTGTGGTTTCTACACCACTAAAAATGGCAGTCCCCTCAAATAATGCCCTATTTAAGGGTATAGGGGGCAATTTTGGACACAGCCTTGTTTCTCTGCTCTTTACTCCTGATTTCTCTCAACATGGGGACAGGAGACGTGTCAGTCAATAAATGGGAAAACAAAGTAACTTATGAGTTACTTATCCGATAAAGTAACTCAGATATTTGTTATATATGTAAAAAAAAAAAAAACGAATGTGATTATGTAACTTGCGTTAATTGTAATTCTTGCATCAGTACAGGAATTGAGACGCACCTAGTGTAATGGTTTCCCATAATTTTCTGTTCTCTCTACAGTCTCTATGGGGCTAAATGTTAAAAAAAGAAAGAAAGAAAGTTACAGAGATACTCAAATTCATAGTGACGATTCCAGGTGTTTCTCATTTAACGCAACATTCAGATGCAAAACTTTCAAAAAGATGTGCTGAATCAGAAGATATCCTTCTTAGGAGAGCTCCACCTGGGATGTTACTGGCTCCAGATTTGTTGTGTTTCAATAATAAAATTTAATGAGCAGTATCATGCCCATCACAAAAAAAAAGACAGCTCAAACAAAAGCTAATTTCCATTTGGAGCTTGTGAAAGCTCATCTGAACCGCAATTTGTTTTAGCATTGTCTGGAGCCCTTGCCTCCTTCTCTGGCTCCTTTTTGCTCTCCAAGCTCACCACGCCATCTGCTTCTCTCCTGTGCCACTTCTCATGATGACAATAGGACAGGGACCTGTTTTAATAATCCACGAAGCTAGTAGTTTTTTCCCTTCGCTCGAAAAATGTTAAATTTTTCTTTTGTTTTCAACAGTGTCCTTGCCATGTATGAGTCTCCAGCTGTGTCATCTGTTACAAAGAATAACAGGAAGAAACAACAGAAGAGGAAACAATAACAGGAACGACAAAGATGTAGATGCTCCTTGCAGGGTTGTTTGATGTGCCATAGAAACCCATCAAGTTGAGCCCAATAAAGCAAGAGTAACAGTCTCTGGTTGTGTGTCTCAGAGAGACAGCCCCTGGTGGGCAGACCGAAGGGGTATGAGGGCCATTGTGCAGTCATGAGAGCTAAAAAGCTTCTTCACATGTGAAGATAATATTCTGCTATAATTCAGTGTCACATGGGGGACTTAAACCTGCTAATTCTGTGCAACCTCCTGTTGCATGGAATGATTGTGCTCTGATCAATGTAGGCAAATTACCATGGATGAGAGATCCACTATGTTTTGGGAAATATAAGGACTGTTGCTGGCGAGCTCAGTTAAGAACATCATTATAATCAAATGGAGCTTGATGTAGACGTGGCAAAAACTCTTGTAAATGCAACAAATGCTGTCACAGAAACCGTTATTCTTTCTATTTTGTTTAAACTACAGTACAAACAAAAATATAATATAGAGAACATTAAAGGGTTCTATCAGGCGCTTCATATGGGGTTCCCATCATGGGATCATTGTATGGATTATTGTAATTTTAATTATACTTTTTTAATTTTTATTAAACAACTCATAACTGACCAAAGGAAAGCCGGTAGGATGAGGGAACCCGGTGGAGCTGCAAGGCAGAGGGTCTCCGGTGGAGCCCCACTTCTGGGGTGAGAGTCAGCTCTGTCATCTTCTCCTCGGGTTCTGGCTGACATGTCGTAGCGGTGGAAGCTCTCCATCTGCGGGGGGCTCACATTAATTCTCTGCAGTCGATGGTGGTGATTTGGGCTCTGGGTCTGGCTGTGTCCTGGATCGGGCAAAGACACTCTCCAGACACCGGATGATGGCTTCTTTCCAGTTCAGTCTGGTGGTGTCTGGGAGGTCAATGGGGTGATGGTAATTTGCCCCGATCCAGAACAGTGACTTCAGGGTCTCATTGTCGAAGGGGCAGGTGATGGCGCCACATGATGTTTTGAGCCACAACAGAGAATCACGCTGCATACTCCATTTTAGGTCGATTGTTCTGTAATGCTCAGATCCATAGAAGACGAAGATGATTATAAAATAACAATTTATTACGAACTCAGAATATCAAGCCAACATGTGAGACAGTGTGCTAAGCACAAACAACAACCGACAATTAACAGAACAAAGGGAAGAACTTAAATACACAGTGATGATTAACTAAAAGACGAACAACTGTGATGATTAATGTAGGTATCCATGGTGACTGATCAGTGGCGGGAAAACAAAGACAAAGAAACACATGAATGAAAACAAACTAAAAGTCCATGAACTGAACTAAATAGAACATAACTGTTACATATGGCATTTATCCTTATATAGAACCTTCTTGGAATAAAGGATTCTTTAAAAAGCCAAAAACCCTAGGGTTCGACATTGAATCTCATTGAACCTTTATTTTCTAAGACTGTAAGACTAGGTATTGATACAAAATGTCCTGATTCAATTAGATTCAGATTCTGACAGAGTGATTCAAAATGGTAAGTTGGTTTTTGAACTATTCAATAAAAGAACTGGCTCATCAAAGTAATTCGTTTCAGGAATCAAGCCTCACTGGTCGTGCTGTATGTTTTTGATTCATTAAAATAATTGGTTTATATGAGGTTTATATGAGTCATTTAATGAATCAGTCTACACGGTTTGTGCTGTATGCGTTTGGTTCACTAAAAAGAGCTGATTCATGAGAGGCATTTGTTTGTGATTCGTACAACAGTATGTTTGTTTTTTGTGTGCTGCTTTGAAGTACAACTCAATAGAAAGACATTTTTGTCTGTATTTTTGCGGTGCACGGTCTTCACATTCTCTACAATGAAATCTGTGGTGAACTAACATTCACAACTAAAGATTCAGTAACGGTGAGTGCGTGCAGTAAACACCTTTACAAGGAAATCTAATTAATAAAATATTAATATTAAAGTGCAACAACTGATGCATTGTTATCTGTGACGTTTATAAACTGAAATATTTGAATTTTCTAATTGCTGACTGTTGTACACACATGTTCCCTGACAAATGTTGTCTGTTAATGCAGTTTCTAAAATTAATGATGATGCACTGAGCGACTTTATCTGAAGCCAGACAATTTTTTCACCTGCCCAACCAAAACAGATTCATTTCAGTTCCAGTGGCTGTTAGCGCTCAGAGAAGGTCAACTGCCGACCTTTAAAACCCAGGTACAACAAATCTAACACCTCTCTGTACATCTCCCAGCAGGGTATAAAGAGCACTGTTGTTTTTGAAGGCTTGTGTATGTGTGCAAGAAAGATAGAAGGTGTATGTGTGTGAGTATCCATTTTTCCAAATGTAGTTAATCTAAAATGCTTAAAGGTTTAGCTATTTAATTTCCAGTAACTAACTGATTGTCACATACCCTTGCGTGAATATGAGTCATGAGTTTTGAATAAAAGGAACATAATAGACATCCTTTTGACCTTTACTGAGCTCTCATTCTTTGTTATAAATGTTGGATTTTGAAGATATTCTTAGTATATGCTTATAATAACCATCTTTTGACATGCATGACTTTTTCTCATTGAAATTATGTATTGACATGTTCTTGGAATAGCTTGTATGTGTTACTTGTCCATCATCTATGGGTCTGTTTTAGATTATGTAGTGCCACTGGTCTATAAAATTACACAGCATAGGATACACTCTATGACTGTGTGTTACTGTTGTGTGTGTATGTCCTTGAGACTGCTTTTAAAAAAGACACTGAAGTAAATATCTTTGTCAGTGCACTATTATGAGAGTGCATTCTGTTTGTGAGATATATTCGGTAGGTAGTACTCTCAGGAATAGTTGCCCTCCAAATTAAAATTCTGTAATTTACTCATGTCAGTACAAACTCGTATATACTTGGAAAAGTGATCAGATTAACACACCTGTTTACCGTAATTTTGACCAAACCTATCCTGGATTACTGATGAAATTCCATACTCTTAACAGTGAGATTTAAGAGTAAATTCATGGGTCATAGGCATGTGTGTAATACCCAGAGATTTGGCCTGGTCATTGCTTTAAGTGGATTTCCACTCATATGGGCTGTTTGTCTATTGGAGTGGCTGTTGTTTTGGATGCGCTCCATGGAGGATACAAATTGCATTATTCACGGCATGCAGGCCAGTAATGGCAGCAATGAGCGATGGGCTCCTTTTTGCTACTGACAGGGAAGGTTGAGAGAGGAGCTTAGTACAATTACCTCAGAGTCTCTGCTCCATCATGCTGCTCTACAGCTAAACCGAAGCAGGTCGCTGGAGGCTTGCCCCGAGGGTTGGAGGTGTTTGAACAGGTGTTTAGAAGTTCATATCCCAGGTGAAACCTCTCTCTGAAGTAGAAAAAAAAAAGTTCTGGTAGTAGAAATTCTCTACATGAGCTGTCACTTTTGAACATCTTGTTTTGCCCAGATTTTAAAAGTTTCTACGAGTCATTTTAAATGACAAAACGGTCCACTAAATGTTTGAATTTGTGAAACCAAACTACTTCAAATCTATCAATCAAAAAGAGAGATGTTTTTTTTTTTTATCCCATTTCAAAAAGTCATTTTCTTGCATCATTGATATATATAATGTCATTGTTTATTAACACATTTTATATAGACCTAGACCACACAAGTATTTTTATGTAGAACTGATTTTAGTATATACATTTTTAATAAATTATTATTAAAAAAATCAGTTCTATATACTGTGTATCAGGCATAACATTATGACCACCGACAGGTAAAATGTGAATGACAAGGATTATCTCTTTATCACGGCACCTGTTAGTGGGTGGGATATATTAAGCAGCAAGTGAACATTTTGTCCTCAAAGTTGATGTGTTAGAAACAGGAAAAATGGGCAAGCGTAAGGATTTGAGTGAGTTTGACAAGGGCCAAATTGTGACGACTGGGTCAGAGCATCTCCAAAACTGCAGCTCTTTTGGGGTGTTCCCAGTCAGCAGTGGTCAGTCTCTATCAAAAGTGGTCCAAGGAAGGAAGAGTGGTGAACTGGCGACATGGCCAGCCATGGCTCATTGATGCACGTGGGGAGCGAAGGCTTGCCCCTGTGGTCCAAGCAAACAGACAAGCTACTGTAGCTCAAATTGCTCAAGAAGTTAATGCTGGTTCTGATAGAAAGGTGTCAGAATGCACAGTGCATCGCAGTTTGTTGCATATGGGGCTGCATAGCCGCAGACCAGCCAGGCTGCCCATGCTGACCCCTGTCCACCGCCGAAAGCGCCAACAGTGAGCATGTGAGCATCAGAACTGGACCACGGAGCAAAGAAAGAAGGTAGCATGGTCTGATGAATCACGTTTACTTTTACATCACGTGGATGGCCGGGTGTGTGTCGATTACCTGGGGAACACATGGCATTTTCTTGCATCATGGATATATATCATGTCAATGTTTATTAACACATTTTATATAGACCTAGACCACACAAGTAAGTATTTTTATGTAGAACTGATTTTAATAATAAATATATAAATTATTATTATTATTATAAAAAAAATAAGTTCTATATACTGTGTATATACTGATTTTTAGTATGTATATACTAAAGTATGTTTAGCATGTATATACCATAACCGAGTCTGCATAAAAAGGGTGGTCTGGGGTACGGTTCATGTAAACTTCGGTAAGGTTCGCTGCTGATATGAGCGCAATCATACTAAATTGTGGAAGTGAACCGCTATTGATGATCTATGATTCGATAAAACTGTGTGTTCTCACTCACTTTTCTGACAAGCGTAACTCACATGCTGCAAGCAGAGGAAATGTATGTCTAATTTCAGGTCGCCTTTAACTGAAATGGACTCCCAAGTTCTTTAGAACATTTACAGTACATTCATAGCAGATAGACACAAGTGCAATTATGTACTGATGCTTTGAAAATGACCAAAGGTTCAAAAAAAGTGCGTCGTCATTACCAAGCAACAAGGGTAAACAGCGGCTGCTTTGATGATGCAAACGCACTGCACTTCGGCACCAAATAATATTATGTGAACACAGTCCAGCAGACGCAGGGGGAGGGGTAACAATCAAACTCCAAAATCTTGTGGAATGTGATGTCATTACTGTCCCTGTTGGTGAAATGGTCACTTGTCCCAATACTTTTGTCCATAAAACAGATATTTGGTTTGAGTTAGTTTAAAATTGTATCCTAAATGTATGTATTATGTATTTTTGTATTTATATAAAATTGGGGCACAAATATGTTATATAATCATGGTTAGTTAAGGAGATCCAGCATCCTTAACACACACTTACACACACCTCTTGCTACGTCCATTTCAGCCATCATTTTAGGTGGCGAACTGGAGAGCATTATCCTATTATATTGACGAAACATATTGACTTATGAAGCTCATAATCTCTCGTGGCACGACGGGGATACAGGAATCATTCAGGCGCAGTGTGAGCCACACTTTAATGAAGTCATTTATCTCTGATCTACAGCTTTGCACCTTACCCTCCAAATGAGCCAGTGTAAGAGTGAGACACATTGGTCAAGAGTGCTGGATGAAAAATGAGGAAATAATTCACAGCGGAAACGTCACTTCAAAATGATTGGCCTTTTCCTCATCTTGGGGTCCTATACAATTATATCCTGATTAAATGATATTAGAATAATTTCTCTATGTGTGAGGCTATAAATGGTTTGCTAGTCGACCAAGTTTAAGTCACAGCAAGTAAATCTCACCCAAGGGGCAGACGGTGGAAGGTTATTTCTAAGTACAAGGTGCATGACTTGGCATCAGAAGCAAATGAATAGGCTACTGTGAGTTATTAATCTCTATTACCTCATACTCCCATAATGTTGCTCATTACACACATTCATTTCTATCTACTGGCCTTTTTTCTCCTTGTCCGAGAGGCTTTTGTGCACGATAAAGAGAGAGATGACTGGTAAATTTCAGTGCTATCTTGTAAATCCTGTTCCCTCTGCATTCCTTTATGAATAATGCATACAGAGGAACTCTGACTTTTTCTGATATTACCTATAGCCAAAATGATTATGCAGAGTTGGCAAAATAAATAAATATTCAGAATATTATAAATGGACACCAGAGGCGCGGATAACTTGTGTGCATTTATCATGGAATGGAACACTGAATGAACATTTCTTATCCCCCAACTCCCATTAGATTTTTGTTCTCTGTGTGATTTGTGCGAATTAAAAACGTAATGCCTCAGCAGTTGTGTGCAGAATCGTTTAAAATGTAATTACTCTGCAGTTGACGGTCGGTAGGATGAAGGACAAATGACAGTATTAGTGGAACCCAGTGCTCAAGGAGCGGCTGGTGGGAAGTTAGCATGTCAGCCTCATTAACATGGGACTGAATGTACAATTTGGGATTTGGGATTACAAATTATTTGCAATCCAGTACTAATTTTTTTGTCACCTCAAAGTTATAAGACAATATCATTATTTATAGCTTTATCTGAAAAGAATGATGAGATGAATGGGGCTTTTCTGTGCAAGAGCATGTTTGGAATGTTTTTAGCTCGTTGGTAAGGTGCTAGAACGTTGTTAGGGTGTTGTTGTTGCTGTATCTCAAGTCTCTGGGTCAAGGGTAGGGCTGCATGATTTGGGGACGATTTAAATCCACAGCAAACCTGGATTTAAAAATAAACTCAGTTGCAGTTTTTATCAGGGAAAAAAACACAATTAGGTTTATCCTGATAAAAACTGCAACTGAGTTTATTTTTAAATCCAGGTTTGCTGTGCTTCTTCTAGGGCTGCACACTTTGTCCAATATTTTGTGGTTATATATCAATATGGCTACAAAGTGATTAATTAAAAAAAAAAAATAATAATAAAATTACTAATAAAAACAAAATATTACTCTTGTAATATTTCACTGCAAAATAAACACAAATTATACAATAATTTTATTTTACTATTTACTATTTAACTTTTCTATTAGAATTTCTTCTTTTTTTTTTCTTAATTTTATTTTGATGGTAAAAGCTTCTATTTTGTTAATACGTGCTTCTCATTACAAGTATGGGAAAATTGAGCTACTCACGTGTATAAGTGTTAACTGTCGTAGGCCGGTAAGAGCTGTGCGTGTGTCCACCTCCCACGCCGGAGACCATGGTTCATATCCCGCTAGGAGTGGAGCGAGTAGAACCGGTTACATTTGGTGCCGTGACCCGGATGGGAATAAGGTTTAGGGGGTTGAGTGTAACTGTCATGGGTCAGTAAGAGCTGTGCGTGTAAACCTCACTCCCCTGATCTCAATAGGCGCTCTAGCAACTGATGCTAGACGCTGTGGTCTTTAGCCTCCTTGTTAGAGAGCTCACCTTCCACGCTGAAGACCACTGTCCCGAATCCCTCTCGGAGTGGGTCGAGTAGACGCGCTTACATAAGAACACAGTGCCACGCTTTACTCTAAAATACGACGCAGTGCATATATTTATTAATTAAATCACAGTGAAATTTTATAATCACACTAAGCCATTTCGCTATTTAGGACAGGCAAATAAAAAAAAACAATAATAATGAAGTAAAAAAAATATATATATAATAGAGTTTTTCTATTCACATAAACTTTTAAAACATCCACGTTCCTTTTAGAGGCAGAAACACACAGTGTTTCCATATTCACAAAATGTGTCTGATATTATAACTGATGTATGTGTGCGTCTTTTGGTTTAGTCTGTTTAGTACTTCAATAGACTGGCACTTGTTATTGAGCTGCTCTGCAGGAATTGTTCTTCAGAAAGAGACCTGTCACAAAGTTCTTGTCTCATTGGATTGGACCAAGACAAGCACCGCAGTATGACACAAAACATTTCCCTAAGCCAATATATACCTCTCACATGTGTGTGTTTGACAGAAGATGCTCTTCCGCCACACAATATCTTAGATATAAATACTGTATTTGAGATTTTCAAAGCTATTACTGAAGACAGTATCTTTGTTTTGCACTGTATCTAGTGCATTAATGTCCCGCCGTGAATGAAATTAAAGATGTAAGTGGAGAGCACACGCTGGGGCAACTTGTCTACAGGATCCATACCTGATAGGCCTCTAATCTATTACCACTCTACAGATGCGGTCTGACCCCAGACACCTTTCTTCTTGCTAAACAATGCGATTGCTTTCTCACCTCAGACTGGGGACTCACTCATCCACATACAGAACAGCCATGTACACATGCCACACCCTTCCACATACACCTGCGTGCTCACATACTAAGGTTTGATGTGCTGATGCTGTCTGTATATGACTCGGGTATGATAAGCAAGTAATGAGATTACCTCGCTGGTTCCCTCAGACAACCTGTCACCATATTTAGTGAATGAGCTTCAGTTCTACTTAGAATGTTCAGCTGCCACTGCTGTCTGTGGTAACAATTTGTCTGTGGCTGTTGAGATGGTGTCTCATTAAAGGTCTGGTCATAGACAAGAGGCAATTGGTGTGAACCTGATCTTGTTGATTTGTCTTTGTCTTCTGCTCACCTTCACCTAAACTTTTCCTACCTATTTTTTCACATTATTATATAATTACAAAATACAGTCATGTGAAAATGAAAGGGCACCCTATTGAATTCTATGGTTTTACATATCAGGGCATAAAAAAAAATCTGGTCCTTGGCAGGTCTTAAAATTAGGTAAATACAACCTCAGATGAACAACAATACATGCCATATTACATTGTCTCAATCGTCAGCAAAGGAAAGACGTCAGCAATGATCTTAGAGAAGCTATTGTTGCTGCCATCAATCTGAGAAGGGTTATACAGCCATTTCCAAACAATTTGAAGTCCATTATTCTACGATAATGAAGATTATTCACAAATAGTCCTTCGGATGAGACGTTAAACCGAGGTCCTGACTCTTTGTGGTCATTAAAAATCCCAGGATGTCCTTCGGAAAAAGAGTAGGGGTGTAACCCCAGCATCCTGGCCAAATTTGCCCAGTGGCCTCTGTCCATCATGGCCTCCTAATCATCCCCATATACTGATTGGCTTCATCAGTCGGTCTCCTCTTCACCAATCAGCTGGTGTATGGTGGGCGTTCTGGCGCAATATGGCTGCTGTTGTATCATCCAGGTGGATGCTGCACATTGGTGGTGGTTGAGGAGATTCCCCCCTTCTATATGTAAAAGCGCTTTGAGTACCCAGAAAAGTGCTATATAAATGTAACAAATTATTATTAAAAATTGAAAACATTCGAGACTGTTGCTAATCTTCCTAAGAAGCAAAATTCAGCAAATTTACCCCAGGGTCAGACTGTGCAATGCTCAGATAAGTCCCAAAACACCCAAGAATTACACCTCACAGGCCTCAGTTAGCATGTTAAATGTTAAACAGTACAGTACAGTACAATTAGAAAAAGACTGTAGCATGGCATGTTTGGAAGGATTGCCAGAAGAAAGCCTCTTCTCTCTAAAAAGAACATGGCAGCACAGCATAGGTTTGCAAAGTTGCATCTGAACAAACCTCAAGACTTCTGGAAAAATGTCCTTTGGACAGACGAGACCAAAGTGGAGATGTTTAGCCATAGTGCACAGAACCACGTTTGGCGAAAGATAAACAGCATATCAGCACAAACACCTCATCCCAACTGTCCATCACGCTGGTGGAGGGTTGATGATTTTTGGCTTGTTTTGCAGCCACAGCACCTGGGCATCTTGCAGTCTTTGAGTCGACCATGAACTCCTCTGTATACCAAAGTATTCTAGAGTCAAATGTGAGGCCATCTGTCCAACAGCTAAAGCTTGGCCGAAATTGGGTCATGCAACAGGACAATGATCCTAAGATCACCAGCAACAGAATGTCTGAAAAAGAAAAGAATCAAGGTGTTACACTGGCCCAGTCAAAGTCCAGACCTCAACCCAATTGAAATGCTGTGGCGGGACCTTAAGAGAGCTGTGCATAAACAAATGCCCGCAATCCTCAATCAACTGAAGCAACATTATAAAGAAGAGTGGGCCAAAATTCCTCCAGAACGATGCAAGAGACTGATACTGTCATTCAGAAAACAAATCCTTCAACTTATTGCTGCTAAAAGTGGCTCTGCAAGCAATTGAATCATAGGGTGTACTTAGTTTGTCACCCATGGCTTTTCAATTTGGCTTTATTTTTGGATAACACTTTATTTTAAGGGTCCAGAATAATGCATTAGTTAAGCATTAATTAATGATTAACCTGTTCACAATTAAGCATTAGTTAAGCACGAACACACTAGTAATTAATGATTAACTTTACATTTTAAGGGTCCGGAATAATGCATTAGTTAACCATAAGTAAACTAGTAATTCATGATTTGCTTGTTCACAATTATGCATTAGTTAAGCATGGACACAATAGTAATTCATGATTAATTTAACATTATAGTAAGGGCATATTAGCCATTATTTACAAATTAATAAGCCATATATTTTTTTATGTAGTGATGTAATTATATTTCTGTGCCATTCTGTTAAGTTAACTGAACAATAAGCTAGTAATTATGTTTAGTTTCTTAGTTTCCATAAATGCACTGGGTGTATGTGTTTTGTTTTTTTTCTCTCAGTGACATGATTATTTCAATTTTATCAGAACACAAGTTACAGTGATGCAAACTAAAGATTTGACCACCTCTACTGACAGTATTCATCACAGTTTGATTGGTCAGCTCAGACCTTGCCACACTATCAACTCTTTATCTCTGTATCACATTATCACAGCCATTTCCACAACAGCATGCTGACAGAATGTGCATGTGACTGCCGGCTTATGCTATATAGTGTGTGGGCATGTGTGCACTAGGGATGGGGGTGGAGGTTTCTGAGTTTTTCTCCAGGGATGTCCCTTCTTCAGCAGTGCTCTCAGCTTTGCCCGGCGGGCATTGGTGAACCGTGGCATGGGGGTTAATCATATTGTCCTCTGACGTCTGTGCTGGAGCTCTAAGAGTGGAATGGAGGAGCATTTATGGCCTCTATGTGTGTTAGTGCCGCATGAGGGGGCCTGAGCAGCGCGTGGTCATCACAGATTGCACTCTTATGGTGCTCGGGAGATTACACTGGAGGAGAGGTTGTGGATAGAGGCAGAATTTTGCCTGAAGCGAGGAACGCTTTATTTTTTTAGAAGTTTAAAGTTCTCTCTAAGATCACTCCATCATGATGGAAGAACACATTATCAGCACATAATGCAATTGCATGTCAGCAAGAATTTACCACATATTGAACACAGTCTTAATTATAATTTATTTTTTGTATCAAAAGAAGCAGCAATTGATTTTTCTTGGTTTTATTCAAATTTTAACCCTCTTTTTTGACACCTTTAGAATTAAACTGCCTTTTTTTCCTGCTACTACACTTTTGAGTTATTTTTTACATTTAACATTGTTCATCAAACCGTTTTATTAAAAAAATATATAAGAATGTTTGATTATTTTTAACCCCTTTAAAGTTTAAAGGGGGGGGGGGGATCACACACAGTTTCTGTCTATCTCATGTCAATCTTGAGTACCTATAGAGTAGTATTGCATCCTTCATATCTCCGAAAAGTCTTTAGTTTTATCATATTTATAAAAGACAGATACGCTGTACCGAGTCTTTCCGAATAAAACCGAGCGGCTGGAGGCGTATCGTGTGGGCGGGGCTAAAGAGTCACGAGCGCGCGCAGCTAATGCGTTGAGAGCGTCTGAAAGCTGTGACATCCTTAGAAAACGTGGAAAAAACCTTGTCCTAAATAAATGATGGCTATCAAACAGATTCAGCCATACATATATGATCCAGAATCAGATCCAAAGGCTGAAATTGAAGTGGAGAAGCAGCAACAACGACTACAGCAGGCCGTCTCTATGTGGTATGTACTGTAACTGCATATATTTGCTTAGTGGCTTGTGTAAATTACTAATTTCTACTTTCATTATGTCGTCTTATTGCCCATTTTAAAAGGTGTTTTACTAAAGTTTTACTCACTGCCTGCAGTTCCAACGCATGGCCGTGAACCTTTATCTTTGGCACCGCTCCATCTTTCAGCATTAGACGATCGGCAAATCCAGCGTCGAACTGGGCCTGGTTTATAAAACAATCATAGCCGAAATGCAGGGAGCAAACAAAAACACTTACGCAACTCCGTTGCTGCAACGGAAAAACTCCATCCACTGTCCCCTTAACGCTGGGTTCTTTGGGAAGCTGAACAGGGTTGTCTTGCCCTGACAACCAAAAACACACTTCTTTGGTGACATTGTTGATTTCATGAAGTCTTGTGACCTGTTCAGCGCAGCCGACTATGTCCCTAAAGCCGAGCAAAGCACGTTGATGGCATGTGTGTCGGCATGTGCACGCGCGCCCTTCCAGGAGAACTGCCCGTACAAGGAAATGTCGCCCTTGTTGACGTCACATAGGCCCATACTCTAAAAAAAAAAAACTTTTTTTTCCAGAAAAAAAGTATTTTTGGCACAGAAATACTCCATCAAACGTCCAACTTATTTTTTGAAACTTTGGCCATGTTTAGCATGGGAATCCAAGTCTTTAACAATGTAAAAAACTCAGAATGCATTAAATAGCATTATACCCCCCCTTTAAAGGAACCGTTA
Source organism: Rhinogobio ventralis (assembly GCA_039654625.1). Lineage (NCBI taxonomy): Eukaryota > Metazoa > Chordata > Actinopteri > Cypriniformes > Gobionidae > Rhinogobio > Rhinogobio ventralis. Next base: position 12,360,833 of record CM077201.1, read on the forward strand.
ACAGCTGGCAAAGAAGAAATAATAGCTCAGTTACTGTACATTATGCATGATTAATATTTAATATGGCTCTTTAAACATCAATATTCTTATCTTGTTTTGTAAAAGATAAATCAGCAATGCCTGTTAAATCATTGAGCTTGCTATATCTGTGAGCTCTTAATATTTTGTGACAACAGATAATGCCTTTCTCTCTTGTGCTAGTCTTAACCTCACACTTGTTTAAACAGCGTAACACACATAACGCACACACTGAAATCACCAACTGTAGAACTGAAACCCATCCAAATTCACAGCATGCATGGGGATTTTCACACATGCCCAGTTTCATGACTGGACAGTAAGCTTGCAGCCAAAATGTGACACTGCCTGTATTGATTTACTGTCATTCACGCAGCAGGTGTGTAAATTGGCTGCAGAAGGGTAGCTGTCAAAGTAATGACATGCTGGGGATGCCAGGAGATCTCAGGGAGGCAAAAACGTGGCAAGGTTTTCAAAGAAATTTCTAGTAATTTTTGGGGCACAATCTATTTTGGTTTGTCTTGGGCAATCCAAGTTGTCCCTAACACACCCTATCCAAATGTTTTTTTGTTTTTTTTTTGTGTGCGTGAGTGCGTGCGTGTGTGTGTGTGTGTAATTAATACTCAAGCAAGGATCCATTACTCAAAAGTGGCAGCAAAGACTTTTACAAAAAAAAAAAAAATGCTGTTTGTTTTAACTTTATATTCATCAAAGAATCCTGAAAAAATGCATTATAGAGCACCAAATCAGCATAGAATGATTTCAGAAGGATCATGTGACACTGAATACTGTAGTAATGATGTTAAAAAAAATCTGCTTTTCCATCACAGCAGTACATTACTTTTAAAATATAGTCAAATAGAAAACAATTATTTAAAATGCTATAATAATATTTCACAATATTATTGTTTTACTGTAATTTTTGCTCAAATAAATTCATAAAAATCATTAAAAAATCTAACTTTTGAATGGTAGTGTACTGGTTCCCACTACAAATATATCTACAGGGAGTGCAGAATTATTAGGCAAGTTGTATTTTTGAGGATTAATTTTATTATTGAACAACAACCATGTTCTCAATGAACACAAAAAACTCATTAATATCAAAGCTGAATATTTTTGTATCAATATTTTAAGTAGTTTTTAGTTTTAGCTATTTTAGGGGGATATCTGTGTGTGCAGGTGACTATTACTGTGCATAATTATTAGGCAACTTCACAAAAAACAAATTTATACCCATTTCAATTATTTATTTTTACCAGTGAAACCAATATAACATCTCAACATTCACAAATATACATTTCTGACATTCAAAAACCAAACAAAAACAAATCAGTGACTAATATAGCCACCTTTCTTTGCAAGGACACTCAAAAGCCTGCCATCCATGGATTCTGTCAGTGTTTTGATCTGTTCACCATCAACATTGCGTGCAGCAGCAACCACAGCCTCCCAGACACTGTTCAGAGAGGTGTACTGTTTTCCCTCCTTGTAAATCGCACATTTGATGATGGACCACAGGTTCTCAATGGGGTTCAGATCAGGTGAACAAGGAGGCCATATCATTAGATTTTCTTCTTTTATACCCTTTCTTGCCAGCCACGCTGTGGAGTACTTGGACGCGTGTGATGGAGCATTGTCCTGCATGAAAATCATGTTTTTCTTGAAGGATGCAGACTTCTTCCTGTACCACTGCCTGAAGAAGGTGTCTTCCAGAAACTGGCAGTAGGACTGGGAGTTGAGCTTGACTCCATCCTCAACCCGAAAAGGCCCCACAAGCTCATCTTTGATGATACCAGCCCAAACCAGTACTCCACCTCCACCTTGCTGGCGTCTGAGTCGGACTGGAGCTCTCTGCCCTTTACCAATCCAGCCACGGGCCCATCCATCTGGCCCATCAAGACTCACTCTCATTTCATCAGTCCATAAAACCTTAGAAAAATCAGTCTTGAGATATTTCTTGGCCCAGTCTTGACGTTTCAGCTTGTGTGTCTTGTTCAGTGGTGGTCGACTTTCTGCCTTTCTTACCTTGGCCATGTCTCTGAGTATTGCACACCTTGTGCTTTTGGGCACTCCAGTGATGTTGCAGCTCTGAAATATGGCCAAACTGGTGGCAAGTGGCATCTTGGCAGCTGCACGCTTGACTTTTCTCAGTTCACGGGCAGTTATTTTGCGCCTTGGTTTTTCCACACGCTTCTTGCGACCCTGTTGACTATTTTGAATGAAACGCTTGATTGTTCGATGATCACGCTTCAGAAGCTTGGCTATTTTAAGACTGCTGCATCCCTCTGCAATATATCTCACTATTTTTGACTTTTCTGAGCCTGTCAAGTCCTTCTTTTGACCCATTTTGCCAAAGGAAAGGAAGTTGCCTAATAATTATGCACACCTGATATAGGGTGTTGATGTCATTAGACCACACCCCTTCTCATTACAGAGATGCACATCACCTAATATGCTTAATTGGTAGTAGGCTTTCCAGCCTATACAGCTTGGAGTAAGACAACATGCATAACGAGGATGATGTGGTCAAAATACTCATTTGCCTAATAATTCTGCACTCCCTGTATATATATTTATATATAATATTATAATAATATTTTTTCAACTGAATTACTGAAAGATTTTCAAGACCATTCTTGTGTTTTAACACCTCTGGAAGGGTTCAAGCGTTAAATGAGCGCATTGCACTGTAAAAAAAAAATAATAATAAATAATAATAATAATAATAATTGTTGAGAAAACATAAAAATCCAAGGCAACTTGATGCGTTCAGATTGTTTAAATTCACTTAACTATTGTCTTAATAATTGTACTAACAGTGCTTTGATTTGTCAATTTAATTTAGTTTGTTCACTAAATACAAAATGCTTCATTCAACCAATAAATTTGTCAAGACAACAACAGATTTGATGTTCAGCTCATTTTTATTTCGTAACCCAAATTAATTGTTTTGATAACCATATGTGACCCGTGCTGGGTAATTCGAGCTACAGGCAAAACAAGTGAAAAATGTCGATTTTGGGGTTTTCACAAAAATGTGTTCATTAAGCCCTCGTCTAGCGATCCCAATGCTCCAAATAGTAATTAAACATCTAAAAGTATCTTTATTTGTACATTTTCCTTTGTCCATGAAAACTATCTTACTCGCACTGACTGACAGATCCGACGCGCGTGCACAAACGCGCAATCCCAATATACACATATACACAGAATTATAGTAGGCCTATTTCAAAATATCTGTCATGACGAGTATTCACGCAAACATTATCTGTTATGTCTTATGTGAACATTTGGTTAACTGTTGGGGAAAAACATCTGATGTGTGACATTATTTTAGATCCGTGCAGTTCAGTAGGTCTTAATAGGCTGTCTGTTTCATTTAATGTTAATTAAACAATTGTGGTATCATGGAAAAATTATATATTATAAATAATATATAAAATATATATTTTTCCTATAGATATTTGGTTTTGATTTGGTGTGTGTCAAATTTGGTGTTATTACCAGAGATTTTAAGGTATGGTTGCTAGGTGATTTTGTTTTGGAAGCTTTAACTCAATTTTTCTCAAAATTGACTTCGCTGACTCTAGACTTCAAACAGGTGTAGCTCAGTCATCTTTTGTCCAATTCAAACAAATCATACATCATTTTGAAGGTTTTTTAATAAGGAATGAAAATCATGCATAGCTCTTATAGGAAACTTAATGTGTTAAGTGAGCTGTGATATCGTTGTTTGTAAAGGAACAATAATACAAAGAAAGATATCCAGGATATAGTTTTAAGTGGTTGAATATACTATAGGCCTCAACACTTGACACACAAACCTCAAGAACGGTGGCAATCAACAAATGTAAAAAGATGAGCTCTTTACATCACAACACAACAAATAACTAAAAAATAATGACAAAAAAGTTTGGACCCACTTCATATTAGGTGGCCTTAACTACTATGTACTAACATTTAAATTAATAATTTGCACTTATTGTGTACATACATGTTTTTACATTGTACTTACATTTTTAAAAAACACCTGCATGTAATTACATCTGTAATTAATTTCTGTAATTACATTTATAATTACACTGTTGGCACTTCCCTTACACCTAGCCCTACCCTTAAACTTACCCATACCACCACACCTGTCCTTAACTTTACCCGTATCCCACCTCAATATCAGCAAAAGTATTTAGCTAAATAATATGAACACAATAAGTACATTGTACTTATTTTTTTATGTAAGTACATAGTAGTTAAGGCCACCTAATGAAGTTTAAATGAAGTCAGCAAACAGACCCACACACCCATTTAATTTGCACCCTGTGATGGACTCATATAAATCTATAAGCATTAATGCATAGACTCTTCATCATGTCTGTAGTTTTTGCATTAGCTAATGTAGAAATGGCTCAAAATGATTGGTGAAGCTGTAAAACACATGCTAAGTGCATGTGGTTTGAACCTCAGTGATCTGCTAAGTGATTTGTACAGCAGACTAATTCATATCACTGTTTCAGGTTAATCCAATAATTCAGTCCACAACACAACCATGAGGAGTATTTCTTCAGAATGAGATCAAAAGAAATGAAGTCCAAAGACTTAGAGACCCTATCAAGGGCGTCTGTGACACGATCAATATGTGAAAGGAACAAGGATGTTCTGGCATGGCCGTGATTCAGATTTCGCTGTATCCAAGGTCACTAATGAGCTTCGCCCATCACTGTTTTGCAGTTTCACCGACAGCATGACTCATAAACGCCTCCACAGCAGCTTTACATGAGCCCGCCATTCTCCTCTGCTGTCAGGTTCAAACAAACACCAGCGCAACTCTGTGAAAATTTGTTTAAACAAACAATGCTAAATAGACTAATTACAGAGCACCAGGGAACCCCGGGAAACTGAATTGTGGGGTGGAGCACTTTCCAAGCATTCTAGGTTTATAAAAAAATCTAGTTCACGTGATTAAGGCCAAAGGAGACAAGACTGGGTGCTTGCATCATCTTTCAATCTTTTTCTCTTTATGTCAGACAAGAGTAGTCCACTCTGTCTATCAAAACACTACCTACCAGGAGGGAGAATTGGCATCTGGTGGAGGCAGCAATTAATGTCTGCCGAAAGAGTGCTTTCCATCACCTCCCTTTAATGGCCAGCATGTGGAGAGCATCTCGGCAGATGTTACACAGGAATTCATTAACGCCCGTTACCAATCATACGCCTCCCTTGTAAGCTATTATCCACAACCCTGGGTATGAGATATATTCTAAATCCAGCACACAGCACTCCCCCGACAACTGTCATATACCACATAAAACAACGTGTGGCGTTCGAATGAGTGGCCCTTCCGGCCCGACTGGAGAATAGCTTCTGGAAAGGGAGAGAGATGTGGGATTGAGGGTTTGCTGCAGTATTTTAAATACAATTCACATTAGAGAATGCAATAGATTCTTTGGCTACATTCACACCACAGTCCAAATCTGATGTTTTTTCCTTCACATGTGAAACAAAGATCAAAAGTTATTATAATGGACCCCTGGTGAAGGACCCCCTTCCTGAAATATAAAAGTAGCTTGTTTTTATGTAAAAAAGGTGCATTTATAATGTGAAAAATTAAGATATTATAAATGTACATTACATATTATATGTAAAATATTAACTTTCTGTTAAGTCACTGTAGTCACCTTCATTTACATAGTGCATTATACAATCGATGGTTTTAAAGCAGCTCCACAGTAATAAACAGGAAAGTAACAGAATCAATGATGCAAACTTTATCAAATATGAGACCAATTCTGTTAAAATATGTTCATTATGTCCTCAGTTGTATATTAATGTAACGCTGTACTGTTCTGTATTGTGCATATGCACTAAAGTGTAAGCTATAGAGGATGCGTTTGCGTCATTATGTTTGTCCCAGTTGATTTACGGTAGTTACAAAACTGAAGGCTGTCTGACCGTGAGACTGATGTGTTGGCAGCTAGAAAAAGAACGGCTAAAGATGATCCATCTCTATCGTCCACTCTTTTCCTCCGAATGCAACAATAGTGTAACATAACTCAACAGGTTATGGGCCCAGATGTCGTTCGGAAGATAAGTTTGTCATTTTCCACCGCTTAGAAAATCGCGTGCTAACATGACGGAACAACGAAGGATGTCCAGGTTGCCTCGACTGACGTTCGACAGAGATGAGACTATGAACTTTGGGAGACCAAAATGTTGGGGACATTTTCATTTATCAGGGCTAAAGGACACGGTGCTAAAAGAACCGCAGTGAGAAGCCGAGTTAGCAGCAGATGCAAAGAAAAACGCTGACGCATATGCTGAGTTGATTTTACTGTTAGATGACAAAAGTCTATTAGTTATGAGGGATGCGCCCAACAATGGAAGAAAAGCTCTGGAAATATTGAGAGAGTATTATGCAGGGAGGGGAAAGCCCCGTATAATCAGCTTGTACACCATGTTGACATCGCTTCAGAAGGCAAACGATGAAAGTGTAATGGACTATATCATCAGAGCAGAAACCGCCATCACAGCACTGCGGAACGCGGGTGAAATGTTAGGAGACGGACTGCTAGTGGCTATGGTCTTCAAGGGATTGCCTGAGAGTTTTAAGCCATTCGCAATACATGTGGCACATCCAGATGATAAAATCACGTTTGCAGAATTCAAGATTAAATTACATAGTTTTGAAGAAACAGAGAAGATAAAAGCAGCTGAGTCGAGCGACAGTGTGATGAAGACTCAAGGGAAAACAGCGGCAAGCCAAGACGAGCGCAAGTGGCTGGATCAAAGACGACACAGAGATGGTGTGCTTCAAGTGTGTACCAAAGGCCACTGAGTGAAAGGATGTCGACAGAAAACATGGTGTAGTCTCTGCAGAAGTGACACACACAAAGACGCCATGTGTAGGCATAAGGACAAGGGCATTAAAGACAAAAAGTATGGTGCGAGTAAAGCCTCAGAAGATGCAGAGGACTATGTGTTCAAGATGAGAGACGGAGGGACCAGTACCCAGCGGCAGCCGACATGCAGCATCCAGGAGAGGGGTCTGATGGTGGACACGGGGGCTACCTCTCATATCATCTCGGACATAACCATGTTCAAGAGTTTCGACTGTGAGTTCAGGCCAGAAACGCGCAGTGTCAAGCTGGCAGACGGCACTCAGTGCAACTGGGTCGCTCAGCGGAGGGGACAGCAGAGGACAGCAAAGCAAGGCGGTGCTAAAAAGACGCTTTGTTTGTACCGTCGTACCCCTAAAGCATCTTTTCAGTGAAGGCAGCGACCACAAGTGGGGCTACGGTTGTCTTTAAAGAAGATAAAGACGCCCTGATAACCAGAGACGGTACCAGATTTAACATTCACGTATATGGCAGATTGTATTATTTGCATACTGAAGCTGATTCTAATGATAAATGTAATGCATGTCACGGCATACAAACATAGCACAAGATTTTAGGCCACTGTAACTATGACAATGTTCTTAAGTTGCAGGATGTTGTTGAAGGTATGCAGATCAAGGGTGAAACAGGCAGACCTGAACAAGAGTGTGAGGTGTGTATTTAGGGAAAGTTTTCCCAAACCAGAAATAGGGACCCTGATACCAGAGCAAAGGCTGCCTTACAGATGGTACACACAGACCTTGCAGGTCCAGTAGCCACAGAGTCGATAGATGGTTACAAATATGTGCAGTCATTTACTGACGATTACTCGAGCACAGTGTTTGTATATTTCCTAAAGAAGAAAAGTGACACCGTACAGGCTACGGAAAAGTTCCTAGCAGATGTATACCCTTACGGGAAAGTGAGGTGCATCAGATCCGACAACAGAACAGAGTTTATGTGCGGTGATTTTCAAGCACTGTTGAGGAAAAACAAAATCAGACATGAAACGTCAGCTCCGTATTCCCCACACCAGAACAGAACTGCAGAGAGGGATTGGCGTACTCTTTTTGAGATGGTTAGGTACATGATAGTTGAAAGTGTACTACCAAAGCAGCTATGGCACTACGCAGTACAAACAGCAGCAATGTTACGCAACAGGTGTTTTAACAGGCGTACAGGGCAGACTCCTTATGACAGACAAGAAGCCTAATGTGTCTAAAATGCGAAAATTTGGGTCTGTATGCTACAGGTAAATACAGGACAAGGGAAAGTTTGATTCCAGATGTGACCAGGGGCGTTTTGTAGGCAAGAACAGCCCGGCATATTTGGTGTATCATCCAGATACAAACAAAGTACAAAAACACAGGCTAGTGAAGTTTGTGAGCAAGGCAGCTGTGGAAAAACAGACACAGACAGGTGAGCCAGATCCAAGCGATGGCTATGACAGTGTGAGACCCAGGACTAGTGAGACCACACAGAGTAGGAGTACAGAAAATGCTCCAGAGCCAAGTGTACAGAGTAGAAGTGCACATAGTGATAGTCCAGGTGAAGTAACAAGGTCTAGTGACCATAATCAAACGCAACAGAGTGTGGCAAGTGGTGAACCCGAGAGTAGGAGGTATCCGACTAGAGAAAGAAGAACACTGAGTTAGTTAGATGACTTTGTAACTGAAGACAGTGATAGTGATGGGTTAATATCACGGTAGACTATTGCTGCAGAGCGGTGTGTGGCATTCCACAGACTTTTGGGGGAGCAATGGGGTCAGCTAACTCAAAAGAATGGGTAAAAGCCATGGATGAGGAAATCCAGTCCTTGAACGAGAACCGACGAGAAAACAGTGGGGGGTAGATGGGTTTACTCTATCAAGACTGATGTAGATGGAAAAGATAAATACAAAGCATGGTTTGTGGCCAAGGGTTACAGCCAGAGAATGGGAAGAGACTATGGGGAGACATTTTCACCCACGGCAGACTTGACGAGTGTAAGGGTGGTGCTACAGAAAGCAGCAGAGGAGAATTTACTCCTACACCAAATGGACTTGAAAACAGCGTACTTGCACGCTCCCATAGACTATGAGATATACATCAATCCACCAGAGGGTTATCAGGAGAAAGAGGGTATAGTTTATAAGCTAGAGAAATCACTTTATGGTTTGAAACAATCCGGGCGAAATTGGAATAGGGTTTTGCACGATTGTCTAACTGAGGATGGGTTCACACAAAACCCAGCCGACCACTGTGTTTATGCCAAAGAGTCAAAAGAAGGGAAGGTGATCATAATTATATGGGTCGATGACTTGATCATTGCAGCAAGCAATAAAGAGAGACTGAAAAAGGTGAAAGAGATGCTTGCAGAAAAGTTTAAAATGAAAGATCTGGGCAAACTCAAACATTTTCTGGGTATCGACTTCAGTCAGTCAGATGGGTGTGTAAAGATGTCACAGGAAAGGTACACTAACAAGATACTACAGCGTTTTAATATGCAAGACTGTAGGACCAGAGAAACACCCAGCGAGCAAAAGCTATAGTATACTGAGGATGCATTAAAGATGGAAGATGTCAGGGTGTACAGGGAGGCTGTGGGAAGTCTTATATACCTGACTATTTGCACCAGACCAGATTTGAGTTTTGTATAGTGAGCAGGTTATCACAGTACTTTGCTGAGCCTACAGAGGAACGGTGGGTCACAACGGTGAAGCACGTACTTAGGAATCTCAAAGGCACAGCAGAGAAAGGGTTAAGTTTTAGGAGAAACGACAGTGGGAAGCTAGGTATACAGGCCTACTGTGATGCCGGCTGGGCGGCTGATACCAGTGACAGACGCAGTACCACGGGATACTGTGTGAGCCTTAGTCAGAACAGTTCCCTAGTCCAGAACCATACAGGAGTGTCTATACCTAGAGCAGTTACTGGAAGGTATAGATAACTAAAAGTACATACAAACCATAGTACATGAGGACAATCAGGGAACAATCGCTCTCGCCAAAAACCCTGTAAACAGACGGAGATGTAAACATATCGACATAAAGTATCACTTTATCAGGTCTACTGTGAATGAGGGAAGAGTGACTTTGATGTATTGTTCTACTGATAACATGATTGCTGATGTAATGACCAAACCTGTAAATAAGTTGAAACTGAATAGGTTTGCAGGTGCTCTTTATGGAGATTGATATGTGTATGACAGGGGTCCACATTCATTCTATTTTCTGTTTTTGTTTGTTGTTTTCTTTTTGATTAGAGTATAGGAACCTGAGTATAAGTGGGGGTGTTAAAATATGTTCATTATGTCCTCTGTCTGACCGTGAGACTGATGTGTCGGCAGCTAGAAAAATAAAGATGCCAAGAACGGCTAAAGATGATCCATCTCTATCGTCCACTCTTTTCCTCCAAATGCAATGCTAGCTGCAACAATAGTGTAACATAACTCAACAAATTCAAATTTAGCTTTAAAAAGACATGATCTCCGTTATGTATAGAGTGTGTATAACCTGCCTGTATTGACTCACCTGAGATTCCTGTTCCTGTAAACTTCGTTGAAGAATTGTATCAGCCCGTCTTCGTCTTCCTGCCTACACACACGTGACACTCAAGTGTTGGTTCAGTTCAGTTCAATAACTTTGAAGTTCATTAATAAAACGGGTTCAATTTAGCTAGAACTAAAACTAAAATAATAAAAAACTAAATAGTGATATTTAAAAAAAAAAAAAAAAAAATGTCAAAAGCACGACAAAATTACTAAAAATTTTAATTGAAAATATAAAAATAAAAGTATTCAATATTATTTTTGAAAATATTCCAAATAAAAACTATAATGTTATGTAAATAACACTAACTACTAATAACTACTAAAATAACACTGGAAAGCACAAATATGTGTCTGGTGGTTGAGGATGTGTGAACACTGAGCATCTTGAGTCCTATGAATGTCATTTAAGTTTATCCCTGTGGTTTACAGTGGGACGCGTTCTGTTGAGAATAGAGTTGTCAATCATACTAAACACCCAATCCACTGTGAGATCAGACATGAGATTGCACTGGTGACAGATGGGGAGAAACAAAACTACCATACAAATAAGAAAATCCACTGTGGAAAAGGCCATTACACAAAGTGGTGCTAGGCAAACAGTGGCTCAGAAGAAGGGTTTAAAAGGTTATAAGACTGTGTCAAATGCTGTGTTTTCAATCAAACAATAAAAATCAACAGTTGGAACGAAGGTATAGCCCATTTGTGTGTGTGTATTTATTTGCATATGTGTGTACAGTGCGGCTGTCTGACAGCATTCCTAGAGAGGCCTCATGGGAACCGCTGTCACCTCTAATCTTCAAGACCATACAAACACCCCGCAGTGAGCAGTGAGAAAGAGAGAGAATATGCAACCATGGTTGAACTACAGTGGCTGAATAAGAACTTCAGAACCAATAAGGATCCTGTCATGTTCAGAATTACAAGATGCAGTCCGGATCACTGAATGATAATTTTTGGTAAGAGAAAGATCATTATTTCCATCATTCTTTTATGACGAGGGTATATTTTGGCTGGCTTTACGGTGCTCTTTTGAACCAGGATAGCTCCTGCTAGAAGTGATTTATAGATATCTGTGCCCAGTTTTCTCTGCAGGATTGTAATACATTGTAGAATCAGGAAGTTCTTTATAGAGGGCCCCAGATATTTATTGTGTACACGAATAAGAGTGCCTACACAACATAGGTATGCTACGCTCTATTTGGGGGGGGGGGGGGCGGGGGGTGTCTCAGCTCCCTGTCTTTCATACCATCTAAAAATGCCATTAAGCTGTCACTCTTAAAAATGTGTGATTATGGATCTCTCCTCATGTGTGCTGAAAACAACAGCTGCAGAAAGCAGTCTGAGACTACTTTGCACTGAATCCTCCCCTTAAAAAAGATTTTAAAAAGTTAGTTTAATTGCATTTCATTCCATTACTATTTACTGCTTGTAAATAGAAAGGAATGAGGGTTACACTTTATTTTAATGTGTCATTCTTACAGTTACTTTACTGTTATTACTAAACATGTAACATGCACCAATCAGGTTGGTGTTTTGGAAAACAGTTTTGGAAATGCTCTAACCCAGTCATCTAGCCATCACATTTTGGCCCTTGTCAAATTCGCTCAAATCCTTATGCTTGCCTGTTTTTCCTGCTTCTAACACATCAACTTTGAGGACAAAATGTTCACTTGCTGCCTAATATATCCCACCCACTAACAGGTGCCGTGATGAAGAGATAATCAGTGTTATTCACTTCACCTGTCAGTGGTCATAATGTTATGCCTAATCAGTGTATGTAACAAAGACACTGTAAAATAAAGTGTTACCGTAATGAGAAACTGTTCAACCTTCTAGGGCTGTGACTATTTTCACCCAATAGAAAATAAATACAAAGTTCTGTCATGAAACTCTAGATGCTGCAGGCTGATCCTTAACTCAATCTGCTTGCAATCACATCATTCTCTTTAGGGCACAGCTGATTGGTTCCTGCTGTATCAGAAGCCAATGAGCTCGCTGCTCAACCTTCAAATACTTGGTCAGCATTTGCTGTAGCAGTGCAGCTCGCTTTCTGAAACTGTCCACCTTCCCCAGCTCCACCTGTATCTGCTACAGGTAATAAATATATGCTATTTTGTACAGCAGCAGCACGTCTTACTTGCTCACAGTAGTGTATCATGCATGTATTGGCAGCAACATTGTCATATCCATGAGTTATCATGCAAACAGAGTTATCATGAGTGATGACTGAAATAAAACTTTTATGCTGCCTTCACATGCTATTGTAAATTTCAATACTTCCCACGCTGAAGTCGTATAAGTGCTTTGTTGTAGAAAATAATTAGAATTTAATTTTTTTTGATGGTCCCTTTAACATGTAGCACCCCGTTGCACCTACATGTCTACTAACTCTCATTAGAGTGAGTATTAGTAGACTGGTAGGGTTAGGTTTAGAATAAGTTTGCATGTAGTTGCAAAGTTACTTATAAACAGTATGTGGAATGTCTGTCATCACAATACCATCACAATAAACAGATATTAAGCAGAGAGTAATAATCTAATGAGAGTTAGTTGATATGTAGTTGCAAAGTTACTTATAGTCAACAAAATGTTCAAACAGGACCATCAAAATAAAGTGTTACCAGAATTAGGAATCATGGGTTCATAGTTGCCAAAATATATACAACATATACGTCCTGACTAAACATATACGTCCTGACTAAAATGTTAATAGTTGTCAATAATGCATCCTAGTTTTCCCACACTACCTAGATAGTCAGCTTGCTGACGATTTTGGAATTTCGGTCAAATACAGGCTATTTTCAATGTGTATAAAACATTCAATTTGTTTCATATTGTTGTTCATATATATAAATATGCACCACTTTAATGACAAGACAAGGCGATGTAGATGTTGTGGGGGGAAAAAAACAATAAAGAATACCAGTCACAGCAGCAGTCGTTCTCCCCTCAACCATGTTTAAAGTTTAAAGAGTAAATGAAATAAATGAACAAATAAATATAAATTTAACAGTAAAGTAATTTAGCAGTTGTAGTAAATTCGATTTGTGAGGGTGTTCATATCCAGTTTACAAATAAGAAACTTATATATGATAATTCCAATAGCATCTAGGCAGCATTAACTTACATTGGCTTTTACATTTTGTTGTCATGTTGCATATATAAAATGGGTGTTTTCAGGAACTTTAAAAGTCATTGCTTCATAATACCGACTCAAAGCTTTTTTATTCAGGCAGTGCAGACAAGTCCTTAAAACCTACCAATGTAATACATGTCAGTTAAAACAAAACATTATTTATTTGTTCATTTACTTAAGTTATTCTGCTATTTTGATATAGAATTAGTTAGTAGAATATCATTGAAATGCTTTATACTTGCAGCAGAATCGTGTGTTGCAGCTTTGGTAAATATTTTTAAGCATAAGGACTGGGAACATGTCCCATCACTTTTTGCCATGGACGATTTTGTCCTCAACACTTTATGAAGGCCTTTCTTCTTTTGAAAATGAGGACAAATAACTAGCAGCAGAGATGTATTTAATACAGAGTGGTTGTTGAGCAGGAGTTTTCTTTTCGTTAGCATGATTTTTTTCACTACAGTTTTTTTTTTGTTGTTGTTGTTGTTGTGCTAACTGATGTTTCATCAGTGGCGGATCCTGTTGTACAGAAGCAATGATCTCTCCTGCACAGTTCTCCGCTCCAGAGATATCACAAAATAAAATGTAAATGAGTGGTAATATATATACACTCACCTAAAGGATTATTAGGAACACCATACTAATACTGTGTTTGACCCCCTTTCGCCTTCAGAACTGCCTTAATTCTACGTGGCATTGATTCAACAAGATGCTGAAAGCATTCTTTAGAAATGTTGGCCCATATTGATAGGATAGCATCTTGCAGTTGATGGAGATTTGTGGGATGCACATCCAGGGCACGAAGCTCCCGTTCCACCACATCCCAAAGATGCTCTATTGGGTTGAGATCTGGTGACTGTGGGGGCCATTTTAGTACAGTGAACTCATTGTCATGTTCAAGAAACCAATTTGAAATGATTGGAGCTTTGTGACATGGTGCATTATCCTGCTGGAAGTAGCCATCAGAGGATGGGTACATGGTGGTCATAAAGGGATTGACATGGTCAGAAACAATGCTCAGGTAGGCCGTGGCATTTAAACGATGCCCAATTGGCACTAAGGTGCCTAAAGTGTGCCAAGAAAACATCCCCCACACCATTACACCACCACCACCAGCCTGCACAGTGGTAACAAGGCATGATGGATCCATGTTCTCATTCTGTTTACGCCAAATTCTGACTCTACCATCTGAATGTCTCAACAGAAATCGAGACTCATCAGACCAGGCAACATTTTTCCAGTCTTCAACTGTCCAATTTTGGTGAGCTCGTGCAAATTGTAGCCTCTTTTTCCTATTTGTAGTGGAGATGAGTGGTACCCGGTGGGGTCTTCTGCTGTTGTAGCCTATCCGCCTCAAGGTTGTGTGTGCTGTGGCTTCACAAATGCTTTGCTGCATACCTCGGTTGTAACGAGTGGTTATTTCAGTCAAAGTTGCTCTTCTATCAGCTTGAATCAGTCGGCCCATTCTCCTCTGACCTCTAGCATCAACAAGGCATTTTCGCCCACAGGACTGCCGCATACTGGATGTTTTTCCCTTTTCACACCATTCTTTGTAAACTCTAGAAATGGTTGCGCGTGAAAATCCCAGTAACTGAGCAGATTATGAAATACTCAGACCGGCCCGTCTGGCACCAACAACCATGCCACGCTCAAAATTGCTTAAATCACCTTTCTTTCCCATTCTGACATTCAGTTTGGAGTTCAGGAGATTGTCTTGACCAGGACCACACCCCTAAATGCATTGAAGCAACTGCCATGTGATTGGTTGATTAGATAATTGCATTAATGAGAAATTGAACAGGTGTTCCTAATAATCCTTTAGGTGAGTGTATATTTAATATAAATATTTAAATGTTTTAAACATTTCTTAATTGAATAACTACATTATGATTTATTATTGTTTTCTGGGATTTAAAAAAAAAAAATTAAACCTAAAACCTGGCAAAAGTGTTTTTATTTTATATTTAGAATTTTATTTCTTCTTATATTGACTGTAGTTGTGCATATATCCAAATGTCCACCTGACAATGGAATCCTAATAACACCACGCAGCTTGATTTCTTCAAAGATTCTCTCTGCCATAGATTCCACTTCATTTCAATTGGTGTGTGAAGTGATAAACAGTCGAAATAATGTCCCTGAAGTGCCGTAATCTGCTTAGAGGGAGAAGATGGGTGAAGAGTGGCGTTAATTTCATCAGAAAGCTGACTGACTGAATACTGCTGTCTGACGTTTCAGTCTGCTGGAGGAAAAATGACCTTCCTCTTCATATCATTATACACCAAAAATACTCCCACAACTCCTCCTAATGAGAAAACTCCATTACACCCCACACAAAACCACTGAAACAAGTGTGTCTGCATGTGTGTAATGGCGATATGCACAGATGGGGAATAGATAACGCGATAATTATGTTTATGGTGAGACGCCATGCCTGCTAAACCGCAAACATTCAGTTACACCACACTGTGGTTACTCCACAGCTCCCATAATGCACCAAAAGCCGCTTGCTCTGACCTACGACCTCGGCTCTGCCACAGAAAAACATATAAAAAGTTGTGAGACGTGACTCACTACTTCTTCTTTAGCAGACCCGCTCCTCCTTTGATTTCGTTCAATTACTCTGCTTTTTTTGAATAATTCAAGGCCACTGAAAAATTCAGAGTCCATTGCTTCAGTGTTAACAAGGAAAGCTACTCTGCGTGCATGGAACCATCATGTGCGCAGGCAGGGTATGATGTCATGAGTAATTTATGATGGGACACCTTGTGGAAGCAGAAGGGGAAATGTTTAGTGGTCAGCTCAGCCAGTCCCAGACAGGGCACCTGTTTCTACACCTGCGTTAAATCAGGTGAGCTATTTGTCAACGTTTGCACCGATATCATATTAATGAAGTTGGGAATGTGCAGTTATGAATTATGAAGGTGACAGGCCTAATTCTGCAATAGTTGTAATACAGAACTTCTGGGGTTGCGTCTGCGAACACACATGCGTCACCGCGCTGAACATCAGGATTTTGAAGGCTCTAAAGCGGCAGGTGGTTACAAGGATTTATTTGACCCCATCACACCCCAAAACTTTAATTTGATTTATTGATCATTTTAAAGAGAAGATTACAGAGGCTTGAACTTTGTTTTTCTTCCCTGAGATTGGCTAACATTCTCCAGCTTTAATGGTTTCTTCGGGGTTATTGACTGATATATTATCCTCTGACTCTGAGAGCCAAGGTTTTCCGATGGTCAATTACTCTACCACTGTGCAACAGGATAAAGAAAAGAGAAAGAGAGAGGGTGAAAGTTTCTTTCAGTGGTCTGGTGGTAAAAGACTGCTGTGTTTTTTCCCTTTCTTGGTTGAGCTATGATGACCAAAATCAATTGAGAAGCAAACATCTAATCAATACCTGTTTGACAGAGCTATTAATCTGTTTACCATTCATTGTATTAATGCAGTCACACTGATTTTTTGCGGGTTTTTTGTAATTTGTTTATCCTTTGTGATTTCTAACATGGCACTGAATGTTATTTTTTCATACTTCCCATTGTTCCACCTTAAAAAATCGTTACAAGTTCACAGAGTGTCAGAGATCAGCCAGGCTCCACCATCACCCAATCACAGCGTTCAATGTCACCGAAGTTCTAATCACCCGCACCTACACCTCATCTCCTCATCACCACAGACTCATATAAGCACACACCTCACACAGTCACTTTGTCTGGTCTCGTTTGAGTAAGGACTCACCTTCCTGGTTCCACTTACTTGTTTCCAGTGAATGTTACTTGTCTCCATTGTCTCTCCTGATTCTCCTGATTCTCTGTGTCTCCATCATCTTCCTGGTCTTCCGTGTCTGCAGTTCTTCTCCATTTCCAAGTCTCCATCCATTCATCAGTCCCTTCACCGAGGTGTGTGCTCCAGCTTCCATCTTCTTAACCATCCACGACCTCCTCATCCATCTTCACCGATAAAGACTGTCAGTATTCCTATTCTCCATTCATCTGCTTTACATCTCATCAGATATACTCACCATCCAGTCTGCATATATTTCTGCTGTCAATAAAACTCTGTTTTATTAATACAGGGAGTGCAGAATTATTAGGCAAATGAGTATTTTGACCACATCATCCTCGTTATGCATGTTGTCTTACTCCAAGCTGTATAGGCTGGAAAGCCTACTACCAATTAAGCATATTAGGTGATGTGCATCTCTGTAATGAGAAGGGGTGTGGTCTAATGACATCAACACCCTATATCAGGTGTGCATAATTATTAGGCAACTTCCTTTCCTTTGGCAAAATGGGTCAAAAGAAGGACTTGACAGGCTCAGAAAAGTCAAAAATAGTGAGATATATTGCAGAGGGATGCAGCAGTCTTAAAATAGCCAAGCTTCTGAAGCGTGATCATCGAACAATCAAGCGTTTCATTCAAAATAGTCAACAGGGTCGCAAGAAGCGTGTGGAAAAACCAAGGCGCAAAATAACTGCCCGTGAACTGAGAAAAGTCAAGCGTGCAGCTGCCAAGATGCCACTTGCCACCAGTTTGGCCATATTTCAGAGCTGCAACATCACTGGAGTGCCCAAAAGCACAAGGTGTGCAATACTCAGAGACATGGCCAAGGTAAGAAAGGCAGAAAGTCGACCACCACTGAACAAGACACACAAGCTGAAACGTCAAGACTGGGCCAAGAAATATCTCAAGACTGATTTTTCTAAGGTTTTATGGACTGATGAAATGAGAGTGAGTCTTGATGGGCCAGATGGATGGGCCCGTGGCTGGATTGGTAAAGGGCAGAGAGCTCCAGTCCGACTCAGACGCCAGCAAGGTGGAGGTGGAGTACTGGTTTGGGCTGGTATCATCAAAGATGAGCTTGTGGGGCCTTTTCGGGTTGAGGATGGAGTCAAGCTCAACTCCCAGTCCTACTGCCAGTTTCTGGAAGACACCTTCTTCAGGCAGTGGTACAGGAAGAAGTCTGCATCCTTCAAGAAAAACATGATTTTCATGCAGGACAATGCTCCATCACACGCGTCCAAGTACTCCACAGCGTGGCTGGCAAGAAAGGGTATAAAAGAAGAAAATCTAATGATATGGCCTCCTTGTTCACCTGATCTGAACCCCATTGAGAACCTGTGGTCCATCATCAAATGTGCGATTTACAAGGAGGGAAAACAGTACACCTCTCTGAACAGTGTCTGGGAGGCTGTGGTTGCTGCTGCACGCAATGTTGATGGTGAACAGATCAAAACACTGACAGAATCCATGGATGGCAGGCTTTTGAGTGTCCTTGCAAAGAAAGGTGGCTATATTAGTCACTGATTTGTTTTTGTTTGGTTTTTGAATGTCAGAAATGTATATTTGTGAATGTTGAGATGTTATATTGGTTTCACTGGTAAAAATAAATAATTGAAATGGGTATAAATTTGTTTTTTGTTAAGTTGCCTAATAATTATGCACAGTAATAGTCACCTGCACACACAGATATCCCCCTAAAATAGCTAAAACTAAAAACTACTTAAAATATTGATACAAAAATATTCAGCTTTGATATTAATGAGTTTTTTGTGTTCATTGAGAACATGGTTGTTGTTCAATAATAAAATTAATCCTCAAAAATACAACTTGCCTAATAATTCTGCACTCCCTGTATCATCCTTGTTGTGAGTCTCTGTTCCGTAACAGAAGACCAGACCAACACAGTTGAGAATGAGATCTCCGGATCCTTTCCAGGAGGTCCTGGATGTGCTCAAGCAAGCACTGTCTGGCACCACTTCCGCATTACCCGTCACCTCCGCTTCTTCACCGCCAGTGGTCTCCAGTCCCTTGGCCAATCCTACTCTGGTTCGGCGACGGATTCCTCCTGCAGTGTTCGCTGGCCAAATCTAAAGTGGCCTTCATTGTCTCCCTGCTGATAGGGCGAGCGCTCCACTGGGCCCGGACGATCTGGAATCAAAATAATAGTGTCACACAAACTCTGAAGAATTTCACCACTCACATCCGTGATGTGTTTGGAGTTCCAGATGGCGATTCCTCTATCGGTGAGCAGTTATATCATCTCAACCAAGGGAAAATGTCTATGTCTGAGTATGCTCTCAAGTTCAGGACCCTAGCGACGGCCAGTGTATGGAACGAGCTCTCGCTCCTCACCACCTACCGGCAGGGATTAAATCCCAGGCTTCGACTGCGATGACACCATTGGTTTAGAATATTAATAAAATAAAGTTTTATTGTTTTATTGACAGCAGAAATATATGCAGACTGGATGGTGAGTATATCTGATGAGATGTAAAGCAGATGAATGGAGAATAGGAATACTGACAGTCTTTATCGGTGAAGATGGATGAGGAGGTTGTGGATGGTGAAGAAGATGGAAGCTGGAGCACACACCTTGGTGAAGGGACTAATGAATGGATGGATCCCCCTGAAAGGTTTACCCACAGCCATGATCACTG
Source organism: Rhinogobio ventralis (assembly GCA_039654625.1). Classification (NCBI taxonomy): domain Eukaryota; kingdom Metazoa; phylum Chordata; class Actinopteri; order Cypriniformes; family Gobionidae; genus Rhinogobio; species Rhinogobio ventralis. Next base: position 12,380,834 of record CM077201.1, read on the forward strand.
CGGAACTCCTCTTCAATCATGTCTTCCGGTATATGGCATCCCTAAAGGTTAATTGTGTCTGATCGAGGGCCTCAATTCCTCTCGCAGGTATGGAAGTCCTTCTTCAAGCTCCTAGGTGTGGCCATCAGTCTGTCATCGGGGTACCACCCTCAGTCAAACGGGCAAACAGAGAGGAATATCCAGGTGATTGGGCACTTGCTGAGAACCTTCTGCCACGGGCACCAGAACTCTTGAAGCCAATTCCTAGGCTGGGCTGAGTACGCACAGAACTCTCTCTGTCAGCCTGCCACTGGACTCACTCCCTTCCAGTGCATGCTCGGCTACCAGCCTCCACTGTTTCTGTGGTCCGGGGAACCCTCCGATGTCCCTTCAGTCGACCATTGGTTCTGAGAGAGTGAGAGGGTCTGGGACGATGCACATCATCATCTTAAGAGGGCAGTGCGCAGACAAAGAACCCAGGCGGATGCTCGGAGATCCGAAACACCCATCTTCCAGCCGGGTGATAAGGTTTGGCTCTCCACCTGTAAGAAGCTTAGTCCCAGATACGTTGGCCCCTTCACCATCATTCGACAGATCAACCCATTCACCTATCGCCTTCTGTTATCCTCACATTACAGAATTCACCCTACCTTCCATGTTTCACTACTCAAGCCTTTCCACTCACCTGTGTCTGATTCCTCCACAGAGCCTGGCCCGACAGAGGAACCCAGTCAATAAAACTGTTTTATTAATATCATCCTTGTTGAGTCTCTGTTCCGTAACACAGAGCCAGACTTTTGCATTAAATCTGGATTTCTTTTTATTTTATTTTTTTTTTGGTTTAAGTTTCAAGTAGATTATTGACAGTAAACTAGTGCAGAAAACATAATAATTTATTTGTATTGAATATTTCATTAAATATTTCAAATATTTGTATATTTAGATTCAATCTTCAGATGACTGCCATCATCTATTGCTCACATTGACGATGGGCCGTTGAATTATTAGAAAAATAGTTACACCTCGGGTGTGCATTATTTTTCAATAACTCAATGGCCTAGAGTCAATTATTCTGCTTATACTACGGTTACCACACCTCAAAACATAGTTCAGATGATGTATTTCAAGACATTTGTCAGGATTTTGTGTGTATGACTAATTTCTTACACATCTGATCCCAAGCCTCCATTGCTAATTTCAAACATAATTTTAGAGCTATAACGGAGGCTTCAGCCACTGATAGCAGACTATTGCAGTTATTAAAGGTGCATTGTGTAAATTTTAGCGGCATTTAGCGGTGTGGTTGTGAATTGCAACCGCCCACCGTTCACCCCACCCTTTCTAAGCACGTAGCATTTGAGACAGTTGAGAGTAGCTAGCGCTCTGTAGAGCAGTTTGTCCATTTAGGGCTACTGTAGAAACATGGCAGCGCAAAATGGTGACTTCACTGTAAGGGGACCCGCGGTGTATGTAGATAGAAATGGCTCATTCTAAGGTAATAAAAACATAACGGTTCAGTATGTAAGGTACACCACATTTATACACCACTGAAAACATGGTTATGTATATTATATTGCATTTCTGTCAATAGATCCTGGTAAATATTACACACTGCACCTTTAATGCAGTTATTAGAGAGAAAGCATATGTGAATTACCTGAGTCTGTGTGTCTCTCAAAAGTGTTCGGCAACAAGTCTCTACTGTAAGTTTATCTGCTCCAAGAACAGCGTCGTTATTACCTCACTAGTGAGAAATGTCATGTAGCTTTTAAGTTGTTAAACTATTTTACTGATAAAATTGTCAGAGCAGCGCTGACAACACGTTTGTGCGAGTGTGTGTCCGCACTGTATGTGTGTGCGTTTGAGTTGGAAAGGGAGCACGAGAAAGAGAGTATTTGCTTTCCGTACATAATAAAACTTAATTTTGTCGCAAAAAACATGGAAATAATTTGTCATTTTTATACCTTTGTTTACTATATTTATTTGCTTGGTCAGTGTCATTGTGGGTTTTGGTTCTTTTGCTGTTGTAGGCTGTAAAGACATTTGAAATAACTGAAATCATTTGGCGAAGTGATATGGTCAAGACCTGCCATAGTGGTGCAGGTATGACGTTACTTTTTAGGCAAAACACGGAAACGAGTTAGGTTCCGGTTCCATTGTCCCGAAGTCAATGGGTTTTTTTGAATGGGGTTTTTGTTTAAATAGCTGAAATAAGGTCTGTGGCGAACACAAGCTCAAGACACTTTCACGTTTTATTCTATGAAATAAAATATATCAGTCTTACCCCACTCGTGATTTTTTTAAGCTGTTACATGTCTTGAAAAAGTTAGCGGTTGCTAACAAGTACTAAATGGGACTACAGAGGCAGTCGCGAAGATTAAATGTAGTCACACCGAACAGGTAAACTCAGTCCGCTTTTACAGCCTCGTTATGCTTATAATTGTGCTCTTATAAACTATTCTAACTCAAACTTTATGGGAAAATGTTAGATAAAAACTGTAAGAGTTGTCTAAAGCTTTGACATTGAAGTCGTGGGACCATGATGTAGTTTGTTTATAGCTTAGCCTTTTACTTTTAGCGACTGCATTTAGGCTTCAAAATTAAAAAAAATGTGTTCATGTGTGAAAATGATCTTGGTGGACAAAAAGTGTAAGTATTGATCTTTTGTTGATCACAGAGCTTGTTTTTTTCAAAAATCCTATGGAAAAATCCTATATTGGGTTTCTGTCGTGTGATGCTAACTGCCGGTTGGCCTACAAAATGACGTCATACCTGCACCACTTTATTGCACACCTTAGAACGTTTGTCAACCAATCAGATTTAAGCATTCAACAGCCCCATAGTATGATTAAAGTTAGGCTTGTTTGACTTCATGCAGCGCTGCGCAGAACGATCAGTGGCTTACTTGAAGCAGTGCATGCCGGTTAGAAATTTGTTCTGACTTGAGGCAGCGCCGCCGCCACGTGACTGTGACGTATGGCATCAAAGTACCACGAGAGCGATTCAAGACATTACGACACAGCTGTTCCACGATTGCCCTGATTCACCGCATGATAACGATCACGTTTCTTGTTTATTCTCACGCCTATAGTTCCAATAATGTGTCATTTTTGTCAATTGTGTCATGTTTATCAAAATAAAATTGATAAAACAACGTGGACCCCACTACATTGGTATTTAAATAAATTAAGTACATTTTATGTTGAACAGATGCTGTATTAAGTAGTAGGCCTACATAAAGTATTGAATGAAAAATGTCTCTGAAACATCTGTGTACTGATGAATTATTTACATCCATAGAACCTTTCCACTGCACAAAAGTTTTTTTATAGTGGAAAAAAGTTCTTTAGATGTTCTTAAATGTTCTTAAACTAAGGGAAAAAAAAGGTTTTTGGAATTTAAAATACTGTATTTTCACAATTTATATTTCTAGGCAATAATGACAGGATAGGAACAGAAGAAACTGTGTTTTATAGACATTTAAACTCAGACAATAGGATTTCATAATGTGTGACTTTTAATTGTTAATAAATTGTCACATAAACTTCAAATGTCAAGTGAAGGTTAGAGTTTATCTTCCTTTTTGCAACTCCAGTATACTTTGCATGAAAGCCTTGCAAATGACTATTTATCTATGTCCTGTCTTGTTTATTACATTATAGCCGTGTACATTTAGTATTAGACACAGTTAATTCTTTCATAAAGGGGAAAGCACTCAATTCTGAATAATTCATACAGCACAGGGGCCTATTAAAGTGTACGTGTTACAACCTTGTGATCTCACATACAAGAAAACCAAGGAATTTATGGTCAGTGTCTTTATGCTTTCAGCATCTGCTGCTCCTCTGGTAGGGTTCCCAGGACTCGCTCTCCTGCAAGTTCTTAAGTCTTCTAAAAGGTCTCCCACATTAATCTTCCTTTTAATGTATTTCATTGAGATAAGGAGTGAAAACCCCTGAGGAGAAGGGAAATGGGAGATGCAGAGATACAGAATTTTCCAGCGGATTGGTGGCCAGACTAATGGAGCTCTAGGAGGTTTGCAGTAGACCCCTGGTCACCTCACAACATGTGATAGGAATGAGCGCAGCAAGATAACAACTTTTACCGCAATTGTGGCTGTGTACGTGGTGTGTAATGGTTATTTGAGTCCACTTTTGGCCCTGTGGACTGTCATACACACTTTCAAACTCTCACTAGTTTAATCTAACTATTAACAGTTTCCAGCAGTAAACATACTGTACATGCATCACAGGATAATTCTGTTATTTTTTCTGAAAGTCATGAACATTTCCTCACAACTCAAACTGTGTATTGCATTTAATAGCATTCTGTGTTGGAAATGGTTTTTCTAAGACTAAATTCATAACTATATCTTAAAAAAAAATAAAAAAATTACAAATAATATTTTCAAGCTTTTTGCATAATTTGACAAAATTATAGCTTAACTCACAATAAAATTCCCGGTTGACAAATGTATTTACTATATATTTTTCTTATTTTACTCTTTTATGTTTCTTTTGACCTCTGTTGCTTTGATAAACAACAAAGGATTTTTTAAAGAAAAAAAGAAAAACACTTTGTTAAGAGCAGAACAATTCGTTGTGGTGAAAAAATAGTGGAAAATCAACCCCTGGGACATAGAAGTTGAAGAAACACCCACATACATGTATGTAAACACGTGTACTCAAATACTGCTACACATGCATTTGTCACAGGTGCACCCATAAACATGATCTGTGCAAACACTGCGAGAACAAATCACACAGAAATCTAAACATCAGATTTATACAAAGACAAACACCCATGCACACACAGACACACACACACAAATACAAGATGATATTTGCAGTGAGCCAGCAGGTATTGTGCCAGTGGACAGTGCTTTAGAAGATCACTGGTGCCCTCTGCTGCTGGTTATGTGTGTAGAGACAGTCAAATAGGGGGAACTCAGGGGGTGGGGAGAGGCATTTAAACCGTGTCCAAGATCTTGAAATACTGAAAGGTCATTCTTTCACACACACATAATAAATGGTGTAGAATTAACTAGGGCATTTTGATCAGTAACAATTCGAAGGGCGAATTTACTAAACCGTTATGCCACTTTTGCGAGCAGTAGCCTATTTCAATGCAAAAACCTGCATCTAACTGACTAACCACTCACCATCACTAACCAACCTACTATCTAGTTTTACCAGGTGCTAAATGCACTGAAATAGAGCTGTGCTGTGAGTATTTAAATTAAAGTGCCCCAAAGGTTCCTCATTTTGTTTGGAAGGTCTCGTACAATAGGTTTACATGCATCCAAGGTCAAAAAACACTTTAATTTACTCATAATATACATTGCAGCATCACCTCTTTTGTCACAGTGTCTGAAACAGATTGTTCAAGGACCCGGCCTCTCTAAAAGACCTTTTCTGTCATTAGCATACGTCATTAGCTGGTTAGCTGATTTTGCGTGCTTGACCATAATTATATAGTTTCAAATGAAAATGTGGAAAATTATATATATATAATTAATATATAATTTGCATATATACCAAGTTCTGCCATGAAACTCTAGATGGCACAGGCTGGTGGGTCCTTAACGCAACTGATGATATTTACATTGTTAACTGCATGTCACAATCTGATTGGTTCATGGTACATCTGCAGCCGTTGAACTTGCTGCTTACCATTTAAATAGCTGGTTAACGTTCACTATAGCAATTTGCAGCACTCTTCGGAGTTCCTCTAAAAACCCTCCAACTTCCCCAGCTCCACCTGTATAGATGTGCTACGGGTAATTTTATATATGCTATTTGTGCTGAAGCAGTATGTCTTACATGCTCACAGCTAATATATATATATATAAATTATATACATTTTATGTATATTATAATATATATAAATTATAATATATATAAAATGTATTATATAAATTAAAAAAAAAATATATATATATATATATAAATATATACACGAAAAGGGCCAAATTGTGATGGCTAGACAACTGGGTCAGAGCATTTCCAAAACTGCAGCTCTTGTGGGGTGTTCTCGGTTTGCAGTGGTCAGTCTCTATCAAAAGTGTTCCATGGAAGGAACAGTGGTGAACCGGCGACAGGGTCATGGCCAAGGCTCACTGATGCACGTGGGGAGCGAAGGCTGGCCCGTGTGGTCTTATCAAACAGACGAGCTACTGTAGCTCAAATTGCTCAAGAAGTTAATGCTGGTTCGGATAGAAATGTCAGAATACACACTGCATCGCAGTTTGTTGCGTATGGGGCTGCATAGCCGCAGACGGTTCATGGCTGTTTTGGCAGCAAAAAAATGTTTTTTTTGCATCAGTATTAATATTGGTAATGGTGGTAGATGCTTTAACTTTACCATCTTGCTGCAAAAGTCGTCATTCTCCACTGACAGCTATTTGAAACTGTATTCAGAGAATATGGCACCAACTTAAGTAGCTAAAACAAAGTCTTCACATCAGAACAGTGTCCTTGACGGTTTTCTATTCTACAACATTTGAGGAATGATCAAAGCAGCTCTGTGATTACCTGCACTTTAGATTATCCCAGTGTCTGCCTTATATGCTTTTCTCCCCTTTTTCTGCTGGAAGCAGGGACGTTTTGAGACATGATCGTACCTTTGACAAAAGTCAGATTTATCTGGAAAGATTGTTGGGTAGCACTTAATTTAACTGTCCTTTTCACCATGTACATACCATGTACTTATTATAGTAATTACAATAGCTGGGTTATAACTAGGTTACCCTGAACCTACACCTTAACCCATGTAGTTACCTTATATTGCCCAGTAGTTTCTTAGGTAAGTACACTGTAAGTAAGTGCACGTACTGTAAAATAAAGAGCAACAGAATGTTGTTTGAGGATAACGTCCAATGTAGCAGCTCACATTACTGAGATTGGCTGAGGTTCAGAGAAACATTTGGACGGTTCCACCTGCAACATATGCCTTCTTTGGCATCAAACAAGTGCACAAAAAAAACCTTTTTACTTAAAAGGAGAAAATAAAGAAAGTAAATACTGTATAGGCTACAACATCAACAGATTATTCACCTACCTTATTTACATATCTAGTCATATCATAATAATTTAAATATTGGTTAACTGAAATTTTATTGGATAACTTTGTCTATTTTGGTTGCGCAAATAGTTCAAACTAATTCACAGCAGAATTAACCGTTGAACATCTCTTTGCAACACACAGAGGCGGGTTCCAAAGGAATCAGTATTTTTGAATGAATCAAATAAGTGATTCACTGACTTACTTAAAAGCTGTGTTTGAAGGCTGCGTCCTCTGGAGGTCACATTTGTTGGCCACACACGTCATTGAGGCTGTCTCATTTCAGAAAAACAGCAATTGACTGTTATTTCTTAGTTGAATCAGATGATTGAATGATTCAATGACTCACTCATATAGACAGCCATTTGTCGCCATCCAACCGATAAGAAAGAGTCACTCAATGCTTCTTTTATTGCAAGTGTCTTACTCTAAAGGTGATGATACACAGGGCAACTTTTTGAGCAATGTTGGTGGGCAATGTTGTCGTCAATGGGCAACCAGGTGAGACACAGGGCCCATGACCGATCTAAAGTATCCAGATAGAAATTTGTTGCCCATTCTCAATGGAAAGGTGCCAAAGCAACATCGCTCGGCAATATTGCCTGGCAACATTCTTTAAAAAGTTGCCCCGTGTATCATCACCTTGAGCACATTGGTTATCCTTTAACTAGACTATTTTAAATTAATTTCTGTCATAATTGTGCTGTCAGTTGAACTTAACTGGAAACCTGTGTTTAGGAAGGGCCTTAGAGATAGAAAAAGACCATTTTTGAAGCTTCTGTCTAAAGCAGTAGCCTATATAACAACTTCCTGGCCCTTTTTTTTCTTCATAAGTTGAGAATTTGTCTTAGTCACAGTCAGCACAGTCACACAGAGAACTAGCTTTTCATCTCTCATTTAAACCACACCTTATATCCTCACTCCCTGTCCCGCCATTCCACCTTATGTTCTTTTGCCCTCATTTGACACTTCAATGTCTTCTCCTTTTCTTTGTTCCTCAGGCAGTTTTTGAATGTGACAGAGTCACTTCAGAGTGCACTTCCTATTTGAACAGTTCGTGTAAATAGTTCTATAAAAAAAGCCGCTGTTTGGATTTAAATAGGCAAATGCTTCAGAGTCTATGGTTGTATCATTATTGCAGTGATTATGTTTCTAGCATGTTATATATTTGGCAACAGTTCTTCGAACCCTAACTGATAGAGTGTGTAGCTTTTCATTTCTTAAACCATGTAGGTAATAGATCTGGAACAACATGATGCTGAGTAATGATTTTCATTTTAGGGTGAACTAATCCTATAAAAGATAAAACATCCTCTATCTGTCTGTCTCGCCTGTTCTAAACATCAAGTGTGATCTGAAAGCACACCTCAAATTGGTTTAGAAGTGTGAAAAAAGATGGGATTCCTGGAGATGTTCAAATTTCCTGGTGCATTTCAGAGAATAAGTTTTATTGTTTTGGAAAAGAGGAATTAGCTATAGAAATAAATAGTAATAAAAACCTAACATTTTTCATTGGAGCTGTGTTGGACTTCTTACTACAAAAGTCTATAAATCTATAAAAAATAAATAAATAAAAAGTCTAATGTTTTTGTTCTCTCGTTCTCATCAAGGCTGCATTTATTAGATAACACACAATAAAAACAGTAATATTGTGAAATATTATACTACAAAAATGAAAACATGACTAAAAAGATTACATTTCCATTATCTACTTTGACTTACTTATTCTTCCCCTGTAGAGTAATGCTAATAGATTTGGTCTTAAGACAAATTATTTTCAGATGAACCACATTAAAACCAAAGAGGAAATGTCATAAGGCCATATGAAGACATAAATGCAGAACTCATTATAAGATAATCATAGAAAATCTAAAAACCTATCCAAGTCTGATGGCAGTTACCAAAATTAAAGACGGCATTGTTCAAAATATAATAAAGACTAATTAAAGTGGCATCATAAATCCACATTTAATTAGATCCAAGCTTATTGGATTGGAATTTAAGAATTAGATTAGTTTTTGTGACTCTGCAACAGGCAAATTTCGCAGTTTCAACTGCCAAATCGCTATTGTTGGTGTTATCACATTTGTCAAATGATTGTTTTCCGCTTCGTCCAGAGTTACACGAGTGGTCCATGTTGAGTTATTCAGGATCTCCAGGATTTCCATCCCATTTAAGATTAGCAGAGGCGTTCTGTTTGGGATTAGGTGCTCCTCCACACATGAGCCTCCTGAGGCCTGCAGATAAGTTCCCCGCCGGAAAGCATGTGTCACATAAATAAAACAAATTGGGAAATTGCTTCTTTTTTTTTTTGGTGCTGTTGTTGGATTTTCAAGTTTGAAGTTCTCTTTGTACCCACCTCAACTGCACAGAGTATAGCTTTGATTGAGTGAATGTAAGAAGATTCGGAGAGACGAGTGTAAAGTTACTTTACATGCGTTGTCAGAATACAGAATACAAAAAATGCAGAATACAGTGCAGTGGTTAAATCCAGAGATTTCTAGGGTGAGAGATACTTTTGTGCTGGGAAATATAAAAGTTTTTTTTTTTTTTTTTCCTTCTTCTTGTTCCTCTTTCAAACATTTATTAACATTATCAAGAACGGCATATGCACAACAATATGTAAAAGTATCAACATAAGCTAACATGAATTTTGTAAAACCATTAACAACAGCAGAAGTGGAATTTACAGTCTTTATAGTTTGAGTAGTTTCAAAAAATGTCTCTTGAATATAAATGTTTTTTTGCACTCAGCAGCCAATAATTTATTGTCCTCACAAACCATGTTTATTCTCGCAAGTGAATTCTGTATTTAATTTAATGAGTTGTATTTTTTAACCTGCATAGTTCTGTTGGTTTTCAAGGATAAAAGCATGTCATGCAACCAGTTTGCATCAGTCTAATTTGGTTAGATTTTACCAAGTGAAAACAGAGCACTTGACATCAACAATAAAATATACGAGAAGTATTTTATTTAATTAAGGATTGATAGTGCTTTTTATATACACCATTTATATTGATAAAAGATAGACAGTATATAGACAGTTTGCATTGTACTATTTGCCTTTAGTTATTTTGTATTATTCACCCAGCACAGACCTGCAATGTTTGGGCCACGACCAGCTGATATACACCACAAAGGTGTGTTTACACAGGCTTTTGTAATGTTGCAAAGAGGCATACATGTATTTACACAAGAATCACAACTGCAAATCAAACTCAGAAGTTTATTGATTCTTGTTCATAGCTGATATACACAAACACATCAGATTAGCACAATTTAATATGGCTTAGATTTAAATTTGATGTTTATCTGCTTACCCCCAGGGCATCCAAGATATAGGTGACTTTGTTTCTTCAGCAGAACACAAATGAAGATTTTTAACTCCAACCGTTGCAGTCTATCAGTTGTATAATGCATATCAATGGTAGCAAAATCTATGAGAGTAAAAAAAACATTAAAAAAACATGCACAGACTCCATCAAATCCATATTAAATGATGTTTTATTAACAAGGTTCGGGAGGAGCACGATCAGATAATCGACACAGGTGGAGAGCACTCAGCTAATCAACAACAAGGGATATATATACGCAGCAGTCTTACCTCTGTTTCGACAGCATCCCTCCACCACCCCTTCTCCACTTTGTTCCTTTCTAGTTCTAACCACTTACATACACCGGGGGGTATTCTGGGTTTGGGCCAAATTCCGAGCTCAAAGCCCTCCCCCCGGACAGCACGCCAAATACGCATTTACACTCACCTAAAGGATTATTAGGAACACCATACTAATAATGTGTTTGACCCCCTTTCGCCTTCAGAACTGCCTTAATTCTACGTGGCATTGATTTAACAAGGTGCTGAAAGCATTCTTTAGAAATGTTGGCCCATATTGATAGGATAGCATCTTGCAGTTGATGGAGATTTGTGGGATGCACATCCAGGGCACGAAGCTCCCGTTCCACCACATCCCAAAGATGCTCTATTGGGTTGAGATCTGGTGACTGTGGGGGCCATTTTAGTACAGTGAACTCATTGTCATGTTCAAGAAACCAATTTGAAATGATTGGAGCTTTGTGACATGGTGCATTATCCTGCTGGAAGTAGCCATCAGAGGATGGGTACATGGTGGTCATAAAGGGATGGACATGGTCAGAAACAATGCTCAGGTAGGCCGTGGCATTTAAACGATGCCCAATTGGCACTAAGGGGCCTAAAGTGTGCCAAGAAAACATCCCCCACACCATTACACCACCACCACCAGCCTGCACAGTGGTAACAAGGCATGATAGATCCATGTTCTCATTCTGTTTACGCCAAATTCTGACTCTACCATCTGAATGTCTCAACAGAAATCGAGACTCATCAGACTAGGCAACATTTTTCCAGTCTTCAACTGTCCAATTTTGGTGAGCTCGTGCAAATTGTAGCCTCTTTTTCCTATTTGTAGTGGAGATGAGTGGTACCCGGTGGGGTCTTCTGCTGTTGTAGCCCATCCGCCTCAAGGTTGTGCGTGTTGTGGCTTCACAAATGCTTTGCTGCATACCTCGGTTGTAACGAGTGGTTATTTCAGTCAAAGTTGCTCTTCTATCAGCTTGAATCAGTCGGCCCATTCTCCTCTGACCTCTAGCATCAACAAGGCATTTTCGCCCACAGGACTGCCGCATACTGGATGTTTTTCCCTTTTCACACCATTCTTTGTAAACTCTAGAAATGGTTGTGCGTGAAAATCCCAGTAACTGAGCAGATTGTGAAATACTCAGACCGGCCCGTCTGGCACCAACAACCATGCCACGCTCAAAATTGCTTAAATCACCTTTCTTTCCCATTCTGACATTCAGTTTGGAGTTCAGGAAATTGTCTTGACCAGGACCACACCCCTAAATGCATTGAAGCAACTGCCATGTGATTGGTTGATTAGATAATTGCATTCATGAGAAATTGAACAGGTGTTCCTAATAATTCTTTAGGTGAGTGTAAATCTATTCTCCACACATTATATGTAAGTGTGAACTCGTGAAACCTTGTGGTTTGTGACGACACATCGATGTCTTAATATCCCTTTAATCCTTATGCAGAACGTTCTCTCAGAACTCTACAATGTGAATATACAGAATGAGAAGACTACCTAAATGAGGAGAACCCTCTGGTCATACTCATTCTTGTTACAAGCACGCCAGGCTCCACCCTCTCCCAATCACAGCGCACTCCATCTCCGGAATACTGATCACACGCACCTGCATCTCATCATCACCGCATTCACTGCCTGCACTTAAGCCTCACGCTCACATTCAGTCACTGTCCGTTCTCGTTTGCACATAGCCACGCTACTGCTTACTTCAAGGACTTTCTCTCGATACTTACCTGTCTCCAAAATGTTCCTGAAGTCTCCATTGTGTCTCCTCGTCTCGTCTCCTGTCTCCAGCGTCTCCCACGATCCTCTCGCCAGTCTCCAACGTCATCTGCAATCAAGCAAAGTATAGTATCAACCAGTGATCTGCATATTCTCCGTTCTCTCTTTGCATTCACTCACCTGATCCGCTCACATCCTGGTTCTGCAAATAAACTATCTAATTTACCATCACCTGTTCTCTGTGTCTGTCTGTATGTAACAGTTCTACTTGGTGGCCAAAAGTGACTGAAGACGTTTTTCCCCATTTCACCCCTTAATTGCTGTGTGCTTTTTTATGGATAGTACCTGTGGTGGAAAAAAATGTATCATAGAAGAAAATTAATTCTGATCATTATGCATGTGTTTTCTGTTTGCTATGCCTGAAAATCAACAGAGGGAGGCACAGTGACCAGCTCTCAGGACCTTAGAGGTCACTGTCCACCTAGATATGGGTTTCATGACCCCAGAGGTTAGGGTACATCTCATTTTGAGGGTCCAAGCATCAGGATGAAAGACATATGGGGTTATTTGAGTATGTGTGGAAAATTACAGGAGGAGTGCAGAGATGTTGACCTTGGAAAGGGTTTAAAAGGGAACTCAATTGTTTAGTCTGCAGTTAGCACTCTGCAGACATTCAGGATGGCTGTACAACTGTGAAAATAAATCTTTATAAGGACAATTGGCTAAGGTTTGTCTCTTATTCAGTGATGCAACTGAGTTAATTTTTGCCACAACATACCCCAAAAATGTTGTCTTTATTTTCACATTTTTCATATTTTCCAATTATTTCCTATATGGCGGTCATTTTTGACCCTAAAGAGTACAAGTGTGACTATTTTTTATGACCATTTAGCCTTTTCCAATCATGTTCACAATTTGTGTGTGTGTGTGCGTGTGTTCACAGGCAGTGAGTTTCATACCAAGTTACAATTTAAAAGAATCTAAATGTCATTTGTTTTTCTGTCAAAATTAACTGAAGAGCGCCAGACTTTTTTAAGTGCCAGTGTAAAAGGGGAGAAAAGCAAATACACTCACCTAAAGGATTATTAGGAACACCATACTAATACTGTGTTTGACCCCCTTTCGCCTTCAGAACTGCCTTAATTCTACGTGGCATTGATTCAACAAGGTGCTGAAAGCATTCTTTAGAAATGTTGGCCCATATTGATAGGATAGCATCTTGCAGTTGATGGAGATTTGTGGGATGCACATCCAGGGCACGAAGCTCCCGTTCCATCACATCCCAAAGATGCTCTATTGGGTTGAGATCTGGTGACTGTGGGGGCCATTTTAGTACAGTGAACTCATTGTCATGTTCAAGAAACCAATTTGAAATGATTGGAGCTTTGTGACATGGTGCATTATCCTGCTGGAAGTAGCCATCAGAGGATGGGTACATGGTGGTCATAAAGGGATGGACATGGTCAGAAACAATGCTCAGGTAGGCCGTGGCATTTAAACGATGCCCAATTGGCACTAAGGGGCCTAAAGTGTGCCAAGAAAACATCCCCCAGACCATTACACCACCACCACCAGCCTGCACAGTGGTAACAAGGCATGATGGATCCATGTTCTCATTCTGTTTACGCCAAATTCTGACTCTACCATCTGAATGTCTCAACAGAAATCGAGACTCATCAGACCAGGAAACATTTTTCCAGTCTTCAACTGTCCAATTTTGGTGAGCTCGTGCAAATTGTAGCCTCTTTTTCCTATTTGTAGTGGAGATGAGTGGTACCCGGTGGGGTCTTCTGCTGTTGTAGCCCATCCGCCTCAAGGTTGTGCGTGTTGTGGCTTCACAAATGCTTTGCTGCATACCTCGGTTGTAACGAGTGGTTATTTCAGTCAAAGTTGCTCTTCTATCAGCTTGAATCAGTCGGCCCATTCTCCTCTGACCTCTAGCATCAACAAGGCATTTTCGCCCACAGGACTGCCGCATACTGGATGTTTTTCCCTTTTCACACCATTCTTTGTAAACTCTAGAAATGGTTGTGTGTGAAAATCCCAGTAACTGAGCAGATTGTGAAATAGATTGTCTGGCACCAACAACCATGCCACGCTCAAAATTGCTTAAATCACCTTTCTTTCCCATTCTGACATTCAGTTTGGAGTTCAGGAGATTGTCTTGACCAGGACCACACCCCTAAATGCATTGAAGCAACTGCCATGTGATTGGTTGATTAGATAGTTGCATTCATGAGAAATTGAACAGGTGTTCCTAATAATCCTTTAGGTGAGTGTATATGGTGTTTTAAAATAGTGACAGGATGTAAGTTTAGTTATGAATACTCAGCCTGTGGTTAGTGGTGATACATCAGGAGGTAATATTAAATGAAACTTACTCTGGGTGTTCTGTTTATAATTTTGAGTGTATCAGACAGTTTAATTTGTTTTGGCTTTTGCACAATTATTCTAAACAGGGCCTATACTAATTAAGCAGCTAGAGACAAATAGGAAAAGCACCAGGCATTGTGCTTCTGAATACTGTTATTTATTTCCCTTTAATTTTCCTAAAAAATGTAAAAAGCAAACAAAAAATAAAACATCAAAAAGCATGTATTGTCAGTGTAAATGGTTGAAGATAGGTGTACTGTATTCATCTTGAAATTGTTTTTTTTTCTGAAATGTTCTGCCCCACAGAGCTTGTAAGAAGCCAGACCTTTCTCATTCAGGCGTCTTATAGCTGCCAGCAAAAGTCTCGTAAAGAGGGATGGTGTTACACTTTGGCAGGAAGAAGATGAAGAAGGTGCAGATATTTCCAAAAACAAAGATTTTTAATCCAAGAGTAAACACAGAATAGTCTAAATGAAGTGACAGTGTGCATGACACACAAACACATGACCTTGCATGAATACTAACACATTCAACAACCGACAACAGAGAATAAACAGGGAGGAATTAAAATACACAGAGGAATCGAACTAAATGACTAGCAGCTGCAGGAATAATCAGTGTCCATAGAAACTAATGAGTGGCGGGAAATAAAGACAAAGAAACACATGACTAGTGAAAACAAAACTAAAAGTCCATGAAAATGAAACTAACTAAACAGAACTGTGACAGATGGAGGGTGGGGAAAAATCAGTGCATGAGCTCAAAGACTTATGAACTGACACCATTCCCAGAAAACAAGAAATCAACAGCTTCAAGGTATTTTTTGCTAATAGGATGCTGCAATAGACTCATCCACTTGTTTTATCTGAAATTGCTAGAACACTCAAATCACATTGTCTATACATCATATCGTAGCACTTTATTTTACAGTCCTGTTCCCCATGTACATACCATGTACTAATTATAGTGGGTAATAACTAGATACTAACCGTGAACCTATACCCATAAACCTAACCTTAACTCATAGTTACCTTATTCTTAGGTACACTGTAAGTACACGTAAGTGCACATACTGTAAAACAAAGTGCAACCAAGATTTCTATTTTTTATGTTTTCTGAAGGATCAAGTGACATTGAAGACTGGAGTAAAGGCTACTGAATATTTTGCTTTTCCATCACAGGAATACATTACATTTTACAATATATTCAATTTGAGTTTTTTTATTTTAAAATGTAGTAATATTTCAGAATTAAGTTTTTACTGTATTTTGATTAAATTCAAATAAATGCAGCCTTGGTAAGCATAAGTACGGTGGCCCAGTAGTGCACAACACAACAAAATTTAAAAAGCAAACATAAGTTCACAACACAGCGAAATCAAGCCACAACACAATGGAATCAAGCCACAACACAACGGAATCAAGCCACAACGCAACGAAAAAGCCACAACACAACGGAAACAAGCCACAACACAACGAAAAAGCCACAACACAACGGAAATGCTCCCGACCACTAGGGGCTCTCGGAGTGCGGTAAAGTTAGTTTTGCTTGCCATTGTTCCATAGATTCGCCAGTCTTACAAAGATATAAACACTACGATCAGTTTTAAGTGTGTAACCATTGTATATCGACATGAAATATAAATTCCAAATCACCTACATGCATTATAGCTGCATATTTATACTCGAGAACGCTTTTACCCGCTACAAATTATGTTTCAACTACATGGTGGAATTGGCAGACGTTCCCTTGGGCATCAAGTGCCGTGGTAGCGGGTAAAAGCGTTCTTGAGTATAAATATGCAGCTATAATGCATGTAGGTGATTTTGAATTTATATTTCATGTCGATATACAATGGTTACATTTCCGTTGTGTTGTGGCTTTTTCGTTGTGTTGTGGCTTGTTTCCGTTGTGTTGTGGCTTGTTTCCGTTGTGTTGTGGCTTTTTCGTTGTGTTGTGGCTTGATTCCGTTGTGTTGTGGCTTGTTTCCGTTGTGTTGTGGCTTGATTCCGTTGTGTTGTGACTTGTTTCCGTTGTGTTGTGGCTTGATTCCGTTGTGTTGTGGCTTGTTTCCGTTGTGTTGTGGCTTGTTTCCGTTGTGTTGTGGCTTTTTCGTTGTGTTGTGGCTTGATTCCGTTGTGTTGTGGCTTGTTTCCGTTGTGTTGTGGCTTGATTCCGTTGTGTTGTGACTTGTTTCCGTTGTGTTGTGGCTTGATTCCGTTGTGTTGTGGCTTGTTTCCGTTGTGTTGTGAACTTATGTATGCTTTTTAAAATTCGTTGTGTTGTGCACTACTGGGCCACCGTACATAAGAGACTTTAAAAAAAACTTTTGAATAGTGAATAATTTCCACTATAAAAAGTGATCAGTTGACAACTTTAAAAAAAGTGAGGAAACATGTTGCCTTAAAATGATTAAGTAATAACCTTCGTAACTTAAATTAAGTTATGTGAACATCCACGTAACTTAATTTTTTCAACTACGCATTCAGTTAATTTACTTAATAATTTTAAGGCAACGGGTTTCCCCACTTTTTTAAGTTAAGTCAACTGATCACTTTTTACAGTGTATATATTTGGAATTTTGGGGGGATGATCTGTGCCTTGTGATGAAAATCATAGAGTTAAATAGTTTCACACATAACTTTGCATTAATGAGTGTAGTGGGCAAAATGTTCAAAGTGGATTTAATATAAGAGACTGTGATAGAGTGTGAGGTTCTGTAGCTGTGGTCTAATTGGCACCATCCATATTAGGGATGACAGTCAGACACTGGTCTGGTCCTGAGCAGAATTCCAATGCGACACTTAGTGCCACAAAAGCAGCTCCCATGAGATATCAGGAAATAATGTTTAGCCCTCAGACAGACAATGGGCCAGTTTAGCAAGGACTCAGAATTACATATCATCTGCCTTTAAACAAACATAATAGAGGTTGAAACAGAGGGAGCATTTCAATATTTATTTATTTATTATAATTAACTGCTTGCAATAGAATAAACAAATCAAGTTTTTTTTTAAGTACAGTATGTGCATTGGGAAGCCAAATGTCAAATGGAGACGGAATTAAAATAAATTCCAGGAAAAAAAAAATTGCTAGTTCTTTCAACTAAAGCTTTAACTAACCCTACATTCGGATGCAATGCATTTAGTTCATATCATGATAGCAGTTTTCTCTCTTGTTATATTTCATAATGAATAATAAACCATTTTGCCCAAGAACATTTTTTCTTCTAACAAAACACTGAAAAACATTTGTCATTATAGCTCACATAATTGGCCTCCCTAGCAATTCCCATGTAACTGTGTCCTTTGACTTAAAAGTACCCCAACACACACACACAGTCGAACACCTGTTTCATTATTATCAGGAGAACAAGGACATAATGGAGTCTTTTTTGGGGGGAGGACAAAAGAAAGACACTGTAATTACTGAATGCTTTGATTACCTTTCGCTCAGCCCATTTGGAATGCTAGTTCAATATCTATTACTTTGAACATGTTATAATGGCCCCTAGTCGCTCTCACAGTAAATGGAAGAGGTTAAAGAGGACAATAGTCGCAGAATTGCCACTCAATTCATACTTCTCTACTCTCATGCCTATCGATTTCGGTGGTAGTGAGCAGATTGACTACCTCAGGAAGCCGCAGGTGGAGAACAAGCAGTTACATGGTGAACGAAGGCTGAATGTTAACGACACTTCCCTGTCTAAATATTAGTTTTGCTTGCTGTTTTCACAGCTAAAGGCCTCACAAGGTTTGATTTTATTTTCTCTCCAAAAACTAAATAGCAACAAACTAAATCACAGTACAGCATGAAATTTTCCTGATCCCTGAGGTCATTGCGTGCAGTGACAGAAGGTTGAATTTGAGGTAGTTTGATCTAACATTTATTCCCCCAGTTTCACGGACAAGGCCTAGTCTCAGACTAAAATGCATGTTTGAGCTGATTTAACTCAAAAGTTAAAGGAAATCCTGCATACTATCAATACTTGCAGAAGATATCAAAAACGTTTTATTAGCAACAGGTGTGCGATGGTAATTGTCAATTAATTGAGCACTTGCTTACTATTTTGAATATCAATCACACTGATGACTTTCTTCAATCCAGTCAGCTCATGTTATTATGAAAATATTTGTGCATTCCAATGCCTTCTGTCTGTTCCATCTTGCCTTCTTTGCTCGCTTTCATCACTTTTCTCTTTTATTGAGTCGGCTTGGTGTGTCCCATCATGAAGGCACATTTATAAAAGCTACTTAAAGGTGGGGTAAGTGCTTTCTGGTAACCAATGTTGATATTTCAAATCACCTAAACAAACACGCCCCTACCCCAAAAGGGTCTCGCCCCTATTTTGATAGCTCCGCCCCACACATACGTAGGCAACACAGGTAACGACTATGGCGGAATCTGCTGTGCCAGCCGGCCGAGGGTAAAATGTCATCAATAAGTGAAAGCAATGTGTGTTACTATGGTAATCCAGGTCGAATGTTCAATGAAAAAGTCATCCCTTACATCCCAAAAACACAAATACAGTTCTCATGAACAACTCGATAGCACGAGCACGACAGTCCAACTAACGAATATATTACAATTGTGACAAGATTAGAGGGTTATATTGATCACTAAAAGAGGAGCCAATGGAAACAAACATATATTAGGAGTATATTATCTTACTTTTTGGACACACTGCGAGCTGACGCTTGAAACAGACAGTGGTTTATAGGATGTGGAAATGAATGGGTCTTTATCATAGCTGAAGTGAACGACGATACGATTGCAAATGGACAAACAAGCGAACATGACACACGAGCATATTCAAGCAAAAGCTAGCATATATTAGTTCTGTGAAACAAAACAAAACCAATGTTACTCGCCTATCAAGAAGAAATAAAGCAACCTCGGCGTCCGATTGCAGGCCTTAGCGCTCCTTGAGTTCTCTCCAGCACTGGAAAGCTGATACTTCTTGCCTGATCGTAAGCCTACTTTTGTTCCATAGACATTTTCCACATTTGTTTTGGTAAACACTTTAGAATAATGGTCCTTCATTAATAGGTAACTATGCAGGAAGTAATGCAGGACTAATGAGTAGTACTACATTAACATTTCAGCTACTACTATTAACTAATATAGAAACAAGATTAACTAATCAGTAAGTAATATCAAATTTAAGATAGTTCCTTATTAGGTAATCAATAATGGCTGAATGAGATTGGCACTAAAGAACTAATAGGTAAGTATGACAAATTATAAAGAGTTAATAATTAATTACTAATCACAACATTAACGTGTCTGTGAGCAATTGTCTTTTTTTACTCTCAACATGCTCATAAAATGCATCACTAATTACTCAAGTACCTAGTCATTCTTCAAGGACTACTAGTGATCTGGACCATTATTTTAAAGTGGAAAAACATATTTTTCACTTTAAAATAATGGTCCAGATCACTAGTAGTTCCTGCAGAGTGACTAGGTAACACGTGAGTAATTAGTGATGCATTTTATGACTTTATTCAGAGTAAAAAAGATGACTGATTACGTTTCAGACACACAGACACTTTATAATTTTTCAGTTAGTTAATAGTTATTAATGAGGCTAATCTCATTCAGTGATTATTGATTACTTAACAAGGAACTATCCCCTAAATTCGATATTGCTTACTGATTAGTTAAGCGTTTATCTATATTAGTTAATAGTAGTAGCTGAAGTGTTAATGTAGCACTACTCATTAGAGCTGCATTAATTACTGCATAGTTACTTATTAATGACGGATCATTATTCTAAAGTGTTACCTTTGTTTTTTATCTGCCATCTCTCTCTTTCTGTCGTCGCTCTGCTAATGTCCGTCCTGTGTGTCGTGTCTTTTGAATAATGACGTGCACTGAGCGCTCTCTTCTCACCATCATTAGTAGACACGCCCCTTACTGCTGATTGGCTACAAGTTTGTTTTGGTACTCGGCCCGAGACACTTTTATAAAGCATTTTTGAAATAACACTTACCTCACCTTTAAATGTCCTAACTGTACTAAGGCCTAATCCTGCATGGCTTAATCTAAGCCCTGTCTGTGATACCAGGTCAATATATTTTTAAACACTGGAGATTTATATAGGTAAAAAGAAGTCAGGAGCCAGTCATTGAGACAAGATTAGAAGTGTTGGACAGAGTCGCCCTTACATTTACAGCTACAATATTGAGTATTCATTATTTCCTTCCCACCATTATAATTATTTAGTATGTAGAAACTGATTTATGTCTATATTCGAAGCAGTGGGATTGCCACTCAACATCCAGCAGACCTCAAGTTTCCTTCAGCTGTGACAAGTCAAATAAAATTACAGAATTACTAGAGGGAACATTTCTAAGGGCTAAGAAAAAGAGACGATGTGGGTAAAACAGAAATACTGTAAGTTAAAGTAAGAAAGAGCGAGCTAGAGAGAAAAAGACAATTTGGAAGGGCCCATGGGTTGATGTTGTTCAACACCTTGTAAGAATATAGTCCCATGCCCATGGCTTTACCCCTATTTTGCATGAATTAGGTTGTCAAGGCTTGGAAGAGGCAATCCGATTCTTTTCATCATTCTGAGATTATTTCCAGTTGTCTCTGAAAGCCACAGGCAGGACCGTTTGAAAGAGTCGCTTATTAAACCTTAAACCTGCACCAAAGGGGAGGAGCTGAAAGGCAGGAGCAGAGTCTTTTTTTTGAATGGCTCTTCTGACAACGTAATTTGCATTCTGTAATTAACTGTCTCCCACCCCCAATCCTTTCTTCACCGTTCTTGCACCCCCGACTCCCCCTCTCCACACCAGAGGTTAGTGCATGACAGTTCCAAGTCTGTGAATTAGGTCTGTGTTGCCCCGGTAACAGGTCTTTATCAAAGACCAACACACTGAAGTAGGAGGAAAGCTGATGTCTAAACAGAGGATTTTTTTTCTCTCCCATTTCTCTCTCTTTTGCTCTTTTTGTGTGTGTTTTTGGTGCACACAACGCTACTCTGTAAAGCATGGATAAATGTGATGCAATGTCATAAAATATGAAATGTTCTGACTGTGCAAAAAAACTAAAGATGAAAAGAATAATAAATAAAAAATTAGTTTTGTCCAAAAATAGATTATCAAAAATAATATATACCCTAACCCGGCCAACAAAAAAAAAAGTCGCTGTTTGGATTTAAATGGGCAAATGCTCATTATTCCAGTGATTATTATGTTTCTAGCATGTTATATGTTTGGCAGCAGTTCTACTAACACTAATTGATGGAGTGTGTAGCTTTTCATTTCTTAAACAACCATATAAGAAGACACATTATGGCCATATTCCAGGATGATAATGTCAAGCTACATCAGGCTCAAACTGTGAAAGAATGGTTGGGAGGGAGCATGAAGGATCATTTTCACACATGAATTGACACCTCTGAGTCCAGACCTTAAATTCATTAAAAGTCTTTACAGAGACTTTACAGAGTGCTGGACTCTTGCATTGTCAATACAAGATCTTGACCAAAAATTGATGCAAACCCTTTATCTAAACCCATTGATGCCAAACAGCTCATCATATAATGTTAGGCTTTTGACTTTAGGCTTTTTAAATATTTGTTAAACGTGGTACTGCTTTAAATTAACGTTTGACATATCATGCTTCTATTCTAGCCCAAACATACTTATACATAAACAAACGCCCTTTGCATTGCACATGGCATATTCAGAAAATTATATGTATGTAGGCTAATACATACTTTTTTATCCATTAAATTCAGGAACATTGAATTAACGTCTTCATTGAAAGACTGGGTGATTTATGAAGTTGGCATGTACGTGGAGGGGCGTCATCGAGCCACCGTGAAAAACTGTTTAACGGTCTAACTCCACAATTCAATACTACACAGTTCACAGTCTTTGTAACGTGTTTTAGCAATACATTTCTAACATTTATAATGGGTTTAGAAACAAATCTCTTTGTTTAACTGCTCAGAAAAAACAAGGGACTCATGAACAACCATCACAAAACAAAAAAACAGCCGTGGATCATCCAGGTAACGACACACATTATTAAGAAATTAATGGTTCATAAACTTTTGAACAGGTAATTTGAAGTAATGCATATTGCATGATTTGAATATGAATATCCATTTATCGACAGTCACAGTTAAACAGCTCATCGTTATAACAAGCTTCATTATTTATTCTTTACTTATTGCTATGTGTTGAAAACAATACAATTTCTGTGACCTTCTGGTGCTTTTTTTTTTTTTTTTTTTTGAAGTTTTATTAAAGAATACGTTTGCTTCATGTATTCTCTATTCAGAGTTTAAATGCAGTAATTGGCTGGCAACCCAGCTGCCAGTGTCCTATGTCCTTCTCTATATACATAATAGGTTACTGTGATTTTCTACAGTACATTGGAAGTTACTGTTTTTTTTTTGTGTTTTTTTACAGAAAAATACAAAAATCCTTGATATAGTGTGAATAAGATCATCTTTCATTACCATGGTACTGCCATCTGATATCATTAATGTAGTGTATCATAGTTGTGCCCCCTTGTATCAGTTCTAAAATCTGTTCCATCCATTTTTGCACAGTTTGCGTTTATACATATTGTTTCCCTCTAAATGTTTTCTTTCCTTTTTGCCAAAGGCAGTGAAGTCGGTTTTCCTGACGAAGCAAACTATATCATAAGCTTGAGAGCTCTATTGTGAATGCATGCATGTCAAGTGCAGCTCTGACACTCATTTGAATACAATCAACTTCGCTGTGATGTCAGTCAGCGGCAACAGCTGTTTTAGTGCAATGTTAAATTGTGTATTTACATCTCGCTCTTATTCAGGGCGAAGCATTATTCGGTGGTTTAATTGGATATGGATCCCTGTGTTTCACACACATTTCCTCTGAAGTGAAATCAATAGAATTACATGAGCATTGAACTCCAAACACCATTCATTGTGGATCCTTGCGATAGCCACACAGACTTCAATATGCAGCACGAGTGAGTCGCCACTTGAGTCTTCAGAAAGCTCGGAAGACTTTAAAACAAAAAGAGATAACAGCTTAAAGCGGGAGGGGATTCCAATTACCCCCCTCTGCTGACGTCCATCACAAACCCCTGTTATCGTAATTGTACAAGACAGGCTGCTCTGAACTAAAAATGAATCAAAGAGATCAACACATTTATTTTAAATTAGAAACCCATGCAGGCACACATGAATTTGTAATTACTTATGCTAATACTCTAGTGACAGAGGGAGGACATTGAGAAGAGACAGTCTGACAGAGGTGGTACAGATGGATGGATGGAAAGAGTGTGAATGGTAGCCTATAAATCAAAAATAAAAATTCTGTCATTATTTAATCACCCCCATGTCGTTCTAAAGTTTTATATAATTAAAGTGAATGAGGACTGAAGCTTCAAAATGACAAAATTAAAAGCCTTAAAGAGGTCCTACTATGCCCTTTTATGAAGTCTGGATTTTGTTTTTGGGGTGTACTAGAATATGCTTAATTATTTTTCACATATTTTACATTATTACAGCACCTCTCTCCCCAGCCTGGCTCGAACGCGCCATTTATTTCTCGTTTTGATTAAGCCCCTCCTTCCAAAATATGAAATGTGCTGTGATCGGAAAACGTAACTATAAATAGTAAGCTTACTTTAGTAAGTAGTAATACTTACAATTTGTGATCCACAAATAACAGATTGTCCTGACAAAGTCGAAACTGCTCCGAGCTTTTGTGCATAGCCTGCGTGCACTCTCTTAGGTTCTGGAAGCTGTTCTACGTAAAATGTGCAGCACACAGATAAACATTATTATGTTCAGAAACAGTGCTTAAAATACATTTTAACCACTCTAAATTTGTCAGCCTTAAGAAGGTCAAACAAATGAGTTTTGGAAACGGGGTGGAACAAACAGTGTCTCTTTGACATAGCAACAACACTGTCTTCTGTAATGCTGC
Source organism: Rhinogobio ventralis (assembly GCA_039654625.1). Lineage (NCBI taxonomy): Eukaryota > Metazoa > Chordata > Actinopteri > Cypriniformes > Gobionidae > Rhinogobio > Rhinogobio ventralis. The sequence goes on from CM077201.1 coordinate 12,405,541, forward strand.
TCAACCAGGCCTCATACCCTTTTTTTGTGTATTCTGTGGGCGCTGATTATTTAAATGAGTAACATTGTGACTTAACAAAATCAGAAAAAAAACACATTGTAGTACAAACGAGCCATTTGTTGTAGTTCTTTGAAAGTGAATTCTGTTAAATAAGAGTGAAGGGGACTTTGAGCTTTGTAACCTTGCAGATCTTTTTATGCTCAAACAGCAACATTACACACTAACTAAAGTTTAAAAAGCATAATAGCACCCCTTTAAGTTAGCTTTGTGAGGCGTTGTAAAGTCGTTGACATATTTTCTAGTGCTCCTTGGCCTGTTATGAGGGCTCATAAGAGACATAGGGAGTTATGAATGAGTCATTCTTTCTAATCAAATCAGTTTATTTAGTGAAACCGGTCTGGGGCCTGTCCCAAAACCCACACTTGCGGTCGTGACCACTTGATAGGGCATACACACGACAGAATTAAATGTGCAAGACTATCCCAGGTCTGAATAATGCAATGTAACACTTTATATCTACATGTCATCTAACTCTCATTAGAGTATTAGTAGACTTCAGTAGACTGTTAGGGTTAGGTGTTAGGCTTCGGATTAGAAGAATAAGTTGAAATGTAGTTGCAAAGTTACTTATAGTCAGTAGAATGTCTGTTGATGGACCATCAAAATAAAGTGTTAGATATTAATCAGACAGGTTACTAATACTCTAATGAGAGTTAGTTGACATGTAGTTGCAAAGTTACTTATTGTTAGTTGAATGTCTGCTTAATATTTGCTAACACTTTATTTTGAAGGTCCCCCAACAGACATTCTACTGACTATAAGTAACTTTGCAACTACGTCAACTTATTCTTCTAACCCGAAGCCTAACACCTAACCCTAACCTAACAGTCTACTAAAGTCTATTAATACTGTAATGAGAGTTAGTTGACATGTAATTGCAAAGTTACTTTTACAATGTCTAAAGTGGACCATCGAAATAAAGTGTAACCTAATGCCAAAGCTCAGTGGTTTTAACAAACACTCAATCCACACTATCGCTAATATTGCTTCGGCGTGCTATTTAAGGATACATCCCATCATCCCACTCCGACACCCCCCAAACCAAAGGTTTGGAATTATATGAAGGTGAGTAAATCATCACAGAATTGAAATTTTTGGGTGAAATAACCACCAATCTTCATCAAGCCTGGAGTCTCTCTCTGCATGGCCTCTCTAGAGAACTGGAGCCATTGAGTGGTAATTACTGTTATCTGCCACTTGTTTTATTAACACGTATCCTCAAAGAATGGAGTTCAACTGCGGCGCCATGTGGGCCGATGCCCAGTTTGATAGGTCTGCAGAAAGAAATAATTATTATGAGGAAAGCTCTTGTTATGTCATATAAAGAAGGCTTTACATGGAAACACCTACACGGACCCTCACAATGGGTGAGGCAGTTTTGCTAATGGAAGGATAGAAACTATTAAACAGCACAAGAAGATGGAGAAGATATGTGGGGGGAGGTGAAAAGGGAGAGTGAGAGAGAACAGGCCAGAACGAGAGAGAGAGAGAGAGATGACTTTGGGAAGAAGTTTTAGGTGCAGACAGGGAGTTTTAAAAAAGAACAATAAAAAAGGAAGACAGAGGGAGGGGGAGGGGGGAGGACATACTGGGTCTTGTCTGTGCCAACAGCTAGTAATTACACGCCAATCATCCACCCAGAGGACAGCATGGGAATTAACTAAGCAGAGAAATTGTGGAAAAAATTCAATTAAAAATTGAATTAATAAACGTGCTTTGGCTTTCCGGACTGGTGTGAGTGGTTTTGAGGGAAATGGACAGAATGGAATACTTTACCTGTGAAACTGCATAACATTTTTTCAGTTTTGTGTGTATGTGCACCATGTGCACAAATTCTTTTTTAAAATTGTTTTATTGTCAACAATTAAGAAGACAAATGTAAAAGGATGCATCATGATGAAATAAAAAATACATTTAAAAAAAATATAAGATAAGAAAAAAACAATTAAAAAATCCAATTACAATACGGTACACATAATATTACAACTCAAATTTGCATAGGCAATAACGCAAAAGCATGTGTGAACCAAGATTCTGTTGTTAACAAACATGCTTGCATTATAGTGAATGTAAAATATTAGCCCATCCTAAAGTCCATAAAACATGAAAAAAAAAATTTATAACAGTTGGTAAAGGATTTGACTAATAACTTATAAATAAGTTATTAATAACTAAAACAAATCTTAATAATACTTAAAGGGATAGTTCACCCAAAAGTAAACAGTCACGCTCAAGTTGTTCCAAACCTGTATACATTTTTTGCTCTGCTGAATAAAAAAGGAAGATATTTGGAAAAATGTTTGTAACCAAGCAGATGTCGGCAGCCATTGACTACCATAGTGGGTAGTCAATGGCTGCCGAGATCTGCTTGGTTACAAACATTCTTACAAATATCTTCCTTTGTGTTCAACAGAAGAAAGAAATTCAAAAACATACAGGTTTGGAGCAACTTGAGGAAGAGTAAATGATGACAAAATTTTCATTTTTGGGTGAACTATCCCTTTAAATTCACACATTATATGCTATTATTCCAGGAGCTCAAGGCAGTTTTCTATATGCTTAACAAATTCAAATGAATGTTTATACATTTGGTTAAAGTTTAGCCTGTCACATTTTGACTAAGCTTAAAATAAAAATTACATACCATTTTAGTCAGGGTAAATAGATGAAAACTGTTGAATATGAATATGAATATGAATTTGAATTTATATATTTTTTTTAAATCAAAGAACATTTTTGTTAAAATACAAACACTAGGACTAAAAACAAACCAAAAAAAGTGATGAAAGAGGCAGCTGCATTACACTGCTGTAATGGGCACCTTGTAATGGGCACTACCTGCTGCAAGTGAACAGTATATATATATATATATATATATATATATATATATATATATATATATATATATACATACATTATTTGATTGCAGCAAGGGGCATTTTTCCACTGAAAAGCATTATTAGCCACCTAATTGGCCAATAATTAAAGCGTTGTTTGTTTGGCACTTTCGGTGAGTGCTAATACTGACCCAGTTTAATGATTAATGGCTCCATAATTTACATTCTACAAGTCTAATTATTTCCTCTCCACCTTCATTATTGCTGCCATGTTAATGGCATGCTTCTCGCCTGAGGGTGTTCCCTAAAACAAAAAGGAGGTCCAAACTCATTTGGCATCCAATGCTGCATCTGCATGTCCTTGACAAAGGCCCCTTTACTCTTTCCCAACATCTCAAATAAATATGTCTCCTAATCATGCGCATTATTGTAGAATGTCTTCTTGCATATGTTCCAGGGATTGATGGAACTGGTGTGGGAAAGGTCTTCAAATACACTGGGACACTCTTTCTAGCACCTTTAATTGTAGATTTGTAGATGTAATAACTGCTCTATCACTGTGCTAATCCTGCACTCAGAGTCTCTGTCGCCCCTTTGTCGCTGTTGGGTGTGTATTAAAGCATTTAAAATCAATGCTGACAGTTTAATCTCAGCATTTGATATATCTGTGCCCGAGTTAAAAATAATGAATTTGTGAATTTAGGATTTATACAATGAGATATTGTGACACAAAACGGTTTTAACCAATTGCTGGTTTGACTCTGTATTAAAATATGCAATGCAATAAGCAGACATTTCGGCAAAAAAAGGAAGAAAAACCCTCACTTTTAATAGTTTTTTAAGGGCACCTATTTAGTCGTTGACTGTTCAAAGTTTATGTTGTAATGAAATGAAATACAGCACTCTACTTTAATTTTTCTGCATTTGCGTATTGTAGCTCCTTTAACCCTTAAATGCATGAATGTTTTGCCAATCATTATTACATATTCTCAGTCAATCAATATCTAACACAGATGGATCTCTACCTGTCGCGAGAATATAAAACTCTCCTTATATTAGAGTAACAATTACAGAAGAATAAAATAAAGCATATTTTGTTACCTTTTGGAGCTTGGAAGGGTTCAGTTTGAGCAGATGTTTTATACCATCATCACTGTCCTCGTCAAAGCTCATTTCCCAGTACATTCAGCATCTGGCTCATATTCACAATCTCAAACATATTCTCAAAATAGCTTCTTCCACCATCAAGTGACAGTGGCACTAATATCTGATTGCTTTCATTACTTGCTCTGCAGTAAATCACTGAGCCATTTCAAGTTTTGCTGATGATACTTCCTATTCTTTTGTTTTCTGCCTGCAGTAACTATGATTGAAACGTCACTTCATCATTGTGTATCAGACATTGCCACCTTGTTGGATAAATGTAAATTGCACTTATTCAGTCATCAAAGATTAAATTATTGTTGTGCAGAAAAAAATATACTTACACTGTTACACACATCGGGTTGTTATACAATTTTTACAAAAAATGAATGGGAAAACAGGCATTCTTTTATAATTTTATATTTTTTTTCCTGTAAAATTCTTTATAATGAATTGATTGAGGAATACTAAGAAGGTTGATGTCTAACTTTAAAAAAATGAATGAGGAGGGGGATTGTGAATGACGTCCTGGGTCCCTAAAGAACCAAGGTATGTGTTTAAGCGTTAAATTCAAGTGTGCCACACGAGTCCTGAAAAGTGAAGCCAACGCGTCTCGATCGAGATGCGTTGGTGACTGGATGCAGTATAGGTCATAAACTCCGCCCTCTCCATGAAATGTAATGGGACAAAGACAAACTAAACAAGCAAATTACATTTCAAATAATTTTTTCCAAAGATGGTTTCTGTCATTTTAGGCTGTTTTTATCACGCTGATGTTAATTCAAGTGTTCGTTCTTTAATTAAGTTTGGTTTTAGTTAGTTATTTAATGCTATAAAAACAGGGTGTGACGTTATGATTGACAGCTGAGATTGACAGTGTCACTGAGGCACCAACGGACATTTTTCGTGAACTTCGGGAGGAAATTGGAGCTTTAACTTTAATCTCTGCATTTCCATAACTGTTTATTTCACAAAAAGTTGCTGATTATGCGGGAGTGTGGGCGGGACATTGATATCGTGGCTCCACTTCGCGCTCACTACTGCGCAGACTCGGGCTCCAAGTTGCTACTACGCAGACTCGAGACTCAAGATGTCAGTGCCATATTTGGACACTGGCGGCTTCACTTGCGTCAATGGAAGATAGTGAAGGTGCGTCGTCCATCTTTTTTTACAGTCTATGGTTAAATCTGTAAAAGAAGAAGGACTAACTAAACTAAATGTAGTAAAATAATAATAATGTGAGAAGGGTATGATCCTGAAAGTAATAAGTAAAGTAAGTCATTTTATATCCAGGTTTTCAAAATAACCTTTTTGAAGCTGCCAAATAAGAACATATTATGAGCATGTGCCTCAAAATAGAAACATCAATGTCTCTGCTTAATGCCAGGATTTGTTATATTTTATATATAAAATCTTGCACTCAGGACCCGGACAAACACAAAGGCCACTCTAATGACATGGCTGTCTAGCTTACAGCAAGTCTGCTCCACCCGTGTCAAAGTGCGCTTCACAAAGCCTGAGGTTTAACTACTCCAGTGATGACTAATTATGTTGTCAAACACTCATGAAAGTCATTGCAAGTTCAGAACAGACAGGAACATTTAAAGGGATAGTTCTGTCATTTACTCTAAAAGGGTTTAAAAATGTTTGTGTGCTGCTGCGTGTCCCTGTGTGCAATAAGCAGAGTGTCCCTTACGAAAAATACGTTTATTCAAGTGTTCTATTAGTATAGGCCTACTTCTTTTAAACTAAAAATAAGAGAGTATACTTTCAGTCTACTTTTTATACACTTCTCAGAAATATACTTTATGTACTTCTCGGAAATATATTTAAATGATACAAAAAATACTGCCTTTAGACCAGGTTTTTGTTGGTCAATGGCGCAGTCGATTTCAGTTGCCTCAAAATAGCAACGCGCCAACAATGCACTTGAATACACCTCGTTTTCAGATCAGAACACTCATGGACGAACAGATAACTGTGTCGGGCTGAAACTAGCAAAAAACACAGCGTCTAGCATCGCACTGTGCCGGGTGTATAATAGGGCCTAAAATGTTACAAGAATGAAGTCTTAAAATTATGACTAAATTACTACTTTAATTTCAAACTTTTGGCATTCATTTAATCTAATGCCTCTTAAGACTTTACTTTCAGAATCTTCTTTTTTTTAACATGCCATTAAATGTTGGACTATATTACATATTACATTTTGCCTAGTTTTTTTTAGCACCGAATTGTAGTCTGGCGCAGTCAGCAGTGCCGAAAGTTATAGCCAGTCTGGAGATTTTAGGCAGTTGGAGTTGACAGATTTCACAGACAGATTTATTTTTTATTTTTAGCTTCAGACTATGAACCCATCCAGTCGGAGGACAACAAACATATTTTAGATATGAGATTTTTGAATACATATTGTTTTATTTTTTTCTGAATCTACAACCAGTGAGGCACATGCACTTTTGTTTGAGTTAGTTTGTTTGTATGTATGTGCTTTATTTTGCATTTCAGATTTTAAAAGTGGTGTAGTGTATTCCTACCTTAAAAAAGTCACACTTTTTCATTCAAGCTCCAAATCTACAGAGACTAAAATGCAATGAAATATTTCTTCACAGCACAGTTGGTATTGGGTGTCATGAAAACACAGTAGATAATGGTTCTACCAGCTGATGATGCTGATGATTACATGTAGTCTATAACCAGGGAAAGTACTTCAGGGGGGCTGTTTTGGCCACTAAAATCAGTTGCGCTCCAGTTGTTGACGTACCTTGCTTTCACCACTGAGCAAGTGCTCTGAATGGTTCTGTAACTTGAATTATGTGATTCCTTCCATGGGCTGTGCTGCAAGCATATTTTAGTCTGTGTTTCTTTTATTTGGAATCAAAACAGATTGTTCACTTCTGATGCACTGGCTGATGTGAGCAATGACGTTCTTGCTCCACAGAGAGACTGGCAGCAATGCAATTTTGCATTGAATCCAGTGATGTGCTGCAGGCATATCAACCTCAACCCTGTTAATTTACCACTGGGGATGTTGAACAGGGAAAGAAGGGAACTCTATGCAACAGAATGAAGATGATTCCTGTAAACACTAGCGGTTCACATTCTGTAATAGAGTCATCAATGATTTTGAGAAATTAATTAAAGAAAAACCCAGGCTTCAAATGTAATTGAAGTGCATTGAACGAGTTTTCAAGAGCTACAGCTCTTCAGATGTCATCAATATTTCTACTTCATTCATCTCGGGGAATAACTAACACACAATGTGCTCTATGTCAGATAAAAAATTATTCCAGCTTTGCGAGTAAACCTGAATTCAGAGTGTTGGTTCTGTGGTGGAAACATGTTTTTTGTGTGCGTGTGTGTGTGTGTGTGTGTGTGTGTGTCTGTGGTTTAATTTGCAGGCAAAGCTCAGCAACTCTTTTTATGTACAAGGCTTTTAATGTTCAAATGCAGCTCAAATTGAGTTTCTTTTCCTGCCGGCAACCAGTATTACGAACAGGGTGTTCAACAGAGACAAAGGCACCCAAAAACGTCCTTCTTAAGGGACTAAAAACACTTCATTAACTTGTATTTGCATGACTAACTCCTTTCATGTGTCGTCTGATTTTCACAAGGCCAACAGACTGTAGGCCGTTCATTCCTCACAATTACTTCTCATACAGCTGCTGAGACATCAGAATGGAAGTCTCCTCAAGAAATGGCCTTTAAATTGGCAAGATTGCTTAAAATAAACTTATATTAAAATAACACAAAATGATTTATATAAAAACTGTCAAAAGCTTTTCAATTTAAAGAATATATGAATGATGTAAAGCAAAAAGTAAGGCTTCCAAGAGATTAAAAGTGATCAAATATTAATATTAATAATTGCATGACATACTGATTATTCAAATTAATCACATACATTAATATTTACTGAGAAACATCCCTATGTAACTTTTATTATTCAGAGAATTTACATTATTGTGGCAGATGAAAGTGATACAAAAAAGTTTTATAACTACTTCAAGTGGAGGAAGTGTGTGCGTGTGTGTGTGTGTGTGTTCATGTGTTCATGTTTTTTGTTTTTCTATACTGGTGGGGACTTCAACCTGAATGCACACAGAATCATAGGGACTCGTGTCACCATGGAGACCTAAATATGGCTTATAAATCATACAGAATGAGTTTTTTTGGAAATGTAAAACTGCATAAAGTTTTCTGTGATGGTATGGGGACATGACCAGAGCAAAGGCAGGAGACACGGCTTGCCGTCAATTAAAAGCTTTATTGATTTCCAACTTGCAATCCAAAAAGAACAACATAAAACAGAAACACTAAAGACGACCTTCCTCACGGAGGTCCCTCACCTGATCTGCCTCAAACAGACAAGATGAATCCTATTATACTCCGAGGTTCAACCACTACATAATAGGGGGATCGACCGGGTATATACACTCACCTAAAGGATTATTAGGAACACCTGTTCAATTTCTCATTAATGCAATTATCTAATCAACCAATCACATGGCAGTTGCTTCAATGCATTTAGGGGTGTGGTCCTGGTCAAGACAATCTCCTGAACTCCAAACTGAATGTCAGAATGGGAAAGAAAGGTGATTTAAGCAATTTTGAGCGTGGCATGGTTGTTGGTGCCAGACGGGCCGGTCTGAGTATTTCACAATCTGCTCAGTTACTGGGATTTTCACGCACAACCATTTCTAGAGTTTACAAAGAATGGTGTGAAAAGGGAAAAACATCCAGTATGCGGCAGTCCTGTGGGCGAAAATGCCTTGTTGATGCTAGAGGTCAGAGGAGAATGGGCTGACTGATTCAAGCTGATAGAAGAGCAACTTTGACTGAAATAACCACTCGTTACAACCGAGGTATGCAGCAAAGCATTTGTGAAGCCACAACACGCACAACCTTGAGGCGGATGGCCTACAACAGCAGAAGACCCCACCGGGTACCCCTCATCTCCACTACAAATAGGAAAAAGAGGCTACAATTTGCACGAGCTCACCAAAATTGGACAGTTGAAGACTGGAAAAATGTTGCCTGGTCTGATGAGTCTCGATTTCTGTTGAGACATTCAGATGGTAGAGTCAGAATTTGGCGTAAACAGAATGAGAACATGGATCCATCATGCCTTGTTACCACTGTGCAGGCTGGTGGTGGTGGTGTAATGGTGTGGGGGATGTTTTCTTGGCACACTTTAGGCCCCTTAGTGCCAATTGGGCATCGTTTAAATACCACGGCCTACCTGAGCATTGTTTCTGACCATGTCCATCCCTTTATGACCACCATGTACCCATCCTCTGATGGCTACTTCCAGCAGGATAATGCACCATGTCACAAAGCTCCAATCATTTCATATTGGTTTCTTGAACATGACAATGAGTTCACTGTCCCACATCCCACAAATCTCCATCAACTGCAAGATGCTATCCTATCAATATGGGCCAACATTTCTAAAGAATGCTTTCAGCACCTTGTTGAATCAATGCCACATAGAATTAAGGCAGTTCTGAAGGCGAAAGGGGGTCAAACACAGTATTAGTATGGTGTTTCTAATAATCCTTTAGGTGAGTGTACATACACACATAAATACATAAACAAATCATAATATTTGAAAATAAACATCATATTACATTTACATAAATATTACAAGAAACAAAATACAAATAATAAACACTACAGTACATTTAACAAAATAAACAAAACAATGAAACAATGACCCCCCTGCTCCCACTGGGAAATAGGCTATGCCTACACTACCCAGAATCCCTCAGAATAGCATAAAATGAGGAACAGGAAGGCCACCCTTCCTCTTAAACCCCACCCCTAGGAACCATGTTGCAGCCATGAATCCAGAGACAAAGGTAACTTTTGAAAGTGTTATTATAACACTGATATATAAATTCTAAATAAAGAAAATAAAACAAAACCTCTTGGTGTCTCTTCTCTAGTGTAATGTGCACCTTTAGACCAGAAAAAGCAACCACAAATCATATTTAAACAAATGGTAACAAACATATTTATACAGGTAATAAACCAAACAAACACAGGGCCTATACAGGAATTAGGAGTTACTTATGACATCTTCACAGATGGGTATAGGGGTAGGGTTAGTGTATTGTCATTTATTTTGCTACATTTTGCTCTGAGGTTCTGGAAGTATTATAGTTGTTGTTTTTCTTACATTTTGCCTGTAGTGATAAACTTCATTTGACCTAATTTGACTTAACAATGTGTTTTATTTACACAAGACCCCCATGCGACCGACACATTAAACACGGCCTCTGTGGAAGTTCTGCAACTAGTCAGTTCTTGTGTTTTTTGTAAATATGCCCACCTTTGGGACAGCCAATCAAGCCCTGCAGCTGGGGGCGGAGTTACCGGGTGAGCCATTTCTTCTGCAATCAGAGTCCTGTTTTCTCTTCCTCCACCAGCACCCCCTTTCTGTTCATGTGTGAAATGAGCAAGGGTCTTATCTCTTAGAAACACACCACTGAGCCAGAGGAGACACAAGCGAGAGAGAGAGACAGAGCGGGAGGAGTGAGGGCAGAGAGCGAGAGAGAGGGAGCGTTTGAGAGTGTAGTTGCCCACGTGGGCTGCACACTAATAGGCCGCGTTTGGTATGCCACAGGCCACACGTTTATTTCCAACAGTGCTAATCCAGCTGAGTATGAGCTGAGCTCCATACTGCAGACATGAGCTGAACGTACTGAAACATTCGAGTGTAGTCCCAAGACACTGTTTTTTCACCCCAGTGATGTTTTTGTGATCATTTTCATCTGCTAGGTGGTAATTTTGATAGTTCAAGGGCTGGAATTAATCGAAGAGGGCATTCTTTTGTACTTTCAGAGTGAAATACATTCAATGGCAGAGTCTGCTGAGTGAGACGCAGAGAAGTAGAGGGGGAAAAGCAATAGGGTATCTGTGTGAAAGAGAAAATCGAGTGAACTGTAAGGGTCTCTGAGTGGGACACGGTTTTTATTACCACAAATCTTTTCCGCTTCAACCGCTGCTGTCCAGTGATGTCTGTCTACAGTGTCTGGGCTGAGAAAATTGCTTCCTTTTTCATGGCAAACTTGATTGCTCCTCAGTAAAAGGGCTATCAGAAGTGTTACTACAGAAACAAAAACATATAGAAGTTTGGGGCTAAAAGCTTAAACGCTGAAAAAATGTAGTAAGAGAACAACTGTAGTGATTATTAGCATTTTAACATAACTTTTGGAGAAATAAAGTGGCAAAATACAAAATCAGACTTTATTTGTAACTGACTTTGAGTGAATCTTCCAGGTTGGATTGTTTGCCATTGTAAAAACCATGAAACCAGTGCCAAACTGTGCTTTAGAAATCACTTAAGTAAATGTCAACATACAGTGTGTTATAGATGCAAGACTTACAAATGTGTCTGAAATTAGAAAAGTATATCTAATGTTTTAAAAGGCTAAATATAAAGCATATAGTAGGCCTATGGCATTTCAGGCGTATATTTCTGCCAATAGAAAGTCAAGGTTCTATTAATTCTAAGCACTGTATTTAAGATATTTCATTTGAATTTTTCAAGATACCAATTATCTTTTCCTCCCGGGTATTCTTAATGCAGGTGTTAGCGCTCAGTCAGAAGACGTCAGAGCTAACCTGGTTCTGCGTGGGAGAGGCGAAGTTCTTCTAGTATCGTCATTATGCGTTAGCATGGCATCAGGGCAGAACGCCCACACTGGTTATGAAGTGAATTATGGAAACAGATAACTCATCCATGGCCCATAAAATGAGAGCATACCCATACCAGCATCTCTATAGAAAAACAAAGGAACTTTTCACTTTTAAGGGGTCTTTTGGCTCATCGTTGATTTAATAGGCTAATCTCAAGGTCTCAAGGTTTACCTATTTAAACTAGAAAATTAGTGATTCATTCAGTTTGGCATAATTGTGTTGAAATGCTGTTGGATTTGAAGTCCTTCAAATGTATACATCTAGTGAATAGAGGAAATAGCTGTCACGTAGTATCAGGAATGCGCTGATGCCTCGCTTTTTGCTTACTTTATAAAGTGAGTCATAATGTTAAAACAAAAGCCTTTATAGAGAGTTATTTTGGACTAACACCGTAGGCAGTCTGGTCATTTTGATAATTGAGCCTGTCTCCAAAATAGTGTGGTAAAATAACGTGGAATGTGTTTGTTCACTAAATGAAGATGTGCTGCCATCTGGTGGTCCAGAATAAATTTTTACAAACACAATTTTTCCTCAGGTTTTCCTCATAAGCTGTTTTCCTCAAAATGTATTGGTATTACTATCCTTGTGGGGGCATAATGTAGGGAATACCAAGTACACACAGACACACACACACACTGGCTTCCATGTTTTATGGGGACTTACCATTTAGATGTAAAAACTGTTCTACCCCCCAACACTAACTCTATCCTTCACAGAAAACATTCTGCCTTTTTACATTTTCAAAACACTTAATTTAGTATGATTTATACGCTGTTTTCCTCATAGGTTTTCCTCATAAGCTGTTTTCCTCGAAATGTATTGGTATTACTATCCTTGTGGGGGCATAATGTAGGGAATACCAGGTACACACAAACACACACACACTGGTTTCCATGTTTTATAGGGACTTTACATTTATATGCAACTTGTACTGTAAAAACTGTATATTCTGTAAAACAGTATATTCTATCCCCCAATACTAACTCTGTTCATCACAAAAAACGTTCTGCCTTTTCTGTTTTCCTCATGGGGACCAAAAAAATGTCCCCATTAGATAAAAAATTACTGGTAGCCTATTACTATCATTGAGGGGACATTTGGTCCCCATATAGGGAATACCAGATACACACACGCGCTGGTTTGTTTTATGGGGACTTCCCATAGATGCCCTACACTAAACCTACCCATCACAAAAAAACTGTCTGCATTTTTACATTTTCAGAACACTTCGTTTAGTATGATGCTATGGAAGCCCGTTTCCGCTAAATAAAAAAATAAAAAGAGTAATTGCGACTTTTATCTCAGAATTACGAGTTATAAAGTTAGAATTCTGAGATATAAACTCGCAATATATATATATATATATATATATATATATATATATATATATATATATATATATATATATATATATATATATATATATGATATAAAGTGTGACTATCACGCAATTGCGAGTTTATTTCTCAGAATTGTGACTTTATATCACGCAATCCAGTGATTGCTGAATTTTTCAAAACTATTCCCCCAACATATCATCAAAATCAGATTTGTTACTCTGGTTAAAATACAGCGGGGTTTTTTTTTTTTTTGGTAAATTATTTAGAGAAATATATACATTTCCCACTCAACAGTCAATCATATTCAATTAATGTCTTCAAAATATCTTTCGCGTGAAACGCGCAATAATGGGTTTTTTTCACGGTTGTGGCAACTGGCAACCACATTTCGAGGTCACGTCATGCATACGTCATCGTCAAGCGCCAAGTCGCCAGCGAACACGCACGTAGACGACAATCGTAAAACAAGAGGGTTGTTTTGGAGCATTCTTAATGTAAAATGTGTGAAACAACTTTTTCGTTGGGTCTCCAGGAGCGCATGCAGCGTTTGCAGGAGTTCACAGACTTCACAGAGAGTTGTCAAGCCGAACTCAGGGATTTGTTTGACTCGCTGGGATGGAATCAGGAATTAGATACACATGCAGTTCAGGTAGAGAAACAACAGCCAAACACAAAACTATAAAGAGAATAACTTATTTAGCAGTGAATGGATTTGTAGCCCTTGTGTTGATGACCCATGATCGAGTTTATATCCGCTAAAAATACCACACTACTGTCATTTGTGTTACTGCAAATTAATAAAAAACTATTAGGAAATCTTGATTTTTATCTTAACCATCATAAGTTATCACATATTCACTTATTACTCGTAAAATCACTTTTAAATGGTCTTTATTTATTAATATAGATCTACAAGAGAGTATGGTAAATCTGTAAAATATTAAGCTTTGAAAGTTTTAAATACCTGTATTGTCTTGTGATTTGTCAGATGGAAGTGTGTCCATTCGATTCAAACCACACTGTGCCGCGGGACAGGTTAGAGAAACACAAAGCTGCCTGTCAGCTCAATCAGCTGGGATACTCTAAAGAAGAGCAGGTGAATAATGAACCGCATTAAGGACCGTGACAGCAAAAAGTCTTGTGATTTACTTAATCTCATATCGGATAATATGAACACAAGATTTTAAGGTGATTTTTTTTTTCTTCTGTCATTTGTTTTCAGGCTGAAATGATCGATCCTTCAGTGTACTATGAGAAAGCTAACATTCCGTCCATTAGCATGGGTGAGTTTGTTTGACATTAAATTTTAAGAGCTCTGCAAGGCTGTGTGAAAGTGCGTGACGTTGACTGATATCACTTTCAGACATAGACACATTTCATCAAGTAATTCTGCAGACCCGGGAAAATACTCCACACGTGAGCTCGACAGGACTCCGCACACAAAGTAAGTATTTAGATAGCCAGCTCCTCTCTCTAGACAGTGATTGGGTCATTTCAGCACTTATCGGGATAACAAGCAACATGGCACATTTACAATTGTGTGTGCCAGAATGTGTGTATCAGTGATATCCATGTCTTTATTTTTTTTTTTCCAAATATTTTCAACATTTATCTGTGTTCTTTGTTTTTTCCCCAGTAACAGGGGTGAGTATTAAAGGATGTCTGGTCTAGACAATTTTCCACTCACACTTGCTGTATCCTTTGGCTCAATATCCTTTTAAAGACTTGGTCCTTAATATTGCTTGATAGAATTTATTTCACCCTGGTACACATTAGCTAAACATTCATAAATGACATAAGACCAAAAAAAAATAATGCAGAAATCTATTTGTCCCATTACGTGTTGGGAGTGTCTTTCTGACTCACTCGTTCTGCACTGTATTTACTTTTTGCAGACTGGTCATTTAAAATGATATTCGGAAACACGTCCCTGAAATGAGCACACTTTGATAATGAGTCTTCCGATTCAATATGTTGTTTTGTTTGTTGTTGTTTTTTAACTGTTGACTAATAATTGTGATTTTTGTGTAAAATCTGATTTATTTTTGTAGGTGACGCATCTACAGATCTCCCTTACATACCTCAGAATCATAAGCGGACATTATGTGACCTAACTGTGGCAGAACGAATGGCAATTTATGAACATGTGATACAAGAAGCCAATCAGCAGAGTGCAAAGAGGGAATCCAACAACGAGGATCTTTATGTAGATCTTGTTGCAAAGCTTAAAAAAGGTACTTGAAATTGAACTCACAACTCTCTCTGGACTTGATTTTCAAATTAATTTTTATTGTAAATGGTTATTCACTTAAAAATGAAAGTTCTGTCATTAATTACTCACCGTCATGTCGTTCCAAACCCGTAAGACCTTCGTTCGTCTTCAAAACACAAGTGAAGATATTTTTAATAAAATCTGAGTGATTTCTATCCCTCCTTTGAAAAAGTCTATTCACCCAAAACTCAGACGCTTCAAGTGTAAAGACCCGTTTACACCAAGGATGATAACTATAAAGATATAGTTCTAAAAATCATTCTCAATATTAAAGAGTAGCAAAGTTCACACCACAGCTATAACGATAATGGCACAGAGACACAATATCGTTGGAATCACTTTCAGCTGATGAACGATAAAAACATTGACAGCCAATCAGAATCCATCCTGCTATAACGAGCGTCCGCTGGTGTGGACGCTAATATAATTATCTTTATAGTTATCATTCTTGGTGTGAACAGACCTTAAGTGTAAGCATTTCATAGAAATAAATTCTCAGTCTGAGTAATTATGGCAATTACCTATAAAATGTCATGGAAATTTTTTTTAAATACTTGGATGGGTCTCACTGAACCCAGAGGTGGAGCTGCACCACAAGACCCACTCAGTTCTGAGGCAGAGCTACACCATGGAGCCCTGAGGTGGAGCTGCATCACAGGTCCCAACTATAGCTGATTCACATAAGACCTAAGTGGCTCCAAACATGGAGAAAATCTCTTGAATACCTCTACTTTTAAGGGCTTCAGTACCATTTATCTTGTTTTTGTTACCTCACAAATACTGAGTGCCAATTACTTGATAATATCTGGTTTATATAAGTAAAGAATGATGTTTTGTTTGAAATCCATTCTCTAGGAGAGGAACAGAGTGGGCCAAAGTCTCATCTGGAGGTCTTGGCTGAGATGAGGGACTACAGGAGGCGCAGACAGTCTTACAGAGCAAAAAACGTTCACATCACCAAGAAGTCTTACACGGAGGTCTGTGATTTGAGTTTGTTTTTGCTCTTGGAGGATGTTCTAACAACACTATTTATGTCTCGTCACTATGTATGTGCGCACTAGCTATATTTCCATCCACCTATTTTTATGCGCATTATGGGATATTCCATAAACTGCTGGATGAAAACGGCAAGATGTGCATACATTTTAAAAATGGGAGTAAAAAAATGCATGCACTCGTTTGATTCGGATAAATTTTTTATCCGATAAAACATGCACATAAACTACGATGGAAACGCATTTACTGAATAAATTTCTTGATGCGCATCAAAAAAATCATGTGTGATGGGATGGCATAACTGAGACGCAAGTAATTTATTATATATGAAAATTATTATATGAAGTCAGTGGCTTCTCCTACTTTTAGTGATATTTAGTGCCAGGTTATAAGGAAGTGACTATTTTGTTCTCTTTAACTTTGAATATTTTATGTGATATTCCATTTTTGCACACAAGTAACATTTTCAACTTTGGATGGAAACATAGCTATTGTAGGTTGCCTTCTTATTGAATAAAAATTTGGTTTGAGAGCCATAGAGAATATTCTGCATAATTTTATTCCTTTTCGTACCTTTTTCAGGTAATTCGGGAGGTTATTGACATCCACTCTGGAGAACTAGGCAGGATTTGGCAGGAAGTGAAGGATGAGGAGTCCAAAGCATCACAGCAGTCATCCCACAGGTCACATGTCTGATTTCAGTACAGCAAATCACTTTTCTCCCTGACAGAAATAGCACAGATTGGCTGATATTGATTTTATGTTGGTTTTTAGTTACAGAGGGGAATCTGAGAAAGGCCGGTCCGCATCCGTTGAGTCACGTGAGTCTCGTATCAGCTCCCGAGATGAACATGGGCATAAACGGCAACGCAAACGCAGCCGCAGTCACAGTCGCAAGCACAGTCGAGAGAGAAAACACAAGAGTAAGAGGTAAGGCCAACACTACCACTGACCTAAACGACATGAAAGTATATAACCAATCATAACTTAATTTATTAGTCCATAATTCGCCATGAAATCTAAATATATGAATGCTATCTATAAGCTAGTGTGCTCCAAAAGTAAAACAAAATTTAGAAGATATTAACATTCAAAACTTACAATCTCTCACTTCCACAAATATGGATCAATGATTTTGATGACATCCCGCTGCAGTTCAGCTTCTCGTCAGATTTTCTGTCCAATCAAATGCTCTAGAATCTAAATCGTCCTGCCCCTTACATTATAAATAGACACTGAAGCTGCGGCTAAAATCGATCACTTGTTCACTAGGGGTGTAACGGTACACAAAACTGACAGTTCAGTACATACCTCGGTTTTGAAGTCACGGTTCAGTACAGCAGTGGGGAGACTGCTTTTTTTTTTTTTTTTTTACTGAACAAATTGTGTCTGTCCTTAAATTAATTAAATTATAACTAAAAGTTTTTTAAAGATAAAAAGATATCTCTGCTAATGCTGTAAAGTGTAAACTATATAGGGAGCCCTTACTTGCACATTACTATAATATAACAACAGAGCCCAAATTAGCCTAAATTCAGCTGCTATTTATTTTTAGATATAATAATCAACACTCAAATAACACATTGTATGCAAACATGTAAACTTCACATTAGGCAGTTTTTGCACTAGACTAACTTCTAAATCTAATTATAAAATTATGTTTTTACTCCAATTCGTTGTTGAATTATATTCATTTATACTCACTGTCATTTTCGTGACAGATTAATTGAAACATACATTAAATAATCAAGACATCCCTAACAGGTTAAGTAGAATATAATGAATATATAGGCTAATATAATGCATATATGTAGCGAAAGAGTTGATTTATCTAGTGAACTAACAGCTGTGGACACTGAATGACTTGCCTGAGGTAAATGTAGCTAATGCTACGTGACATTATTTACAAGCTGTTTTATTGACGTCTTTCCACCGTTGAACAGTGATTGAGCGGTTACACGACATTTGATGCGTTTCAGTAATTTGTAATGTATCTTCAACATACTGTCAGATGTTGATTCATGTTTATTCTTTGACTAGGAAGAGATGATCGCGTTCACTCGCACGCTGCACTGACGTGCATATGCAGTGATCAGTCACGTCACATTAAAGAGCGTCAACATTTATCGTTAGAATTTCGTGATAAAATGGATATAGAATACTTCATATGTTCGTGTGGGAACTCGGATTTAAGTATGTTCCGTGCGTAAAACAAGCCTACTGATAACTGTTAAAGATTGCAATTGTACCGTTCGGTACACGTGCACCGTACCGGAAGGGTTCGGTACGAATACGTGTACCGTTACACCCCTATTGTTCACACATTTACAATTTTCTACATGGTGAATGACACATAGTGCACTATATAGGGAATAGGGAATGATTCAGACAGTGTAAATATTCTATATATAATACAAGCGTGCACACAGTCTGCTCCGGTCCAGAGACACGATAGCACAGAGCGGATCATATGCACGAGTCGAAGCAGACCAGAAAAAGTATCGGACCCATTTGAATTCTGCACAGAATGCTGTATTTTAAAGCGATAATGGAGGATATTAGGAGGAGAAACGGTTAGAGGTTAGGAGGAAACTATGGTTTTACCGAGCTCAACGGCTCTGGCCGAGCTGTGATATAAACAAAATGCTATTGGATATTTAAAAAAGGGGGAGGAGCTGTTTGATATGTCCCGCCCTGTCTTCTTGTTTCAGTGGATATTACGTCAACGCATTGAATAATGCTGCATGTTTCAAGGCACTTCAGTGGCCTTTTAAAATCTTGTTGTGCATTTTCAAAGTGCAGCTTGAACAATCGATCATAGTGTCATTTCGCTATTGTACACTCAAAGTTTGTGATAGACTGACTATATTATTCTCTCCTTTTTTTGTCCTCAGAGATTCCCACTCTCCAGATGTGGAGAAACATCACAAGAAAAAGAAGAAGAAAAATAAGTCTTGAAATTTGAGTAATTTAACGTATCACAAATGAATAGATTTTGAGCACGAGTTTTATTTAGGTTTTTTAATTTAATTTAATTTTCAGTTTTGTTTTCTTTAATGTTTTTAGTTGGATGATATGCTACAATAAAATGTGAATAAAAATGTTTCAAATATTTGTTTGTGCATTTCTTGAATTTTAACATCCATGCCATGATAGATCTTCATATACACCACTGTTCAAATGTTTGGGGTCTGTACATTTTTTGTTTAATGATTTTGAAAGAAATTTCTTGTTCACCAAGGCTGCTTTTATTTGATCAAAAATACAGTGAATACTGTAAAATAGTATTGCAATTTTAATTAATTCAATTACTCTTTTAATATATTTAAAATGTAATTTATTCCTGCTAATATGAAGATTTGGTGTTCAAGAAACCTTAATATTTTTGTGGTACTGGTGATGCATGTTTTTACTCAAAAACAGCATTTATTTGAAGTAAAATGTCTTTACTTAAACTTTTGATCAATTGAATGCATCAGTTCATTCCCCAAACCAGATCGGTAGTATATTATCGGTAGCCTGTATAATCATATGCTAGTCTAAGGTGAGTGATGTAGCTGTCTAATTCGAGAGCTCTACATTTTTACTTCACATTTACTCTACATTTTTACAGTTTTTAAGTTGGTGCACATGATCTTCCTAACATTTGTTTTAACCTGATTTTTATTCAGGCTTTAGTTGTTCATTGGATATTTCCAGCCCCACTTTCTGTTGCTAAGAGGTATGGATTTTGAGAAATTTGTTACATCAATGGCACATTTTTCCAAGGAGGTCAAAGGGTAATTGAAAATCACAAAGTCACAGCTTGCAATTCAGGTTTACTGATTATAGTAGTGAACCATGTATACTACATCAAAAGTCCAATATAATAAATTCGAATTAAATAATGTCAGAGTAAAGAATTGTGATGTCTCTCTGATAGGAGTATTATTTTTTCATTGCCTTTACTCCTCACTACTCTCTGAGGAGTGTGTTTGTTTGGGCAAGGCTCGGGTATTTCTCACCCAGATGAGGAGAGTTGGGAGCCTGGGAGATTCTGGTGAAGGACCAGGAGGTCTGTTCGTCTGTCTCAGAACGGGGGGGACCAGCATCGCCTGCAAGGAGGGAGAATGCTTTGAGGACCACTGCAGCTCCTCATTAAACAGTGCTCTCTGCTTTCTCTAAAAGCCCCTTGACTGAGCTAATCCAAGGGGTCAGAGCTTCGTGTCTGTAAAGCACCTGGAAATCTGGGCAGGAGGCTGCTGGCCATGGAAGCCTCCAGGGTGAAGGTAAGATGCAGGATGGGTAACAAAAATGTAGGGGGAGTTCAGAGTGGAATCATAGCCTACTCTGAGATATGATATGCAAAGCATGATTCACAAAAGCTTTATTTATTTTTATTCAGTTGTTCAGATCTTATGCTTTGGCAATTTACAGTAGTTTTGTTGTCGGGTTCATATTGGTTTGGTTTCAAGGACAGTCTTATAAAAAACAAACAAAGTGTGGGTCACTGAGGAGAATCCGTTTTGACGATGCTTTCACCCAATGGACTGTTAATTAGTCAATTTTATTTATTTGTTATAATCTAACTTTCAGGCATAGTGTGCTTGTTTTTATCTACAACTGTAACTGGTATCAAGTGCATGGGGATATCACAGGCTACAGAAATAGTTTGACATGCTTTTATGGGTCTTTATAAAATGTATAGTTTTATATTCCTCAATGCGTGTCATCAACAACCTATTGTTTTGGCTACTTGGCCTATCAGACCAGTCTAAATCATGTTACATAAATACTCTGATTTTAGTACAATTATTAAGTAATTTTTTACTAAAATTATTTGGTAGCAGTTAAAGGCCAGTTCCAGATTTTATGCGCAATGGAAAAAGTGTGTGTATCACTCATACAGCACCTCAGTGTCCCAGAGGGCCTGTGGTTTGGTGGGGAACCCAATACTTTGGCCCTATGAGTCATTAGCTCTGCTCTGTCACTCTTTCAGGTTGTGGAGAATTAGAAGAAATTAGACTGATATGCAAACGGTGTAAAATGTCATTCTTAGTGTTTCCTTGTAACATTTAAAAAAAATGTAGTTAATGTTTCTGGTTCTTACATTGACTGTTAACATGGATATATTTTTCAATGTCAATGCATCTTTTTTTAAGTGATTAGCCTTTTTTCCCTCCTTCTTTGCAATTCACTTAAATAGTTCTGAAGTGTAATATACATTCTCAAAAGAATATTTAATTTAGTCACTGGATTAATGTGAGGTCATATGAACTGAATATACACCATCATTCAAAATAATCAATATGCTGATTTGGTGCTCAAGAAATATATTTTATTATTATCAATGTTGAATACAATTGTGCTGCAGTATTCTTTGATGTTAAGAAGGTTCAAATGATCAACATTTATTGGAAAAAAATCTTTTGGAATATATTAAATATATCTACTGTCTATTTTGGTCAATTTAATGTGTCATTGCTGAATAAAAAAATACATTCCTTCCAAAAAATTAAATAAAATAAAATACTAAAATTAAAATTTTGCTTTTGAAAAGGCATTGCTTACATTTTTACTTAATCCCTTTGGTTATCTGCCATTTAACAAGTGACCTGAAAAAAGCATTTTGTATTTGTTGTAAAGGTCAAAGGTCACATGATGTGTACTGTATGCCCTGAGATGAGCATGCAGTATTGCTATTTAAGTGAATTGCAAAGAAGAAAAAAGGCTAATCATTTTAAAAAGATGCAGTGACATTGAAAAATATATCCATGTTTACAGGCAATGTACCAGAAACATTAACAAAAAAATTGTAACACTTGAAACATATAGAGAAGGAAAACGAAGACCAAGGAAACACAAAGAAAGTCATATCGTAATACAGTTTTCAGAGAGAGAGAGAGAGAGAGAGAGAGAGAGAGAGAGAGAGAGAGAGATTTTACAGACTGAAACAGCCTTTCAACAGTCTAGTCTGGAATGTGAGAGCAGGATGAGAACTGAAATGCAGTGCAGCATTCAGAGGACCTGATTGAAATCACCCCTAGACCATCAATTTTACATTTACATATACTGTATGTTCTTGGTTGAATATTTGACTCTATAAATAGCTATTATTTGAGCATGCAACTGACAAAAAAAAAAAAAAAAACTTAAATTCAGTGATAAAAATCTAGATTTTAATTTCATGTCTGTACTTCTCTGGTATTTTTGTGTGGTGATTTTCTATAAGGAGTTTTGAACATGTGCTCCTCTGTTTAACAATGACCACTAGAGGGGGTTATATATACAACAACATCCTTTGAGCTCTTACCAAAATATCACTAGGCTTAGTTATTTATTGTTCATGTTAATTTGGGGGATCACACATCTATCTTTATCTACATTTTTGAAAACGATTCTGTCAGCATGGTTTAATTACTATAATTGTCATTTTATTATTATTATTTTAATACAATGTTCCATGACCTCATTAGTGACATTTGATCTAATCACATGAGGAAGTGCAAAACAGGAAGAGGGTTAATTTAAGCACAGCAGCTTCAGTTACTGCTTATTTCCATTTGTTCCAGCAAAAGAAGGCGTAAACAAGGAACTGGAGCAATGTAAATTAAAATGTATTTTAGCAAAGTGGAAACACCACGTGTAAATAAGGTTATAGTGGCAAGGGAAACCCCCAGTTTAAGGAAGAAACATTTTGTCGAACCACATCTTTAAGGGGAGTCCTCCTTGCACTGGCTCAGCTAAAAAGACAGATCCGTATCTCTAATGAAGTTTGTGACTCCATTTGTAACACTCCATTTAATACATTAGGGAAAAATTGACGACGGGCCGTTTAATTATTAGAAAAATGCGAGGTAAGTTAGTAATGCGTTACGTGGCCGTTACACCTCGGGTGTCGGGGTGTGCATTATGTTTTCCGGCCCGGAGTCAATGATTCCGCTTATACTACGGTTACCACACCTTAAAACATTGTTCAGATGATGTATTTCAAGACATTTGACAGATTTTGTCCTTAAAACCCTCTTGTGTGCAGGACTAATTTCTTACGCATCTAAACCAAAGCCTCTAGTAACGTAGGCTTCAGTCACAATAGCGCTGAAATCATTTGGCGAAGTGATATGGAACTGTAATTCGGTCAAGACCTGCCTTGAACTACTTTTGCCGTGCGTTTCCCATAGGTGTTTCCCTGAAACACGCGCTCCTTAGAACGTCAGCCAATCAGATTCAAGCATTCAACAGCCCAGTAGTATAAGTTATTATATTAATAAATCATTATATTATATCAACTTTGACTTATTTAGAGTTGTCACCATGATGTGTTACTGTAACAAATTCCTATGCATTTGTTTGATTTGTTGATGTCAGGTTTTGGCTGTGTCACTCAGCTCTGTGTTCCTGTTGTGTGTCCTGCACGCTCAGGCCCAGCAAGATTACTCTGGTTTACAATCAGGTGAGACAACATCACCACCAACATGCTTACATCTAACAATGTATAAATAGCCAATAAAACATTAAAATGGCAGATTATTTTTTCTCCCTTTTACAATCACAGGAGAAGAACACATGTATGAAGGCTCCTTAGTTGATCGACATGATGAACATTCTGGATACACTGACAGTGGTAAATAAGATGTTACTGTTCATACTACAAAAAACAAAACATAAAGAATCCACCAAAATGAAACTTCAGTAGTTGTGCTGTATTACCTATTTTTATTTTTATATTCCCTTTTCAACAACGTTCAACTCTCTTCTGCAAGTTGAACATTAATTACTGGTGTTGCAATAAATGCAAATGTATCCAAAAACAATAAAAGTTGAAAATGTATAAATCTCACATCACTGGTACATCATACTAGTATTGCTATTTAATGCAAAAAATATATAAATATAATTTAAATAAAAATAGAATATAATTTAAATATTGTCTGAAAACTTATT
This sequence comes from Rhinogobio ventralis, assembly GCA_039654625.1. NCBI lineage: Eukaryota > Metazoa > Chordata > Actinopteri > Cypriniformes > Gobionidae > Rhinogobio > Rhinogobio ventralis. The sequence continues at coordinate 12,429,813 of CM077201.1, forward strand.
TGTATTCTCTATTTTTTAAATGAGGATGTACATTTTTCATTTGTAAATGTTGTTTTTTGTGTAGCCTTTTAATTGTTTTATATTTCTTGTACAGCATCTTTTTTTTGGTTTCAGCATCTGTTGTTTTAAAATGTTACTAAACTAAACTAATTTATTACAAATAATTTCCTATTTTTAGAGCAAAATACTTGGACATTTACACAATAGATTCTCACATTTTTCTCTTTAATTTACATATACATTTTCTCTTAATCTACAATTACAACACTGAAATGTTTTGTATTCTGAAATATTATATTCTGAAATACTATTATATTATATTATATTATATTATATTATATTATAGGATATAATATGATATTATATTATTATGGTGACACTTTACAATAAGGTCCCATTAATTAACATTAGTTAATGTTGTAAAATGTTTAAATTAACTTTAACTAAGATTAATTAATGCTTAGAAGTATTTTTTCATTGTTAGTTCATGGTAACTAATGTAGTTTACTAATGTTAGCAAAAGAAACGGTTACACTTTATTTTAAGGTGTCATTGTTACAGTGTAATTATGTATTTAAGTACTGAGTAATATTAATTAACAACATTAATATAGTAGGGTTACTATATGGTTAGGGTTTGGTTGAGGGTTAGTTGCATGCAATTATGCATAATTTACTGTTATTACTATGGTAAGTACATGTAATATATGTAACAAGGACACTGTAAAATAAAGTGTTACCAAAGAAACCTTAAAGTGTAAATTACATTTTTTTAAAAATCCAAGGTCTGTTTTTATACCTTTTAGATTATAAGTCACCATAATGTGTTTTACACCAATATATCCAGCAGATTGCAGTCAGGAGCAATGGGTGACTCAGTGTCTTTTTTCTGCTTCATCAGTTAAGTATCCTGCAGAGTCCAAACGCAGCAATGAAGATGAGCACTCAGCATCCGGCTTCGACCCCTATGCGCCTGCAGCCACCGTGGTCACCATGATCACTGAGGAAACATACCCGTATGCCACAGTCGTGGAATCGTTTGATTACGCCAAAGAGGATAAAACCTTAATAACACAGGTGCCATATGGAGGAGACGCTGAGCTGGGGCAGGAGAGACCCACTGAATGCGACTGTGAAGCAGGAGAGCCAGGATTTGGAGGCTTTGCTGGACACAAGGTTGATTATTGCCATGCCTTCAAATTTTATAGTTTGCTTTCTTTTAAAGTATAATGCGTTGTTCAATTTGATTATTTTTGCTTATAGGGTTCTAGGGGTCTTCAAGGCAAACAGGGGCTCCCTGGGGTCCAAGGAAGGGAGGTAAGAGCAAAACATCAGATTTTAATGTTCATGGTGTTATGCAACATTAAATAATTAAGTGCAAGCAAACTGGATGTCATTTTATTAGGGTTACAAAGGAACCAAAGGAGTAAGAGGAAGAGGAGGAGACACTGGACCTGAGGTGAGTGACATGAGGAAACACTTGTTCAATCTGCATCTTGTTCATAGTATCAGGAGTTTTTCAAAGCATGCAACTGGCAAAGAACTGGCTCACCTTAACGATGTTATTTGCCTTCTGTTTAGGGCGACTCTGGGCCTGATGGAGAGGATGGTGCATCTGGTTTCTCTGGTGCAATTGTGAGCCAAGACTTTTGAAAAACTTTACTATTACCTATATTATTTTGTGTTTAATTGATAATTCCGGAAGAGTCTCTAACATGTAGTTTTTTGTTGCTCTTCTTCATAGGGCCTTCCCGGGTTACCAGGGGACCCAGGTGAACCTGGCTTATCTGGATTGAAGGTAATGCACTATAACTAAATTGAGTTTACTTAAAAAGTCTGTCGAAATGCATTGCCTCAAATTTTACAAGCAAATTAGTTCATCATTTTTGAGTTGATAAAGCTTACTACAACTTTAGGTACCTTGTGTAGGTTAAACTTAAACTTTAAGTATACTTGACTTTTTCTCAGCCACAGGTATTATGCTGACTCCCAGAGTGCATTGCGGCATGAATAAATTAAGAAATTGCCCTGTTTTACTATTTTCTGGCTTTATTTGACAATTTAATTTGCACTTAAAACTGTTTTGTAATAGCATTGATAAGAAGTATGGTAAATTAAAAGTGCCCCAAAAAGAGAGCACTAATGGTCATAATGGTGACTTCAAAATCATTTTAGGGAATCAACATCAATGACGTCAACTTCTTGTTCTCTCAACGTTTTCAGTTGTCTTGAAAATATAACGCATTCAAGATGACTTTGGAAAGAGAAAGATAACTGCACTCTGATTACTTGTACTTATACAAATAAATGTATCTTAACTTGGGTTTTCTGAGTAAGAAAGGCATCGTAGTACAGATTGGAGATTTTTACAATTAAGTTACAATTAAGACATTAATTAAAGTCAACTTCAAAGATCATTTGTTAGGTCTATCTTAAAAAAAACTTTAGATCATGATGAGTGGAAAAGATTCTTGGTTATAGCAGTTATATTATATGTAGGATAAGGATTCCTCCACAATGATATTCAATGCAATTTAATATTATAAATATTCAAATTAGGCCAATATTGGTTTTTATTCTTTTTTTTTTAGTTATTATAGATATTATTATATCATTTAGATGTTATGGCTTGCATTCATAAATTTAATTTAAACTGAGTTTATTTGTTCCATGCAGGGTAATGTCGGAATAGAGGGTCCCCGTGGAGGAGTGGGTCTCTCTGGAAAGACTGTGAGCAAAATAGCATCTTCAGTAACACATCATAACCAGGGTTTCCTCTCCACATTACTATGAATGTTTTTCATTTCTGTCAGTGATGTAGATCACATAGCTGAGATGGTCTAGGCCTCCATCTTATAAGTCAAAGCAGAATCTGTGTAGTTAATGCATTGTGTTATCATATCATATATTTCTAACAAAATTTGAGATTTCTCTATGAAATTAATCTGAGATAATATTTTTCTGACTGACTACAGGGTCCTGTTGGCCCAAAAGGTAAATCTGGAAAACCAGGAGGTAAAGGTGTTAAGGTAGGTCACTCCTCATCTTTTACAAATTTAATGTGGTGTACTTGCTGAAATGTAGCGACCAGACAGTTGCTGGTTCAAAGCAGGCCAATAGGTCCACACGGAAACTCTGCAGAAAGATTAGCATATTTACAAATCATTTTAATACCCATTTTCACCTTTTGTATTTATTTATCATGACAGAGAGGTTACGCAAACAAAATGCTGAGTTTCGTCATTCATTTAATTCTGTCCAACCTTAAAAACTGTGCATAGAGATCAATTTAAGACACAAACTCTCTTCGATACAGAAACATACCCTGTGTGAGTTCTTGTTTTAATAACAGCATTGGACAATTTTTATACAACAGTTCAACAAACAAAAAGATAATATTAAGTGACGTTCATTGTAAACACAGTATTGTCAATATTGTGTGCTCTATTTTGCAATGAAATAAGAGTTTCAATGAAAGCCACAGTAGAACTGTTGTGTGTCTTCAACACACAGTGGTGTTTCGTTAGAGAATGAATCTGTGGCTTTGAATGAATCGAGAGAGTCAATGATTCAATGACCCATTCATAAATAGAGCCACTTGCTTCATTACTGAATGAATGAATGACTCGATAACTCACTCTTTAAGACAGTGGCTGTGTCTGAAATCACCCCTATACCCTCATTCACTATTCCCTACATTAGTCCACTAATATAGTTCACTTGAGGGAGTGAATGAAATCGAGTGAAAGCAAATTCGGACACTGAGTGTGCTGGAAGGGATGCCACTTTTGCATAGTTTGTGCTTGCTGTTTAATAATTATTTGAAATTTAGCAAACTGGCAGCTCCAGTAGTAATGAAAATATTTATCTTGAACTCTGTCATGGAAACTATGTATAAAACCTTAATTAAACAATTTAAAAATCAATTAAAAAGGAAGTTATACCTGTATGATGTTACGCTGTAGCCACATTGGACCAGCAGTTTGGAAAATGGATGGATGGATGATTCAGCTGCGGGCACGTCTTCTGGTCAGATGCAGGAATTAATTTGGCACGCAAATCTCACAGAGCATTGTGGGTATTCTCTAGCTGTTGAGCATACATGTATACTCATTATTGCGGTGCATTATTTAATGAGTGCACTCCATAATGGCCAAATATGGCGGAATCCCAAATGGCACACTTCTATGCACTTTCGGTCTTGTGGACTTACAATGGCTGCCACGTGTGCGTGTCCGTTAAGTCCACGAGACCGTAGAGTGTCCCATTCATCATTTTAGGTTTCAGAAGGGTGCTCGTGAGCACCCCCTTTGCGGCCTTCGATGCGCACTTCAGCTGAGCCAGCATGTTTGCGAGCTACGCAGAGGGCTTTACTCGGCAGTCAAAACGGCGACATTACATCACACATGTAAATACATCTAGATGCAGCCTGTGCCACTGCAGTGCAAAGATGGCTTTTGTTGATACTGATTTCATTTGATTGAAATTATTGATTTAGTTTAATTTATTGCTTTATTAATTATATTAATAATTAAATTAGAATTAGAATCAGAATTTGACAAAACATGATACATTTAACAGGGTTAGAAAAACTCTGCCTTAGGCTTTATAAAGATAAAAAAAATGCACCTGAAAATCAATTTAAGGGTCCCTTAATGGAATAGGTGTGACAGTGAAGTGGAAGATAGGGGGTATACAGAAGGATGTTAAATGCCTCAGGGGGTGCACCATTCTAAAAAGTTTGGGAACCACTGCTCTAGGGGGACAGTCCATTCAAAAGGCGATGATTAATGACTAAGTTATCAGTTATTTGTATATGCCATTAATAGTCAAAGGTCATGAGAAAAGCTTCCCTATTCTGATTAAATGTTAATGTCACAAGTTTCATTTCCCATTGCGCGCCGCGTGTGTTTTTTTTTTTTTTTTTTGCAATTGATATATCAACTGTGTAACTTTATGTGGCATGACATTTCAAGCAAAAACAGCATTGGCTTGCAGTCTGTCATGCTATACTGGGGGACAAAACTCAGCTTCAACCCTGATTAAATGCACTTGATCCAGTTTGGCACCCCTGATTTAAAACATATTTATTTTTAATACAAAAAGTCTAAAATTGTCAGCTTCTCATGTAACAGAACTAATACATTTCCAGTTGAGTCTTGATCTGTCCAGACTTTTCTTGAGTCTCCCCATCTCTCAACAGGGCTCCGTTGGTACAACAGGAAAATGGGGTCCTGAGGGACGAGAGGGACAGAAGGTTGGCACCAAGACTCATGGGCATATCTTATTCATAGACTAGTCATTATTAGTTGACACACTTTATTACCCCTATAATTACTGCTGCTGACTAAACCTTCATTTCCTGATTTGTATCATCAGGGTCAGATGGGAGCACCTGGATTCTCAGGAGACCGTGGAGAGCAGGGTTACTTGGTGACAAAACACTCACAACCTTTCTCTTTATCACATTTAGAAAAAAACCTGGTAGTAATCTCAATTTACCACTATTTTTCATCATGTTATTAGGGTTATACAGGAGTTCCCGGAGATCGTGGCATGACAGGAGCAAAGGTCTGTTTTCATAAAATGACATGATGGTTATCAGACCGTAACTAAGAGAGATATTAGCACAGTGGAATTCACCTTTGTCTTGTCTAGGATAATATATATATATATATATATATATATATATATGTACTCACAATGTTCTATAAATAAACACTTCATATTTGAAAATTCCAACTAAAAGCTTTTTCTTGAATCAGCACTTGGTGACTAACTTTTAGTATTACAGTAGGCAAATTTCTCTTTCCGTCTGCTATCATCTTCAGGGTGCTAAAGGTACAGGTGGCTTGCCAGGAAGTGATGGGGAGCCAGGAGAGGATGTGAGTAGGACATGTCATTGTCAGTATGACGAAAAAAATTCCTGAAGTACTCTTTTTTTTTTTTCTGAACTAATAATAATAATAATATATTTTCCAGGGTCCTCTGGGTGTTCCAGGAGTTGAGGGGGTGCCAGGGCTTTTTGGACCCAAGGTAAGAGAAAATACAGGAGCATATATATATATATTGTTTTGTTTACAACTTTGAAATTCATTACATATATATATATATATATATATATATATATATATATATATATATATATATATATATATATATATATATGTAATGTAATGATTTTCAAAGTTTTAAACAAAAAAAAGATTATAGGGGTAGAAAATACTATAAATGTATTTTCTATGAAATTTTACTATTTCATTTAATTCACTTGCCATTTCTTCGTAATTATTTGTAAAATTTACTATAGAAATTTCTAACAATGTTTCAAAGGATTTTTTTTTTCAAAAAGTTTGTACATTTCCATCTTCCTCTTTTCCTCAGGGTTTGAAAGGTGATCGTGGTCTGAGGGGGCCATCTGGAAGAGTAGGAAGTGTGGTAAGCTAGAATTTTGGTCCTTTGTGGCGATATTACACTTCCCGAATATTTCAAATGCTTGGGACACAAACAGAAACCATGTGAAGTCAAACAAGAGGTTAATCTGTTGAACTGACATGTGATCTCTTCTGGATCAAAACAAAAGCCACGTTATCATTCTGTGGGAAGACACCATGTTGTTTGTTGGAAACCACCAGAAATCTGCTAGATTATCTGGTTATATTGGTTTAACAGTGATCCAGAGGGGAATGTCCCTGAATGGTGGGGGATTTACCTGACTGTACGCCAGTCCCGAGACTGAAAGTGAAACTACAGTCTGTCTGCACTAGCTTCTATTTTTACCTTCAGCAGTTTCATTACACTGAACCTGTTTCCTTAAACATCTTTGCAGTGTAGGCTTGTTTACTTCTCAGATTATACGGATTTTCCCTTCAATTTTTCCCCCTAAAGGAAATGAGACTGTACTAAACTATGCATAGCACAGTCTAAACATGACATAAACATGTACCGGTAGTTTAGTCTACATTATAAAAGGCAATAAAAGTTTACTCGTTTATATGTGACCAACACAAATATACTTAAAGCGGAACTGTAAACAATGTAAACTGTAAACTGTAAACAAACTGTTGTTCAATACTGTATGTTTTGCCATATCAAGAACATTAACTTGGATTTCTTTTTTTTCCATAGATCAAGCTTGAGATTGTATTTGACTTTTTCTTTTTTTTACCTCCATAGGGTCCACAAGGAGACAGTGGGGATGCAGGAGTTCCGGGGAAACCCGGGCCAAAAGGCTTGCCTGGGCCCACAGTATGCAACTAAATTTAGTTTCTGAATGATTAACCTGTCTATTAATCAAATGCTTAGTTTCACTATTTTTTGCTTTCCAAGTCTGATTGATGACACAAATACAACGACTCTAAAAACAGGGGCAATTAGTTAAAAAAAAAAAATCCAAAATTATTATCAAATGTGCTGATTTACAGGGTGCCAAAGGGGAAACAGGAACAGACGGTGAGAAGGTAATATAAAAAAAGCATATAATATCAGTATAATATTAGCCACAAACTTTTTATAAGCATTAGATAAAATTATAATGTCACCATTAAAATGATTTATTTGGAATTAATTATTTTATTGAATTCATGACTCCTTTAGGGGACACAAGGACGAAAAGGAGGGAAGGGTGTTAAAGGAGATAAGGTACCATCCATCACAGTTTCTCTTCCTGTTTCCATTACACTAGCACAGTTTTTGTTCTAACCACAATTTCGTCATTGTTTTACTTCACAGGGAGATGCTGGATCTCATGGTGACAAAGGCCAGGTTTGTCATCACTGTTGAGTGAAGCTATTTTACGTCAGAGTCGTGGCACAGTGGTAGTCCACAAGCTCATGACGTACAAGGATGCAGGTTTGAATCCGGACTACACTGTTTCTCCACAGTATTTCCTCTCACTTTTTATTGTCCTATTTAATAAAAAACAAAAAATATTATAATAATAATAATTTTTAAAAAATTAAAATGTATCATTTTATATAATGGTTTTGAATTTTTATTATAAAACAGTAATAGTGTGAAATATTATTACAATTTAAAATAACAGTTTTTTTAAATAACTGTAGTCATTACTCCAGTCTTCAGTGTGACATGATCCTTCAGAAATCATTCTAATATGCTGATTTTCCTTTTTCCTGTTATTATCAATGTTGAAAACATTTGCTTAATATTTTTGTGGAAACAGTCACACATTTTTTCCGGATTCTTTGATGAATAGAAGGTTTCGAAATAACAACTTAATTAAAATAAATTTTTTTGTCACAATTTAAAAAAGAAATTAGTGTCACTTTTGATTAATTTAATGTAGTAAAAAATATGTAAAAAAAAGAAGTAGATCCTATTGTTCATCACTTCAAGTAAAATATTTTTTTTATGTGTAGCGTGGAGTGAAGGGTCGTTTCGGCCGCGATGGGCTTGTTGGTCCTATTGGACCTCCAGGTCTTCCAGGTCCCAGAGGAGATGAAGGACCTAGAGGAGACCTGGGAGGGAAAGGACAGAGTGGGCTGAAAGGAGAGCCAGGTGAACCTGTGCGTATCATCATGATTATTATGAGAAAGAAATGAATTTTGGGTATATAAATGTGTTTTAGGCCTGAACGCAGAAAACATATTTCTACAACTCGCTCTGTGCAGGGTCCAGGACTGACGGATGAGCAGATATTGCAGCTGTGTCAAGGTGTGGTTACTGCTCAGATCTCCCAGTATGCTGCATCTATACGTGCCAAATGCGTACAAGGCTGTCCGATCAACAACCGTACCCTCATCGGACCCCCAGGTGTCACAGGTTCCACAGGAGGTCCAGGCAAACCAGTGAGCTGATATATGAGTCACCATAAACCTGTCATATAAAAGCACTCTTACATTTTTTAAAAATAACACACTGCGTTTCATTTAGGGTAAAGCAGGAAAGGTAGGTGCTAAAGGAGAAAGAGGCCCCCAAGGCATGAAAGGTGTGGAGGGCCAGAAAGGAGCTCCAGGGGACAGAGGTACTGCGCCAACATCACTATTAAAAGTGTTTTAACTTAACAAAAAAGCAGTTTATGCTAACAAATGAGCTCTCTGTGTTTTTCTAAAGGTTCTAAAGGTCAGAAAGGACAGAGAGGTGATGCTGGAAAAGGTCTTCCAGGGCACGATGGTCACCAAGGCCTCAGAGGTAAGAAGGTTTTCTGTCTGCTGCTTTTTGGGGGTGTTTTCACACCTGGTTTACTTAGATGATTTGTTTTGGAAACTGGCGTTTTCACCCTTAGTTCATTTAGGCTTATATGAACACAGCCATCTGTGTTTCCGAAACAAATGCTCCAAGTGGTTGTGCTGAGAAAGCAATCAGACCCGAAGGACCAATGTATTATGACCAATCACACAGGTGAAGCATCTGTTGAGCATCTCCTAACAAGGTCACATGTCAAGATCTGGGTTGATTAGATGGCGAACAATCAGTTCTCGTAGTCAGTGTGTTTGATGCAGTAGAAATGGCCAGGAGGAGTAAAGACCTTAGAGACTTGTTATGGCCAGACGACTGGGTCAGAGCATCTCTGAAACGGCAAGGCTTGTAGGTTGCTCCCGGTCAGCAGTGGTGTGTGGTGAGAAGAACAGTGATCCAAGGAGGGACAAACCAGACAAAAAGCGACAGGGTGTTGAGTGCCCAAGGCTCTTTGATGCACGAGGGCACCAAAGGCTATCCCATCTGGACCAAACCGACTGAAGGTCTACTGTGGCACAAGTCGCATCAAATTTTAATGATTTGGTTATGGGAAGAATGTGTCACAACACAATGCATCGCACACTGCTGCATATGGGGCTGCATACCCGCAGTACCCTGCCACATTGCATACATTGTTCAAGAAAGGCTTGAGGAACATGAGTTGAAGGTGTTGCCCTGGCCTCCAAATTCCCCAGATATCTATCTAATTGAGCATGTGTAGGATGTGCTGAAGTAACAAGTCCAATACACAGCAGCTCCACCTCGCAAGTTGCAACTTACAGGACTCGAAGGATATGCTGTTAATGTCTTGGTGCCAGATACCACAGGACACATTCAGAGGTCTTGTAGAATCCATTGTTCAGCGAGTCTGCTCTGTTTTGTCGGCACACAAAGGACCAACAGCATATTAGACAGGTAGTCATAATGGTTTTGTCTCATCATTGTATGTACACTTTGGTACTCTTTGAAACGTTGCCTTGTAAAAGTGAACCGAAACATTGTTCCTTAAAAGATCTACAGGTCTGAAATCTCCCTCAATAACCGTGGATTGGATGTAGTTACAGTAACTTGTGATGTATTTCTCCTAACAGGACTGCCAGGCCATCCAGCAGAACCTAAAGATGGCATTGAAGGGCCACAAGGACCTCGTGGGTTTCCCGGGCCTGTGGGTCAGCCTGGCATGACTGGTGGTGCAGGAATACCTGGTGTGTGCGAGGCGCGAGACTGCAGCATTCATGCACCTGTAGTGCGCAAAGAGATGGGATTGGTCAAAGGCCCCCTCAGCCAGGCCTGAGAACAGGGAGGATTGTGATTGACCTGGGACAGAAGGGCCTTGCCAGCAGAAACCATGAAAATAGTGCTGTTGGGTGCTGACTGGAGCTCAAGTCTCTACGGGTTTTGTTTTACTAGTTTGATTGTTGAAGGCCTCAATTGAAACTACACATGAATACTACCAGCACTTTTGCTTTCATTCATCGACAATGTTTTGGTTTCATTATGTATACAGTACAGACATGTAAATAATTTTGTAAAGCATCTTAAATATACATCTACTGTGCCCTGAAATATCATGTTTTATTTTCTCTAAAAACAAGCCTTAAATTATTTAGAGACAATTTGCCTAGTAGTTTCAGGGAAATATTTATTTCCCTTTTGATTTATCAAGCTGAATTAAAGATACATTTTTGTAAACTGTGTATGATTGTGTGCCATGACTATAGTTTAACCACAAACATTTCTGATCAGTGTTCAGGCCATTAGCAAACATATTTGAACGACTTTCCATTTAGGAAAATACTTTCTCTTATGTTGATGTTTTGCAGTCATACTGGTTTCCGTATGAAAGACTAAATGCTTTAGTTTATAACAGAGAAATAAAGTTTATTCACGTCACTAAACACTTAATAATCAGCAAATTCTATAATGTTCAATGTAAAAAGAGAGTTTTCAAATTCGTAAACACACATTAAAGTAGTATTGGTACATATAACTTGGCAATGTGTTTGATTTTGGTTCTTATGGTCTTGTTTTATACACTTGCCCTAAATAGTATTTGAACACTTTTATCCACAATTAAAAACCATTTAAATGTATTTTCTGTATAAAACAGGTTATCAAAACAAGCAGCATTTATTTAAAATTATATTAAAATATATATATATATATACACACACACACTCACCTAAAGGATTATTAGGAACACCTGTTCAATTTCTCATTAATGCAATTATCTAATCAACCAATCACATGGCAGTTGCTTCAATGCATTTAGGGGTGTGGTCCTGGTCAAGACAATCTCCTGAACTCCAAACTGAATGTCAGAATGGGAAAGAAAGGTGATTTAAGCAATTTTGAGCGTGGCATTGTTGTTGGTGCCAGACGGGCCGGTCTGAGTATTTCACAATCTGCTCAGTTACTGGGATTTTTACGCACAACCATTTCTAGAGTTTACAAAGAATGGTGTGAAAAGGGAAAAACATCCAGTATGCGGCAGTCCTGTGGGCGAAAAAATGCCTTGTTGATGCTAGAGGTCAGAGGAGAATGGGCCGACTGATTCAAGCTGATAGAAGAGCAACTTTGACTGAAATAACCACTCGTTACAACCGAGGTATGCAGCAAAGCACACAACACGCACAACCTTGAGGCGGATGGGCTACAACAGCAGAAGACCCCACCGGGTACCACTCATCTCCACTACAAATAGGAAAAAGAGGCTACAATTTGCACGAGCTCACCAAAATTGGACAGTTGAAGACTGGAAAAATGTTGCCTGGTCTGATGAGTCTCGATTTCTGTTGAGACATTCAGATGGTAGAGTCAGAATTTGGCGTAAACAGAATGAGAACATGGATCCATCATGCCTTGTTACCACTGTGCAGGCTGGTGGTGGTGGTGGTGGTGTAACGGTGTGGGGGATGTTTTCTTGGCACACTTTAGGCCCCTTAGTGCCAATTGGGCATCGTTTAAATGCCACGGCCTACCTGAGCATTGTTTCTGACCATGTCCATCCCTTTATGACCACCATGTACCCATCCTCTGATGGCTACTTCCAGCAGGAAAATGCACCATGTCACAAAGCTCGAATCATTTCAAATTGGTTTCTTGAACATGACAATGAGTTCACTGTACTAAAATGGCCCCCACAGTCACCAGATCTCAACCCAATAGAGCATCTTTGGGATGTGGTGGAACGGGAGCTTCGTGCCCTGGATGTGCATCCCACAAATCTCCATCAACTGCAAGATGCTATCCTATCAATATGGGCCAACATTTCTAAAGAATGCTTTCAGCACCTTGTTGAATCAATGCCACGTAGAATTAAGGCAGTTCTGAAGGCAAAGGGGGTCAAACACAGTATTAGTATGGTGTTCCTAATAATTCTTTAGGTGAGTGTAATATATATATATATATAGCAAAACATTTTACAAAATGACAAAAAATTATTACAAAATGTGAAATACATTGATCAAAAATGAAGACAAAGTCTTTGACACTTTCGGAATAGCTGTGTTTATTGTTGACATAATGAACAACAACAGGGATTATTCTGCCAGGACACTTGTGTGAAATGACTTCATACAATCATAAACTTAAAACCAACTTGGTTAAAAGTGACTCAGAAAAGCTCTAGTATCATTTGTTTGCCAGTGAAACGTTTTTGATATTTTGTATATAATTCAAGGAACTGTATATAATTTACATTTTTATATTAATATAGTATTTATATTTTATATTAAAATAGTTTTTTTTTTTATCTATAGTGCAGAACAGAGGTTGTTATATTGGTTTTTCACAAAAAAAACATATTTAGAACATTTTGTGCAAACAATACTTAAAAGAAGTGTCTCTGTTTTATGTACTAGTCCAGTGACCCCTATCACTAGACTAGCACTGAAACATACAATCATCAGAGGTAGATATGACATAGAAAATAAAAAAATAGTTAAATTAATACAGTACTATGCTGTATGTAATTTTTTCTATGGGCAGCATAATCATATATTACTGTTCCTTGCAAAAAAAAGGTCAGAGGGTGAGACATCAAACCCAAATGAAGTGTTTTCATGTGTCTCCATGTACACTTAGATATGTGTACATAAACGTTAAGTATTATTTTAGTTAGATTAATACAGTAATATGCTGTGTCTTTTTTATAGGCAGCATAATCATAATTGCACCTTTCAAAAAAGGGTCAGAGGGTCAAACCCAAATTAAGTGTTTTCATGTGTCTCCATTTACACTTAGCTATAAATGTGGACATTAAAGTATTAAGCATCACTTAGATACTATTATAGGCTTTATAAATATTCTTTTCTTGAGTTCACTGCAACACAAGTTACAGCACTGAAAGAAAAAAAAAGAAAAAACTTGCATTATTTACTGTTAATTATATATGTACGTTTGAATAAATGTATCATTAAGACAAGCATTTATGAAAACTACCTTATGTGTAACTGAGTTGTATACAAACATTTCAGTTTTTATTTGAGTGTAATTATTATATCTGAAAATAAATAGCAGCTAATTACAATAGCTCTGTTGTTAATTTTAACATCTAATAGTATATTAATGTACCAAATGAAAGGGTTTCCTGTACAGTTTACAGCATTAAATGGGAGAGATTTTTTTCCCCCTAAGAAAATCAAACTATCAGTAGCGGCAGACATTTGTTCTGAATAATCGGCTATCGGTAGAGAAATTTAGTATCGTGCAGTCTCTAATTCCTATGCTATATACAAATATGAGTCCCTGCTGTGATGAAGCTAACAAAAAGAAAATAAAAACTGTAAAAGGTTTAAGAGAATCTCTATTGAAGGCTCTCTTCATCCCTTATCTTAGTGAGTAGCTTGCTTCTGTTGTTTCTGTTTGCACATCCAGCAGCTAGCAGACTTGCAATGGCTGTGACTGTCAAGGCAATGGCCAGGAAAATACCTAAAAAAAATAAACAGGGAAATCCTCCGTAATTAAACCAAAATATTTCTGTACTAAACAGCAATTTTGATTGTAAAGCCCCTACAACACACACAGTGTTTGTTTTTTATTACCAATGCGTTCTCTCTTCACAGGGTTGTACAGTGGTTGAGGGACCATTTTGCCTAAACCTAAACAACAACAAAAAATATGTAAAAGCATTAACTTGTTACCCAACAATAAACAATATGTTCTTGGTAGAAAATAAACTTACCATAAAAATGCACACGGTGTTCAGTCAAATGACCCTTTACAATTTAAAAAGATGTAAATTCTGGTTAATGTGCTATTCAAATGCAGATTCATAAAAGATATGACCTGTGGTGCACAGAAAATGACTCACTTTTGAGCATATTACAGCCAGGGTGATATTGAGACATTCCGTCAGAATGATTCTCCCAAGGAACAACTCTTTGCATGGACTGTGACACTCCGGGGTGAATCTCAAAAAAGTTCCAATGGACTGAAGGAACAGCATGAAAAGTCAGTAAGCAAAGAGTATTTTATATATAGAATCAATTTTAATTCTACTCACATGTTCCTGTGCTGACCAATACTGATCACAGTCTGGGTTCTGCGTCGCATATTCAGATTCTACATGGTGTAATTCTTCCGTGCAGTTGTAGTTCTGTGTTGTCTCTGTGACTATAGTGCACACTGAGGGACAAGAGGAATATGATCCCTTTAAAGCAGTCATGGAATCAATCACTATTTGCACTTAAATTGGCTTCTTACTGTTGACATTGAAAATGATGCATGTGTTTTTCTGAGGGATTGCTGGACATTGATCCGTTTTCCTGGGAATATTTTAAGGAGATAAAATGGTACTTATCAACCTTGATTGGTATGGCAATAAAATAATATCACATTATTTTTGCAGTTTTTTTCTTGGAGTGGGCGGGTTTTGGTGAGCTTTTGGTCTGGAAATCGTCAACCCAATCTGGCAACACTGATCACACATGTACATTTACATTCCAATAAAGGTTATTGATAACATGCCTCTGAAGTTTGACTTTTTGCACCATTACAATCCTTATAGGCAACTAGTCATCATATCTTCCACTCCATGAAACACGTTAATGCTCAGTAGTACACATATATGGTTCTTTAATGTATTTGCATTGTACTAAAATGTGTTCATTTTCAATGGGCATATATGCGGCTGAAACAGGTAGCCTAGTGCATCCCAAATTTTTCAACATTAACATTTTAATATAACATTATAGTCATTATGGCCTTTAGAAAAATGTTTTTTGAGGTGGGGTAGTGCACTATAGGCCCCTGTGGCACGGCCTAAGCTTTTGTTCCTTTAAGCATTTTTTTTCCCCTTACATTACTTTTAATTTTATACTTTAAGTAAGCAGTTTTGAAACCAGTACTTTTACACTTTTACTTAGTAAAAAGCTTCTACAGAAGTCTTTTTAAATCCTAGTATCTATACTTCTACCAGAGTAATGAATGTGAATACTTTTGACACCTCTGACAAAATATATAACATTGTTCTAGTGGTTTTTGGATATTTAAATCCAAAAATCTTACATATTGTGCCTTTAAAGTCATTTTATGCTGCATGACAAAGCAAATTGTTCTACATAGTGAAAAGGGAAAGAAAGCTTATCCAGGTCTAAATATATACATATAGAAATACGTTTATGTGGTGTGTGTCACGTTTATTTGACTGAGAATGGCAGTAAGGGATTGTTTGAAACTACCGCGCACTCCAACAACATTACGTAATGGCGGAATCCCCAAATGGGGATTTTCCAAGTGAATCGTTTAATATTACGTTCTCTACCAAACATCTTTTAAAAATGAACGGCATGTATAACTTTTAACAAGATTAAGATGCATTGTTAAGATGTGAACATTTCGAAGAAACATGTTTCAGCGTTCCTCACAATGAGACAGAATTACAATCTAGAAAAAGCCAAACTGATGACAAAACATTATATGTGCATGTAACAAAAAAATGTGAATAACACAAAGCATTAGTCCACTCGTGCCTCTTGACTAACGCTAAGTTAATTGACTGTAAAAAAAAAAAAATATATATATATATATATATATATATATATGTGTGTGTGTCATTTGTCATCGCACTACGTTTTGAATAACGTCAAACCTCAGCGATTAATGTCGAGATAACATTTGAAGCGAGGGAACTTTGTATGAATTAGATCTTACCAGGCCAAACAAAGAACGATAGCGATATTAAACGCAAGCCAACTTCTTTAATCCTCATCGCTTGGTTGAGCTCCTCTGGTAGGTGCCAATATCAAACAGTTAAAGTAAACTTACACTATCACACTGCTTCCGGTTTTATCAGATGCTCTACACTAACACTTTCTCTTCAGTAAGTCACTCGCGTGGGAATTCCCCACTTCCCTAAAATCCATTTATAAAGAGCAAGCGTAAGCTCACACATAAAGTCAGTGTGTCGACACCATATTACCAGAACCATGCATTACTTCTCGGAATTCATCGTATGTCTTGTAACTTTAGGTATGACTCCACCCGTTACCGTATTCCTGAGGGTATTTTCACACAGACTCTGTTGATCCAGGTTGACATGAGGTCTTTTATTTGCAGCTGTCGCGGAGGGTGTAAGATATGAGATTGGCGCTATCATTGGTGAGGACGCCGTGTTGCCATGTGCGGCGAAATCAAAGGCGGGTGTCCAGTATCGCTCGGTGACATGGTACAAGGTAAAGTACAAAGTTGTATATTTTATTGAGAACCTTGTGTTTTTTTCCTAACGTCCTTTTGTTTATTAGATGTTTGTTTTCCTCCAATAACCACTAAAACTGTATATTCATATATTAAAAAATACAACAATACTAAGTAAATTGAGTTTTACATTTTTAAAAAGCATTAAGCAGCGAAGCAGTTTATTATTCATATTTGAAAAACTTTATTCTGTCAAATAAAGGTCAATGTGATATGTAGCTAGTAATTAACCCTTTCCTGCGTGACCGCCCAGAGTAGAAAGCTTCGCCTTAATGTTTCCATGGCGACGCGTCATGCTTGTCACGTGACTCACCGCAGCTAAAATAGCGCTGTATGACAGATGTATTGCTTTTATTTAGTTTTTTATTCAAAATATTCACAAACTTGCTTACTATGTCATCAACTATCGGATATTCCGATTTTCAAATACGTGTAAGTGAATGTGTTTTGTCGTTTAAAAACCTTTATAAATTATATTGATCTATAACGCGCGATGAGCGCCGCCATGTTTGTTCGCGCCCCAGTTCAGATATTCCTGTCAGTCGGATTTACATCACGTGATTTCATCAGTTTGTCCAGAAACACATGTAAGTAAGTGACCAGTGAACTGGAAGAAAAATAGAGTAAACTTTATAGTTACTTACAGAGAGGTGGGGAGAAACAATCCAACCCTCTCCATTGACTTTGTATTGCGTGAAGCTGCCTCCTTGTCATTTCTGACTTAAAACAAAAACGGTGTACAAACAAGCTAAAAAACCCAGAACTAAGTTTTTATAAGCTGTCGACCCCAAAATAACGAGCATTTAAGGATACAACAGTGGATACAGGCAATTGAGAGACGTGGTATTACTCTGAGAACACATAATCGGACAGGATATGCTAAAAAAATTTAATTCAAGGTGCATTTAAAGTATTTCATTAGCCTACTTTTTGCTTTTACATTTTTGTAAGGGTACTTCATACAAATTAGTCCCTATAATTTAGCTACTTGAGAGATGTTCAGTATTGTTTTAAATGAAGATGTCATTTAACTTAATGAATTAAAACTTCTGTTTTACAGGTTGCTGAAGGGCCTTCCCGAATGTTAACTGGTCTTGTATTGAAGAGACTAACTGAAAACAATGGCAAAGTGGAAAAATACAAAGGTGTCGAACGAGAGGTTGAGCTGATTGAGAGCACAAAGAGCCTTCTTTTGTCTAATGTAACTGCACAAGACAGTGGAATCTACAACTGCTTTCTGTCTGCTACTCTTGGCCATCAGAACCAGGAAGGCGAAATCGTTCTGAAGGTTTATGGTAAGTGTGGGGATTTATAATGAGCACAAAACGTATTTATACACTTTTCAAATCGAAATTAAGTTCACTAGGGTGATATAGCATGTTAATTAAAGCATCTAAATGCAATAACATTCACACATTTTTAATCTTCCTAAGGAAGATTTTAAGGCCACTGTATCTACTTTAACAGCAATAGCCAATGAATAATGAAAGTGGACACTAACAATCTGATGTTGATGTGTGTTGTATTTTTAGAGCATCTTACAGCTGAGCAAATGGAATTGAAAGAAAGTGATACAATTTATGTAGTTGTGGCTGTCACAGTCCTCTGTGTGGCACTCCTGATGTTTTGCATAAGCTATGTAAGTAATGAATTTAATATATAAAGCATTTAAAAACTTTGAGTCAAGATATTATGCATGTATTTTTAAGGTATTCACCAAAGACATGTTTACAACAGGTTTGTTTAAGGAACGTATACCAAAGCAACAAGAAGCTTTCGAAAGACTCTTTGCTGAAAATGCCACAAGGCAAGAACTTGATCGTCACCAATCATTTGGATTGCAAGACTTTACCTGAAGTGTTTGTGTGATTGTAAACCAGAGTACATGGGGCAGTGCTCAGTAGAAGTCAAACAAAGTTTTGCGCACAGGACACAGACAGTCGATAAAGTGAAGAAGAAGACCACTGACAGAAGCACAGGAAGTGACATGTTGGTTTTATAGAAACCTGCTTGCTTAGCTGGTAGATGGTCAAGGTGCAACGAGACGAATGCAAGCACAAAGGTTTCAGCATCATCAACATCTTTTGAAAACTGATTTACATCATGAAACGGTGAGACCAAAAGAAGTATGCCTTTTATGATGTTTTATTAACAAAGTTCGGGAGGAGCACGTTCAAATGATCTATCCAATCAACTCGTCATCAGCAATTACCACATCTATCCTATCAGCATGAGAGGAAGCCAATATATATGCACAGTCAACTCACCGACATTCCTTGACAGTTTACAGCATTCCTCCACCACCCCGACTCCTTACTCTTGGCTTGTTCCTATCACAGTCAGGACTATGGGGGGAGTACTCTGGGTTCGGGACAAATACTGAGCTCAGAGCCTTCTCCTCAGACAACACGGCAAATACGCATACCTTTTATTCTATCTGACTTATTTGTAAGTGTGAATTCTATATTAGATTTGTGGTTGCTTGTTTGTGAGTGTGAACACCATTGAAGTGGAGAAGGACTGACCCAAATACAGAGCATGTTTGGATGCTATGCTTGGTGGTCAATGTTATTGCTAGGCACACTTACAGGTTTTCTAAGTTCTCAGAATACAGATTTCAAAATACTGTCAAATGATTTTTGAAATCATGTTTTTTAATGCTATCATTCTTATAGAAAAACGAAGAAAAAAAACTACCTCATATGACAAGTTCCACTGGTTTTATTTAAACTTAATTTTTTTTTATTTGTATTGTTTATGATATGGAGTTTTTGTATGTTAATGTGTATTGAATATAGAATAAAGTGCATGAAAAATTATAAATTATTCCTCCTTTTTTTGTTAATGTTCTTAAGACTTTGCACATCCATAAAGTCTAAATATGGTACTTTGTCAGGTGAGGACTTGAGAGCAGAGTTTTCAATAAACTTTTTATTACTAATAAAATAAAACAAAACAAACAAAAACAACCCCGTAGGGGAAAACAGACTATAGCAACCCTGCTATATCCGGACACAGCAACGCCTAACGAGGAAAGCATCTATAATAAACTGGCACAGGATGGAGGACAAAGAGAATAAACAGGGGAGGAAATCAGGAGAGTAACAAGGGATAGTAGTTGGGGCAAATAAACAGGGGCAATTGCGTTCCAGGTGGGGGTGTTCCCCCTCGGTAGAAATCACGTTCCAGGGAAATTGAAAGAAATTGGAAATCGCGTTCGTGGGGGCTTTTACTTTCACGATTAAAAGTGCACGCCACTAAAACCTAAAATCAGGTAGCAAGAGGGTGGGGCCAAGACTAGAGACTGACAGCAGAGCACATGGCACACAGAAACAAACAAAAGCCATGTGCAAAAGGCACATGGAAATCAAAGATGACAGAAGCCATTTGCTCACTGCTCACACAAACGCCCTGTCCAAATACCCAGACTTGCGGTCTTTAGCCACTTGAGACGGCGTGCACGCTACAGGAAGTGAGTGTGCAAGACTGTCTCATGTCTATTATGGATGTTTCATGCTACAGGAAGTGAGTGTGCAAGACTGTCTCATGTCTTAAAAATTGCAACATGCAGTGCCCTTAATGCACACTAAACCCACACTATCTCAAATACCGCTTTGGATTCATGTGCCCTAAAATCGCGAGATGTTGAAGAAAACGTTCCACTGTAAGTTAAATTAATTAGATAATACATATAATTTGGTAGTAAAACATAAAGTGTTGCACGTTATTGGTGCAAAGATGAGTAGGCTATGTGTATTTTATACAATTTATATTATCACTTAATTAGAAGCACCACAATTGTAAAATTGTTTTCTGTTAGTTATATAGCGACTACTGAACAGACATTTAGAAGTTTATTTTAAAATGCAAAGTATTGAAAATAAAAAATGCTCTGTAATCGGGTAATCAAAAGTTATATACACAACACTTGGGCCAAATACAGGAAATACATCATGTAAGTAGACAAGTGGTCAAGTGCAAAGTGTGTATTTGGACAGGGCAAGAGTCAAGCCACAAGAACACATGACAAACCAACAGCCCTAAACGTTATGTGCTCCAACAGAAAACAACACACAGGACAGATAAGCACATGACAAACCAACAGTACTAAAAGTCATGTGCTCCAACAGAAAACAACACACAGGACAGAAGAGCACATGGCAGACAAACACCCTCATCTGCCATGTGCCCAAGCAGAAAACAAGTGTAGTACAAGACAAACAGAAATGCATAGAGCATGGATGTCAGGACCCCGAAACTGAACCAAGACTAGACCGAAGTGGTAGGATCCCAGACGCCATTCCCCGAACACTCAAAACACAGACATAAGAGCGCACAACCCAGAGAACAACACCAAAGCCGTACGCTCACACAAGGACAAGACAAACACATGAGTGTTAGGATCCTGTCACCAAACGTATGCAGCCCTCACTTGCTATCGTAATTATTAAAAATTGGACATGAACTTTCTCTCGAGTCGTATTTAAGATCAGGGATCATTTTGATACCCAAGTCCCGAGTTGAACGGGCCATAAACTTTAAATATGGCGGAGGGGAGAACTATTGCTGCTGTGACTGGTAGCCTATTCTTTATTCGTTTTTTCCACAACAGCTACATCGTCTTGATGTTAAAGTAGTTTAAATTTATGAATAATCATTTATTGTATGTTTTATACAGCACAAATATGTATTTGACCAAAATTCCAGAATTGACAGCAAGCTGACTATCTAGATGGCGCGGTGAATGTTTATATGGTTGTCAATGAATGGGACGCTAAATATCATTCTGGCTTTAATAAGATTTTCCCAATAAATAGGCAAGAATAAACCTGGTGATTCCTGTTATTTCCGACAACAAAGCACTTGAATGCGACAAGCTCATAATCTTTACTTCAGAAGTGGGAAGTAGGAAATTTCAGTGAAGGCAGCAACAAGACCAAGACCAAAGAACAAGACCAATCAAGGTGACAGGACCCTGACATTAATAAAGTAACCTCATTTATTCTCATTGAAACACAAACTCTTCAATATTTTTGTCAGTCTACTACATTGAAATATGTAGTGAAGTTCATAATGTTCACTACTGGTTTGAGGGGAATCTCTGTACTCTTAGTTTCTTGTTTTTTCCATGTAGGTGAGTTGCAATTTTCATTCTCAAAGAAAAATATTTATCATCATGAGTACCACTTATTTTTATAATAGGCCTAATTATATATTTTTAAATCATCCTTTGGGTTTCACTTAGGCACCTGAAGAATCAAGTATGTTTTGGTGTTAAATTATGTAACTAATTCTTTAGAAGGATCATCCTCACGTCAGGTTTGTGTTTTATTTCTATGATAAAAAAGCAGAATTTAACAAGACAAGAAATGATGAAATAACTCAGCAAGTAAAATGCTGTGCTAACAATAAAGACAATAAAGGATACAAGATTCATGGCGCTCTCTAGTGGCTGCCCAACCAATAAGCACTACTACTATACTTATGAAGAACAAATTGTGCATTACTAAAGGAAATTGTAAAAACAACTCTCCATTCTTTGAATATATTCACCATATTTTTCTTTGTATATCATCATAGGGGTCCCTAGAAGAATGGTTCTTTGTGAGATGCTATACGAAATGAATACTTTTGTATTCATTTATATGCATCATTTATTTTCCTGATTATTCACATACACATACATAGATAGAGGTGCTGGTCATATAATTAGAATATCATCAAAAAGTTGATTTAGGGTTGAACCTCAGGGTATGGCTGAGGGAATTTTATGCAAGAATGCCAGCAGACGTGCCTTTAATGTCTGTAATAGGATTTCTAACAAGATGGTGCTGTGAAAATGACAAGTTAGTTGGTACTAACACAGATAACACATAATTCAAAAATTCAATGCCCTTTGTACATTCCCGTCTCATCCAGGCCTTAGTTATCTCTCCACTAGATCATTGTAGCTCACTTGTTTTTAGTTGGCCTGCATTCGTCATTTGCCCCCTTGAGCACAACCAAAACACTGCCTGCTGTCTGACTTGTATTCAATCTGTAGAAATGTTCACACGCTATGCCTTTGTGGCAAGAATGAGACTCAAGACAGCTTTTCTGGCCTCCATTGCAACTGTGATCCGTTGATTATTGCTCTTCAATGTGAGAATGACCTCCCAAAAACAATCAACCACCAACTCACTGCCAAAAATCTGAGCTATCTTTTCAAAGCATATACTTACCCAGCCAACATGTCCATGTGGGCCCCAAATGGGATTTATCTGGATTATATGGGCATCATAATGGGCGTGGGGTCAGAGTAGGCACTGTAGGCTCAATGTGGAACCCAGTTAGGCCCCTTATTGTTTATTTTAGGGTCCCATATGGGGCACATTTGGGCTATATTAGGCTGCCTATTTATATATATATATATATATATATATATACACAGGTGCTGGTCATATAATTAGAATATCATCAAAAAGTTGATTTATTTCACTAATTCCATTCAAAATGTGAAACGTGTATATTATATTCATTACACACAGACTGATATATTTCAAATGTTTATTTCATTTAATTTTGATGATTATAACTGACAACTAAAGAAAATCCCAAATTCAGTATCTCAGAAAATTAGAATATTACTTAAGACCAATACAAAGACAGGATTTTTAGAAATCTTGGCCAACTGAAAAGTATGAACATGAAAAGTATGAGCATGTACAGCACTCAATACTTAATTGGGGCTCCTTTTGCCTGAATTACTGCAGCAATGCGGCGTGGCATGGAGTCGATCAGTCTGTGGCACTGCTCAGGTGTTATGAGAGCCCAGGTTGCTCTGATAGTGGCCTTCAGCTCTTCTGCATTGTTGGGTCTGGCATATCGCATCTTCCTCTTCACAATACCCCATAGATTTTCTATGGGGTTAAGGTCAGGCGAGTTTGCTGGCCAATTAAGAAAAGGGATACCATGATCCTTAAACCAGGTACTGGTTGCTTTGGCACTGTGTGCAGGTGCCAAGTCCTGTTGGAAAATGAAATCTGCATCTCCATAAAGTTGGTCAGCAGCAGGAAGCATGAAGTGCTCTAAAACTTCCTGGTATACGGCTGCGTTGACCTTGGACCTCAGAAAACACAGTGGACCAACACCAGCAGATGACATGGCACCCCAAACCATCACTGACTGTGGAAACTTTACACTGGACCTCAAGCAACGTGGATTGTGTGCCTCTCCTCTCTTCCTCCAAACTCTGGGACCCTGATTTCCAAAGGAAATGCAAAATTTACTTTCATCATAGAACATAACTTTGGACCACTCAGCAGCGGTCCAGTCCTTTTTGTCTTTAGCCCAGGCGAGACACTTCTGCCGCTGTCTGTTGTTCAAGAGTGGCTTGACACAAGGAATGCGACAGCTGAAACCCATGTCTTGCATACGTCTGTGCATAGTGGTTCTTGAAGCACTGACTCCAGCTGCAGTCCACTCTTTGTTAATGTCCCCCACATTTTTGAATGGGTTTTGTTTCACAATCCTCTCCAGGGTGCGGTTATCCCTATTGCTTGTACACTTTTTTCTACCACATCTTTTGCTTCCCTTCACCTCTCTATTAATGTGCTTGGACACAGAGCTCTGTGAACAGCCAGCCTCTTTTGCAATGACCTTTTGTGTCTTGCCCTCCTTGTGCAAGGTGTCAATGGTCGTCTTTTGGACAACTGTCAAGTCAGCAGTCTTCCCCATGATTGTGTAGCCTAGAGAACTAGACTGAGAGACCATTTAAAGGCCTTTGCAGGTGTTTTGAGTTAATTAGCTGATTAGAGTGTGACACCAGGTGTCTTCAATATTGAACCTTTTCACAATATTCTAATTTTCTGATACTGAATTTGGGATTTTCCTTAGTTGTCAGTTATAATCATCAAAATTAAAATAAATAAACATTTGAAATATATCAGTCTGTGTGTAATGAATGAATATAATATACAAGTTTCACTTTTTAAATGGAATTAGTGACATAAATCAACTTTTTGATGATATTCTAATTATATGACCAGCACCTGTATATATAAAATAACTTCAATGGAGCTGTAAATTCAATCATAAAATTGTCTTGAGCATGACCAGACCTGTCTGCCCATTTATCAAGCTCGCAAATGAGCTCACAACCCTGTCTGACATTCGTTATTATAAATTATACAAACACAAAACTTGTGTATGTTATTGAAGGTGGTGATGACGGGGTTCCTCAGCCATCTGACTGTAATAGTCAGCGTGTTTGAACATGAAAAATAGACAAACTACTTTGCCACAACCACTGACCCACAACATAAGAAATGACTTTCACCTCAAACACTCAGTTAGCATTCGAGATCTTTTTTTTAAGCTCAAATGGAGTGTTTCATTTTTAAACTCATGTTGGGTCTGACATACTTTTATGGAACAGTAACACGAACCAAACCGCATTTTACATAATGCTCCAATGGAAACCTGGCAGTAAGAGAAATGCTAAATGATGTCCTCCTGATTTACATTAACCTTGATTTATAACCATCAATGACTTACTGGATTTGATAATATGACTGGCGCTCAATCAATTTATTCACTACACCAGTCATAGTTATGATATCAAATGGCTTGGCTTATATTATTAAGTATGTGTTAAGTAAAAAATGTGATTCTTATCCAGTCAAGCACAGATGTGAAGGAGTGGGTAAACACAAGCTGATAAATTATTATTTTCTCCCTTTTTTATCCTTTTATATAACTTTAGGTGCGTCCAAATTCATACTATACTTATGCACAATGCTATTTTGTAGTAGCCTATAAATAGTGCAAGTGGTGTTCAAAATTCCACTTTAAATACCCTGATGATGCACTTAATTAACCGAAAATCTAAGTGTGGAATGTTGGACACTTCATTCACTCAAATGTTGGCGCTTTAATTAGTAGAGTGGGGTGTCCCATTTGTCATTTTAGGTTTCACAAGGGTGCTCGCGAGCATCCCCTTTGGGGCCGATATGTGCCCATGATGCTCCACAGCAGACTTTTCCCCCGACAGTCAAAGTGGCATTACGTCACGAAAGTGGGGGTCTCAATATCCCTCCTCGTTTCCTCGCTCCTCCGTCCTCCATCCTATGACCCGGAAACCGATCGAGCTCAGCCATCTTGTAGGACATCTCAACTCTCTAATTGCACCGCGAGGAGGCGCGGATTGAGGAGTGAGGAGGCTTCCTGAGGAGTCATGAGCGAGGATACACAGGTGTATTCTTTGCGGAAGTGTTTTATCGACTGATTAATTCTGTGTTTTATCGTATTAATTCTCCTCCCCCTTCACACCTTGCTACAGTTTATTAATTATTATTATTATTATGTTTACATGTACAAGACACAAATGTATGTCAAATAACAACAACTGTAGGACAGTTGCAGAATTATATCAAAGCACAAGAAAATTAAACAAACTGTAATAGCCTACTAGCCTATTCATTGTTAATAATAACTGGTAATGTTAAATAAAATATGAACAAATCTGGTATTTTGGGGATGTTGAAACTATTACAATATAAATGATTATCTGTTAGTAGTGGGAAGTTCGGATCATTTTACTGACTCGGATCTTTGAATCTCGTTCCGCAAAATGAATGAATCTTTTTTCAAGTAATTTCGTTCATTTCGTTCCTTTCAACAGAATTAAAATGTTACATATAAAATTTTCCAACACATTTAGTACTTTTGGAATAAAAAAATAACTATAAGTTAATGCAGCCATGGCCAAACTTTGAGAAAGAAATTATTAATTAGTTGCTTAGCTGGGTCTTCAGGCTATGCATTCTGTTAGTTCACCTCTTTCTTTTGTCACTTAACATTTAATCACGTCTGTTTCCTGAAAAGATTGGTTCACCTCTCGTGTCTTCGGGTTCGACCCGTTAGTTCCGTCATGTCTGATCTGAGCTGTGACAGCCTCATTTGCAAGGCATACAGTCCGGAAACAGAACTGATTAGGTGACCTCTCGAATATTCGGTTTCGAGTCATTCGTTCATCAAGTCCCAGCCCCATAGGCAAGGCTATGCAGTCACCGGAAACAGAAAAGATTAGTTCATCTATCGAGGCTTCGGGTTCTAGACGTTCGTTCAAGTCCCCATAGGCTGAATGCAGAAACATAAATGATTAGTTAATCTCTCGAGTCTTCGGGTACGAGTCTCGTTCTTTTGTCACGTGACCGCTTCCTGGTTCAATGTTTCGCAACATATGCAGTATTACATTCGTATTATTGACTGGATGTTGTAATATATTTATTATTATAAAATTATCAGAAGATATGTGCAATAAACATGTATGTTATGCCTATCCATTCTAACCAACCCAATGTGTCCAGTCTTCATAGTAAAATCAATTATTATACTAGCTAAAAAACTGAACTAAACAAACAAAACAAAAAACTACGCACTTGCTTGTAAGGAAGGTTGTGAATTAACTCATTTCAGTAGCCAACACAGCTGTCACGTGACAAAAGAACGAATGACTCGATAGATGAACTAATCTTTTCTGTTTCCGGTACAGACTGCATATCCTTGCCTATGGGGCTGGGACTTGAACGAATGACTCGAACCCGAAGAATCGAGAGATGAACTAATCAGTTCTGTTTCCTGTACAGAACATATGGGATGTTGTGCATGCGCGGTCAACACAAAATGAACGATTCACATTAAAGATTCGTTCAAAATGAACGAATCGTTCATGAACGGCACATCACTATTATCTGTAATGCTCAAGAATCCCGACGTGCAAGCTAAATCCAGTGGTGTGGAGTCATCATCAATTCATTTCACTTGATTCAACTCCTCCGTCCTCGCGTCTTTTCCTTGCGTCCTTCCTTCGCATCCTTAAGGGGTGGAGATAAGACGCGAGGAATGGAAGCTAGGAAAGGAAACGAGGATGCACAAATAAGAATTGAGAAACACCCAGGGTGTTCAACGCACCACCGTTTCCGTTTAAAAAACATTTTGCATCGTTTTGTCGGGGCTGAACGCAGCCCAGTATTTTAATAGATATATTTACAATTATATCAAAAAGAAACAAAGCACAAACATTTGCTCGACCACATTGCAAAATACCTCAAACTCTCTTTGCAGAACACAATCCTTGCTCCCTGTGTCTCCCCAACCATTTCCTCCTCCACAATCTTTTTTATTTTTCACTGCAAATCAGCGCACAGACAATTTGGATCGCAAACTTTCTGCAGTTTATCATGTTTAATAAAAATTCCAGTCTAGCGCGAGAACTCACATTGTTTACTTGTAACATCTCGCGTGTGTTTAATTGTGAAACGTAGTTTGCGCACCGGACTGAGTTGTCGGCGATTCTTTCTCTTGAAAAGTCATGGGGTGCGTCCCATTCGACAGGGTCCCTACGCAGTGTTCACTGCTCCCTACTCCCTGAGCACGGTATATCAGGTGAAGTGGACTTCGCTGACAATAATCGCTGATTTACGCCCTGCAACGTCATCAAAGAAAGGCAATGACGGGGTCGCGCAGATTATGATACAACATAAATTAATATTGTAATTTACTTTAATTTTTAAATTTAAACCCATATAATAGAAATATACATTTACAAAACACACAGTATGTATCTAAAAATATAATCAAAACATTGTATTAGTCTATTCGTTTTATTAGTTTACATATACTTGTATCTTTAATTAACTATATAAACAGATTTGATGCTGAATATGATATTCAATATGATTTTGAATATGAACAGCTCAACATGAAAATACATTATGATTTGGGTAACTATGTATTAATGTGTTCTTAATCAATGGTCTTAATAATTAACAATTGTAGGCTATTCATAGCGGTCTCATCTCGTGCGCTTTCTTTCCCATGCGCAGCTTCATAGTAAATGAGGTAAATAAAGTAAAAATCCCTTCGGATTGGAATCTCACTTAAGATGGCAGTATACCCTGTGAAGTCCACTTCGCAGTCCACTTACGGTCGAATGGAACGCACCTATGCAGTGTGAAACCTCCTGTCACCGACCCATCGTGCAGTATGAACACAGCAGCAACTGATGCTAACCCAGATAGTCATGCAGTGTGAAAAGAGCAGTGATCCGACGAGTTTGAAAATCGTGCAGTGTGTAGCTACTCGGCATTAGTGTCATCATGACTTGGTATGTCATAATTATGACTTGGTATGACATAATTTCAACATATTATGTCATAATTAAGATTTACCAAAGCAGTTTTTTTATGTGGCAGAAATGGGCTTCCATATGTAAGAGCTCTGTGATGAGACTTTCCACATCCACCTCCGGATTAAACATCATCTGCTTCATTAAGCCAGAAGAAGCCCACCATTGTGTGAGGAGCAGTCTGGGTGTAATCCCTGGACACTGCCGTTACTATGACTAGGCAGCTGTCTCTCCTTTAGGTTGGCAATGACAGAAGGTTCAGTGTTGACTGACCAGAGAGAGACAGCAATGTGGTTTTCTACTTACTGAGAAGGCATAATAACATTGAGACGTTATTGTGAGTCTGCTACTGTAACTCTAATGTGGTGGAGACACTGTGGCTTTGGTTGAAGAGGTTTCATTAGACAGAGGATTTGCCAGGCTCCCACAGGACTCTAATTAACCACCATGAGTTTGAGCAGGACCACAGTCCAACAACGATGCTCTAGCTCAGACTAAAGGTGTTCCATCTGTTGAACATTCAAGGCTTTCACTCACAGATATGTGAGATGTGTGGCCGTAGGCCTTTATTACTATTTCTAAACCATGAAATATCGCTGTTTACAGCAGCTCTGATACTTAGGTTTTGAGTTTTTTTGTGAGGATAAGCTCTTTAGATACCAGGGTGTTATGTGGAAGCTAAGGTGTTTTGCTTTTTTGTATGATGCTAAGTGTGTTGTAGGTGATTCCAGTGAAGAGCCCACTGCAAAGTTTCTCGATATTCTCTACAGCCTCTATATTGCTCTGACATAAAAAGTCATAATTACAACATACTAAAATTGAAATTATGAGATAAAGTCTAAATTACGCCATACTAAGTGATAATTATGACATACTAAGTCATAATTATTAAGTTAAAAGTTGAATTATGATATTCTAAATAATGAATAAAATGTCAAAATTTCGCCTTTTTGTCATATGACTTTTAAAGTCAGAATTTAGAAACGCATGATTTGTTTTTTCTCATGTGGCAGAAATTGGCTTCCATACTAGTCTAAGTCTGGCTATTTTACAATATCATCTAGGTATAAATGGGAAGTCCAATCACTCAGGGGAGAAAAAAAACTGACAGAAGTAGACTTACTGGAGTAAGCTTATCAAAAATTGGATTATTAGAACGGTTGACCTCACGTTTACCACAAGATGGTGCTGTCTGTTTAGTTTGAAAAGATAGACGACTACACGCCTTTATAGACAGGGAAAAATGATTGAAGCGAGGCCATTTGCTGTTAGTGTTGACACGCAGTCAAAACGAGTAGGCGACGTAAAACACCATCAGCTTTGATTCTCTGTCATGATCGAGAGGGCAATTTATAGGTGATTAAATAACAAGACGAAGAAACAGACAGAAACGTCTGAAAGCAGCCTTACCCAAGAAGAAAATAAGTTCAGTTAAAGCTTTCACAGTTTGGATCTTTCAGTGGTAAAAATGTCAGCATCTCTGTTATTTGTATATTAAGTTTCTTCTGTTGACATCATCGCAAAAGTATACAGTAGGCCTACGCTTTACCTTTCTTCTTCCGGCACCCCTCCACCTTTCTCTCACTAATACCAAGCCTACATATTAACATTACATTTTTCACGTAGGCCTATTAATTTGCCCATGCACGAGACTGACGAAAGTATGTATAACTCGAAGAAAAATCTATGCGCTACATTTCACATCAGTCACTTGGAAAGCCATGTTTTTCATTTAAGAGTTCGCCTATGCAAATGAGTTTTGAGGCACGGGTCATGCTGATATGCAACATGAAGGTTTTCATTTTTAATATTTTTTAAATTAATTTTTGACTAGAACTTTCTTTATATGTAAAGTTGAGGTTCAGTATCGGGCTAAGAAAGACATAGAGTAGCGCTGTGACTCTCAGGTTATGTCAGGTCAGATCAATGTTTGTTTTTCTTGGGTTTTCTTCTCCTTACGCACATATCCCCTCTGCACACTTTGCTCACTTTCTTCCTTTTGGAGGACAGCTGTGGCTGGTGCCGTGGCTGTCATCCGGCAAAGCTGCTTTATTGCAGGTCGGGGGTCTGGGCTCTTCCTCAAGCCTTCAATCCCTCATTTCCACAAGCTGAAAGCAAGAAATATAGAGCTTCTGGAAGGAACCGCCACTGAAAGCTCATAACCATAAATACTCCCACAATATTTATGTTGTTGCTTTTCTCATCAATTTAAATTTTTTTTTAATCAAGAGACGTTTGAGGTTACAGTGTTCTGTCAAGGAAAGTACAGAATTTGGAACAATCTTTTACCTCCCAGATTTTGATCAATGCCTTCGACACCATGATGGTTTACATTAACTATGTCAAACAGATGGTCCTAATATATGAATAAATAATTATTATAATAGCCGAAATGGAAGACTCTATAACGACATGATGATGATGCAATTCTGATCATGGTCCATGAAATCTCTGCTTTCTTTTGCAAGCCAGGTACCAAAAGTCATCCAAGATCCACGATATTAAAACTTTTTTAAGCTGTCAAGTTTCTGAAGACTTGCTTCAGAAGCTTTATCATCACTGGAAGTTTATAGAAACATTGCCTTCCACACAATGCTCCTTTCAGTAAGCTATAGCAAGTCATGTAGATTTAAACCTCCATTCTTTGGTCCAGGCTGCAACCAGAGCCTCGAACATGATTCACTAGGACTTGTCCATACAGCCCAACATAAGGAATGTTAATTTACTGTAATCCTTTGAAGCAAAGAACTGATGGAAGCCTGCTCATTCGACATGCCGTGTGACACGTTTGACTCTGGGAATGAAACAAGGAATGCAGGTTGCCAGGTATACCAAAGAGAAGAACACGCATGGAAACATGGTCCAGCGTTAGGCAAAACTTCAGTAAAATACCTTCTGCACATTTTTAAAAGCATTAGTCCGAGGCAAATTAAAAAGCAGAGTGCAATTAAAAGAAATCACTGTGTAAATGTTAGCATGTGGAAGTTTTCCTTTTCCTTTTGCTCATTTTTTTAATGTAAGGAAAAGCCCTGAGGCAGAGTTATGCAGCTGCCTATTATTACTGCATACATCTGGTTTTGATAAGACCCTATTACAATCAAAATCATAAAAAAGGTAATGTGGTCCTCTTGAACATTTAAATATAAGAAACACTATACATACAAAGTTCATCTGTTCATGGCCCCTCTCAGCTCCATGAATGAAGAAAAGGAAGGGATCACTTTAAAGTCTATAACTTGGAGTAATTTGCACTTGGTGGAGCCTGACCATGTTACGACATACTCTCTAAATGAACAAGAACTCTGAATATGATTATGTGTCTGCTTATGTGTTAGGTTTTATCATAAAGAGCCTTATGATGTTCAGTTATATAATATGATTTACATGAACTGTCTTTCTTTTTGTCAGCTTGTTTAATGTCTTTAATATCATGTACTAGATGCTCTTGTGCAAGCCATTAGCCCAGGGTTTTTCAAACTTTTTTGGCACACAACCCATTTTCCAGAGTTTCAAAATTCTTGTGACCCACCCACATAACAGAATTATGAGGAAAACTTTAGGATCTCACAGGTTGCAAATTACACTTTATACTATTGTAGTTTTTGGTCAATTGCGCATTTCGTATGGTGACCGAGTGAGCTCAAAGTGCTGTAACTGAAGAAAACACATGCAAAAAAAAAAAAAAAAACACATGCAAATTAAGAAAACATCTTCATCAGTTTGACAACACATGTGCTGCAAATACTCACAATGCATCCAAATACAGAAACACGCAGGAAATACTCACAACGCAACCAAATACAGAAAAACGTGCAGCAAATACTCACAACGCAACCAAATACAGAAACACACAGCAAATACTTAACACGCGCTGCAAATAACAAAAAGCTCAACACGCTGCAAGTGAAGAAAACACGTGCAAATAAAAACAGCAAACTGAGTAAACATCTTTATCTTTTAAAACACGTGCTGCAAATACTTACAACGCAACCAAATACAGAAACACACTGCAAATACTCACAACGCATCCAAACACAGAAACACGTAGGAAATACTCACAATGCACCCAAATACAGAAATGCGCAGCAAATACTCACAACGCAACCAAATACAGAAAAACGTGCAGCAAATACTCACAACGCATCCAAATACAGAAACATGCAGGAAATACTCACAACGCAACCAAATACAGAAACACACAGCAAATAGTCACAATGCACCGAAAAACAGTAACGTGCTGCAAATACTCACAACGCAACCAAATACAGAAATGCGCTGCAAATACTCAATAAGCTTTCTCAGACACCGTAATTTCAGTCATCCAAGGCCAAGTCCTCCTATCTATTTAAATGGTGGGGGGGGGGGGGGGATCCTGAAATTCCTCAAAAACAAACTTACAATTAAACATATTTCAAATCAGCAACAAAATCTGACATAAATGTTGTTTCTTACGCTATAAAATAGCATTAAAAAAGCTTATTTTCCAGGTTAGAACAGCCAATGCACATGCAGTCCTTAGCACGTCTCAGAACACTGACTGATTGGCTCTTTTATTAAGAAGGACTTATTCTACCATATTACGCGTTGCACTTTCTCCCATTCATAAGTAAAATGAGTGCACCATCTTTGTATAGCTAAAGTCTTTGTTTACGTATTCTGTGGGTAGGCCTACAGAGTTTATGCATAGTAAAATACTAATGACAAAATACAAGTGCAGCGTCCTTATTATTTAACACACCAACTAATATGACGGTTAAAATCCAACCACAAAAATGTAGCATTACAGTAGCTCAGCTGCTGTCGAAACAATACACAATAGTTCTCCCAGTAGCAAGTAACATTTTCTAAAGATCAGCTGTGTAGCAAAAAAATTAAAATACTTTTTGTAAGTGTAGCCTGTAGTGTAACTACTTTTTCAAATCAGTATCTTGACACTAATTTAATTATAACTAATTATAAATATATTGTAGCTTGACTAGTTTCAAAGTAGCTTAAGCTAAGCAAGACTGCCACGGTGCATGCTGGGATCCATAGTCCTCCTGAATCTCTTACAGTTGAAAGCATGCATCTCATCTCTGCCGCTACATTTAGCTTGGATCAGTATGTGCTTAATGCAAACAAGAGTGCCCAGTCTTGAACAAATATGTGCAAACAGACAATAGTAGCATTTTTAGGATGCTCAGTCAGACAATTCTGCATATATTTTTGCATTCAGGTCACCCTTGCTTTGTTGCATAAACTTCACATAATATCTTAAACACAAGAGGAGTTGCATATTTAATTTATAGGTCTAACTTATGTCTAAAACAGTATGCTAAACTTTAAAAAAAAATATCCCCCAGAATATGGTTGACAACCTCTGAGTTTAGCCAACTAAAGCCACTGTGTTTTGAGTGAGAAATATAAGGATGTCTTTAAACTTAAACTGATGAGCTTAACTTTTATTTGAAATGAGGAAAGGATCATCAATATACTGATTTGCAACATTAGTATTATTTTAAGACACAGTTCATGGTGAGGAGTTTGCTCTGCACATTTTACTGCTGAAAGGTCCATTCACCTATAAATGTGTTTGGATAGCAGGTTTCATCTGTATAACCTGGCAAATAGTTTCATCCCTGGCAATTGCACAGCATTTCCTGACAGGTTGATTTGACAGCTGTAGCTCCGTTTTGGAGGGACCATGGACTGTCGAGTTTCCACTAACCAAGAGATGAAATCGTCTGTCCAGACCTACTTTCCCCAGCATTAAAAATGAATATTTCTCCACTGTAAGAAGGGCAAAGTCTGGAGACCTCCTCCTGTTCAGTGGATGTGGATTCTCTGCAACTCAACACTTCAACAAAGCTCATAATGCTATTCCAGAGTTCCAGCTGAGAAAATATATTAGATGCTCAATGTGTAAAAGGTGCCATGTTAAATTATGAAAGCTGGTTGTCAAGCGGGATGGATAAAACATGCAAAATTTCCAGTATGCCTTTTTAAGCTTGCTAGAGGGGGATCTTGTAGAAAGATAAAGATTAAATACTGTTTTTGTTCTCTGAAAATCCTCAAGTGACTCCTATTGCAAATATTAATGTAAATGCATGTTAAATTCTTTCATCATTTACTCACTCATGTTATTCCAAACCTGTATTTCTTCTGACTTCTGAGCAAAAAGAAGATATTGTGAAGATCGGCGGATGGTCCAAACAACACTGGACCCATTGGCTTTTAATTGTATTTGTAAAAAATAAAAAAACAACAAAATATTTTCTTTTGTGTTTTTCAAAAAGGTAAGAAAGTCATACAGCTATTTAATTAACACTTTCAAGGCAGTAAAGGTAGTAAAGACATCGTTAAAAACGTCCATGTGACTCCAGTGGTTCAATCTTAATTTTATTGACTATTGTAATTCATTGTATCTGGGTCTTCCTTGTGTTCTGTTGAATCGCCTTCAACTTTTACATAATACAGCAACTAGGCTTTTGACTGGGACCAAGAAGCAGGTCAGTGTTTCCCCAGTACTAGCTTCACTGCATTGGCTCCCAGTTAATTTCAGGGTGCACTTTAATGTTTTAATGTTCGTTTTTAAGGCCTTGCATGGTCTAGCCCCCGAATATATTTTGAATCCTCTCCAGGTTTATCAGACAGCAAGGTCACTAAGGTTATCTCAAACATTACTTTTAAAGATCCCTAAATCTTGCCTAAAGTCCAAAGGGGATTGTGCCTTCTCTGTTGCTGCACCCCGCCTCTGGAATAATCTGCCTCTGGATGTTAGATGTTGTACTACATTGGGTATTTTTAAATCACATTTGAGG
Organism: Rhinogobio ventralis; assembly: GCA_039654625.1. Classification (NCBI taxonomy): domain Eukaryota; kingdom Metazoa; phylum Chordata; class Actinopteri; order Cypriniformes; family Gobionidae; genus Rhinogobio; species Rhinogobio ventralis. The sequence continues at coordinate 12,465,677 of CM077201.1, forward strand.
GCGCATTTACTTGCCCAGGCTTATGGTTGAGCTAGCAGTTGATTGTACCTTGTGTTGCTGTTGTCTAGTTTTTTAATTGTTTTTTGATTTGGTGTTTAATGTTTTTGTATTTTGTTATGTATGTTGTTGGAATATTGTTTTAATGGAAAGCACTTGGCCAACTCGAGTTGTTTTTAAATGTGTAAACTAACAAATTTTATGAAGCGACGAGTATAATTTTTGTGCGCAAAAAACAAAATAACGACTTTCTTCTAGCCTGTCTCTTACGCTGTTGACGTAGTGTAAACAGTGCAGTGTTTCCTAGTTCTATGGCAGAACGACTCGTGAGCGCATGCGTCATGGTGCTCACGTGAACGGCGTCAGCCAATGATAAGCGATGTTTTGAAAGCGCTGCACTGTTTACGTTACATCAACAGCGTAAGAGTCTGACACAGGCTAGAAGAAATTTTTGAACAAAGTTGTTATTTTGTTCGTTTTTTGTGCACAAAAAGTATTATCGTCGCTTCATAAAATTAAGATTAAACCACTGTAGTCACATGGACTATTTTAACAATGTTTTACTACCTTTCTGGACCTTGAAAGTGTTAATTAAATTGCTGTCTATGGAGGGGTCAGGGAGCTCTCGGAATTCATCCAAAATATCTTAATTTGTGTTCCGAAGATGAATGAAGGTCTTATGGGTTTGGAACGACATAAGGGTGAGTTATTAATGACAACATTTTGGGGTGAACTAACCCTTTAATGCATCAGTGATGCTTGGCTTTGCAATCATGACTAATGAAAAATCCTGAAAAATAAGTCTAAGAAGGTTACATATTTGGCTATCCATTTTATTTTTTAGTCTAGCTCACACAGGTCTTTAATAAGTGGAAATTGTCTAATTTATCTCTTATTATGGCTTGCATCTAAGTGAAGAATCCTTTTGGGGGAGATATGAAACACCTCGAGGCCATTTTCACTTGACAAACTGATATTTTTACAGCTCTGACAGTCAGTAACCCAGCAGGCCAAGGTTCACAGTTACTTCCACAGCAACCACCTCAGAGTGGCACACCAGACAGCTAAATATAACCGTCCCAATCAAAATCACCAGGCAGTCGTTTCTGGTTTGGTCTTTGAGATGAATTAACCAGTCCAGGACACAGTCTGTGCAAATTACAGAGCAATGTAAGCTACTGTAGGAGGTTGGATATACTGTACAGTATACACATGGAGGCCATAATGCACTGCTAATGCAAACATCAGGTTACCTGTCTGGCTCTCCACTTTAATCTTATTTGCTCTTGCTGGGGCCTAACCCGAACTTCAGCCTATACCTACCTGCAAGTATCATTCATGTGGCAATAATTTGGTCTGCCAACAACCAGTGGTGTATGAATTCCTGACCCACTCTATGCCACTTTTTATTCCCCCAACACTCTTTGAATAACCACATCTTTAATAAAAATAAAAAAAGGTTGGGGGAATGCGATATGGTGGCCCCTGGGTCATTAAAGAGGGCCAATCAGGTCTAAACAGGTCATATTCTGGTCCTATACAATAATGAGCCAGACTCCTCAGCTCACATCAAACCAAAAACACACTACCTTACAGTCTATTCTGCAACAGCAGCAGGCGCGTTTTTAATAGACATTACACACAATGTTTCGCACATTATCATAACATTGTCAAATCGACGTGCTTTACCAGTGACATTCACTCAGGGCCTCATTCATATCTTTAATCAGGATTTATATGCTCATAAAATGGGTTTAAATTAAACAAAATCCTCATACAAATTTTCAAACATCCGCCGATTATAAAACAAGAAAAGCAGTTCCACATTTCCTCCTTTCTTAGTAGCAAAAACGTTTTTTTTTTTGGTTAGAGCTTGAGCTCCCGTTAAATTGTTTCATTGCTACACTAAGGACGCCCTTTGACTCGGAGTGGAAGACATCATTTGCTTACAAGGTCTCGCAATGAAAGCCATGCACGCTGCAATAAGCCCTGCTTTGTTTCCAATACATCCATGGTAAAACATTTATTAGTCTAATTACAGCAGGCTCCCGTTGAATTTTCTTCCTGTGTTACAGATGCGTTGGCGGAGTTCCCATGTCCTGTCACAATGTCGTTTTATTCAGCACCGTGCCACTGGGAAGAAATTTTGGCGGGATGTGGTTTAACTAACAAAAGTCTCAAATGGCCTTCCGCACCTTTTTGCTTTATAAGTGTTAGTGCGTCACTTGTTGGCACGGGAAGTTTGAACAAATTTTGTATAATGGCTTTGCAGTTTTTCATGGGATAGTCTGGGACTAAACTGGTTTGCTTTAGCTGTAACCAGTGAGTGGTGTGAAGGAAAGCTGTCCTCACCATGTCATCTGCCTCAGTGCAACTGTCTTTGTGTGTGGGCACCATTCTCTTTTAAACTACGGTCTATATAATCCTGTTTTGATTGGAGCTTATGTCTCCCCTGCGGAGACTGGTGCCTTGTAGCCGCTCTCTCAGACAGGGAGGCCCCTGAGTGGTGGGCCATCCCCTGAAAACAGTCTCTTTAAGCAGCATGGTAGATCTCGGCTTCATGCCATGCCTTGCGCCTAGACTCATGCCTATTCTACACTACAGCTCAAACCACAAACAGATAGCAGAGGTTGAGACCGCAAGCTTCATTTGATCTCACCAATTAATCTTTCTTTCTGTACAGAATTATACCTCATATTGCATTGATTTTTCATCATTGTATAACTTTTATAATTGTACAGTTTTTTCTGCTGAGTATAATAAAACATCACATTGGGATCTGAGGCTTATAGGTACCAGAATATGCAGATACAGTCAAAACAAAAATTATTCAGACACCAGATATAATTCTTTACTAGTGGGTGCAGGACACTATAGTTCATTTATGTAAGTGAGGATAGCAAAATAAAGTAAACTGTGACATATTATACCCAAAAATTCTTCATACAGTGGACTACCAGTAAAATTGATAAAAAATTGAGACCAATATTATTCAGATCCTGACCATGTTTTGCTTAAGTGTTTTTTCTTTAATTGCTAATGCAACCTTTTACACCACAGACTGAACAAAATGAAGCATTGCTTGGTCATTGGTTGACCTAAATTGGTGTTATCTAATTGTGTACTTAAATTTCACATGCTGACAGCCGATTGGTTGATTGTAATCCATTACATACCTTTCTATCAAAGTTATCTGTCATTGTCAAGATGAATTTGTTCTGACACAGTTTAACTCTTGAGTTCTTGTCATATTTTATTACCGTTTTCTAAACTATAGCGAATAAACTGTGATGTCTGAATGTCTGAGGTCTGAATACATTTTGGTTTGACTGTATTATATTAGTGTTTTGAATTTTTCAGTGCATTGTTCTGAAAGTTACGCCAGTAGGTGGCGACAAGTTGAGTAAGTGAGTCACTGATTAAATTCATTCAAGCAGGAATGAAACAAGTGACTTTCACTCAACCTATTTGTTCAAAAACACTCATTCAGGATTCATTCAGGAATAGTTCATTCGGCTGTGGCTTCCTTTAAAACCATTTTCAAAGGAAAAACAAACAAAAATAACACAATATTTTGTCCATTTTAAACATTGTTTATGAGCTGGTAATGGTCTAAATGTATCTCGTAATATGTGATTACCTGTGTTGTGTGATTATTTTAAAATATCAAACATTCCAAATAGAACAAAACACGTATTGCAGTCTTAGTCTGATGTCATAGCAGGGCGTTTTTAACTTATTTTATGTTATCTAGTCCTTCATAAAAAATGTTTATCTAGGTGCTATCCACCTTATTTTTCAATGCAGAAGTAAGCTATTTCCTGGAAATGTACGTGATTTCTGATTCATTAGCCTCGGTAAACAACTAGAATAACAAAGTGCAAAAATTTTTTTACTACAACCAGTTGTTTATGATTATGATAATAAATTAAAATAATATGATAACAAATACAGTTTTGCTATATCAAGCAGCATAACAGACTGTTTTTGTTCAGCTAAAATAATTGAAAGAAGATATTCTCCAAGAATATGTTTGCTTTTAAAATTTTGCTTTTAATTTTTTTGTTATGTGAACATTATGAAAACATGAAGGGAATGTTTCTCTATTTTATCATTTTGCAACATTGACAAAGTTCTAAGAAAGTTTCTTGTTCTGTTCAGTCGCTACCTTAAATCTTCAAGTAAACAAATTGGCTGTCATTTCAACAAAATTTTCTTGCCTAGTTGAATCTTAAAAAAATGAAGTTGAAATTGGTTAAATTATTTTGATGAGTAAAAGTAATGGAAATGCATATGTTGTCATGACTTATTGATCATATAATTTTTGCCCTGGCAACCACCCACAACACCATTTTCTGGTGGCAAGTTTCTTTACAAAATGTAAAACCTTGTTCAGTTCACAAGCAAGAAAAAACAAGAAAAGTAAATATGTCTTGTACTGGCTGAGGCTGGTAGACAGACGTACACACAGGCAAACACACAGAAGATACATGGGAGGTTGTGTAAAGCTTACAAACATTCTGTGAAAAGGTTAAAGGCTAAACACATACTGTAGTAAAAGGTTTTGAATTAAAGGCTTGCTCAGAACACTAGCCATTCATTTAGAGGCCGGTGATAGCATGTATTCAGTTGGTATTCCACTCCGACAAACTGCCTGTCATTGCTTCAGACACGTTGATGAGAGGAGAGCGTAATGAACGTGTAATGTGGGGATAAATAGCAGACTGATGAAGAAAACAGATCATGTCTCAGAATAAACTCACCTGGATTTTCTATTTCAGTCAGCCACATAAATGCCACACAGCTGAAAAATGATAAACTGTATTTGTAAGTGTTTATACTCCATGCATTCCCAAAGAGATAATCTGTTTCATTTACGAATCTTATTAGTAGAACATTGTGCCTTTCTGTCACTCTGTCACAAATGGTTTCTGTTAGCGCTTTCTGTTTGTTCCACCTCTGTCATCCGCATAGTACTTCACTGGGTATTCAGCAATTAAAATAGATTTTTTAAAAGTACAACGTAAGGGTGTTAAACGTTGTTATAGAAGCCACTTTTCATTTTTCTGCATGTTTAATTTAATGATTTTGTATGCCTTGTTAATAAATGTAAATAAAATAGCTTTATTTAAAGTAAAACATAAACATACCAAATTAAATCAGCTTTTATTGGTTACTTTTGCAGAGTGTTATACAAATGTATAAAAATTTTATTTATTCATTTTAATTTAAAAAAAGACAGTAAACATTACCATTAACACAGTAATAACTGTTGGCCACAATGTTGTAAAAATCTGCAAAAAATGACTACATGTGAGTTTGACTGAGTGCAATGTTGGATATAGGTTGTCAATAAAATGGCAAATATGCTCAACATTTTCTAAAAAATATATAATGTGACGCATTTCGATGTGCCAAGTTTAAAAGTGCACAAACTCAAATATTTAAAGCAGATTTGAAAGGATCTTGTGTGTTCCACAACACTGAGGGAGAGTAAATAATGACGGAATTGTAATTTTTAGGTGAACAATTCCATTCAGGGCTTGACAATAAGGACTGCCCGATGGCCAAACGTAAATGACGTATGGGACAGCAGACGGAACTTGCAGTCAGTCACTTGCCCGATCGGGAATGCGATAAAAGTTTTTAATTTGCACGTTTTCTAAACCTTTTCCATTTATATATTTAAGCTCAAGAAGACGCAAAAGAGAACTCAATTCTGTACTGTGCACATTCGAAGCGCACGCCCAGAAAGCCACCTCTCAGACAGTGCACACTGTCTGAATTGAGTTCTCTTTCACGTCTTCTAGTGCTTGAGCGGGCATATTCACAAAATATTATGTCAACATGCCCGTCTTGGCGAGTATACTAATCAACATAGTCGGTTATTTCTAACGTAAACAGTTGAGAAATAAAACGCATGTGTAACAGCAGCCTAATAAACCTGCTGTCTGTCATTGTTAATCAAACAACAAAAGGACAAAGAAAAAAATCACTCACTGCTCTTGACTGAATAACTTTTGTAACTTTAATAAGGATTAATCTTTAATATTTTAATATAATATTAATATTTAATTCACGCAGTAAAGAACTACTCTAGGACCTGAAAAACACTGTTTATTTCATTTGTATCTTTGTGCTATTGTATTTATTTGTGTTATTGCTCAAACTTTGATTATTTGTTCTTATTTTATTACTAACTGTTGACTTGTTTTTAACAAATATTTGAAATGTGAGTTAGGCTATCTATCCATCTTCCATCCTTTCTTATCTATCAACACTCTAGATAAATATCTAGGTTTATAAATATGTTTTCCATCCATCCATCCATCCATTTCTTACCTATCTATCAACACTCTAGGGAGTTTATAAATATGTTTTCCATCCATCCATCCATTTCTTACCTATCTATCAACACTCTAGGAAGTTTATAAATATGTTATCTATCTATCTATTTGGTGTCATAACTGTCAGGGTTTTCCTCTGACAGTTCTGTCAGTCTTGACTTTGTTTCATGTCTTTATGTTTGTGTTGTGTGTGTCACCACATGGCTTTGTCTTTGTTTGTGTTTGCCATGTGCTCCTCTTGTCTCGCCTCCTTTTCCTTTTCCCGTTTCTAAATACCACGCCCTCTTGTTTAGTCGATTAGTCCTTATTTATCTGAGTGCGCTCACCTGTTCCTTGTCTGAGTGTGCCTACCCTTTCCTCATGTTTTCTGCTCCCTTTATAATGTGTGCTCTTTCCCTCATGTGTTTCTGGTTCGTTATACGTTGTGCCTACGTGTGCGGTTACTCTAGTATTGCTAAGCGGTAGTTCTGCCTTTTGGTGCTGTTTTGTTTCCTGTGTCTCTAGTTCCTGTCCTGCAAGCAGAGGATCCCTGGCAGCTTGCTCTCCTTGCCTAGCTGCAAGCCTGGTGCGTTTCCTGAGATACCTGACTGCATTGCCCTAAGATTCCTGCCTGGTCATCGCTGGTATCCTTTGGTCTCGTTCTGCTCTGACATAACAGCTCTCCAGCTTACCACCTTCTTGAGCTAGTTATAGTTGCTGCTCTTTCTGCCTGTGTTTGTGTTCCTTACCTGCCTACTGTTTGGACTGTGTTCACCTCCTCACCATTTCTTGTCTTGTCAGCTGTTTTGTTAATAAACCCCTGATCACTCATTCCTGCATTTGAGTCCTCTCTCATAAAACTGTGACAACCTTATTTGTTACTTTTTAATTTTTTTGTGATGGTTCCAGTGAAAATGTTGGGGGGGGAAAAAATTAACCACTGGTCCTTAGTGTTGAGCCCTGCCATTAAATATACCTAACGCACAAATACAAAATTCACATTATTTCACTTTATGATTAATTATAATATATAATGATCTAAACTAATTTTGCAGCATTACGATGTACAGAACATTGAAATTACTCCACGCACCATTTAGAAACAAGCACAAAATGGCCTGGCAGAGGCCGAGTTGGGTGTTAGACTGAAACTCCAGGTGTTATGGCACCAGAAAAGTGTGAAAACAGCAGAGACCGTAGACTACAGAACGGTGTGGCCACCCCATTCTGCACAAAAACCTGTCAATAATAAACTAATAAAACCACATCCTTTTAAACTCTACGTGAGCAGTACTTTGTGTTTCTTTTTGTAATCTGTGGTTATGTTAAGCGTGATTTTAAATTGTTTTTTTGTTTTTTTTATCATAGACCACCTATAAGTGTGAGTGTGTGAGGGAGGTGTGATTTAGCAAACTACTCACCTCAAAGAATTGCTATGTGGAAAAAATATTCAGGTTTTACACCTCCAGCCACTTCCTGTTCACAGTTTCACCTCTATAAAAACCCTCGCTGCATGTTAGCATTGTTATGTCCAGGGGTTAAATTAGGCTGGAACAATCCGTAACAGCATTTTGGCACCTTTGAATCAAAATAGAACAATTATCAGAAAAATATTTCTCAGTCTGATCCACTTTCTGTATGCTTCAGGCCAGTTTTTTTGTATGATCCAGTACACATATTCCTCAAATTCCATTCCATTAAGCATTATGCAATATTCATTTAGCAATATATTACATTAAAGAGCCCCTATTATGGATTTTTGAAAATGACCTTTTGTGTAGTGTGTAACATAGTTCTAAGTGAATGAAAACACCCTGCAAAGTTTTAAATCTGAAAGTGCAGCGTATATAAAGTTATTGTCTCTCAAAAGTAAGAGTCGACTCAGAGTCAATAAAACAAATAGTTTTTTAAACGAGTCCTAAGCCGTTTCGTTGTGACATCACGACGAAACATTAGCATAATGCCCGTCCACTTATTGCGCGCACACGCCGCTCAGAGACCAGGGAAACCTCAAACACTGCAGCGGATACTGGATAGCATCATGTCGAGAAGACGCCGTGCTCTAACTCACGTTATTACTGTCTACTGAAATACTAGCACACACACATGCTTGTTAATGCTGATGGTGAGAAATTACAGTTGAAACATTTCATAATGTACCTCAAACTGAGTAGTATCACTGAGAAAAATGAGTTCTTCCATTGTTTCATCATCAATTCGGACTCACGCTGGGATTGGTGTAAAATCAACGACATCATTACTGTCTTTACAGTGTATATTATCGCTGAGCTTTATGAAGCGTCCTGAACGGAGCTGAAGTTCAGTTATGGTAATGGAGGTTTGTTTCCGAAATACGCGCTGTATGCGTATACCAATCACAACAGACTGGGCCATCTGACCAATCAGAGCAGAGTAGGCTTGCGGAAAGGAGGGATTTAGAGAGACTGATTCATCCATTGAGTAGTTTGAGAATCATTGAACACTGTGGTGATGTGCAGTGTAGGGCTGCAACTAATGATTATTTTGATAATCGATTAGTTAGCCGATTATTTTTTTCGATTACTCAATTACTCCAATATTTCTAGATGCATTTTGTCCAGAAATGCGTTATTCAGTGCTGTCATTGCGCGACTGGTGGAAGCTTTGCGTGCACAGAGAGCAAACCCGACTAATCGATAATGAGAATCGTTGTCGAAGATTTTTTATTATCAATTATTATAATTTTTTTTTTTTTTTTGCAGCCCTAGTGCAATGTATATTGTGAGAAAATGAAACAGTTTTTTTCACCTTTGATGCACGTAAACCTGTTGTTGGAGACCTCCAAAACAAAATTAAGAAACTTTAAAATAGCGTAATAGGGGCACTTTAAGAAATGTCATTTCTTGCCACTTTTTGGAGAATTCCCACCTTCAAAATTCCAATATAATTCCCGGTTACTTTCCTCTTGTCCAAAGCAAAGCAATATCCCTCATTCCTCACAGTAATTTGTGTCAGCTATGGGACTGATATCGCCCTTCTGGGTCCTTACTGGTAATTCTATAGGCAGCCGTCTTTCTATTATGGTTTAATAAGGGCTGTTTTTTATTAATCCTCCCTTGAAACCACTAGCTAATGTAGCTACTAGACCCCTATAAAATTCTATAAATGGAGACCTGTTGCCAAACAAAAAGGAGAACACAGAATCATGATGAAGGTTTTAATTTCGTCCACAGTAACAGGCACGGAAGCTTGGCCAAAAGTGACTTTTGTCTCCACATACCGCTGTCTGGCCATAAAGGGAGCTCAGTGCTCTAGCTAATGTCTTTTAAATATATGTAACTGTACTCAGCGGCACTGATAAAGAACATATGTTAAAGATTCTTCTGGTAAGACCTGAACTGGAGTCCAGAGGAAGGTGGTGATGGTGCGGTCGACTCACGGTTTTGACCTCTCATGTGATTACGAGACCTCAAGGCCTCAACGGAAGACGTGAGGTCTTGTGTGGTTGTCTGACTGAAATAAAACAGCTGACTTAGTGTGGCGGTGCAGTGGTCATTTGTAAGGAAACTAGCCATGGCGAGGGAAAAGGCGCTAAGAATAATATCGTACCCCATGCCAGACCTGCCAAGAAATCTCTCTCCAGTGGGAATCACATTGAGCCCATATCCACCGCTGCACCTGCCATAATGAAACCAAGAAGACCAGGCTCAAAAAAAATAGGCCATAAATATTATTTTACTCCCTCTTGACTTCAAGGCTAAAAGTGAACATTAAGAGGGCCAGGCTTTTGAAATGATAGAAACATAAAAGACGACTTTGTCTTCTAATTGTGATAATGCATTAATTAATACACCAAAAATGACAGGTGGTTTCTTTAAAATTGAAAATCGAGTGAGCTATATTTTTCCCTACAGTGACAGACAGACAGACATGGTCTTTGAAAACCATTATTGACTGAATACAATAGTGCTGTCATGGAACAGAAGGATGCAGACAGGTAACAACAAAGTTTATTGAGCAGAGGTACGGATAATGACAGGGATGCAGACTGGTGAGTAGAAATCAGAATGAATAGAATGATATGATGATATAGCTAGAAGTAATACAACTGTCCTTTTGATGCAGATGACTGAAGGGGAAGCAGACCAAGGCAAGATGACGGATGGCAGAAGACAGGTAAGGATTTTGGTAGCAGGTAAGTAGCAGGTAGAGTCTGTATAGTGTTCATAAGGACGAGACCAGACAAGGGAATGAAGGAGAAGTGTCTCTTTATAGTGAGTGCTGATGATGAGGTGCAGGTGCAGTAAATCAGAATTCCAGGGCGAGTGAACGAGTGGGCGGAGCGTGCTGATCTGGTGATGAGGGTTGTGACTCTGGCCCATAGACCGTAAAAAAATATGGACGACGCGACTTCATAGACCCTTTTCACATTTCCAGGTTTCTCAGACGCGGAAGTCGTCATAGTTGGGTTAACTTTTATAGTGGTGAATGAGAGAATACACAAAATATATTTTTTGTGTCCCCATTTGCTCAAATAGCAAAAGAAAAACTCCACAATAGTGATTTTACAACTTTCAAAAAAGAGGGGAAAAATAGTGTGAGATTGATAACGGCAGTGAAAAGAGAGAAAGATGTTAATTTTACCATCACTCCCATAGACGCTGTATTAGAAACAACCTCACAGCAGCGGTAAGTTGTTTTTTGTAATTTGATGCAAAAGTAATATAATACAAAGTATTAGTGTTATAAATGTACATACATTTAAAAAAAAATGTAAATACAAAAAACTTTGCAGGATTTACGATATTGATGACCATTAAAACGCGTCATGACAGTCTGTGAAAAGGGTCTATTCTCTTCCGCTGAAGAAAAGTGAAGCCGCCGGAGGTCCGAATATGGCGCTGACATCAGATTTGGGACCGAGTCTGCGCAGTAGTGACCTCAGGACTGGAGTCTGCGCAGTAGAGAGCAGGAAGTAGAGCCGCGATATCAAAAGCCCGCCCACACTCTCGCAGATGCAGAACAATTCATTATGTCGGTGTGAAATAAACAATTATGGAAATGGAAACTAAAACCAAACTTAATTAAAAAAATGAACACAGCTGTATACGTAAAAAATTTGGATCCGGCGTTTTGGGAGCTTTGGGGTATTTTTTGAAACTGGGTCCCAGAGTGGATAAATCTGAAACAGACACCCTTGCGTTTTTGTGTGTACAGCCAATCCATATATTTTGTGAAACAGTGATGTCATCACACCACGTCCCGCACAGTAACGTCCAGACTAAAAGGGATACAGCTACGACCACTGGGCATGTGCACATCAATATTGCATCATTTAATTACTGTATTTGCATTATTGTAAGGGTAGGTTTAGGGTTGGGGTAGGTGTAGGCATTAATAAAACACAATCTGGTAAGTAGCAAATTTATTTATCGTGAGATTTTGCCTCACTTCCGGACTGTTGCTGTACCCCTTCTAGCCACAACTCTTCTTCTCCGTTTTTAGTGTATTTCTGTGGCAGAATTACAGCGCCACATACTGGTCTGGCATGTATACTACATCGTTTTGAGTCGGTTTCAGTGGTTTCGTGTGTACGCAGATATTTCTTGAGACTAGGGGAAAAAAAGATCGGCTAGGGAAAGCTCTGGCTTCGTGTGGATGTGGCCTCTGTGACAAGTGCCTTTTAAAACACTTTGCACCTCTAAAAAATTACATCATTATACCTGACATTACAGAAATTACATCACCCACCTAAAGGACTAATAATTCTTGAGGTCCCATTCACACCCACTGCGATGGATATTTAGTAAGAGACCATTAAAAAAAATTAATTTATTGTTAAGGTTAGTCTGAGACTAGATGGGCAAAGACATAAAGATTATTTGATTGAAACATGACCGACCTACATGTGGATGGACAGATGAACGGACGGAAGGACAACGCATTTTTTAACTTCCTAGAGAGTTGATAGATAAGAAAGGATGGATGGATGGATGGATGGATATAAAACGTATTTATAAACTTCCTAGAGTGTTGATAGATAGATAAGAAATGATGGATGGATGGAAAATGTATTTATAAACTTCCTAGAAATGAAGGATGGATGGATGGAAAACGTATTTATAAACTTCCTAGAGTGTTGATAGATAGATAGATAGATAGATAGATAGATAGATAAGAAATGATGGATGGATGGATGATCTCCTTGTACCTGCACATGGACATGCACATCATTGTTGTGCACTTTTAGTGCATTTCTTTTCTTTTTCTTTTCTTTTTTTTGTCAGTATGAACACCCATTTCCCAAAAGGACTGGGACTCTGGATAATATTTGTGTGAAAATGAAAATGATTTTGTATGTTTTGGGCATTGATAGTTGACATCTGGTAAAGTTGTAGGATACACTATACACCAGCAGACACTTTTGGCCTGTAACATCAGAGCATATACTGTACATCCACCCAGGATCTCTCGCCAAAAAAAGTCATTTTCAGCGAGAGGGCTAATGATCCCAGATTTCCTTTGCCTCGGTGGGCAACCAATGCCCCATTACACAGTTATTGAAAACAGCAAATTATTTCAACATTTATTGTCCCGGGCAAAGTTATTAAATCGGCAATGCGATGTCATAACTTCCATCTCCGGCATCTGCTTTGGAACAAATGTGTCATTCAGGCAGCAAACGTTCTGTACATGACAGAATGATGAGAGGGAAATCGCACTGCACGAGAATAAGGACCACTAGCACTCAGGCCTCACAAACAGCATTTCCTGTTTGTGGTTCCACTTGTTCAGTCTTTGAAGTCTGCCGTAATAATAGAACCAAATGGAGCTAATGAAAACGCACTCCGTCAGATTAAAAGGAAGCCGTAGACTCAACTAGACCAGAACCTCATACCACAGGCAAACACACACACCAGGAACATACAGACATCCTCAGTATGATACTCTGCCTTTATGGCGCTGCCACATAGTTTACAGAAGTGGTTTTATGATGAAAAGAGAATCGCAAAATGGCAAGAGGAAATGGGAAACGCAAACTTCTGATGTGTGGACAGGCATTAGATACCATAACATTAGCATGTGCAGTGTGTCCTGGTCTTGGGTCGTGGGTACAAAGATTACTTCATCCAAAAATAAACATTCTGTCATCATTTACTCACCCTTATGTTGCTCCAAGCCTGGCTTTCTTCTGTGTTGCATTTTCTCATTCAGTTACAGTTGATAGCACGTGGAACTTTTAAACTTCAAAAGGGATGCAAAAGTGTCATAAAAAACATGATAAATGTTGTCCGAACGGCTTATGCGCTATATTTCCACTGTATTCATATAGTAACAAAAGTGTTTGATTTTTACTGATATTATTTTGCCCTAGTGCAACAAAAAAATCACATAGGTACTCAGAATTATGTTTTCTTTATAAATCAATATTTTCAAACAATGTAAGTTTATAAGACAATGTAAAACTATGTGAAAAAGTATTCAATAGGCTACTCAATCAAAAGAGTAAACCCAATTACAATCCAAGTATACTTAAAGGCACACTATGTAGTTTTCACCGCTAGAGATCGCCTATTTAAAACAAAGGCGTAGCTTGATGACGCTAGGATTGAGTGCGGAATTCAAAATTTGAATGTAATGAGCTCGTAATCACGACTTCAGAAGTGGGAAGTATGAAATTTCCAATAGCACGTGAAGGCAGCATAATTCAAGTATAGCCTACTTTAAGTAATTTGAAGTATATTTCTGAGAAGTACACATAATGTAGGCTACTTCTTTTATTGTAAGGGATGATAGGATTCCAGTGTTGGGATTAACTATTTAGAGAAAAGGGAAGACAAATAACTTATGTTGTAGGCTACACAGCGGCAGATATTTATATACAGCAAGTATAATGTAGCCTATTCTTTTTAATGAATACACTTCAGTGTGCCTCTTTCTTCAGTGTGCCTCTTTCTAGTGTGTTAGTTCCCAATTTGGTTTGTGATGATGTGGCCCCCGAGGTGACATCTGTGAGGAGTTCATTAACTTGTAACCCACAGCAGATGGGTGTTTATACACAGTAAGTTTACATATACATTGACCACATGGAGAGTTTATGGACCCCACCCCTATTTCAAATTGTACTGGTTTTAAAGCATTTTTTTTGTCTCATTCAATCAAGTTTTGTCCAGCTGTCTTTCAACATAATCATAATGCATAAAACTGTTAAAACACGCAATGTAACCTAACAATAATTGTGGAAAGATCCTTCATAGGCTACTTTCCCCCTGGCACCAGCCATATTTTCCACCCACTTTTAAAGTTTAATGTAATGTACATGAGTATAAGACTGTACATTAATAATAATCATTCAAATTTAATTTAAATTATTTAATAAAAAATGCATTTCATTAATGATTTATTAGTTTTCATTAAACTTTTGTAATGTCTGTAGGCCTAATAACGTATGTATGCTTCTTATTATCTTCTGGAAATAATTTCTATGTCCACAGGTACATTAGAATCTGGACGTCAGCTGTTTGACTTTTTGTACATGATAAATGGAGCCTGTTTGGAAGATCAGGCTTGTTTTTTTCCTCAGAGGCAACGGTTATACAGCACGCAGCATCACGGTTAATTGTCCGTGACTCATATTAAACCGTTTTGGCAGAACCTACCTGAAGAAAATGTTTATTCATTTTCTTTCTGAGAGCTTGTCTGAAGTGGTTGCAGTGCCTGTAGCGTTGGACAGAGTGATGCCATTTGCACCTGTCAGAAAGACTTACAGCTGCTCCGAATGATGTCACATTTCAATAAGGGCCCTATTCTCTGCTGCCAATTGGCCATATCTGTTGGTGTGCTGTGAAATGACAAATGTTACGTAATAGAGCTTTAGGACTTGGCGGGAGGTTGGCGAGGTTCTGAAAGCATACAACGGCACAAAGTGCAACATGAACTGCGTTTTAATAGCACACAATATACACATTATCAATCAGTTGACGATATACTTCAGCTGCTGCGGGATGTGTGATCAACATAAAGTACAAGATGTTAAACCAGGTTTACACAGTGATTTTCTGAGGAACATTTACCAGCAAATCAGACACAATCGGTTTCCACTGTTAGAGATATTTTGTATTGTTATAAGTGGTTGAAAGAAAACTTCAGCACTGAGTATCAGGTACAGAGACATCATTTTCACCAAACATAAAAATAATAATAATAATAATAATAATAAAAAAATGAATCAATAAATAAATCAATTATATACCATATAAATGTAATAGCTATGTGGAGGCTATGTTTTTTATTTAGCTTTTTTGTTCTTTTTTAACTGCAGCTGGTATTATAACCCTTTACACATTTAAACGCTGAAGGTGTCAATACTGAAAATACAGTAAGGTTTCTTATATTTATCATCAATGTTCCCATTATTAGATAAACTCACCGACTATGTACACATGAGTTTGTGGCCATGCTAAGATTCTTACCCACAATATACAGTTAAAGCATAAAGCGGTCGGGACGTAAACATCTTGTGCTGAGAATAATAATTTCGCAACTATGCATGGTTTGCAACATTGCTATGAAAAACAAAATACCTATTTGACAAGAAAGGCCATACATGATGCACTCTGCCTTGAATTTGAAGGAAGGGGAATGGTGTAGATTGTACATAAATACAGATAAGTCTCTCTCTTGTTTTTCACGGCATCATTATTAGTCAATCACGTTTGAGTAACCTTTCCGATCTCTTCTGCTCCTTTCGCCACCCTGTGCTCGTTCTACTCCTCCAGGTCTCCATGCCCAAGCTTTCTGTGCTTCCAGCTCAGTCTCTCTCTTCTTTCTCCTCAAATAGGACGAGATATGAGCTATATGAACAGCTGCTGTAGTGTTCCATGATATCACATTGGGGTCATGGGTCGGGGGGACGTGTCACCGGTGAGGGAAGCAGCAGGAGGCACAGAGACACAGTGTGACCACATGAATGTGAATAATCCCGTTTGGATGCGTGTGTGTGTGTTTTCATCAGGGTAGGTGTGTGTGGAGCGTGGCTAGCAGCTTTGTGGTCTTTGTTCTATCGTAAAGTCTTTTTTTTAAATTATTACTGGCTGGCCCGAACAGAGGCGAGGTGGTCGCTGTGTTGGTTCTGGGCGCGGAAGCGCAGCCTCTGCTTGTTGGACTTCTTCTTCTGATCTTTGGTCCGGTGGCCCTTCCCCGAACTCCCTATAGCAAAGCGAGGAAAGAAAAAAAAGCATTAATTCTAGAAAAACATTTTCTGATTTGTGATCAGGGGTGTAGCAACCATTATGACGTCACACCCATTTTCAGACATTTCTTAAAGGCTTTTTGAGTAATAATCGAGAAAAAATAGTTTCCAGTTGCATTAAACAACAGCTTTAGGACCAAGCAGAAGCTTTAGCTGCAACAGAAGTTGATTAATATTCATGTTTAAAAACATAATTGAGACAGGCTAATCAAATCCCCACCCTCCGTGTCATTAGGCAGGAAACCATCTGGTTGTTTGGATCGTTTGAACTAAATTACACTGAAACTAAAAACAATATAATGTACATTACCGTTCAAAAGTTTGGGGTCAGCAAGACTTTTTAAATGTTTTTGAAAGAAGTCCCAAGGATGCATTTATTTGATCAAAAATACAGTAATATTGTGAAATATTTAGTGCTGTCAAATCGATTAATCGCATCCAAAATAAAAGTTTGTGTTTACAACATATGTGTGTGTGTACTGTGTATAATTATTATGTATATATAAATACACATGCATTTATATATTTAAGATTTTTTTTTATATTTACATATAAAATATTTATATATAATATAAATGATATAAATATATACATGCAAATATTTCTTAAATATATAAATGAATGTGTGTGTATTCAAATATACATAATAATTATACACAGTACACACATATGTTGTAAACACAAACTTTTATTTTGGATGCGATTAATCGCGATTAATCGATTTGACAGCACTAGAAATATTATTACAATTTAAAATAACGGTTTTCTATTTTAATATATTTGAATGCAATTTATTCCCATGATGGCAAAGCCGAATTTTCAGCATCATTACTCCAGTCTTCAGTGTCACATGATCCTTCATAAATCATTGTATGAGTCATTGTGTTTCCTTCAGAAATCATATGCTAATTTGGTGCTCAAAAAACATTTATTATTATCAAAATTGAAAACAGTGCTGCTTAATATTTTTATGGAAACGTTAATACTTTATTTATTAAGGATTCCTTGTTGAATAGAAAGTTCAAAAGAACAGCATTTATTTTGAAAAGGAATCTTTTGTAACATTATAAAGGTCTTTACTGACACATTTGAACAATTAGATGTATCTTTGCTGAATGACAGAATCTTAAGGAATTTTTGTAGCAGTGACGGAAAAATCTGAAATCCGTTACACTGAGGGTGATCTATTGTAAGTTGTAACCTGTAATTCTCACCGCTGTCCACTCGGTGGCAAGTGCGCTCTTGTTGACTATCAAGTTAATAGTCAACAAATGGCTTTTGTTTACAAGGTGTTTTATTGACATCTTTCTGCGGTCGAAACACTCAGGTCGAGCGATTACATGAGAGACATGATACTGTGTTCAACTTTCTCTTCATAAATGAATTGATTCATTATTATTATGAAAGAAAGTACAAGAATCGTTTAATTTTTTAAATAATCGTTTTTTTCCCCTTCTTTTAACCATTTTGTGCAGTGACAGTTAAAGGGTTAAAGTACCAAGCAAGACCTTTAGCTGCCTGTGAATGATATTTTTAATGATTTAAAGACAGCAGCTCTCCGAGCAGAACCCCAAACCAAATGAACCTTTCTTCACCCCTTCTCCCCTCCTCACACTCCAGTGGAGCAAAGTGCATAACACTCGTTCACTTCTCAGCCAGGCTTCTCAGACCAGAATTAATGCAAGCCAGGTGTTGCAGGCAAAGCATTGTGGGAAAGACTGTGTGGCATATCGCACACAACGATGGGTGGCTTGCTAAATCCAACAGTGGCAAATAAGATAACGAGGTGCGTATGATTGAGTGTGTGAACGTTCGAAGGAGAAAGTGTGACTGAGAGGCACAGAAAATTTGTCAGCAGGGGAAAAACGAGTCAGACTTGGATGCCGGGTGGTATCTGAATCCCGATCTGGCACACATTCTCCACTAGCTGTGCTACGGTTCATATACAGGCTGCAGAAAATAATCTTTCTATAGCTGTATTTCAAGGCCTGGCTCACAGTCTTATTATTGCACTTGTTCAGGCCATTTAGCACCACAAAATGAGGCAAGACTGCATAATGTGTGGTGACTTTATCTCAAGTGGGCCTCTCTCTCAAACGCAGTCCCAACTCTTGGCTCGCTCGCAGCTGCCCGATTGCCATTCCCAACCTCACGATGTGAATTCTCAGAAAATGATTTTCTTAAGTGGAAACAACCCTGAGAAAATGCTCTCTTTTGGTGGCATGAGAAAAAAAAATCTTAATCTTCCACCGGCAATTTCCTGCAATTAATACAATTGTACTATTTTGGGATGTATTTCTTGCGGTCACGCAATTTGGCACAATGCAAAAATGTTGTCTTTACACGGCGGCTCGTTATGCCTTCAGAAACGCCTCGAAAAGCCCTTGGGGTCCGATTTCACTGAACCGAATCTCCATGCGCCTCACATAAAAACTACAGCAACAACGAAACTGTTGAACCTCTTCGATAAATGTCGCTTCCAATTGCTCCAAGTGAGCTAGAATGGATTTACTCAGGCACAATTTGCAAGTCCATAATGACCACGGGCAATATCATTTCGTTTTCAATTTTAAGAGGCCATTTTGATTCAAAACTGTGTGCTTTAAACAGTCTACTCTGCAATGCGATCAAATTGGGGGTGCAGTTTGATGGCAGTAAAGTGCAGAGGTCTACATTAAAAAGTCCTATGTTGAAGGCCAGAGCACATATGTTCTTTCCTCCCAACCATTAGAACAATATCCTGTCTCATTAAGTTCTGTTTATAGTAGTGGAGAGCAGTGTGATTACTAAACCTCAGGGTATGCCTCTATGGCTGATCAAATCATTTCAAAGACATCAGTCAAATGGACAGGTTCTTCCAAAGGACTATTGTAGTAAATATTTGTCAAAGGCATTACAAGTTACCAGATCCTAGCTAAAAGGGAATGTTCTCAGAACTTTGGCTAAGGTTCGGGCAAGCTTCTCTCAAAGTTATGAACAAGCGTTCGTCCAGTAACATTAATAGAATGTTTGTTCAAAGTTACCTGGTCTTTATTAATGTTCTCAAAATGTTAGCACAAAAACATTATTTATACATCATGGAACATTTTTTCAGAGAACATAATGTTTGCAAAATGATAAAAAGAAATGTTCCCTTGAGAGAATGTTTTTAAAACATTTAAAAAACTGGACGTTTTTAACATTCAGAGAACATTTATAAATAATGTTTTCATAACTTGATAGGAACGTCAGCAAAATGTTCTTGGAAAATATTTTTGTTATGTACCTGGGTCCGTGTTTTTGGTGGCCTTTCCCAGCTGGAAGTGTCCTCATTTTTTTATTGTAAAATGGAACATATTCATTTAAAAATGGAATTTCATGTTTTGGATACACATTGACGTCATTGTCATTTAACAAGCTCTTTTCAGTTCATAAGTGTGTTGATTACTAAAATGTATTTAATATGACAGAGTATTATATACCATAGTTCATGACAGTACTATATAGTTACCATGGTCAAAATACAGTAAACCAGTTTTCCTTTTTTTGACCGGTTCCACCTTAAAAAAAATGTTTACTGTTGAACCTAGAAATGCCCGATTTAATTTCAGAAATCTGTCTCAAGAAACGTAGATCACGTAGAAGTTCCTACAAATAACAGCTTTAAAATGTACTTCCAATGGACGCTCAAATCATCATTGATTTGTGAATTCTGAAAAAATGCTGTTGGAAATTTCATAATATTACATAACTGACAGCTAGAGGGCAACCAAAACTAACTGAAAGCCTTATGTCTGTGCGGGTCAAAACAATGCCTGAAATGGAAAATCATATCAAGATGTCTGCAACTATTTAATGTCAGGCATACGATTGTTTGAATTAAGACCATGTTCACAGTTTTGATCTAATATTTACAATTAATTGCCAAGTCCAATTAGCAAGGTTCACAGAGTGAGGTCAGGACAACACTGCCTTTTGCTACAACCCCACAGTTTGAATTACCACGGAGAGACGCGAGGGGAAAAACTGATGTGTTTTTAGCATTTCTGATTGGGAAGGCTGAAAGCAAACATATGCCAGAATGGTTTTTATCTATAAACACTGGTTCATTTTTCCTTTTTTTTTTCAGTGGAATTAAAAAAAGAAATCTTTCCGACACTGATTGCTTTCATTTTGTAGATAAAACAAGCATCTGCCAAAAGACACTCAGTTTTACATGACTTTCAGCATCAAACAAATAAACAAGTTAGTGCTAATCAGAAACAGTGTACTTGTCTGCGCTCTAATGTTCCCATATCTGCACGGAAAATTGATTACCACTCCATGGCAACAAAAGAGAGAGTTTTCTCCTGAGTGTATGAGTGTCAAGAAAGGAAAGCAAAGCAAAGAGAACACAGGTGTAAGTTGAAACACATTCTGTACTGTACGTCCACGTGATTTCCTCATAAATTTCTTTCTTCTCATGGTTTCTGCCACACGCATGGATATGATCTGCTGAAACACCTGGCAATGTGAAACGGTAGACCGCTGGGTGGAAGTTCCACTCCCAACCACAAATTCCTTCAGCGCATGATTTGACATATTATTCTCTCCTTTCAATCCTCTACCTGGCTCTGACTGCATGCATTTATTTTCTTTAATGTCATCAAAGTAACACATAATATCATATAAATGTTCGTTTTTTTAAAGCTTGTAATGCACTGTGTATTCTGACACCTTTTGAACCAGCATTAACTTCTTGAGCAATTTGAGCTACAGCTCATCTGTTTGATCGGACCACACGGGCCAGCCTTCGCTCCCCACGTGCATCAATGAGCCTTGGCCACCCATGACCCTGTCACCGGTTCACCACTGTTCCTTCGTTGGACTACTTTTGATAGATACTGACCACTGCAGACCAGGAACACCCTACAAGAGCTGCAGTTTTGGAGATGCTCTGACCCAGTCGTCTAGCCATCACAATTTGGCCCTTGTCAAACTCGCTCAAATCCTTACACTTGCCCATTTTTTCCCCCACCAAAACAGTGGCAAAATGCATAAAAAGGCCCCATATTCCATCTAGGCCTGGCAGTAACCTGCCGAAAAGATGCTGAAGAAGCCATGACCAAATGAAAAGACGTCCTTTCAGCCTTAAAATCCAACCCAAAGTGACTTCATCTGCATGACTCAAGTAGTTCAGGAATCGAAAGGCCTAATCTTATCAGCAAAGCATGTGGTTTAAGGAAATCGATGCCTGACCTCAGGAAAGCATTACGAACGAGCGGTAAATGGGCCTCTCTGCGAAGGCACTTCTTCTGCTCAAGAACCTTCTCATCTTTCAAGGGATCAACAATTAATAATTGCCTTCTCTGCTGATCCTTAATCTCATCCACTCCCCCCACTGACCTCCCCCCCCAAAAACAGCAAGAGATAAAGAGAGAATGAGGAGGAAATACGCAAAATAGAAAACAGGGTATGAGGCTTCTTGTGGAAGTAAGAGATGATAAAGCTGCTGTTTTGGTGGTCCATCATTTTCATAAAGACACCAAACGCAAAGTCATTATTTGTGAGTGAAGGAGAGGACCACTGGCGCCAACGAGATTTGATTTCAGAGGCAGAAATTGGATTAGCAGCCATTAAGGGCCTCCTAACACATACATTTATAATGCTGTGAAGAGATGCGTAACTGCAACCAGCTCCCCTTGACTTGCACTGTGGACAATGTGTCTGGAAGGAGATCCAGTGAACCTGGATTCACGAAACAGTTTTACACACAGCATTTCAGCGCAAAACCGTTTTATTCTGCAATCCAGATTTACTGGTCTCATAACGTCTTGTTTCTAAATAAATTAAGCTAATTATGGATTATGCCTTTTTTTAAAGGTCAGAACTAATTCCCTGGTGCAATTAATGTTGTAATGGTGTACTCACACTAGGCGCTCTGAACCGTGCCCGAGCGCGTTTGACCCCCAAAACTCCGTTCCGTGCCCTGGCGCAGTTCGTTTGGCCACTTGGAAGAGGTGGGCCAGAGCGCGGTTCGGTTGGGCTCGGGCGTGCGCCGGAGCACGGAACAGCTGTGCGCTACTGTCATCATTACGACAGCAAACGGCAAACTATTACTACTTGGATACACTTTTCAATTAATTCAAGTATATTTAGGTTTATAACGGTCCTGGTTCTCACCTTATTGATGAACATGAATTGTATTTTGCGAGTAAAGCTGCAAATTCCTCCATCAAAGTCAACTGCCTCCATAATAATCTTCTGGTACATGCAGTGCAATCAAGTGAAAATAATAATCGCGATCGGGCACAGTACAAGGCAACCGTGCCTAGTGTGAGTACAACTGTGTTTTGTGTAATCACCATAGGAACAGTTATTCATCAGATGTTAGGAGATCAAAAAAATAAAGAAAAGAAAATCAGTAATTTCTACAAAAAAGATGCCCTGTATTTTTTTCCAGTAAAAGGTAAGATGTTGTTAGTTTATGTTAGTGTTCAGTTATATTGGACATTTAGAGGAGTTTCTGTAATTTTGTGGTTACCATTATAGAGAAGAGTGGTGCCTGTGTTTAGGCTGTAAGCACTCATACACATATTTATTGGATGCAATTCCTGCCCTCAATTAGTCCAATGAGTTATTTTTGCATTTTGCATCTAAAAATATGCTTGTTGTTATTTAATAGTTTTCCACTTACACTTGTAGAGCAAATAGTTAAGGTAAATTAAATCGATAAATGTGTTTACCTTAAAAAATTAACTTTTATCAATTGAACATAACATTATTAAGTAAACTACACATATAAATATTATGTAACAGTAACAAATTCAAATGGTTTGTACTTACTCAAAGAAATTTTGTCAGCTTTACTTGAATTTCTTTTGTTCCTCCTATACTTTTATATTTTATAAATTACTCAATATAGTCACTTGATGCTGCTTTTTAAAGTAAATTCAACAAGTAATTTTTTTGAGTGTACTTATAAGTTCACTTGTAGTACAGATGCAGTACAAATGAGAAACCTAGTTGTGCACTTAAAGTTTACTACTTATACACTTATAGTACACTTAAACGTATACTTTTATATATTAAAAGTGGGCCAATTTAGTCCCAAGCGGTATTGAAATAGTACACTTACAAGTTTACTACTAGAACACATTGATATTAGTATACTTACGACATAAAGTATACTTAAAAATATACTTCAACATTACTTAAGTATACTTCAAACTTGAAGTATACTTCTTTTTTGTAAGGGCACACACACAAATATTCTAGCTTCATGCATTGCTTTTTATCAACACTTGAATGTGGGTAAGTTTCATAAGAATTTTGCAACTTTTTGCAAAAAGCTGAGAAAAATAGCGTTTTTGTCAAAGACTTTGTCTGGATCGAATTCAGGTATACTGCATACCCTCAGATATACCTCTGCGATGATCTGAACGATGATGATGATGATTATTATTAGGCTATTTTTCTAATTAAATTAATACTATTACAATTAATTTGCCCCGCAATAATTTCATAGCGCATCACCGCATAACCAACGCAAGCTAACTCCTCATTTGAAAAAAAACAACTTAACACGAAATAGCGAATAGCCTACATCTCTTCTATTTTTTCTCTCTCACTAGGCTATAGTATAGTAATAGGCTACGTATGGGCCACAAGAGAAATATTAAGAAAATAAATTAAAGCCTGTACCGTTATCAGGACATATTCAGCTCTCATCGCTCAGTTTTTAGTTTCACTTACTGCAGTGAATAATTGACTGGGATTCAGACTTCTTCACAAGAACTCATTCATTTCGAACAAAAATGCTGAGAAAAATAGCATTTTTGTCAAAGACTTTGTCTGGATCGAATTCAGGAGGATGATCAAAACATAGATGGAGTAGACCGCTTCCATCAACACCTCCAAAGCTTCACAGTCTTATACCTCATCCTGGGTCGACATTTCATTCAGTAACGTTAGGTAGTGTTGATTTAGCTGATTAATGTTTGACGATAACATGTGCATAAGCAATGCTTTTATTGTTTGTTTCTGCTTGTACTTCGCCTTTGTTTTGATCCAGAGATTCTGTACTCTTTCAGAAGGTGAGTAATAGCACATAAAAGTGAAAACATGGATTGTTGATAATTCCCATAAATTGGGGGGGAAGTATTGTGTTATAAATGAAGGAAAATTCTGTCAATGGCGTGGAAAGAGTTAAGCTTTTACGTAGAAATAGGTGGATTTTTTTTACAGTATAGCAGCTTCAATACAGTTAGTGAATTTTTTGTAGTGTTGCTAATCGCTTCTTCAAAAAGGTAGCTTAACTGTAGTCGAACTACTGTAAATTATGATTAGTTTGTAGCTTAATTTACAATTTCAAAGCAGCTTCCCCAACACTGCCCTGAAAAGACGATCCTTTAGGTAGAAGTCCATCTTGCTAACCAGCTGACAAGAAGCTTCTCTGCACAGTGTCACTTAGCCTAACAAGGTTACTCTGGATCATACTTCTCTCTCTCTCTCTCTCTCTCTCTCTCTCTCTCTCTCTCTCTCTCTCTCTCTCTCTCTCTCTCTCTCTCTCTCTCTCTCTCTCTCTCTCTCTCTCTCTCTCTCTCTCTCTCTCTCTCTCTCCCTCTGAAGCTCTGCTTACTATCAGAAGGAATGATTTAAAACACATGCATTCTGAACTCAAAGCTAATGCTGAGATTAGGTGGGTCATTATTGTCTTAATTCTGCGCAACTGTAGAAATGTAGAGAGATTAAGGAGCAGGTGAGTGTACCGCATTGGTTCTTTGAAGATATCCGCGATCAAATGTCCACAACCGTTAGATCATCATCTTTAGCACAAAAACATGCGTGACTGGTGCAGTGATTTATCTGATGGTTACTACTGCACTGTTATCAGGTCATGGGCCGGAGCTGAACTGGAAAAGTCTGAACACATTATCTTTAATGCAATACAAATAATGCATCCAGACTTTTCCCAGATCAGAGCTGGATATCATTTAAGACTGATGAATAAAATTAATTTTTTGTCACTATGGATCGTAATGATTGGACACTAGCATGAGCACTGCAGCTCAATATGTTGCAGATTGTACTCTAACTGCAAGGTGGCTGACCCAGCCTGCATTTAATAAAAAAAATAAGAATGATAAAAGGAGCTGATGAAAAAATAATTAATATTTTTGTCTTGTTTTCCAGAAAAACTTTCAAAGCATCCTGAAAACAATTTTTTTTTGTGAGTAAGATTGTAGAAGACAAATTATTTTCAGAGAATTTATATTGAATTTAAATTTTTAAACAATTTTCCAATGGGCAGTGTTGAGTACCAAGTCATATAATTTTAAACAACTGTGCTAAAACTTGATTAAAGGATGCTTCAATATTTTCGCTAGAAACAAATGATTCAAATACAGTTACACTTTAT
Organism: Rhinogobio ventralis; assembly: GCA_039654625.1. Lineage (NCBI taxonomy): Eukaryota > Metazoa > Chordata > Actinopteri > Cypriniformes > Gobionidae > Rhinogobio > Rhinogobio ventralis. Next base: position 12,491,610 of record CM077201.1, read on the forward strand.
TCTGATAGTCTACTTTAGACATTGTACTAACTATACGTAAATTTGCATCTACATGCCAACTAACTCTCATTAGAGATAAAACTGTTAGGAATAGAAGAATAAGTTGACATGTACTTGCAAAATTACTTATAGTCAGTAGAATATCTGTTGGAAGACCATCAAAATAAAGTGTACGCAGATATTAAGCAGTCTATTAAGCAGTCTATTAATACTCTAATGTAGCTGACATGTAGTTGCAAAGTTACTTATAGTTTAGTCTCACGTAGCCAGACCTTCAGACTGATGGCAGAAGATCTGGACTCCATAGCAGCTTTTATTGGCCAAGGATCGCCCAGAGGCCGTCTGGACGACATGTAAAGCAACTAGGGGTGGGCGATCTGACGATTTTATATTGTGATCGATCTTGGAAGTCGATGTCCATGATCTACTTTTTAAGCAAATTGTAGAGATCGTAATATTTTGTGCCCTCATAATAATGTGAAAATACAGCAATGACTGCCTACTAGATGGCTGTGCTGACTGTCCAAATTAAATGATGTGTCTTTATCATGTGTCTTTCACGCGTGGTGACGCATTTGTAAAAATTCAATAACAGTAGGGCTGTGCGATGAATCAAATTTTAGTTTCGGTTTCGATTTTGGCTTCGAACGATTATGAAAATATGATAAGATAAAATGATAATAATAATAATAATAAAAATTTGTTACATTTATATAGTGCTTTTCTGGGTACTCAGAGCGCTTTACATATAGAAGGGGGGAATCTCCTCAACCACTACCAATTGTGCCGCATACCATTCCTTTCCTTTAAAGAGGTGTGCTTTCACCCCTCATTAAAAGCCTAAACTTAACGTCCAAATCAGTCAAATGTAATATGTCTGTCGCAAAATCCTGTCTACTAGTTATACGACTAGTTATTAAAAGAGACTGATCCCTACGCACTTTCTGTGTGTGCACGCTGCGACACGGAGCGGAACACAGACGAGCAAAGTATGGGGTTGCAGGCACATGCCTAAACGGTCAAATATACACAAAAATATGTAAAAATGTCCGTCTTGGCGAGTATTTACATAAAAGACAGTCAGTTATGTCTTAAAGGATTAGTTCACTTCAAAAAGAAAATTTCCTGATAATTTACTCACCCCCATCTCATCCAAGATGTTCATGTCTTTCTTTCTTCAGTTAAAAATAAATTAAGTTTTTTGAGGAAAACATTCCAGGATTTTTCTCCATATAATGGACTTCAATAGCAACCAATGGGTTGAAGGTCCAAATCAGTGCAGTTTCAAAAGGCTTTGAAGGGCTTCAGAGGCTCTGCACGATCCCAGCCGAGGAATAGGGTCTTATCTAGCGAAACCATTGGTCATTTTCAAAAAAAAAAAAAACGTCTAGTGTTACCTTTCCGACATGATGACGTCATACATTGTGAAGAAGCACAACACCGAAGTCGCGCATTTGAGGTTAAAAAGTATATAAATGTTTTTTGTTTTTTTTAGAAAATGGCCGATGGTTTTGCTAGATAAGACCATATTCCTTGAATGCTGGGATCGTGCAGAGCCATCCGAAGCCATTCAAAGCCGTTGTAACTGCATTGATTTGGACCTTTAAGAAATTAAGTTTTTTGAGGACAACATTCCAGGATTTTTCTCCATATAATGTGAAGTACATTATAGAAAAATCCTGGAATGTTGACCTCAAAAATCTTAATTTCTTTTTGACCGAAGAAAGAAAGATATGAATATCTTGGATGAGATGGGGGATGAGATTATCAGGAAATGTTCATTTTGAAGTGAACTAATCCTTTAAGTGAATAAACAGTTGGGAAAGAAATCGGATGTGTGTCATTATATTAGATTCATGCATTCGGTCTTAAAGCCTAATGCAAATACCTGCTGCTGTCTGTCATTAATCTTAAACAAAAGACAAAGATAAAGTCACTCACTGCTCTTGACTGAATAACTTCAGTAGTAAAACTAACTAAGTAGTTTCATTAAAGATTAATTGTATATTTTAATTCATACAGTGAAGACTATGCAGTGTTTTAAAGTTTAAAGGAACACTCCACTTTTTTTCACTCCCCTAGAGTTAAACAGTTGAGTTTTACCGTTTTCGAATCCATTCAGCCGATCTCCGGGTCTGGCGGTAGCACTTTTAGCATAGCTTAGCATAATTAATTGATTCTGATTAGACCGTTAGCATCTTGCTCAAAAATGACCAAAGAGTTTCCAAATTTTTCCTTTTTAAAACTTGACTCTTCTGTAGTTACATCGTGTACTAAGACAGGCTAACTTCTGTCAACATAACCAAAGTGACAACCTGCTTACACAAGGAGCGTGCCTTGTTACCATGGAGGCATTTGTGAGAGACGATTCAGAAGATATTTACTTTGGTGCAGATCCTGAACTGCATCTATTTGAACCGGAATACACTGAAGATGAGCTTTTGAAACGTGAAAGGCAAGAAAGTGTGGCTAAACAGACTGGGGCAGAAGGGAGGAGGAGAGCAGATTCAAACCTTTACAACGCACAGAACCATGGCTAATTTTACAGGTAAATCCACGGACCTAATTTGCCGGCTGCAACTCTGCAACTACACAAACTTAGGCTGAATCCGAAATCACCCCCTAAACCATCATTCACTATTCTATACGTTAGTCCACTAATACAATTCACTTAAAGAGGAGTGAATGAAAACGAGTGCGTGAAGTCGGACAGCCGCTGTGTGTACATCGGCTGTACACTCGTTATTGCGGTGCAATGTGGGATTGAATGAGTGCACTCAATAACGTCCAATACTCAATAACTATGGTTTCAGACACCACTACAAATGGCTGTCCCCTCAAATAATGCCCTATTTGAGGGTATAGTGGGCGATTTCAGATTCAGCCTTAGTGCCAGTCAAGTTGGAAGTTACCTAGCTGGGGACTATTTTCAGGCCCTGCGTAATATCATTGCACCTGCTGCACCCATGGTGCGGCAGCAAAGTTCCTTGATTATTACGCAGGAATGAAAGTATAGTTCCTAGCCATATCGGTCTAGAAAATCGCAACTTTTCATTTTCTGTCGGTCTTAGTACACAATGTAACTACAGAAGAGTCCAAATTTAAATAGGAAAAATATAGAAACTCTTTGGTCATTTTTGAGTGAGATGCTAACGGTCTAATCAGATTCAATGAATTATGCTAAGCTATGCTAAAAGTGCTACCGCCAGACCCGGAGATCGGCTGAATGGATTCGAAAACGCTAAAACTCAACTGTTTAACTCTAGGGGAGTTGGAAAATGAGCCTATTTTCAAAAAAGTGGAGTGTTCCTTTAACTCAGGGTTTAATGACCATTTTGAAAACTGATTGTTTAATGCAATAGTGTTTTTTAAAATGTTCAAATAGATAAGTCCATATGTGTGTTCCAGTCTGGACATTCTTGATAGTACATCTCATAATTGGGAAGTTCGCGATTCAGATCGTGATTGTTTGTTATAAGACCATGATATGAAATTTTGGGAAGATCACCCACCCCTAAAAGCAACCAATCACAGTTCATTTTGTTCTGCGTCATGTTTAGGGGCATGAAAATGTAATGTCGATCTCCCCACAATAACAGACTAGTGTGCAAGTTTACGGCAACAATAGTGCTGTGAACTTCATATACTTTTGAAAATCTAGCGTTTAGTTGATCCTGATAAGTGCTCATTGTCACAGTCGTAAACACAACACCTTCTTCTTTCATAAGACAGTTTGTTTCCAGGCGGACCGTTAAAGAATGTGTCACACACGTCTATCAGAAATCCTGGAGAATTCAACCAATCAGATGAAGTGAAGTGTTTCTCATTTTGTGAATAATTTATAAAAATAAATAATAATTTAAAAAAACCTAGTCAATCCCTAGAGACATAAATTAAGGCAGATCAATTATTTTGACCAATGCAACTGTGTAGTCTGATTACAAATATGTGGAGCTACCATTCTATTCAGAATTCAGCCAATCACCAGCAGATTTGAGTGATGTCCACTACGAGTTACCACAGAGATGCCAGCTGCCCTCTACGCCACACACAGAAGCTGATATGCCTGCCACCGCAAACCCATAGAGAAGGCTGCAAAACAGCTTCTGTGGTCTCCTATCTCACTGCCTGACTCACCCCCACATCTGGGCGTAAGTACATAGAGCTGTAGTCTTGTGTCCCTTAGAAAATGAGGCGTAATTAGCTTTAGTTTCATTTAATTACTGCCTAAATGTTATGTTAGATTTCTGACGAACGACATAAAAAGCTTCCACAGCTTTATCAAAGAGAACCTCTGTGCTATTTTAGCACGCATCCAATGCTATTACCAACAAGGACTGAGAAAACGGCAGTAGGATGATAAAAAAGATCAAGGGAATATCACATATTTAAAATTTGTGTCACATGCCACAATTTCACAAATGCATCATTTCTGATAAGGCAAATAGCCGAGGTAAAACTATTCTGTTTTTCTGGAGTTGCTTAAGTGTATTCAAAACTTCAGTGCGGCACTTTGATCTGTCAGATTTACGTAAACATCTGTTTCGTGCTGATAGAACGAAGGAATGATATACTAGTGGATCTTATCAAATCTGCTATTGTCGGATTGCGAGGAAAATAACTGATGTGCTGTTTTACTCGCCCAGGCATTTTGTGACTAACATCTCGGAATGTTTAAGAACACCTTTTGCTTATATGTACAAAAAACAGTTGCTAGAACTAGCTTATGAGTAAGGCTTCTGTCTTTGCTGACCAACAAACAGGCAGGAAAAAATCTCATCCCTGGAATCCATCACTTTTCGCTTGCTCCAGGAGTGCACAACTGTACAATTACTGTACGTTTAAAAGCTTGTTTTCATGTTTGTCCTGAAAATGGAACAAAAAAAGAAAAAAGAAGAAAAAAAATCAACAGCTTTGCCAAGGATGTGACCTCGTCACACTACAATTACACAAACTATTTGATGGAACATTTGTTTTCGATTTCACTCCTGAAGCTGCATTTCCTGCGAGTGCTGTGGGTGATGGGAAGTACGGCCTATATGTGTGTGTGTGTGTGTCATGGCAAATGAGAACATCGTAACCCCCCTATACAGGGGCCAAACTTCAGATTTTGTCATGTAATGTACATATGGATGCAGAGGTAGAACTATTTTACACCACAATGTGCGGTTGTCCTGGCAGGAGAGTGAACATTCATTATTGTGGAGTTATGGGAAACATTTGGGGCCGCTGCCACCAGTGGGGCTTTTCAAACAGGGGTCCATGTTAAATTCATACAATCTAATCTGTTCCTTATATAAATACACACTGAGGCGCAGCCATACTATAAAGCAAACCTGTAGGCTACATCTTGAGTCGAGAACGTACCTGTCATAGCCCTGTCTGGGCCATATGTGTTTCTGAGCTATACACGCGACCGTTTCAGATCTGTTTGCTCCCCAAGGGCGCTTCTGGAGGATGTAAGAGGAAATTGTGCGGCATGATGTGTTCCTTATATCTCATTTCAGAAACAAGGCCTTCAATCTCCGTCTCCAATGGGGAACAGAGAGGAAATCTGCCTCGTGTTTCCAGGAACCAAGCGGGCTTCTACATAAAGAGGAAGTGCCCATGAGGCAGACGTGCTGTGCCAAATCAGACAGGCTTACACACTAAAACTGAAGAGAGTAGTGTGCAAGTGTGTGTTTTCGAGGGCAGGGACCCTCTGTGAAAAACTTCAAGTCAAGGGCGTCACGCTTGCTTTCCTTTCCTAACCTCAATTTATAAAATTCCCTTCAAAGAGCTTTCATGTGTCTAAGTGGTGTGATTGTATCCTTTCGAGACAACTTAACTTTAAAGAAGAGCAATCGAAACTTTTGTACTTGCATCTGTGGGCCTGTGGGGCTGTGAGGTGTGTTTAATGTTTTAAGGATCTAGATGCAAAGGTTCCTGTCAACCCAAAACAACTCACCTGAGTGAAACTGACAGCTTTTATCATCTACCTATGGAGCCGCCCCGGTGCCAGTAATTCCCCTGGTTCTACTACAGTACTTTTGCTAAGCTCTTTCAAGGCCCAACAGGGTCAAGGGTTTCACACCGCAGCAATGGTTAGAAAAACAGGAACATGTCAGGGAAAAGATCCAAAAGTAACTAGAGGTAGTAGGGATTTGTCCTACATCCAGGTATTAAGTATAAACACTGGGATATGGAGACTTGGGACCTGGATGAACGTTGAGAGGCAAACAAACCAGCTAAAAGAGTGGGGAAAAACACTGAGGATTTCTTTCATTTCCGTAAGGAAACTGTACTGAAATTACAGTTCTGAATAAAATCTGCATTAATTCAGGATAAAGAAAACTAGTTTCTACCAAGAGCAACTTCACTATTTAAATAGGACATTTGAGGGTAGATTTTTAACTTAAAAATAGGGTTGGGCGATTTAAAGAAATTTAAGATATGTTCTTCAAGAATTAAGCTGAAATTCAAGATGATGTTCTAGTACTAAAATAAAAATAAATTAAAGCTAAATTAAAAAAAGATAATACAGATGAAAAAAAGCAAATAACCAAATGAAAATGATTAAAAGGCCTATAAACCTTAAAAAAAGTTTTTTGAGTTAAAATTTATTTGAATTTCAATTAATTTTAAATCTACTTCCTTACATTTAAAACCAAATTACAATTCTGCATTCTGTTTGTTACCAAATCCAACTCAAATTCAGGAAATGAACTGGAATTTAAAGGAGCTCTCGATTCAGTTACGAATAGGTCACAACCCCATTTACAGCAAATTATTGCAAATTGACAGTCTCTTTTGGCTCTTCCCTGCTGTGTGTATGCAAGCTTGGATGTAAAAACACCTAAAAAGCACACGCGTCCAGCAGCAAATGACACTTTGTTTTGTCTAGGTGTCTGTTTCGTTGGTCCAAGCCGTTGGATGTGAGTGGGTCAGAAGCCACAGCTTCCCTGAGTATCGTGAGGCTCTGATTACAAGCTGTGATGTCTCAATAAAAATGCCCGAGAGAGGACAGAAGATTTTAGCGGTTGAATTGGTGCAACTGTGCACCAGATGTTGAAAGTCATACCCCGCTCCCAGCTAGCCCCGAAGAGGGGGTGGTCTAGGACTTGCCAGTGTCCCATTGATATTGCGGGTACATGAAACGGAACCTCGGCATACACTCTATCAAAAGTTGAGCTTATACATTAGTGCTTATGTGAATGCATGTTTAATGAAGGCAGTGTGGAGGAAGTGTCTTGCCTGTCATGTGTGATGTGAGTACGGCTGTTGTGTGTCTGTGGAGATGAAAGCATGTGTGGGGCCTTGCGGAAGAGCTTGCAGTGGGCTACACAGCGGCCTGGAAGACAAAAGGGCCACATTCAAATGGCAAACACTTAACGATTGCAGCCTAATTCGAGTGATGATAAACCTATGATGCTATGATGAGACAAAATAACAGCTGAAAGTCACTGTAGCTAGAATGTATATTGTGAAATAAACATGGACTGCCTTAATCTGTATCTCAACTGGTAGAGCATGATGCAAGCAAAAGGAAGGAAGGAAGGAAGGAAGGAAGGAAGGAAGGTTTTCAAACGTTTTGATGTCAAGGACGCCTAAATATGACGATCCCTTTGCAATAGACCAATTTCCAAAGCAGCTATATATTTTAACAAATTCCCATTTATACCGTGTGTATCTGGAACTAACAATTATTCTTTTCTTTACAAAAGTATATGAATATAATGAAAACTACTTAAACTTTGACTGTCAATAGAATGAAACAATCACAATTAATCTTCCAATTAGATAGATAGATAGATAGATAGATAGATAGATAGATAGATGGATAGATGGATAGATAGATAGATAGATAGATAGATAGATAGATAGATCCCCTCTTTCACAGGACTCCACGTTTATGGTTCATGCCTGTGGAATGACGACGGATTCTCCATATAAAAGCAGGCAGGCTCATGGGGTGTTTCAAATATTGAAGACAGTTGCTGACAGAATGACAGGGGCCATATTTATTTTGGTCAGGGAGCAGGGCACTTTGTGGGGAGTTAATCAGAGACTCCCCTCTCCCCCCTACAAGGAATGTAACTGTGAAGAAAAAAAAGTGAAAAAGACGGCCCAGGACTACTGGTAATGATTTTCGCTCTTTGTGGAAGATTTAGCACTGGCAGAACTCTTCAGAGATCAGATTTAGGCAGAGGGTGTCACACAAATTATACAGCAGGTGAGAAGTTGCCTGAACTAATGTACTCCCTGACTGACAGCTATGACTTTTACATGGCTTTTGACTTGAATGACTTGGTCTCTCCAGTAGGGAATATCATTTTTTTTAATTGTCAAAAGCTGCAGTCTTCTGCTATCAAGGGGGCAATCAAAATTACTTTCAAGTTAGAGGGTACCTTTCTGTGTAAACACAGTGCTAAACATCCAGCAAATTCTGAAGGGAGACTCATCATGAAGCTCAATAGTTAGCAAGCTACACGTGCCTTGTTAGCAAAGCTATAGACAGATGATTGATTTGATAATTACTTATTCTCCAAAACTTCAAAGATTTAAGATCAACAAAAGTATGGAATCCCTTTTCCACTTGAGTAAAAATAAGTTTATTATGAGATAAACTTCAAAATAAGAAATTAATCACATTGTGAGATATGATGTCAAAATTATGAGCAATAAAATCACAATTGTTAGATATAGGGCCCTATTTTAGCGATCTGAGCACATGGTCTGAAGAACATGGCGCAGGTGCACTTAGGGCATGTCTGAATCCACTTTTGCTAGTTTAACGACGGAAAAAATGGCGTCAGGTGCATGGTCTAAAACAGTTGTACCCATGGGTGTGTTTTGGGCGTAATGTGCAATGAACCAATCAGAGTCTCATCTCCTATTCCCTTTAAAAGACAGTTGTGCTTGCACTATGGTGGATTCGCTATTTACATGGCGGAATTTGCGAGCGGAAAGACTGAACACTTCTCCAGAGAGGAATCCTTATTTTTAATATTTAAAAATGTTTGTTGTTGTAAAAATGTGTGCTGCTGCGCATCCCTGTGTGTGTAATAAGCAGAGTGTATGCGCGTTGTGCACCCGCCTAGAGGCACATATTACTAACGCGGCCTTTAAATAACACAAAAAATACTGCGTTCGTTTTCAGTCGTTCTCAAAATAGCAACGGGCCAACAATGCGCCTGTACACAACTCGTTTTCAGACCAGCACACCCATGGGCGAACAGATGGGCACAAGTGCATTTGCTTTTTTAAACAACGTGGTGCTGGACATGAAAAGGATAACTGCGTCAGGCTGAAACTAGCAAAAAACACTTGCGTCGCACCTGGCGTTGCATTGCGCCGGGTGTATGATAAGGCCCATAATGTCAGAATTATAAGCAATAAAGTTGAAATTGTTATAGATATAACATCAGAATTTGCGATTGTGAGAAAGATTGTCAGAATTATAACATAAAGATTAATTTTGAGATTTAAATTCACAATTCAAAATGTCAAGTTATGAAGTTCAAGACATGAAGTCATGAAGACATGAAGTAGCAATTACAATAAAAGTCACCTATTTATTTTGATGGAAAAGGGCTTCCATATAAAAATTGTAAGTTATCACTTAATCAGTAAGATGTAAAATTATAGTTCAAGTTGCTTTAGGTCAGTTAAAAATAGACAAAGCATTGATTTCAGATTAAACGATGAAAAAGTAATTTCTTGCAATCAGGCACCTTTAGAAAAGCCAACTGAAAATCACGAAAACGGCAATCAGTGTACTGGGATATCAATATCTCAATGACTTCTAATGAATAATTCAATAAGAATCATTAAGGATCAATAACTATTGACAAACACCATTCACTGTTGACCTTAGACCAGATGTCCAATCTCCGATGCCTCATCTTCAGTCGGGCTTTAAATGGACATTTACGTTTTGCAGACACTTTTATCCAAATCGACATGCAAACAAATGATTAATCATATAGAGCCAATAACATTAGCAGTGCAGCAATACAAACTTTAAAAGAAGACCAAAAGGGTATAGACGTAGCAGGAAAAAGTATGGGATCTGTTGTGTGAATCCAGAAAAGCTTGTTGGCTGTGAAACAGCGGCCCCCTGCTTCCATGTCAGTCCTGCGGAGTCAGCTAATTAAAGAAAGATTAGTCCATTGGCATACCAGTCACAACAGACCTGGGCGCAAGGCACGGATAATCACCCAACACGGCAGCCAATTAGTGAGCTCCACTTGCCCTGGGAAAGCAGCGCACGCTGTGCTCCTGCTCTATCCAATGATAGCCCGCAATATTACCCAGACGTAATACACCATTTATCATTCCTGAATTTCAACACCGAGTCAGGATCTCATCGGGAGTCGTCATCTGCGGATCACTTTCTCCTGCGAGAGGCCCAAGTTTTAGTGGGAAGCGCAAGGCAGCCTGACAGTTATTAAATAAATAAGTGCAAACACACACTCTCGGCAGTGGCGAGAGGCATCCGCTATTTGTTTTGGAGGGGCGCTCGGCACAGGGCGAGCGTAAGAGACTCGCATAAGAAGTGAATTAGTTGTCTGTGGACGCTCGCATCTGTAGCAGGAATGTTTGACACTCAAAAGACTTTCAAATATGGATTTGGATTTTGGTTTTCCAAACTAAACACAGCCCTTAAGTCAGATCACAGAGCGTAATTAAAATGCTCGGAGGACAAGGTTATCCTGCCAAGCCCCCGAAATCAGTCCGCTAACTAACCATAAACACACCAGTGCCACACAAAGCCGCGCACACATTAAAACGAAACTTCGCCAGTGTTTTCTCTGTGGCACAGAGGGGCATGTCTTGCTGCGGGTCTCATCCTGCTTCCCTCAATAACAGATTAAAGGCAATTACTCCTCTGTGGGCATCACTTTACCATAGTCTCCATCTGGCTCCCAGACTGGCCTGGACTGACAAGCAGAGGATTTAGGGGGGGTGGGTGGAGCTCCATCCTCATCCGAAGACAGGAAGGCAAATAGCGCCTCTGTAGCCACTGATATTCCCACAACTTCTAAAGGGAGTATTACATTTAAGAGAGCTTTATTGTCACATTAGCCATATACAGTACATGTATACGGGGGGTGAAATACTGTTCCTTTATGGCCCTGTGGTGCAACATTTAAATTGTCACAACATAAAGAGACAAATGTATGTGAAAATATCTATCCAAGTAAAATTAAAAGGATAGTTCACCGAAAACCTGTATGACTTTGAACATAAAAGATCATATTTTGAAGAATTTTAGCTTTTTTTGTCCATACATTAAAAGGTCAATGTGGTCCAAAATACTGGTCTGCACAGGATTGATTTTTCAGGTCTGTGCCTGCTAAAAAACAATTCTAAATTTCTTCCTGCTCCTGCCTGCAACTTTTATATTTTGTAAAAGCTTGCAAAAAACTGCAGGTACAGATCTACATTCATTTTTTTAGTCCCGTTTCAGTATAATTCTGTCTCACTCTGGTGTCATATCTTTTTCAATTCCCACACAAACATGATGCCTCTGGACTCACCCTGTCGCATTTGTTTCCCGTGCTGTCGCATATAACTGTAAAACATATCCAACCCTGTTCCTGTAAAACGCTTATTTTTGTTAAGAGACAAATATACTGTAGACATTAACATATAACATTCTGTACCTTAAAACATAAAATAAATTAGAGTAACTTTTATTTTATTTTTAGATATTTTTATAGTCCAGCAAGTAATTTTTTGTCCTGCTTCCTCCGCACCCGCATTCAGAGCTTCAAAACTTGTCCTGCAGACCTCTAGTACAAAACAATATTGGACCCCAATGACTTTCATTGTGAGGACAAAAAACACTTTTTTCAAAATATCTTCCTGTGTTTCCACAGAAGAAAAAAAGTCACACAGGTTTGGGCTGCACAGGTTTACAGCACATCAAATTTCAAGTCCAAATTGCATTTGTTTGCTACCAGTTTGCTATCTCAATTCAAATCAAATGCATTCTCAATTAAATTCTGAATAGTGTACATCTCTTGCAGGAAGCCAAAGTGTCTAAATGTTACATGTAAGAGTGAGAAAGGATCATGAGCAACCCAAGAAGGACAAGGAACTGTCGCAGATATCAGGGCATATAGGAAAAACTATGTTTCTCCTGTTTCAAAAATGGGAAATCAATTGCACCATGCAAGGCTCTTTGGCCCTGAGCTATAGAATCTAGAAACCACAGAAAATCGTTACGAGAAGATGAGCATTCATATCATTGCACCATGGAGTCTTATTTGTTCCTGAAGTAACATTTTTTCCCGATAGAGCCACTCATAAGTGGCACCGACGTGGTTATGTATGTACCAATATGCCATTCAATACACCATTTCTAGCTGTCTGAGAACCTGAAAGCTGCTTTTCTACAAACAGAAAAATTATCCAATAAGTCTCAATGTCGTGTTTGTGTCTGAACCTCAGTCACACCAAATACAATGTTAGGGTATTACTACTAGGATTAGGGAGATGATTGGCGGCAATAACAGTCTGAGTTGTTTACACAACATTTAATACAATCTGCTGCTTGTTGGTTGCAGAAAGGCAGAGGAGTAACAACCTTTGTGGAAAAACTTTGCTGCAGGAAGGAAAATCTATCCACAGAACAGCAGTTCTACTGACAGACGCTCCCTGCTGGAATATCACTCTACACTTTCATGACTTTCATGTCATTTGCTCTCTCTCTCTCTCTCTCTCTCTCGCTCTCTCTCTCACTATTGTCTTTGCCCTCTCTCTCTAGTATGGCTGGTCAGTCAGTTGATTTGATGACAGGGGCTTGGTTAGGTGAAAGCTGGAGCTCAGCAGGCATTTCATTTTCGCGAACAGCCGGGCGACTATTAATAAATTGTGTTTACAGCCCACTCTATACACCACCCTGAGGAGTCCCATCACGCTGCCAGAAAGAGGCCGTCTAGCCTGCTGGGAGAGCGTCGGCCTGGCAACCGACTCCCAGATCCTAAATAGAAAAGTGAACGATGGTGATATTGGACAATAGTTAGCAAGACATTAGTTCAAAGTTCATTTTATCTGATTCATTCAAACCAACAAGGTGTGAGTTTGAGAGTTTTTTTTAAGTGATTAATTGAAAGAACTGTTTTATAATTACACTATATCTGTAATGTTTTTCCCTATGTAATGTAATGATCAGATTTGTTCATTTTAAATTATGATTATATTTTTGGTAACACTTTATAAAAAGATGAATCAACTAACATTATTTAAAAGGGGGGGTGTCTAATGCTATCTCATGCATTCTGACTTATTTACACTGTTAAAGAGTTGGATTCTCATGCTAAACATGGCCAAAATGTAAAAAAAAAAAAACGAGTTGGACGCATGGTGGAGTATTTCTGTGTCAAATACACTCCTTCAGGATTCAAATACATTTCGGAAAGTTTTTTTTAGAGTATGGCCCTGTATGATGTCATAAAGGGGCAGAATTCCTTGTATGGGCACTTCTCCCGGATGAGCACATGTACACATCAACCAGAGCGAGAGCAAGAGCACGCCTATCAACGAGCTTCGTTCGGGTTACGGAAGCCGTCGGCAGCACTGTCATTTTGTTTTTAGACCACGAAATCAACAATGTCACTAAAGAAGTGTGTTTTTGGTTGTGAGGGAAAGATAACCTTGTTCAGCTTCCCAAAGAATCCAGCGTTAAGGAAACAGTGGATGCAGTTTGTTTTTCCGGAGTAGCAACGAAGTTGTGCAAGTGTGTCTGGTCACGAGTCAAAACCGCAGGCAGTGAGTGAAACTGCATTAAATGTCTGTGTTTTGTTGGCGATCGGCACATAGGTGCATATAATGTAAACAACATGAACGTGTATAGTGAATATAGAAAGTTATCCAGGGATAATTTCATGATGTATTGTCTGTCTGTCTGTCTGTCTGTCTGTCTCTGTCTGTCTGTCTGTCTGTCTGTGTGTATGTGTGTGTGTGTGTGTGTGTGTTTGTGACTCTTTAGCTCCGCCCATTGAGTCCACGAGTTCGGCTGTTTTCAGAAAGAATCGGTAAAGTGTATCTGTCTTTTATAAATATGATAAAACCATCACTTCGCCACCATAATTTTTTCAATGACGTACGACTTTGACAGGAGAAAATCTGATCTGTCCGCTTACATGGTAGATGCATATGCACATATTTGAATCATATCAGATTTATTTCCACATATGATTAAGGCCCATAACTGCTCTAAGATATCGGAATCCATGTGCTAACCCCTAATCTAAAGTAATTGTAAATATCTTCAGAAAAAAGGGCGTACTACTTACTGTTGCACTGGTGCATGTGAGTGGTTTAAACGAATGGTGTCCAGATGTTTTCATCTTTTCTTAAGTCGCTTGTGCGTCAAGTTCAAGCTAGGGTCTGTAAATGATGTCCAGCGACATTTAAGCTCAAAGAAACGGAAGCTGGATGATCAGATAAACAATGCCAGAAATACATTCACATGTAGAATTCCTCTGATGTTATTTACCTTCTCATATTCCCTGCCTTTGTCTAATCCATAGCAATCTGCAAGGTCTGCTGTTACGTAATCTTATACCTATTTCCACAAGCGGGTGTCTAGTATCTAATGTTATGTGCATTATGGTAACAGGCTCGTATTCTAGCACACTCCCCCACAGTCACCTTTTACCTCATTTTTCTTCTTATGTAGAGCAATTTGCCCGGCAGCAGGGCATACATAAATTTACACATGCATGCATGTTTATAATCTGGCTGTAATCCTATTTATGTCTCACAAAGTAATTTGTTATATTGCAGAGCAAAGCTGTCGTATTAGGTAGCATTCAGGGACTTATTCGTAAAGTCCTTGGAATCCAGTGTAATGTAAGAGGTCAGTCGGGGGCTATGTTATCCTGGCCTCTCGTTTAATTAAGACTCCAGACCAAGTGCCCATATTTTTATCCAGAGGCTTTGGCTACTTCCTGGTCCTGGCAGAATATCTTAAGGGCCTATTTACACCTGGTCACTTCATGCGTTTTTACTCATCGGATAGCGATCCAATTTGGTAAAACTGTTCAATTTACACTTGGCTACATAAATCTGTCTACGGCAAACAAATATAAATACGATCTTTAATTCCTGCGCCATATGCAAATTTACAGATGTTCATGTCAGAGAAAGCAACAGATATGGGCTGTATTTTATTTATCATCAGCTAATTTTAAGATCAACAACTGCAATATGAGAGAGAGCAACATCAGCACTGGTGAGATAAAATCTCAATACTTTTAATAAAGATAAGTGTGTGTTGAACTTTAGGATGCAACACCGAACTTTCAGTTTCACTCAGCTACTCCTCTGCAGGAGTATGTGGCAATGCGTGTTGCAGTAGTGCTGTCATATCTGGCTAACATTTTTTTCTTTTATCATTTTGGGAGCAGTAAAAAAATACTAATGTAGACAACCAGATGCATTTGCACTTGTCCAGTTTGGTTTGGAATGCGACTTAAAACGCCTCCTGAAGTGGTTTGAGATCAGATTTAAATTCATCTTGAAAGCGTTTCCGAGGGCTTTTAAACCTGGCCTTTTGATGATCGGATAGCTATCCAATCAGAAAATGCATGAAGTGACCAGGTGTAAACAGACCCATAGAGTATTATCAATATTTATCTAGTAGAACACCTCCTGAACATCAGTTCTAGTGCACTGCCTTAAATACAACATGATCAGTGTAGACACATTTACAAACAAATGGCTTTTTGTTTGGCAAATGGCAAATTTTCAGTAATGCAAATGGTTCTTTTTAGTGAATTAAAAACATACAACATGACCAGTGTAGCCTGATTCACTATCAAATGACTTTTATGAATCTTTTTTTTTTTAGTGAAACAATAATTCACAAAGAAATGATCCTTATGAGCCTGTTATTTTATGGAATTAAAAACATATACTGCACCAGTGAAGCCGATTCAAGAACAAATGAATCTTATGAATCTGTTATTTTTAGTCAATCATAAAAATGCTGCAAGTCCAGTGTAGCCTGATTCGTGAACAAACAACTTTTTTGAACTGGTTCTTTTTAGTGAATCAAAAACATAGAGCATGATCAGTGTTGCCTGATTCACTAACAAATAACTCTTATGAGTCAAATGCATAATGCACAACCAGTGTAGTTTAATTCACAGACAAATGATTCTTGAGCTAGTGCTTTTTTATCAAAAACATAGGAGCATGACTACGTGTAGCCTGATTATTGAACAAATTATTATTATTATTATTATTTAATTGGTTCTGTACAGCATGCCCAGAGTAGTCTGATTCCCAAACTAATGACTCTTAAGATGTGGTTCTTTTTAAATAATTGTTCAAAAATACTTTACTGCTTTGAATCAGTCTGACAAAACCTTTATTGAACTGATTACTGAATCCTTTATTAAATTGATCAGAGTGGTTACTTCATAAACATCTGACTCACTTGCATCGTATCTGTATCAAAATAAAGTATTGTGTTAGTATCATTACTAACTGATTGTCAATGTAACGACTTGCTTTTGAACATTTCTTGGTAAGTTCAAATGCTGTATAAGTATTTCCTTACAGTTATAGTCCATCTCAGAGGTCCACTCTGTTAGTGACTCATACTGACCTTATTACCATGTAGGATTTTTCCATAAGCTTGGAACATGCATATTGGTTTCTAAATGTAAAAAAAGAGTGGCTCCACTCTATGTTCGTGTTCAATTAAGACTTTAACAATGGCTCCTAATCACTGACCTCAGATGAGATAATTGAGACCAGGAACCATGCATCACAATGCCAGTTTTTAATTAAAGACGACTATAAAATACTTTGGAAAAGGTCAGGAGGAGCTAAATTAGGGAGGGAAAAATTCCTGTGGAGAGAGCCAACCTACGGTACAGAAGAAAGGCATGCCAGAAAATCACTATTTCCAACCTTCGCTCCGCACCTTACAACCACTGAAAAGGGAAAAGAGCCATGTGACATGTCAGAAACATATTTACTCAATCAGCACGTCTCTAAAGCAGCTGTCAGAGTGCATACTTACAAAAGTAGACCATTTTTTATTTCTTCCAAATGATTTAAATGAAGATGAATGGATTCAGCTTTAGTGATACGCTTCTCAAAACGAATAGCTCATGGAGCAAAATGTCAGTGGCTGTGACCTGATACTAAGGTGGACTTAATGGAAATTTAGATACAGTACGAGTGAGGTACCTAAATAAACAGTGGAAAATGAGAAAGTTCAGCTTCGTATTGCCTCAGGTCTCTGGGTTGACAATTAACCTTTCCATAATCAGTCAAAAACTTTCTCAATGTGAATGTGTTGTCTTTTACTGACCTACGAAATTGAAATTACATGTGTACTCGGTGTGACAGTATCATAAGTCAGTGACCGCGAAAGATTTAAGTTTGTTCAGGTGAGCAGAATGAAAAAAGCTGCGCGGAAACGTCTCGATTAATTATCATCGCGAGTTTTCCTGATAAGCCCTCCTGAATACGGCAATTATTTCCACGAGTAAACTTGGCCCATCACTTCTAAAACTAAACACTTTATAAAATATGTTTCCTTGGCTCTATTTACTCAAAAAATATTTTCCCTCCGATTTGACTTCTCGTTTTAGTGGTAAAATACATGCACCACCTACCGCAAATAACTCTCTTATAGAGAAAGGAAACAGAGTACCATTGAGGAAACCTGCACTTCATACTTTAAGGAATTCCACTGGGAGGAGAGGAGAATAAGTGAGAGAACACATACGCTCTCAAGAAAAGAGAGAGAAAAAAACCTAAGGCGAGCTGGCTAAAGTGAGCATGGAAAAATACTAATAAATCATGAATGAAAATGCCAGTCGACACTGAAAACCCAAATAGAGGGGTTGAGGTTGGGCGGCTGACTTTTTGATCCAAAAATACAGAGATCAAGATTAAACAGGTGAGATGCAGTCAAAAAGGCCACCATTACACTACCTTCTTCAAGCGGAGAAGGCTTGGAAATCTAATGAAATTGATTTGCAGAAGGAATTTATGATTTTGTATCTTAAACAAGGGCTTGTATTGAAGACATGAGCAGGTCTAGATCCACATATGCTGATCCAATCACACACACACACACTCACCTCTCCTGCAATGCCGCATAGCCATTTTGCATCTCCTGGACTCTGCAATGGTTGGACATGGTATTGTGTCCTTTGGTGGCTTCTTCACAATATGCCGTGTTCGTGTTTCCAGACCCCACTTGAAACCACAGGTTTTGTTTCTTCTGGTGCAGGTCCCCCACTCACTCCACTGGCCCACCTCACAACCCTCTGTTTGGAGAAAGAAAACTGTTATTCAGAGAACAAGATGATGATGATAATGGCTATGAATGTTTGGCTATGATGAGATACAATGCAGTAATAGTATACCTAATGAACAATATCTTTATTCAGAGAATTCTTTGGATATTAGAGAAAGACAATATTTGTGAGAAAAAAAAATCTGCCTTAAATTGGTAGTGTTTTTGGAATATAGTAGTTGGTTCTAGCTGGTCAAAAAAGGTAATTAACTGTTCCAGGATGGTCTGGCACAAGCTAATTATTTGCTGATTGACCAGCCACTATGTCCCAGAAGCCAGCTTGACCACCTTAAATTGGTTTCACCAGTTGGTCGCTAGTCTAAGATGGTCTAGCTGATGCTCATGACTATCTTGGAGCATCTCAGAGTAGTTACAAGCCAGTAATCATGTTCCAGAACAGCTACCAGGTTTATATGGATTTTCCAGTAAGCCTGCATAAAATGCTTTACTTACCTCCACACTCCATGCTGTCCTCCAGTGGAGCAAAGCCCTCCGGACACTTTTCGAAGCAATGGCCCTTGTGCAAGTAAAAACCAGGCTTGCACTTTGTGCAGAAGTCTTTGCTAAAGCAGGCCTCACAGTTATCTATCCTACACCCTGTGAAGAAACAATAAAGACCGGCATCAGTCAAGACAGCAGACAAAACCTCCTCATCTGGAGAAGACTGAATGGTGGGGGAGGGGATCGATATGAGAGAGGGATTATGGGGTTGGGAAAAAGGCATTTTTATGCCTTGTGAAGCTTTTCTTTACAGGGGAGTGAGATATTCCAGTGCAACATCCACTGACATGCATGTTGAGCCAGGGAGTGTGGGGTGTGAGAGTTTTTAGGGCTGCATAGAACTGCAAAGATGTGACAACATCCAGAATGAGGAATTACCTCACCACGACCCCTTCACAGAAGAAAGGAAAGCAGAACATCTCAGCATCCAAGAGCACAGAGTTAGAAGGAAAGTTTGGCTCTCATTCGCTCTCTTGACTGAGCAAGTGGTGGTACACTTTTAGCATAAAATCATTATTAGCATAAAATCAGTCAATTTTCAGCAAGAACTGAGCATAAAATCATTATTAGCATAAAATCTGAGAAAAGTTAAGAATAATTTAACATGCAGTCATAAAATCATATGTATCATAAAATCTTTTTTAAAAAAATTAGCAGGAGCTTAGCATGGAATTATTATCAGGATAAATTTAAAAAAAAATTTGGTCCCACTTTATATTAGGTAGCCTTAACTACTATGTACTTACAAAAAAATAAGTACAATGTACTTATTGGGTTCATATTGTATTGCAAAACATTTTTGCTGATATTGAGGTGGGATACGGGTAAAGTTAGGGACAGGTGTGGTGGTATGGGTAAGTTTAAAGGTAGGGCTAGGTGTAAGGGAAGTGCCAACAGTGTAATTGTAAATGTAACTACAAAAATTTATTATAAATGTAATTACATGCAGGTAATTTTTAAGACCATGTACAGGTATGTACACAATAAGTGCATTGTATCAAATGATTAATTTAAATGTTAGTACATAGTAGTTAAGGCCACCTAATATGAAGTGGGTCCCAAATTTTAGCATACAATCATTACTAGCATAAAATCTTAAAAGGTCGTAGTCTAGGCCTAAGGCCGCATGTCTACCAAAGCGTTTTTAGGCAGCTGAAAACACTAGTCGCTCTGCTGAAAATGCTTAAGAGCATTTTGGCAGCGTTTGACAGCATTTTTTTCAGTTGTGACGCTTTAATATACCCACGGAAGTGTAACTAGTATATCATTTCACAGACTTGTTTCTGTATTGTTTCTATTTAAAAATGTCAATACAATGTAAAGTATTTGCTCTGGTTCTTGTTTAAATTATTTTTTTCTGTTATTATGCTTCTTGTTGTCATTTGTTGACGTTGTACAAGCAGAATGTGGCGGTTGGTCGGTGTTGTATTTGTACCGCCCCTCCTCCACTGTGATTGGATGGATGGGTAAAAAGTGACAGTGATGAGCTCTGCGTTTTACCCAAAGTTGAACAACAACAGTTGAACACCAGTAAAAAAAAGCCGAGCAGTCAGCGCTTCATCGTGAAATAGACGCTCAGCGTCTCGTTACACTCCAGGCATTTTAAAAACGTGGCGCTCCCATTGAGAACAATTGGAAACATACGCTAGCCACGGGGAAAAAAACGCTTTGGTGGACAAACAGCCTAAGTGAAATAATCTAGTCTGGCACATGATGAAGTTCTCCTGTGATAACATCAGAGTTGGGTGGAAGAGAAAGAGGGGTCAATACCGCTACACCAATCCTCCCACGCCCCGCCTTGCCACAGCATATCAAGGGCAGTGTGCCAGCATGTCATCAAGCTGTGACTCTGCAAATAGCACGTCAGGCAGAACAAAATTACATGAGCCACACCAACAGGGCGATGCGCTATGGCCTGCATAATTAAAAAGAGCTACTGGGAGCTGTCTAATTTATGGCGCTTCTTAAAAGCTTCTTCAGAGGCCTGATTGCCAGACAGGCAATGGATCTCAGATTACAGCTATCCACAAACATGTGAAGCTGGTTGCTGGTTCCACTCAGGTAGGTTAAGGCACCTGTTTGTAGATCTTTAGTGGAAGGTTTGTAACGTTTACCAGTCTACAGGTAAGCATACATTTAATAAAAGGTTTGAAAGAGAAAATTTGGCACATTACAAAGAGATACGGCTTGACGGCTTGGGCTTTAATCTCTGACCTCTCTGGGTTTTGTGAAGGTTCTCACCATCACACCCCCCTAATTAGACCATCTCCAGTTAACCAGCCTGTCTCCTCAACTACATTCCTTCCCAACAAATGAGTCCTTCCCCTTCTCCCTTTGAACCCCTGAAGCCTCAGCCCACTTTTCCTGATCTCTCACGCTTTCTTTATCCAGTCCAAACAATCTCATGCCGAGAAAATACACACACACACTGCACTCCAACAACCATAATCACCATCATTATCACTCCCAGGTCAATGATTGTGATAAAGTATTTTTTTGACCTTTTTGCAACTTTGAAAACCTGTATGCAACAAATTGAGGTTGTAATTTATTGTGAATATAGGCGTCAAGCAACACTCCTTTAGCCTAATTACATCCACAATAGGCTCGACCTTTGCTTAATTATAGAAATAACAGGAAATCATGGGAGAAATTACGCAGAGATCAGTAAGATTTTTTTTTTCAGCTGGCCCAGTTCTGATACTTTGTGTCAGGGTTGGTTGAAGGGGTGAGGTGAGGACTCAATAATGAAGAATTTATGGACTTATATTTTAATTTAAAAAAATAAAAATAAAAAAAAAACTACCCCAAGGGGGAAAACAGGACCGGCAGCAGGACTTAACCAACAACAAGGCAGGGCAACACACGACAGGGAACATTTCAAAACAATCTGGCACAGGACTGCAAACACAAGTAGAATAAATAGGGAGCGAACAAGGCAGGTAACGGGGGAGGACAGGTGGGGCAAATGAACCAATAATCAGATAACAAGAAGGGCAGGGTTACACAAACATGTGAGCACATGGTACAAAGACATGACAACCATGTGCTCACAGTAAACAAAACAAAAACAAGAGCACATGGCAGCAAGACACGAACACAGAGCTTTTATTATGCCGCAGGCGACCGCTTCTGCTTCTTCCAGTCATGAGTATGTGTGGTAATGCAGCGCTGTTTTATCATATTAGATACATTTGCGTGTGTTGAAAGTTATGTTATAATGATAGTCTGTGCGTTTGCTCGGTGGCTACTATGAGACACTTGTTGCCAGGGTTGGGGAGTAACTAAATACATGTAACTTAGTTACGTATTTAAAATACAAAATTTGAGTAACTGTATTTCATTACAATTATATTTTAAATGGGTGGTAATCAAATTACAGTTTTTGGTGATTCTCAGTCTCTTGACAGTCTGCAAAAGCATCCTAAGCTACATTTCTGCTCACAAGTTTCATACCCCTTGCAGAATATGCAAAATTGTTATAATTTTAACAAAATAAGAGGGATCTGGGATCATAAGAATTGTATGTTACTTTTATTTAGTACTGTCCTGTATAAGCTATTTCTCATAATAGATGTTTACATATACTCCACAAGGCAAAATGACTAGATTTATACAAATTGCCACATTCAAAAATGTACATACTCTTGAAACTTAACTGTCTGTCATTACCTGGATGATCCACTACTGTTTTCATGTTTCATGTTAAGTCATTTGTTTAGGTAATTGCAACTTTTTATCAAACACGCGTAATTGCGAGTTTAAATCTCTCAATTCTGAGTCTAATAAAACACATAGGGCCAGATTTACTAACAGTTTGCGCCAACGCAAACCCCTCTTTTGATGTTACAAACCCACTGTCAGAATTTACAGTGAAATACAGTGAGTTATTTTTGCAGCTGACCTTATTGCATATGCATTTGTTGGAATTTCCCTTTCAGATGCAAAATTTATGGGAGGAGAGTATTTAAATGAATCATGCAAGGTGATTTACTAAGGTTTGTGCTCGTCAATTTACTGGTGTTTGCGCCATTATTTACCGCCCAACAAAAGCATGTCTTAAACCAGACGCTAACTGGTAGATTGCGTTGGTCATTATGGAAATGATCCGGCTGCGTCTGTGTTCTTTAATTTGCATGGTCAGTAGATCACACGCTTAACTTTCCACTCCCATCTGCCCTTTTTTGGAATTGCGCTCTCATGCTAATTTGCCCTGTTTAGTAAATCTGGCCCATAATATATTAAAACAGCTTTGGTGTTTCCATGGTTTCTACAAAATAATGTCATTGATAGGCGAATCACGGACATGGCCTGTGTCCTGGTTAAAATTGCTTATTTATCTGGATTTAAACATTCTTGGAAACATTTGGGATAATGTAAGTACACAAGTCAACAAAATATATAACATTGTTCTAGATATGAATCCCAAAATCTTACATATTGTGCCTTTAAATGCTTTTGTTCTGTATATTATATTGTATATTTATATTGTTTAATGTTTTCAACTAAAAGAAAATCTCAAGATATAATGTAAGCTTGTTGTGTAGCCTATATTTGCTAATCATAAGCTTGTTCAGAAATGGTGACAAAAATGTTTAAAAAAAAACGTCTTTCTCGTTAAACTTCATTTAAATAAACAAATATTTGAATATTCGTTTTATATTAGCCCAAATATTCAAATACAATGCAATATTTTTGAAAAATGCCCATCCCTATTTTTTTTAATTATATTTAATTATATATTCATTACGTTTTCTTGACAAAACATGTTTTCATGTGCCCGTATGAGCACCAACGATCAATGTGTTCACATGCGTTCAAACTGCTAAGCCATAGTTTGCAACAAACGTAATACACACTCAGACTGAACCGATGAGACGCACAGATTAAAGAGTCTTGTAGCTTTGCTGCAGGGCAAGAATGTAAAGCACGCTATTCAAAAAGAAAAAAGGACAACAACAAAAAAACTAAAAGTATATCTTCATCATGTCGTTGTTTTTAACACCCTTGTCTTTACATCAGCCAAGACACCAGGGCAGAACTGCATCTTTTGTTTGATAAACACGTGCTCTGGCTGGTCGAATTACGCTGTGCTGTAGAGATCTTGGCGCAGAGTCTGAGAAGAAGAAGGCCACACAGATGGATCTACTCGCTTTTGTTCCCAGAGTAATCAGAGCTCTGGGAGTCTCTGTGTCCCTACATGTCCAATCTATGACAGGGAGCAACAGCTAAAAAATGAGCTTTGTAACAGAAAAGCCACCTCTGTCCTCCGCCTGATATACTGCAACCATAGGGAGGCTGTCATCACCTTTTGGATCGCTAACTTCAACAGGGAATTGAGGGCGAAAAAGAAAAAGAGAGCAACTACTGGCGCACGACTCAGACAGTGACTGGACTGACTTGACATGAAATGTCATTTGTCATCCATTATCATATGCAGATGCTACAATATATATATATAAAAAAAATGTTGGAATATCTTTTAGAAATTAGTAACGCTATCTGTGTATCTGAATAAGGTAAGCTTGGGTTCAAAAGCCTCATATTGAGTGAATAGTCTGACCATCAGTGAGAAGGTCATCTATGGTCTCAAACCACCAAACTACTAAGATTATCCTTAAATCCAGCCTGCAATTCAAGCTATATTTTGTTAGATTACAATATATTATATACTATATTATATACTATACCAAAATGTATTCAGACACCTTCAACATTTTCTCACATTAACATAGTTTATTCGCTATAGTTTAGAAAATGGTAATAAAATATGACAAGAACTCGAGAGTTAAACTGTGTCAGAACAAATTCATCTTGATAGTGTCAGAACTTTGATAGAAAGGTATGTAATGGATTACAATCAACCAATCAGCTGTCAGCATGTGAAACTTAAGTAAACAATTAGATAACACCAATTTAGGTCAACGAATGACCAAGCAATGCTTCATTTTGTTCAGTCTGTGGTGTAAACGGTCGCATTAGCAATTAAAGAAAAAACACTTAAGCAAAACATGGTCAGGTCAAAGTGTCTGAATAATTTTGGTCCCAAATTTTTTATAAATTTTACTGGTAGTCCACTGTATGAAGAATTTTTGTGTATAATATGTCACAGTTTACTTTATTTTGCTATCCTCACTTACATAAATGAACTGTAGTGTCCTGCACCCACTAGTAAAAAAGTATATCTGGTTTCTAAACATTTTTCTAAACTATTTTTTTATCTTTTTTGAGACCCTTGTCCCAGCAGGATTAACCTTGGTGCCACTTTTGAAGGCCTAGATGATAACAGGAGGCTAATATGACATAATTAGATCACTTGTTCTTCTACAGACATGGGAATAAGGACAGGCAGTGGGAATCTGATGAAAGCCCAATGCAAGAGGGACAAAAAAAAGCCTAAACAGAACATTAGAGGAAATTGCCTACTCCGCTGCAAACTGTTGCTTGAGATTTATGCTTGGCCTTTTTTTCCACTTGGCTTTCAATGTGGTTTTCAAGTCAAGTGCATGTTGAGTTGAATCATCAAGCTTTAGGGGTGATCTAATCCTGAAAGACTTGTGGCAGGAATGCCTCTCTGCTGTGGTCTGGATGAAACAAAAAACAAAAAAACAATAAAGCAAATTATACTGTGGACATTCGAGCCAATGTTATATCCAAGCAGCTGCGAACCACCTTGGCCAGGGCTATTGAAAGTTTACTTAATTTTTAAGCAATTAAACATGTAATGTTCAGTAACTTCTTTTTCAAATAAAAATAATCGACTTTAAATCCTATATGACAGTGCCTTGTAAACAAGGGGTAAATTTGGTAGCCGGTACTGAGGTCACAGTAACCAATGCACAGTATTCGGCAGCCATCTGCGGTGCAAAAGGGATGCCCATGCTTGGAAAGTGCTAAATCCGGCCACATTTTTCCATTTCTCCTACCCAGAGAGCTTCGCTGAAAGAGCCTGTCTCATCTGACCTGCTTTTTTCTGTTGAGCATTATGCAGCTGACTTTCTCACACCCAAAAATGTCATCTTGCTGTGACAGTGGGTACACCAGACCAAGCCCTCTGGGTTTTTCTTGAGGCCCTTGCAGCATCTATTTGCATTAACCTCATGCAGCTTCCTGCAAGAGAGAGCTGTTGATGTTTTGTCCATACATACAAAAGTATTTGGATACTTAAGAGATAAGTTTGCAGATGTTCAACCAGTTTTGTATTGTTACAATGTTGATAGTATATATACACCGATCACATTATGATATTGTGTTGGTCGCCCTGACCCGTCGAGGCATGGACTCCACTAGACCCCTGAAGGTGTGCTGTGGTATCTGGCACCAAGATGTTAGCAGCAGATCCTTTAAGTCCTGTAAGTTGCGAGGTGGGGCCTCCATGGATCGGACTTGTTTGTTCAGCACATCCCATAGATGCTCAATTGGATTGAGATCTGGGGAATTTGGAGGCCAAGTCAACACTTCCAGCTCGTTGTTGTGCTCCTCAATCCATTCCTAAACCATTTTTGCTTTGTGGCAGGGTCAAAGTAACATCCACATGGATGGCAGGACCCAAGGTTTCCCAGTAGAACATTGCCCAAAGCATCACACTGCCCTCACCGGCTTGCCTTCTTCCCATAGTGCATCCTGGTGCCATGTGTTCACCAGGTAATTGACGTACACGCACACCCGGCCAACCACGTGATGTAAAAGAAAACGTGATTCATCAGACCAGGTCCAGTTCTGATGCTCACGTGTCCACTGTTGGCGCTTTCGGTGGTGGACAGGGGTCAGCATGGGCACCCTGACTGGTCTGTGGCTATGCAGCCCCATATGCAACAAACTGCGATGCACTGTGTATTCTGACATCTTTCTATCAGAACCAGCATTAACTTCTTGAGCAAATTGAGCTACAGTAGCTTGTCTATTTGAACAGACCACACGGACCAGCCTTCAATCTCCCCACGTGCATCAATGAGCCTTGGCCACCCATGACCCTGTCGCCGGTTTACCACTGTTCCTTCCTTGGACTACTTTTGATAGATACTGACCAATGCAGACTGGGAACACCCCACAGCTCAGTTTTGGAATTGCTCTGATCGTCTAGCCATCAAAATTTGGCCCTTGTCAAACTCGCTCAAATCCTTATGGTTGCCTAATTTTACTGCTTCTAACACATCAACTTTGAGGACAAAATGTTCACTTGCTGCCTAATATATCCCTCTCAGTAACATGTGCCGTGATGAAGAGATAATCAGTGTTATTCACTTCACCTGTCATAATGTTATGCCTGATCGGTGTATATATATATGAACAATGTGTACTGTTTCTCCATGTTACCTGCACTCAAAGAACCCTTTTTATTAGTCAGCAAAAGTCAGCTGGATGACACAAAACACACTTTTCACAGCTCCAAGGCTTTTATTAAAATTACAGATCAAACTTCTGCATATTTGTATTCCTGCCCATGGACAGTCAGATTGTCAGAGAAGTGGTGCCAATATCAAAAGTGCATTATAGGTCTTTTGGCAAAAGAGAACACCACAGCCTATTTGATCTGTTTTCTATCTTTTTTCTATCTTTATT
The DNA here is from genome assembly GCA_039654625.1 of Rhinogobio ventralis. Lineage (NCBI taxonomy): Eukaryota > Metazoa > Chordata > Actinopteri > Cypriniformes > Gobionidae > Rhinogobio > Rhinogobio ventralis. The sequence continues at coordinate 12,518,989 of CM077201.1, forward strand.
AAAAGCTCATCAAACCAAGTTGCATTACTTGATCTAAAACAAAAGATATACTGTTGTATCTGCTCAAATAACAATACTCAAATAATAAATAAATACATTAAATAAATAATGTAAATATAAAGAACATTCTGGTTGTCAAACGTTATTGGTTAAAGGTCCAATTGGCTGGAAAGTCATTCTAAAATTGTCTGAGAAAACATCTAACATCAATTGTTTGCAGATATCACTTGGTTTGATGTTTCGTTATTTAATGCAACAACAGTCATTCATTTTAAGTGTGGCCCATTTAAGTGTAGGTCACTATAATAATGACAAAAATAACTATTAAAGTGTCCATAAATGTATATTCAATTCAACTGGAGCCATCTAAATTCTCAAATTATCATTCAGACCGGTAAAACTCAGTAGAAACTAGGTGATAGGTGTACCACTTACACTTTCTGGCAAATTGAGCTCTCTGGTGTGAGAGTAAGACAGAGGGGCCAACGGCAACTTTTGCAGGTCCCAAATGACATCACTTTAACTGCAACAACTCATTCTTTTCTGGAGGGTACAGGACTCATTACCTCATTGGAAGGACATATTGTGGAATTGTGTTGATTCTTTAACTATTGGGTACCACTTCAGGCAACGGTCCTTTCGTGTGGCTGAGTTCCACCTCATTCCCATTGGATTATCAAAACTACCAGTAAAACTCAGAAGCTCAGGAAGGTTTTGAACAGTCTTACCCAAACGCCTGCATTCTCCCATTTAAAATAGTGACAAAGTGGGAATAATTACAACAACAGTACAATAGGAACAGATTTTACAACACCAGAGACGATAAAACATAGTATAAAATAGGACGAAACAATTATCCTTGACACGGGGGCTCTCATGTGGCACATATACTAGTCCTGGATGAGCTGTGATACTTGAACTACACGTCTAAGATACTGGCAATCAGAAAGCTCTAAAAAGGGTTTCCATATGAGTAAAGAGATGACAGGAAACTTCACATATGGACAAACAGGAGGTCATCTGGGGCTATAATATATTTAATTCAGGGGAAGGCTGCTTACTAACATGGGCTATCAATAATGCCAAAAATATTTCATAAAGTCATGAAGTCAGCATTAATACTCACAGCCCTGCTAATGTGAAGTCACATGTCCATACAAGTAAGCTGATAAGTACCTTGTTGGCTGCTGTAAAGGTTATGACTGAAACTAGTCTCCCTGCTTGCATGTTATACCCTAATTCTCAGTCTGGAGCCTTTTCGTGCATTGTGTAACCGTGAGAAAGAGAGAGCGTGGGGGGTTTCCTTGTGGTGACACTGAAAGACTTAAAATGTAAAGAGAGAAAAGGAGGGTTCAAGATGGATGAGGAAGAGGGCTTTCACTTGACAACCTGTGGAAAAACTGATGGTACCAGCACACCAGTTCTCTCTGCATTCTGAATGTTTTTTTCCAGCATTTATCTCTCCTTCATCCTTCCCACACTCTCTTTTTATCTGGTTAGCTTAAGTGGCAGGCTGCTGCAGTGTTTGGGAGCAACTAACCAAAAGCAGAAAGGCTACTAATTTATGGGTCATATTTTATCGCGCACACAGTCAAACAATCTTGTGAGATCAAGTAATAATTAAACACGCTCTCCAAGTATGTCTCTTTCAAATAATTATATCAATCATAACTCAGTTGTGTTTCTGGAACTTGCCACATTGTATTTTACGTGTTTTTACAGTGAAATAAATATTGTAGGGCTGTCAAAATTAGCGTGTTAATGCATGCAATTATTTTTTTTTCTTCAGTTTAACACGTTAAAAATATTTAACGCAATTAACACAGCATCTGTTTTTTCTGTCATCTTTTGGCTAGCGGTACATTATATGATCATGCTCTTATTCACGCAAATGCTTTTAAACCATTCAAGTGCGACAAGACAAAAGAGAACACACTGTCTGTGAACGTCATGTCTATGTGACACACATGTCTCGTGTGCACAGAAAGACGCACGCCAGTACTGAGTTCTCTTTAGCGCTTGAACAAGCAATAAGTAACATAATTATGCCAAAATGCCTGTTTTGTCGAGTATCCTCATAAAAGCAGTCTTAAATGAGTTAAATAACATATTAAATGATCTTAAAGAGTTGTGAGAAAATGAGATGCGCATCAGATCCACGTCATGTTTGGCAGTGGCAGATCTTAGTGACAGCAGCCTATAATAAAACAGTTGCTGTGATGTCTGTCATTAATGTTAATCAAAGAACAAAGGTACCAGATAAAAGTGTAGCTTTAATGAGGATTAATCTATATTTAAATTATAATTTATGCAGTGAAGACTGTAAAGTGTTTGATAACTTTATTCAATTTCTGTATATTTCCTACCTGTTAGACATTTATTGTAACGGGTTTATGTAAAGATTGTTTTTAGTTTTTAAGCTTAATAAATGTTGAAATTGATAGCTTTCAGTTATACTGTTAAATGTCTATAATTAATGTTTTAAAAAAAATAATTTCATAGAGACATCAGTACCAAAGGGGTCATAAACTGAGAAATCAAATTTTCCTTGAGCTTTTGACATATAAGAGGTCATCATACTATAAGAATATCCTGTAAGTTTCAGAACTGAAAACTTCCTTGTTAGTCCAATAAAAGCTTTTATTGACACCAGGCCCAACAAACGACAGGTTTTTCAAAGTGGGGATCTATGACATCAAAGGGTGGCAAGCACAGCCTCTGCAGAAGAATATCAACCACAGACTGTAAAAAAATATGGACGTAGTGTCCGTGACGTCACCCATAGGATTCTGAAGAGCAGTTTTAAAGCGTAAAGTAGGGTCGAGCTGGCTGTTGCTATCTTAGCAGCGCGTCACTCCCGGATAACAGAAAATGGGCAAAGAGGCGGGACGTGGGTGAAGCTGAGGTGACGCGATGACTAACAGACAGCAGACAAACGACAATCCACCTGTCACTCAAAGTGGCCACGCCCTTAATTATGCAGAACTTTAAGGCTTTATATAATGTAAACTAAAAAATTCACCACCCTCACAGTTGTCATGAAATTAGCTATATAGACCAAAACCACAATTTGTACCAGGCTGTAAACATGTTTTTTTCTGCTTTAAAGTTGGGCATTTTAACATGGGGCTCAATGAGATTCTGCTTCCTTTTGGAGCCTGTCTCTAGCGGCCAGTCGATGAATTGCAGTTTAAGTCACTTCCGTATTGGCTTCAAGAGAAACTGGAGGAGGTTGCCGCTTGATATCAACGCCTACTTTATCACTGCCTGTGTAGCCACGCCCACCAATTCGCGCATGACATGCAATAGAATAGGTAGCCTTTAGTAACATAGGCCAGATCGAGCTACCAAGCAATAAACATGCCTTTGAGGATTACAAAATATTGTGCAGTGCCTGGGCTCGACAGTAATGCAACATGTAAGTAACTGTGTTAATTCTAATGCCTGATCTGAAATGTAATGATTCATGTACAGTCGGATGTTCTTTGTCTGTGTGTCAGTAAACAAACCAGTGACTAACATCAACATGCGTTGTTTCTCGTAATAGGATGAAAATAATCTGTTATTTAACAGTGATTAAAATCTAAAGAAAGCAATCAAAGAAGGCTCCCTTTGCAATCGTTGGAACAGCGCGCGCTGAATCTGTCAATCAAACAGCGAGAGTTTATCAGTAACGCGTTTATCAGTGACTCCCATTTTATTCAACGAATCTCTTAACTATATCACGTTTGCACTGTTAGTGAAGATGAAAGCATTCGATAGTGTACAGAAACTGAGTTGCAATGACGAGATCACTGCTTTCATGCGCTCAACACACTTTTCACACTTTTCACGATTAGTTAACCATGAGAGCTGTATTAGTAAAAACGTGCTAAAAGAGAGAGTAATACTTAGCTATTTCAAATGGAAAGACGTTATCAATCACAGCAGTGGGCGTTTACACTGAAGTCTCACAGCAGACACGCCCCTTAAAACAGAGCGTTCAAACCAGAGGGCTAAAATCAGGGTAGGAAAAAAATGCCTTTTATTTATAAATTATGACCATTTTTTATGTAAAAAGCATTCTAACATTATAAGTGCACCCCAGGAAACATCATAAAACAATAAAACAACGCAGTTCATGACCCCTTTAAAATCAGAGATACTGGCCTTAATTCATAAAAAGATGCCATTACAATAAATATTTAAAATATCCAAGTTGTTTCTACATTTATTTGGAGAGTAACTGTGACATTATTACAATATAAAAATATTAAAAACGTTTTAATCGCAATTAATTACAGAAAAAATGTGCGATTAATTAAAAAAAAAAAATTATCTAGCTTAAGTGCATTCACGTTTATTGTAATTTTGAGTGTATTAATACACTAGACTGTGATACGGTTACTCTAATTGATATCCTAGTGATGTTTTTGTGCCATATAAATGTGGCTTTTAAAGGGATAGTTTATCCAAAAATGAAAATATGTCATCATTTACTTAAACTCATGTAGTTCCAAACCTGTATGAGTTTCTTCTGCAGAACAGTGTGGTTTTATTCTAGTTTATTAACTATTATGGAATTTATTAATAATTTTTTTATATATATTTTTTTTATATATTTATAGTTTTAGTAATAAAAAATAAAAAACATAAAAAAGATTGTTGTTGAATGCTGGGGGTCCAAACAACACTGGACCCCATTGACTTTCATTGTGTGGACAGAAAAAAAGACATCTTTCAAAGTATCTTCCTTTGTATTGTACAGAAGAAAGTCATGTAGGTTTGCATTGACATGATGATGACAGAATTTTCATTTTATGGTGAACTATCCCTTTAAGTCAATTATACAATCTTCCTTCTACACATTTGAGATGGTTGGGTCACGCATATGATGCTCGCCAGAGGTAGGTCAGTGTTCAATCTGGATTTCAAAAGCGCTCGACCCCACCCCACGGCTCCAGCGGAAGAGTCTGCACTGATGTAGTGCAAACCTGTCTCCTCTTTGGCTTTGTTTTCGCTCAGGCCCGGCGATTCTGCAAAGCATTCTTAAACGAGATAGGATCACACACACACTCAAGGTCTAATGATAAGCAGCTGCTGCTTAAGTGATTTCAGAGCATGTTTTTTTAAAAACACGATCAACTCCAATGTAATCCACCGTTTCAGGCTCTTCGAAGAACGTACTGTAGTTGTGCTGAAAACCTGGACAAGAGAGAATGCGGAGCGACTTGGAATGGCTGCCGTGCGTTCGAAATTGTTCTCAGTGACCCGACGATTAGTTCTCGCACTAACCCTGATAGAACATCCCATTATGACTGACAGACATGAAGAGCTTAGCAAAGATGACAGAAAAAGCATAACTTAAGGAGATGGGTCAAATGCGAAGCTGGATTAGAAAGTCATGACTGAAACAGCGATCACATCAAAGTAGGATTTACGCGGAGATTTGATGCTACGTGACAATGTGAGGTTTTGTTCTGGGAGAAGTTCTCCTTGAAATGAATCCAGATTAACTGGCCACATATCAGTATCATTTAAAATCAAAATTCAAGCAGGACAACGAATGGTGAGGACACAGTCTCAGAAAACAACATGTCTTTGTCCCTTCTCCACAACTTAAGAACTTACAAAATGTAGGTGCAATGACTTTGATTACTAGTTGAGAACAGGCAAGCTCTATAATGCTAAGTAGCCTCAATTGGTACATCCAGTTTATGGTATATTAGGCTTTTTAGGTGTTCCCCCTCCTCCTCTTTTGATAAAATTGGCAGATAAATCTGTATCGAGTTTGCTGAGTGAGAAGGGACATGTTTTTATACAAGGGGTGTCTGTACTGCATCTGGGTTTATTAACATTGTAGGTCCTGACACACTCCTCTGAGGTTTCAAGTCTGTCTGTCAGGATTTTGGCTCGAATAATCCAAAGAGTTAGAGTTTTGTTTTCACATGAAGTACAAAGCCAACACCTCAGGCTTTTCACTTAACCTCAAAGGTCCAGAGTATCTCAGGCCTGGCGCAAATGTTAAAATAAGGTTATAAAATACAGGGCATGGAAGGAGGAGGGGCGGGGGGGGGGGGGGGGGGGGATACACAATTCCAATAGGGCTATTATATTGCTCTTTGCAGAAAAATATAAGAATTTTGTTTCCCTATTTTATTATTGTTTCTAGGGATGTGTGACATCCAACAGCTGACCAGTTATTGATTATTGAAGTCGACTAAACGTCCTTTTCTTTCAAAGAATCCCATCACAAACAACATGTTTAACGCAATAGGTCAAGCAAAATCTCAAGACCCTTGCAAAAACACATCTTATGTAAACACATCCTAGAAAATGTGGCCGATCAGGTCAAATCGAAACTGATTAGTCAATAACACTGCATTCATTGTATAAAAAATATTTTTTAAAAAATATTTATATATTTTTTCGGTTGCCAAAATGACTGGTTTATTTTGGAAATATGTAGTTTTGCACATCCCTAATTGTTTCACACACTGAATGCAATATAACAGTTTTGATCGTAGTTAAAGAATTGCACTTAAACTTAAACTTAGCAGATGGAAAATGCTGGAACAAAGTGTCTTCACAAATCACAACACTCTTCAGGACAAAATAGAAAGTGATCTATAAACAAATAAGGTTAAGATTACAGATTTCAATAGTGAATATCCTTTATGCAAAGTCCTAATTTGCCAAATTGACTGTTGTCAGATTTGTCAGTTCACTTACAACAAAGTTACAATATACAAGCATTTGTATCAAACACAAGGCCGAATTACTTTACTTTGAGTATTCCCAGCAAGCAATAGCCATCATTTCAACGTCTCGCTTAACTATAGACCCGATATAGTCCGGCTATGTGAAGGTGACCATATTTCTGAAATGGGATGGATTTCTGATTTTTTTTTACTTCAAATGTATTGTTACGTTTGTGCTTGAAAATAACTCTTACTATCCTTAATTAGTCTTGTTATTTTGCATTTTAGGCTTATTTTAAGCAGAAAGAATGTGTATTCTGCACATGTATTTGTTGCAAGTGTAACGTTAATTGTTTAGGTTTTTTTTATAGTTAAGATGTGTGGTAATCACTGATTAGTGACTGCAGAACTTTTGGGGACAAAACAATCCCGCACCCTGTCGAGGCTCTGTTATAAAGCACATACAAACAGTATTACTTTCATTTAATATGAATAGTTAGCACGTTACTACCTTGAAAGCGATAACGATGTTTCTTTTGATATTTGACGATAATGGCGCTCTGCTCTCGGTTACGTTCTTCGTGAAGTAGCGGCGCGCGCGCGACCAAGTAGAGTCAACGTATCTCACAGCGGCATCTGCTGGTGAAAATAATAACTACACGATTGCTCCTATAACCAGCAGGCTACTGTTGGTTGGGCACTTTTTTGCAATATATCTGCGGGTTGTTTTTAACAAGCTGTAAAACGGGGACATTTCCGGGGACAGCTCCAGTCGGGGACACAACACCAAAAACCGGGACTATCCCTGGAAAATGGGGACGTCTGGTTACCCTAGGCTATGAGTAATAGCCACTTCTAGCCAAAATAACCTTGAATTTGGTTACATGTCTTTTTGCGTTTTTTCATGTAAGCAAAGTCAACAGTGATTACAAGGTGTTTGGTTTCATTTCTTTGACATGTTCATGTTCTAGATGACTATTCTTGGGCTATAGTTAAATGTCAATTAAATTTTCACCGACAGCCCAAATCTTGCCTTGTTTTAGCCTAGATGTCAGGGCTGTGTTTGGACAATGCAAAATTGCTTGCTGGGCTCACAGCATGTGACAGTAATATTCTTAACAGAGCTAAGCTCACGCTCAAATAGGCAGTGTGTGTGTATGTGCGTATATGGAGAGGAAATGTAGAACTTACTGGAGCACATGTTTATCTCTGTCCCGCGCATGCCGTAGTAGCCTGACGGACAGGCGTGGAGACACTCGCCGTACTGCCGCATCCTCTCCCTCCTCAGGAACAGGAAGAGCTTGGGCTGGCAGTTCATACACCCGTTGTCCTTTGAGCACACTGAGCAGCCTTTACAAATGGGATAAGCTCCATAGCTAGCTGCAATAAAGCAAGACACAAAACAGACACATTTACCAGCAAATAACACCAAATAATGCTAAAGTGACATCTTGACTAGGGTTGCCAACAATCTCTAATACTGAGATTTCAGTAAACCACTGGTGGTAAGTGACAAATGATCACAAAGTAAAAAACTAAATTCTGCAGTCACAGTGTGCAGCTATTACAGTATGTGTATATAAGAAATGAAGCGCTAAAATGCATTTTATTGACTTAATGCATTTTATTATAATATTTCCATTATAATATGGGGTTGGAAAACTTTTTTGACTAAAGAGCCATTTTTTCATTTTTGGTTAATGCATTTTTCCAAATAGAGTCACAGTAAAAATAAAAAACATTTTTTTTTTTTCAATAAATTTCAACAGTAGTAATTATTAGGTCCATAACTAAAAACAAACAAATATGCAGCCAACAATAAATAAGTTGCAATATGGAATTAATTGTGCAGGGCTTTCACTGTGAGGTTGAGTTATAAATCCTCTTCGTGTGTGTGAGGTGTGAACGCACAGAGTGCTTACATCTATGTTTATGTAAATACTCGATTTGGCATTTTGATATATTTCTGTGTTTATTTGGCCGTTTAGGCACGCAACCGAAGATAAAGGCTACTATGCTTGTCCGTGTTGCGTTCAGAGTGCGCGCACAGCATCCTGTCAGTAATGCAATTTTCTTTCTGCGGCAAAAGCGAAAGTACCAGCGGGTGAAATGTTTCGAATAGTCTCTTTGCACAGCCAAGCACCAGTTTTAATAAAAGGATAGGCCTATATTAAAGTTTATATAGCCAACTTTTACATTTTCACTGCTGTTCTAAAAATGGTTTTCGGTTACCTTAAACAAGCTACAGCTGCTTGAATCCCAGTGCAGGAGCTGTTACCACAGAAACGTAAGTGGTTATTGATTGCTGTCGCGACTATTGATTGACACCCGCGAACAGCACTGAACACGAGCGGCCGGTACAACTTCAATATTATTATCATAAACTTTTCATTAACTTCGGTAAGCTGTACAACAAGGTAATTGTAATTGGTTGCTTTTTTCGACAGAGAGCGGATCTCTGTGGATGTGTCTAATTTTTGTATCGATCATTTGTTGGTAAAGGGTGAGAAACCTGCCTTAGGAGCCATAGGTTACCGACCACTAGTTTAAAGGGGTGATTGATTATGATTTCACTTTTTTAACTTTAGTTAGTGTGTAATGTTGCTGTTTGAGCATAAACAACATCTGCAAAGTTACAACGCTCAAAGGGAGATATTTTATTTTAAAGAAATTGCTTTTTTAGGACTACAACAAACGGCCGGTAGGGACTACAATGAGCTTCTCATGGGTTAGTGACATCACTAACTCTAAAAACGCAACAAGGGCCATGTTAAGAAGAGTTAAGTGTTGTTGCCATGCCGTCGAAACACTGTCATTTTCACCCCGATTGCATGTCCTCTTTGTTCGGCCTCCATATGAACGCTGGACTTAGGGAACAATTGTTAAAATTAGTTTTTAATTTATTTCATTTTACGGAGGACAGCTTTCTCAATCAGCGTGAGTTCAATGCCGGATTGGTGAAAAAGCTTGTCTAGAAAAAGATAGAGCAGTTCCCACTATAAAAGCAGAAGCTGTTGTTTATGGGCCACAACCTGTAAGTATGTTTTATTTACTTTGTTGATGTGTTTTCCATGAATAGTTTCTATCGTTATTTTTATGCTGTAGCAAGGACAGAAACAAAGTGAAAAGCTGTTTTGCTCCGCTAGCCAGTTACCTAATTGCTAATTCAAATTTATCTGACAAATACCTACAAACTTCTTTTTAATCCCACTAGCGAACTTCGAATGTTGCTGTTTGTTGGCGTTTAAGTGATCAGTGTAAATACAGGCACGCTAAACATGGTTCTGTGTTTGATATGGCCACTGTAGTAAAGCAATGGATTAGTCTTCGTAATGTGCTCATAGTTCTGTCGACAGATATTTGGCTACACTCGTTCTATAAAAACAAAACTAACAGTACTCTACAGTCAGTAGTGATCACTATAGATCTAGTCTGTAATCAAATAATTCCTTTGAGAACTGTAGTATCATTTGTTAGAACGATTATATGAAAAAAAGGCTACGAGGCAATCATGTATTCTGCTGTACTAAAGCTTTAATAAGGCTAAAACCTTATATCAAAAGCTAACATAAACAGTAGTAGCATTTACAAATAACAGCATATCTACAAAGTATGAGACAACTACAAATAAAAAAACATACCATTCTGAAACGTCCTGTATCAGCTGTTCTTGCACAGGTTCTGCTAGATCCTCTTCACTAATATTATCTGGGTCTGATTCAGGCTCAAATTGATATGGCAATATTGACACCATTGTTTACAATACACCTGAGCACATGCAACTACCCGTAATGGTAAGTGGCGTGACGTTTCCGGACAACGTGTGCTAGGCGGTTAGTGAATCACAATTCATTGGGCCAGCTAACCAATCTGAGTCCATTGCGGATTTCTGAGGAAAGGACTTCATAGAACCAGGAAACCATCAGACCACTTTTACGAGAAGGGACACAGCGGTGTAGAATAAAGGTAAAATATTTGAAAAAGAATGCGTTTTTTTTTTTTTAAACGAAGCATGAACCCATGTTACAGTGCACCCCAATCAAGCCTTCGAAAAAAGCTGATCAACCACCCCTTTAACAATGGCAATTGTATGCAAATGTATACTGAACAGTAAATAAATTCAAATGCGATACATACAGAAGCTTTCCCAAGTGTTTTAATGTGAGACGCTAAAATACAGAACAAATTGCATCCCGTATGGATTGAATATGGAATGCGAGATTGTTCGCTTAAATACAGGACTATCCGCAACCATAATCTTGACCTACATGAATACAGAATGTACTGTAAGTAGCAAGACAAAAAGAACTTACTGTACACTTACACTTACTAAGGTTAAGTGCCTTGCTCAAGGGAGCATGGTGATAGTTCCTGACTCCTTTCTTGCAATCAAACCAGCAACGTTAAGTTGTAACCGCTTCACCACAGAGAAGGCTAACTACAAAGTGCTCTGTTGAATGGTTAAACGTGTGCTGCTATAGAACTGTCTAAGACATTTTCATTGACACATAAAACTTTCATTGACTAAAGAAACTGTCATTACTGTGACACTAGCGAGGCCTGACGTTTTCGCAGCACAGTGATTTGATTCAAAGCTCAACTCCTGTATGTAGAGTTCAGACAGCCGCTGAAAGCCCAAAACCGCATTGACTCCGAGAAGGATCATGTTGCTGGTAGAAGACAAAAGAGCCAGTAACAGTCATACTGTTTCACAATAAAGGTCTCTTAATGTAAGCTCCTTAGCGTCCCCTTTACAGGAAAATGTCCTTGGGCGCACACAATAGCTGCAAACCAGAGACATTGCTATTGATTGGAGCCAAGTTTTAAATATCACAAACCGAGATAGAGTAACAGTACAAACTGGACGACCCACCACAATGCTTTATAAAAATATCATGTATTTTCGCTGACCTTTTTCCCATTCCCTTTTTCCCTCGTCTTTCCTTCAGTCTGAATAAATAATTAAGAGCACACCATTTAAAAAATATCAAAACAATTTCTACATGGCTTAAAAAGATGTTGTTCTTTCATGCTACAAAATAAGTATCATGCATAAACATTTTCCATAAAATTATACAAGAGAAAGCTTTGAGAGAGATGGACAAACCATACACAAGGAGAAGTGAAGGTTTGCTATGTAAAATAATCCTTAGCGTTCTCATACTCTTCATCAATCAATCTGCTCCCTAGATGAGCTATTTCTTGTCAATGTCTTTGTGCTGTAAAAAAACGTTCTCACTAGAAATTCCCAGAATGCACCTTAAAACCAGTGAGCATTGGCAGCTCACTGTATTTGCTTACTGCAAATGTCATCACATTTATGTTAATGTTTAGTTGAGCAAGGCCCTTCCTAGTGCCCAAAATTGAATTCAAAATATACTAGGGGGGAGGATAAGACACAACCTTAGTCTTTCATGTAGATTTCTAATTTAATAAAGGACCGTAAATCTTTAATATGTGACAACAGACATAGAGGAACCAGATTTTATACAATATACAACAATCACAATTTATATGTTGTAGTGGAAGTAGTTCTTCCAAAAAGTGATGCTGAATTGTAAAAATACATTTTTAATGATCACAGCATTTATGTTATTTTATCTATATGCTACACAGTTAAAGGGTTAGTTCACGCCCCCAAAAAAATTCTGTCATTAATTACTCACCCTCATGTCGTTCCAAACCCGCAAGACCTTCGTTCATCTTCTGAACACAAATGAAGATATTTTTGATGAAATCCGAGAGCTTGAAAGTGTTAATTAAATTGCTGTCTATGGAGGGATCAGAGAGCTCTTGGATTTCATCAAAAATATCTTAATTTGTGTTCAGAAGATGAACGAAGGTCTTGCGGGTTTGGAACGACATGAGGGTGAGTAATTAATGACAGAAATTTTGTTTTTGTGTGAACTAACCCTTTAATACTATGTGCTATACACATTTTTTACAAGTTTACATAGTAAAAATGCAATGTTGGCAATCAACTAGTCTGCAACAAAAAGCCCTAGAACTGATTAGAAAGGCACATCCATTTTTGGGTTTTATCATGCTGTTTTCATGTTAACCAAAAAATAGACAACATTATTGTGTAGCTTGTTTCATGCCACGTTTTTGTGACAAGGAAATGATCTGGACACATTTTTTCCCAACCACACATAACGACATATGGTATACAGTTTGAACATGTTTATAGAAACCTAACATTCACTGTAAATTGGTAAAAAATCTCCCCGACTCAGCCCACACACTTCAGACCTGATTGCGATCGTAGTGCAGAGAACAGGCGGAAACCAGGACTGGCGTGAGGTTGGAACTTCAAAAAGCAGAAAACTATCAGAGCGTTTCCTTTATTGAATTTCTTTAATTGAGGGTGGTATGGCAATATTACAAACCGTTTCCCCTATTCCTTAATCATAGGGGTGTTATTCCTTTCATCCCACTGTCAGAGCTGTTTCAGCAAAGCCTTGCGGCAGTTAAATGATTTCTTTAACTGCTGCTGACAACATGCGCTTGAACAACACAATCAACTATGAACAATCACATCAGCGCATCGACTGCCCTGCATGATCATGCCGTTTCCCTCATCGCCTCGTGTTTGGCAGGGTTTTGCTTGTTATCAATTGTATGGCATGACATTCAGACCTGTACTGACGGGACATGCTCTCTATTGCCTAGCAATTATAAATGGAAAGAGTAAGGGAGACGGCACAGCTGACGTTTTTTGCCTCATTCGAGATTTTTGGAACAGCATCATGTCTGAGGACGGCTTTCCCAGCTCCGACCACAGGCATGTCAAAAAGGAGGCTGGGATCTGGTGTGTCTAGGGCAAGGGTGTCCAAGAGCCACCCTAGAAGGCCCCAGTGCTTCCACATTTAACGGAAATCTTTTCACCGCCAGCTGATTTATACCTGGAGCTATGACTGGAGTGTTCCATTCTGCATCGTATTTTCATCGATTCATCAAGGGGATTAAATTCAAGCTCTAAACCAGAAAATTTGATGGCTTTCCAATATCACTGTCAAACCAGGCCTTAAAGAGACCCTTGGACCCAAGAGAGGAAACAAACAAGAAAAAGTGTCCAGTGGGACCCCATTCATATTCTGCATTCAACTCTACTTATACTTAAACTCAAGCTAAATAGAAATCAAAGTTATGTCATAGCCATCATGTAGCATTTAGGCATCTTATTCGCACAAACATCTGTCCTCGTTGTTTGAATGATCAAAGGCCATCCAAGAAAAACTGAACGATCCAAGTGGCTTTCATACATGTAAACAACATCTCCGGCTATGTTTTTAAGTCACTCTAGAACGCTAATTATCTAAGTGTGTCGGTCTGGCAGAATTTCGAGTTCTATGTAAATTACAGTGGATAAGCCTAATTTGGCTGCTAAGAGTGTTTTTTGTTCCAAGAATCATACCAGCGTGAGCTTTAAACTTTACTATAAGACTGTCATGTTAACCTGCCGGAGATTTACTTATGCTGGCAAGCATATATTGCAGAACTATTTTTTTAAAGAGAGAGGAACACATGTCTTGTTTTAACTTCAAAAAATCCACCCCTAAACTGAGAATAAATGTTAAATAAACATTTGTTCTGACTACGATTTAATTTAACTATACATAAACTAAATAATATATCAGGCTTTAAATTCATAGTCTCAATATTTTTTCCAAGTTTCAATTTGTGCCAATAAAAAGAAAGGATACTATCCCATCAGCACACTAACACAAACAGACAATAAAGGAATAGCTCACCCAAAAATGAAAAATCTGTCATTTCAAATTTGTATTCTTCTTCTATGAAACACAACAAAACATTTGAAAGTCAGCGAGGTCCAATTAGGGTAAATGGCAGAATTGTCATATTTAGGTGAACTATCCCTTTAAGTAGACTATTAATATCTATTAGATTTGCACATAAGTGGCAGAACATATAATTAATTTTTAATTGAATTAATAATTCAATTGATTGTGTAAATGAACAAATGATCATCAAAAGTCAAGGCACATTTTAAAAAATATACTTAAAGTAAGAATAAAAATCATAACTGAGGAAGAAAACAACAGTTAACTCACTTTTCTGAAATTGATGCATGCAATTATGAATAATAATGCTGAAATCCGAACTCTGCAGCATGAACTTTCCTCATTTAAATTGTGCATTTGTCTGCTTCTGTTGCAAGCGCAAGTGGATAATCTCAGATGGTCTCTGTAACACATTAGGTATTATAATGGATTATTAAATTTCATTGTCCATGCAATGATACAGCTTTACACCCATGTTCAACACGTTATTCCAAAGAAGAAAAAAAAACTGTCTTTGTAATATTTTCCTAAAAGAAGAGGCTCTGTTCAGTTGACACATTACAGAAATAAAATAGGTTGCAAATGCATGTTCATCTTCAATGTGTGTTCCAACAACGCTGGCCTGACATTAACCTGACAACCTGTGCACCTCTCTTTGAACGGCCCTTTCCCATAACAAAGCAAAATAGTTTATACTGAGAGCACGGGACAATATGTTTCAAAACACCAAAATATGCAAGTGCCTTCTTTTATCATGCATTAAACGATCCATCTACAACTGTATTTACAAAGTCCTTGTCCTCTTTGAAAATCTGTGCTAAAGACACCACAAGGACTCCAACTTATTGCAGCCTGACCAGAAGACGAGACAATTTCTGCAAACTGTCTACAGTGTGACATTGGCTGCGTCCGAAAACTGGAAAAGGCTGCCTTCGGAGGACACATTTCAAGGTAGGAAGGCATCAAGGTACATCCGAATTCAATGTTAGCTTCACTTCTTGTCTCCTGAGATAGCTTCATCTGATGGATTTTTGAAGGCAGCATACATAGATGTATCCTTCGCTGCCTTTGATATCCCACAATCCTATGCGTTCCATTAGGTGACAGTTGAGATAGAAAAAGAAAGATGGCGTCTGAAAGTTGCTGTTGCTGGCCAATTTGTGTGTAAATGTATGTTTTTGACCAACGTTTCCCCCTTCTGATGTCATTTCTAGCAAGGAATTACTACTGCATTAATTAAATATTCACTTAGTTGTCACCAAAGCCTACTCTATTTTGCCATTAGATCATTAAACTGTCACGCTGCCTCAGAAGTCTGTCCGAAATCAGTTTGTGAGGTACCTTTGCGTGCAAACGCTGCCTGCAGAGTCATTGCCTGATAAGGCAGCGAAGCAACAAGTCAGCTGCCTCGGTTTTCGGATGCAGCCATTGTATGGTGTAAAACAGGGTTCCTCAAATCCAGTCCTGGAGGGCCACTGCCCTGCAGAGTTCAGTTCCAACCCTAATCAAACACACCTGAACAAGCTAGTCAAGGGCTGTGTCCGAAATCGCCCCCTATACCCTTAAATAGGCCACTATTTGAGGGGACAGTCATTTGTAGTGGTGTCCGAAACCATAGTGGATGTTATCGAGTGGACTCATTCAATCCCACAATGCACCGCAATAACGAGTGTACAACCAATGTATGCTCAACGGCTAGAGAATAGCCATATTGCTCTGTGACGGTTGTGCCGAATTAAATCCCGGTTTGAGCTAAACTCTGCAGGACAGTGGCCCTCCAAGGCTGGATTTGAGGAACCCCAGTGCAAAAGAACCAACAGACAGCTCATCATACCATCTCCGCCATTTCTGTCAGCCAAGAATGAGGCTTTATGATGGAACAGAAAATCAACAGTACAAACGGTTTAGAGGTGGATGTCTTGATTTGTTTGGGGAGCAAAATGAAGGGTCGTTACTCTTTTGAAGATGTTATTTTGCTCTTAGCTATATTTTCATTTCTTTCCCTTATACTCTTTTAATCGTTCGCCACAGTTTTCTGGGCACTTACTTTTCTCTCTCATCTATAATCGGCACATCCCTGTTGACATCGCCTCTCAGGAACATCAAATAACAGGTAAGGCATTCAACTGCAGACACATATTCATCTGCAGACATTAGTGCAATAAAATGTAACTTATGAGGAGAAAAATATCTATCCAACAATATTCTATGCTAGTTTCACTGTGCCCAGTTTCTGTGGGGAGACTGTGGTTCATTCAGGTAAATGCAAAATTCTTGGTCCTTCATTCATGCGAATCGCAAGCTCATAACACAACGAATGACGGCATTGTTGGACTGTGTTGCCTTCATTCAGCTTTGGCTGGCTTTGTTTTGAATCCTGATCAACAGTAATTACAGTGTGAGTGAGATCCGACAGAAAAAAAAAACTGTCTAAGGTACATTTAAAGACTCTCAAACAACTGTGGTGTTCATCGCCTCGGGCCGCCAGAGCTCAAACAAACACTCACAACACTGCCAACAACTCCCAGTGATCTCTCTTTCTCACACTCACAAATACCAATGATATCATACGGTGACATCATCCCTTTCCCTACAATCTAGATGATATCATGCGTCATACAATATGTCAAGATTCAAAGCTGTAAAAGTTAAAAGACAAAAAGCTCTAGAAGAGAAAGAGGAAGCCATGAAGAAGCATAGTACCTACAACCATGAGGCTAATTCAACGTGCATCCAATTAGTAAGAATTGTTTGAAAGACAGATGAGAGATCATTCTCTCTCTCTCTACGTAAGCCATAATACTGCTTCTGTTAAGTAAAGCAAAAGTGGGATCAATTACAATCTGATCTGTCTTAATGCTGCATATAAACTAGTTTTACTTGAAGAATACTAAAATGTCAGAATTGTGCTATAAAGTTAAAGCCACCAACTGAAATAGTAAAAATAATATTTTGTTGAGGCAAATGTTGACATGTTGGACTATTCGGGGATGAATGATGCTTATAGTTGTTTCGACACATAGTTGTTACTTTAATGAAAAAAATATTACACATTTTACCTTTAAACTAGTTTTATTTTAGTATTATTTATGTAGTGGTACAATTTATTAATATTGAATTAGCTTTTGTTTTTATATTTTCAGTTTTCATTTTTAGTAATTTTGTTATGTGATTTTGTTATTTTCAATTTAGCTTTATTTTATTTCTGTTTTAGTCATTTTAGTACTTAAACTTTATTTCAGTTAGTTTCCAATGCTATATTTCTACATAGATTTCTAGATTCTATATTTCTAGTTTTCATCTAATATCTATCTATCTATCTATCTATATATATATATTTGTTTTTTTTTGTTTTTTTTTTCTGGCTTATTTCAATTAACAAAAAATGATTGGTAATTGTTGTAGATATCAATAACAACACTGCTTTAAATAAACCACCAAACAAAATCCACCACAAAGATGTATCAGAGCAGATAGAATAACAACATGATACAATATACTAAGACCATTCAAAGTTCTATTAAAAGATTTGTATCTGTTAATGAGTAATCAGCTTTACGTGAATGGGGATGGAGAGAAAAGTCAGAGTCAGCACAGAGTCAGCTGTCTCATTTTGAAATTCTGTCATCATTTACTCACGCTCATGTTGTTCCAAGCTGTATACATTTCTTTCTTCAGTGGAACACAAAAGGAGATGTTAGGCTGAATGACAGCCTCAGTCACTATTCACTAATCTCCATTTGTGGAAGGGAGAAAGTCATACGGCATTGGAACAACATGAGTATTTTTGAATCATAAACGCCCGCCTCTTATAATGGAAAAGAAACTGGGAGTATGCAATAAAACTTTCAGATCATCCACTAAAAGTGTGCCAGTCCCCACATTGTTCCACATGGTTGAAGACAGTACATGGAAAACTGCATCAATCCACCCGCATTTGTTGCATCTGACTTTATTTGTCATGGTCATGGTCATGGAAATCACACTTTGCTGAAGATTAATACACCAGAGCCAGAATGGTGGGATATGGCAGGGGTACGTTTTGCTCTACAGGCACATTTCTCTTTCAATTTAGCAGAAAATATGCTGGACCTCACCTCTGACTACTTTGCAGCTGGAAATAGTCAGGATTTAGGCAGCCATGTTTTTCCCCCAACTAAAAGTTTACTTTAACAGATTGTACTGTATGCATATGTTTACAATTTAGGGCAATCCCATTACTTATAATGATTCTGCACCATGTGTCTGAGTAAACACATTTGTTTCACTGCACTGGCTTATTAGCTTAGTGAGAGTGTTCCTGTGATACAGGCCCGGGAGACATGGCAAGCACCGATAGATTTGTAGATTGGATCACCGCGATTGAATCGGTGGACTTGATATCCAAATATACCTTGTAAGTTTGGGCAGCTGGTACTGGTGTTAGTGTTTCTTTGCAGTTGGTGCAAGACAAAGGGGATTCAGAGGACCTGAGGGTAAACCTGCTGACGTGTATACTAATACCTTGGCTTGGCTTTTTAGTCTGTAGAGAGATTGCAGAGCACACATACGGGCTGATTATTGTCATTCATTTAAAGTAGGAAATACAGTTATTTAAGGTAGCCAGTCATTTAAACTGTGCCTCTAGAACTTAGCTATAGCGTTTTCTAATTGATTAAACTTTTATTAATTTATTTAGTTGAGTAAAAGTCTTTAAAATGTAGCGTTGGTAACCAAAAATATTGTTGGTTCAATCCCTGCTGGGAATAATATATGAGAAAAAGTGTTTAAAGTGAAACTGAATTCAACAACAACAACATAAAAAAATGAAATTCACATTACATTTTGATGTAATGAATACACTTCATTGCTCATTGGGTAGAAAAAACATATATAAGGATAAAAATGACAAATTATTTCCATGTTTTTATTTTTTATCATAATTACATTTTATTATGTATATTAAAGCACATACTCTCTTTCTCCAACTCAAACGCACACACATACAGTACAGACACACACTCGCACATAAATGTGTTGTTAGCGCTGCTCTTATGATTTTATCAGTAAAATAGTTTTGCAACTTAAAAGCTACATGATATTTTTCACTAGTGAGGTAATAACAGCGCTGCTCTTGGAGCAGATAAACTTACAGTTTTGCTATTAGTAGAGACGCTGGTGCAGAACACTGTTCAGAGACGCGCAGATTCAGGTAATTTACATACGCTTAATCTCTCTCTCTCTAATAACTCTCCACCGTCACTAGCTCTAAAATTACGTTTTGGAATTAGCAACGGAGGCTTGGGATTAGATGTGTAAGAAATTAGTCCTACACAAAATGGTGTTTTAAGGACAAAAACCTGTCAAATGTCTTGAAATAAATCATCTGAACAATGTTTTGAGGTGTGGTAATCGTAGTATAAGCAGAAAAATTACTGAATTATTGGAAAATAAAGCACAACTTTTTTACCATCTCGGGTGTGCATTATTTTTCGAATAATTCAATGGCCCGTCGTCAATTATTCCTTAAATATATTTAGCCATATTTTCTTGTTGGATATCCCATTTCATTCTGAAATATATCATATTAATGGGTTGTGAAAAGGGATTTGCATTAACTTCAGGTAAACTGCAATTAAGCATGAAAGAGCAGCCATTTTGATTCATGTAAAGTCCCATTTAAAAAAAGCAAATACAATGGAAAAATACAATGAATAGCTGCTCATATGCTGCACTTCTACAATGGGAGTTTTGAATGAGAGGTCAAATAGCACTTTACCCATCTCGTAAACACAGGGGGAAAAAAGTTCTTTATGTGTGGACCAAAGACAGGTGCTGTAAGGTGCAAAAGGCAATCTGTCATGACGGGGTATGCGTGAAAAGATATGTTTTATGTTTCTGCACAGCTCACTTTTGAATGGAATTTGGAAGTTAGCAGCTTTTTCCACTTCCATGAATTATTTTCAGAGTGAGATGTTCTGTTATGGTCTCAGGTCTGTAGAGAAAGTTCAGAGGTGAAGTCTGAGAAGAATCAGTTTTTTGAACAGCATTTTGGTCTTGTTTCCAGTAGAAATATCTGAACATTCTTAATGAAAGATAAATATACCTGATTCACAAAACTGTGCACAATAGTAAGACTTGTTCAAAGAGACTTTATCTGTTATGAGCAGTTTTTATTTTTCTACCACTTGCAAAATATTTTATTATTATTATTTAGTTAAATAATTATATTAAATGGATTAAAATCATTCAATTTGCATTGTTTGATTTATGCTTATAAAAAGACCTTAAAAAGATAGGAGTGTAAAAAGAGTGGCAGAGAAGCAAAGACATGAGGGTGGTGGTGGAGAGGGTGGGAAGTGGAACGGTTAAAATTAGCACACCTGTTGGTAATTTATCACACATAAACCTCACACCTAATTTTCACACCTGTGGCACAATGGGTTCTGAATCCCACAATTCAGTCACACATGCTGTTCTACACACATGCTAAGCAGCTAGCAGTGGGTTTTCGCCGTGGAGACAGAGCAACGTCACTGGCAAAAGATCAGAGAAACGACTGGGATTTTTTCACAGCATTGAGCATTAGCGGACCTAACAAGACCCTACTTTTCCGCTTGCCAGTGATCCAATCTTATGCCACATCATATAAATACCACAGCAATCCCACAATCCAATACAAGGTTATGCAAAAGTAAAACGGATAATGAACATTCTCTCATCATTAACTCGCCCTTGTGTAACAAACATGTATGGATTTCTTCTGTGTAACACAAAAGAAGATATTTTGAGAAATGTTGGGGTTCCAACAATTGGACACTACTGACTTTCATTGTATGGACAAGTCAGACATTTATAAAAAATTCCTCCTTTAGCGTTTGACAAAAAGTAAGTCATTCAGGTTTGGAACGACATGAAGGTAAATGGCAGAATTTTCATTTTTGGGTGAACTATCCTTTTAAGATGAAAGGCATTGCCCATGATGCATTTTACCACCATTGACACAGAAAGCAGAACTAGAGCGAGACTAGCAAGATTTATGCTATGTCCCAATTCAGAGGCTGCATCCTTCAAAGGCCAATTGTGCACCGCTGTGCAACGAAGGATGTCCCAATTCAAAGGCTCCTTCAAATGCGGCCTCCAAATGCATCATTCGTTTACCGTGAAATGAAGTATACAACAGATGGATCCTTCTCAGCCTCGCATATCCCAGAATTCATTGCGTGCCAGTGACGACAGGATATTTCTGAGATAATGTGTCAAATTACACTTTTAAAAATAAAGTATTGGGTTTCAACTTAATTAAATATCAAATGATACAAATGTAAGTTCAAATGTTGACATATTTTACTAAGATGTGATTATATATTTTAAACTCTTTATTATATACAAAAATGGACCACGGTGAACATAATGAGTTTGTGAACCCTATTTTGTTCACCTGAAAGTTTAATGTAACTTTCAAAAAAGTCCAGTACAAACATTACTGTCACTCATCAACGGCCGCTGTCACAGTTGCTAGGTTACAAGAACAGTCCTCCGCAGGCTAGACCGTCCCATTTAACAACTCAGTCCGACCTTCACAGCCTTCGAAGGTGTGGTCTTTAAAGAGTCCTTCCAAGGATGCCGCCTCTGAACAGGGACAATGAGGTACCATCATTTTAAAAGTGATTTATAGACCTAGAAAAGTAATGTTACATGGGTATTTTTTTCAATAAAGAATATGCATTTTTCTAGAAATGTCAAGCTCTAAAATTCCTTTAAATATTGTTGTAGAAGGGGGCCTTGAAGATTGAGAACCATTGCACTAAGGTGGTGTTAGCGTTTTTAAGCGTGTTGCTATGCAGTTGCTACCCACCAGTCTAAATGGTAGATATGACTTAGATCCCTACTCGGTTCCCTTTTTTTCATTTGTCAGCGGGAAAAAAAATTTTGCTTGCAAAAGTAATAGCACAGCTGTTCTCAAGCCGCCTACTTTGAGGTATCATTCATGTCATTGGCTTAAATTATGAATTATGAAACGATTTTCACATTTAGAGATTGCTAGTAAATTTGACAAAACAGCAAGTAACACATTGAATTGAACATGACATTTTGAAGAAGAAAGTCTGAAATGGTATTTTCTTGTAAAACCTACTCCAATCATTTTACTTATTTGATAACATTAGGGGGTTGTTCAAAACACAAAACCCTAAGTATGAGCACTAGTAATTGTGAAGCTTGCCTTAAACACCTCTAAAA
Organism: Rhinogobio ventralis; assembly: GCA_039654625.1. NCBI lineage: Eukaryota > Metazoa > Chordata > Actinopteri > Cypriniformes > Gobionidae > Rhinogobio > Rhinogobio ventralis. Next base: position 12,541,694 of record CM077201.1, read on the forward strand.
ACTAAGTTTAAAATTATGAGAGCACATAAAACTCACCCACACATACATATACAGACACACTAACCATCAGACCTCCCTCTACAGAGTATTGTTTGTCTTCATGCCTGACTCTGTGCTATGCTGGGGAACATGAAAGGTATTACCTCATTAACCCTTTAACAAGACCTCTTCTCCACCTCCCTGCCTAAACCTTCCCTACCAGGCCAGATCAGAAGTGATCCACAGGGTCAAAAGTGGAGAGCACCACGGGGGTGGCAGGCAGAAGCATGCAGAGGAACCTCATATGGTCCCAACCACTGTGAGGGGACTTCAAAGCCTGATGCCCAAGACTGAGTCTTCTACTCCATAAATAGCTTCAGCAGACCCTCAAAAACTTCTATTGAGCTAATTAAGCAAAAATTCAACAGGATACCACGCAACACCCATGCCATCGACATCAAAAACGGCATGCATATGATAAGCATAAGCTTGAAAATAACAAAAACAGGTTCTAGAGTTGCGGTTTCCTGCACACATGGGTGGCACAATGTATAAAATCTGCGTGTATTGTTACAAATTTATCAAATCCCCGTGAAAACCTGGCAAGCGAGGACATGCCAGAACACTTCCAGATACAAATGAACACCAGGGCAGGGTTTTATGTAATGGCCGCTCATCTCATCTGCTCCCCAGGGCAGAGCTTACACTAAAGAGCTCTGTTATAATCACTCAACTTCAACCTCTTCTTGCTCTTACCAAAACAAACCTGTCTGGCAGCCAGATACATCTCAGATACGGCCCCTGTATGGCCCCGTACTCCCATAAACACGTTGGCCACACCATGCAACTTTCTTCTTTTGCTTTTAAGACTTGAAAGCACTGTTGATCTTGTCAAAGAAATTCTTGCTAAAAATGACTGTTGACAAAAAGTAATAACGAAGATGAGAAAAAGTCACTGTAAATTTGATGTTTGTAGAAGAAATAAATTATAGAAAGAATTGATTTATTGTATGTTGGGAATTGCCCTGCTTGAACTAAAAGAGATGAATGCTGGTAAACATCCAATCCAACAAATAGTGTATATGAGATTAATATGAACTATATACACAACATTAACATAATAATACACTACTATTGAAAGGTTTGGGGTCAGTATTTTTTTTTTTTTTAAAGAAATCAATACTTTTATTGAGAAAGGACATTCCTATTTAAAATACATGATGTTCTTATGAACCTTTTATTAAATCAAAGTATCCAGAAAAAAAACATTGATCATTGTTTCTGCAAAAAAATATTAAGCAGCACAACTGTTTTCAACTTTGATAATAATAATAAATGTTTCTTGAGCACCAAATCATGTTGGAATAATTTCTGAAGGACTTAAGAATTTTTAAAAAATTCAGCTTTGCCATCACAGGGATGAATTACATTTGAATAAATATTAAAATAGAAAACAGTTGTCTTAAACTGTTTAAAATGTTTTACAGCATTTTTTATTCAAATAAATTCAGACTTGATGAGCTTAAAAAACTCTTTCCAAAACATAAAAAAAAAAAATCTGGAAAATGATCTGAATACTCAATGCATTACTAAATTTCGTGAAGTACTTTGTGCATAAAGCAATAACCTAAACAAGTCTCTAAAACAGTGTTTTTATAGAAAAGTAAAAAGACACATTTACATCTTACAGCGCATTGTCATTAAATAAAATGCTATTTTTATCAACAAAAAAGTGCCTTTTTACTCAGACTATAATTGACTGTGAATGAATGTGACATCTGATGAAAATTTTCATCAGAAGACTATGACAAAACAAAAATGTGAGCAACAATGTATATTGTTTCCAAGACACCAGACCTTTGTGCATGTTAATAGTGACAAGCTGGCATTACTGGATTGCCACCACCAAAGCCATTATTAGCACATGAACATGAAAACTACATGTGACCCCTGCCTGCGGATACCTTCAACATACCGTCCCTCTCCTCGTGACAGCTGTTTACACAAGAGAAGACGGTGTGCTTCTGAGGTCTGGCTCTGGTTCAAATAAAATAATACACAGTTGAAGTCAGCCAAGATGTAATACAAGTGGATAACTGAGTGGGTGAAAAAGGAGGAATTTGTGAAATGTACATTGATATTTTCTCTTTCCCCACCTCCCAAACATTTTCTTTATCATTCTCCGCCGCCACTGCCCTGACCCCATCTAAATATCTATCTACCACTAAGCCCAGTGGGTAGTTAAAGACAAATGGGACAAAAATAGAGATATATTGAAGTTGCATAATCCATAAACTCACCACAATTGAAGTCCTCTGCATTTCGAAACTTAAGAGTCTGAGGAATGTGTTTAAAGACCACATGCACATTAAAATCATAATTTAAGATTACAAAGCACAAAACAGGGCTTTTTCTCTAGTTTGTGTGGCACAACTACAAGACTACATTACATGCATGCACAATTGCATACGACCCAGCATCAGCAAAGACAATGCAAAAACAGACTAGTGGTGCCGGGATGACGTATTTTTGTATGCCATCCCTGAAGTTAGCATCACCCTGGTTCCCTCTACAAAAAAACAATAGGATTTTTCCATTGGCTTTTGGATTAAAGCAGAAAATAAGCTCTGTGACCACATGTACACGTTTTGTTCATCGTGATAATCTTCACAAATAAACACCTCTTTGATGAAGATTTTGAAGTATGAATACAATTGGCAAAAGACAAAAGCTAAATGTATACTGTAAACCCTAACACTTAAAATAATTAATTGGTTTGAGTAGAGCCAACTCAAATTAAACAAATTAGTTCAATCAAATTAACTTTTATGAGTATTTAGAACTTTCTTTTTCCTGACACATTTAGTTTGGGGTTGGTAGGATTTTAAACGTTTTTGAAAGAAGTCTCTTATGCTCACCAAGGTTGTGTTTATTTGATCCAAAATACAGTAAAAACAGTAATATTGTGAAATATTATTACAATTTAAAATAACTGTTTTCTATTTTAATATATTTTAAAATGTAATTTATTCATGCAATGGCAAAGCTGAATTTTCAGCAGTCATTACTCCAGTCTTCAGTGTCACATGATCCTTCAGAAATCATTGATTTGATGCTTAAGAAACATTTCTTATCATTATCAATGTTGAAAACAGTTGTGCTGCTTAATATGTTTGTGGAAACCATGATTCGTTTTTGAGGATTCTTTGACAATTAAACATTCTTACTGACTTTTGAATATAATGTAAGCTATTAAATATTTCCCTAATATATTTCCTAACAACAAATACCTTAGTCTGTGAGAGAGAACTTGTAAACTATGTTAGTGACGGCATGACAGTAATGAAGTTAATTGAGCATTTTATACTCCTAGCCATAACAAATTCATAAGATTGACACAAAATCATTTGAATAATGGCTTACAACGATCATTTCCCATTGCAAAAAACACACAGCTCATTATATAATAGAAAACAGAATGTTTTAAAGACCTTTTTGTTTGGTTTCTTTTGCATTAAGCGAGTATTGCGATGACTCATGACTAACAAATACGTTGATTACAGATACGTGCTGGCTACTGCACACAAACCACTGACACTCACTTTCTCATCAAGGGCTAGTGACCCTTGAGAACCCCTTCACATCTGAGTTACATGTTGAATCCTCACAGAAAGAGAGGAAGGGAGGGAGAGAGACAAAGAAAGACAATGAGCTTAGCGCCAGGGCACTATAATGACTACCATGCCTGGCCTTGATTAAAACCACACCAGGACTTCTGGGTTCCACAAGCAGGCGGGCAGCATGCAGGGTGTCTCTGCCTCCCTTTCAAGCTCTTAGAAGGTCCAGACGTCCTCGACCTAGACCCACGGAGGAGACGGGCACAATGACAGGGCAAAGGGGACGAGACCCAAGCTCGAATCATAAACAAATTACAAGCAAGCGGTGTAGCTTTATTGCCCCTGACCGTATCACTTCCGCACCATACTGAAAGCAAGGCGTGTGGATGGCTGTTTTGATGTGGTGTGGATGCGTAATTAGAGGTCCTATCAAGCACAGGGGAACAGAGGAGGCCTGTCCATCTGTCGGGTGTTAGAGAGACGAGGAGGGGGAAACGGCAGCCCAATGTTCCCCCTTGTTGTTGTTCCAGCGATTTGTGTAGGCGTGGATGTAAATATCTATCAGAGCCAGAGACAGGCCACACACGCCTGCATATGTAGCGATGTGTTTTTTTTTTTTGTCTGAGGAAGCCTCTAGAGCTCACGTTACAACAAGGCTCTAGCCGATCGATTCAGACTATGTAGGCGGCCTGAATGCACGCGGATGGACATACTCGCAAACGGAGAACAAATGTGGTACAGAATAGAACCTGGCAAGGCCTGGGAACACAGAGAGCCTACTCACGGCAGTTCGATTCCTCCAACCCTTCCAAGACATTTTGAACCACCAATTAAATTCTTCAAAATGTCCAGCACACTCAACTGACACCCCATTACCCTGTCTGTGCTCTCCCGTCCTTTCTCATATAGCTGGTTCAAGATGGGAGGGGTGGGTGATTCATATGGAACTGTATGATGCAAAAGACCAGCAGGTTTATTTTACATTCAAGCTCCGTTTCAAAACCTAGTGAACTTCCTCGCTGTCTACTACCTACACAGGCAGCTGCATTCTAGAGCAGTGTTCTAACTCAAATGTAACTGCCAAATCTTAAGTGATTTGGAACGCTCTACAAAGGCAGGAATTCATCATACAAATAATGCTATGTGTAGAACACTCAACTCAGTTTCAATGTAGGAAACACAAAAGGAATGACACGATACTTCAATGAGCAGAGGGATAATTGAATATTATTGAATTGTGTGTATATACACGCCTTCTATGTGAAGGAAACAAGCAATGCTGCCTTACAATTAGGCAAAAATTTGCATCTTAAGGCCAATTCACACCGCACAAATGCCAACAAACACCAACAAACAAGTTGGCAGTTGAATTTAGAATTTTATGAAAAATAACTGTCATGTTCACACTGCCCCAACAGACACCAAATGCTGATTGAACATGTTCAGTCGGGTGAAAACAAACCCTGACCAACGCCAACTGACTGGGGTAACACAATGATCCAACAAAAACCAACAAACATGTTTGTTGGTGTTTGTCTGTGCGGTGTGAATTGGTCTTTAGATGACAGCATAATCAAGATGCCTTTTTTGGGGAAAAGAAACATCAGGAATGCACATATGATGCCTTAAAAAGTTGCCTACAGGGGAATCTTACTACGATTTGGAACAGAGCAAATATCTGTCACAGAACAGGCAAAACTATGTCAGTAACATGCACAATGTTTGTCTCACTTCATCAAATGTCCAGATGATACCAAGAACTTGATGTAAAAAGCAATGCTTTGGAATAACATACATGGTACAGATGTGCAAATGTGAATTACACATTCTTACTTTCAAAACCAAAAAGACAGAGCAGAAGAGTGAAACAGAAAGCAGGATGAACCTTTTAAAAATGAACTACACTTAACTGTACATGCCATCTTAAAAAAAGCGAAACGCTCATGCTCCTGATGGTGAAGAAATTGAGACAATGAAAAGGTCATCTCATTACATGTGCACATCAACATCTTCAAATATCCCTTAGTTGTGTCATTGTATGATTCAAGTTACTATTTTAAACAATTTGTTTAATGTTAAAACAACTTGTGTTATGTAATGTTCACCTCTTGGAAACAAGTCCCAATTTCAAAAGTTTTATTGCTCAATAAACTCAAGAGAATCTAACTCAACTGGCTTACCATATTTAGTAGCCTTATAAGAAATGCATTAAAGTCAAATTACTTCAGGGGATTGGCTGTTGTTGAAATAACAGAGTTAAGCATAAAGAAAAATCGCCCTGGAATTTAAAAGGCACAGTGGACTTTTTGTCTGAGGCACTATAGTTTTCAATCACCGTTGGGAAATATGGAGCATATTATAATAAGATTTATATAATAAGTCTATTTTATTTCACATTTCCGAAAATGAACTTTTACAGTGTGCTAAATTGTAGCCTGAGAGCAAACCATCTGTTTGGCATTTAGCTTTGCCAACATATGGGATCTTCTGATGACAACGATTGAGGCCAGTGGAGAGGATGCCCTTGTGTACAAGAAAATGCACAATGGGTATTTCTCTGCTGTTACATGACGAATGAAGGCGTGTAAAGTGTTACAAAACCTCTCAGCTGCATGCATTCAATGCTCATCAATTCTCCGCTTTGAACATGAGGCAGTACCCTGATGACGAGGAAAGCGTTCGGACATTGGATGCCTAGTTTGGACAGCAAAAGTTTGGGACTGTTTAAATTAACTGACTTAAGGGATTTGATAGTGAAGTGGATGTGGATACAGTCTTTTAGTAGTAATTTAAGGGTTTAACCGTGCAATTACTTTTCTATGCAACCAGCCCCACATCTATCTATATATCAGTGGCAAGCGGTGACTTTTTTAACCAGGTATGCTGGGTGCGCGTTATGTCAAAAATACACGTGCAGATATGTTAGATGGGTTTCATGTTCTTTCTATACAGTGTTACCTACTCATTTGTTTACTCTCATGACACATAGCAACTAGGGGTGTAATGATACACCAATGCCACGGTTCAGTTCACATCACGATTTTGGAGCCACGGTTCGGTTCTGTTTGCTGTGGGGGCAGGGTTCATGGCAGGCACCAGCAATAATAACACTAAATTCACTTTTAACTTAATAACAACAACAACAACAATAATTTAACTTATTAACTTTATCTTTATAAACTTTATACGTTGGCTTCACGTTTTCTTTAGAGCAGTTAGCAAACCTGAGTAAACTAAAATAAAAAATAAATGCCTCCACTGTAGACTAGTCTAGACTAGTTTAAAAAAAACAAAAACAAAAAACAAGCAAATTTATTCCACAAAAATGAATGACCACACACACAAGAAATGTCCCACTTTAGCCTACTTAAACACATAAATTGTATGAATATGACTAATACTGATGAATAAATAGGCCTATAAGTTAAAGCTATTAAGCCACCACACTAATTTAAAAATATACAAAATAACATAATAAAGTGAAAATAAAGTGGCATTTTAAGGGTTTGGAAACAACAGTTACCATGGCGAATACACAATACCAACACAAACTGTTAATGGAAGATGAATACTGCTCCTGATGACCAGAATGAACATCATAACTGCATGCAAGTCCTTCCCAGCTAACACACGGCGTACCTGCGTTTGCGCGTGCAGTTTCAGTCTGTGCGCTACGAGCAAAGTATAACGGCAGACAGGACATGAAAGTTCGGTTTTCTAAGGTTAGATAGACGTTTTATTTCGTAACAAGCTAAGAAAATGACAATGACATATAGCCTTACAACATATCATCTGACCGCAGATACTGAATCGGCACAACACGTTTTTCTCAGGCACCCCGCGACCCACTCAGAACCATATTATATGCTCAGACGGTCTCGCGACCAAACCAATTAAGAAACATTGCTGTAAAGAACACCCTCTCACTGGGACTCCAAGGTAGCATTTAACCAAGGTAGGGACTCCAAGGTAGCATTGCTAAATGGGGAAACTGGCTCTCTTTGTCCTTCCACCATGCAACGTGAGCGATCACCCAAGTCACGTGACATGCACTTAGTTAGTGTATATTTAGTAAATAATATTATTATAATAATATTTAGTAAAAAAATACAGCTCTTGTTAGTTGTTAAAAGTGTACTAATTACTATTTAATATTTTAATAATTTTGTGGCATAAGGTGAAGTGAGAGCTGGGCTGGGGCAGCAGGGTGCGGGGCACGTTCGGTTCGAAGTATCGCGTTTCGAACCGTGGGTGGTGTATCACGGTTTTTTCGGTTCGGTTTGAATATCATTACACCCCTAATAGTAACACAGATAAAGTTTTCCTAATATGTTTGACCTTTTATTGAAAGTAGCCTACATTTACCTGTTGATGCCTTCACAAGCACCCATAAAAGCTGTTGAGTTGTGTTTGAGTTTAGTCAGACGTGACGCGCGAAAGAGACAAAAACAATTTTCAAAAAATTGCTAAAAAATTCCGCTAGGTGGCACTAATGTCGCATAAACTACATACTTCACCTTTAAACAGTATGGCGCATCGGCTAAGGACACGCATCTAAATCAGAGACAACAAATAAGAAACACCATGGCACGCATCAATTTAAATGTATGCCAGAAGTGTTTTTTTTTTTATTGTTTTATTAAGAGTTCAAAATAAGTATAAAATAATCAATATCAATAGCCTTTTATAAGTAAAATATAATTAGAATAATTGTAAGTATAAGAAAAATATAAGTATTCTTTAAAAATATGTTGAAATAATGCAAATTGATGATTTTAACAAACGCAGACTATCGATTAACAGCCCTGGATAGTTACAGTAGGTCTACTTACAGTAGGTCTGTCTTTAACAGTTTATAGGTTTTCGTTAAAAATAAATTTCCTTATGGAGAAAACAAAATACTATGAAAATAGTTTTTTTTTTTCACTTGATTTAGTCTATTTAGTTTTGAATCAAATACAATGTGATTTTCGTTGATCGAGATCTGACAGTTGCAGCACATTTTTCCTCTTGGGCGAGCAATTCGCGGACAGCTTTCCCTGTGCATGAAATCCCCATATGCCAGCAAACCAATGAGAACGCAGAACAATGATGCCGATACATAACAACAGAGCGTAGGTGCCAAAGCTGCAAAGCTGGATCTGCTTACCTGGAACTCTCAGTGATTGTCAGATTTGAAGAAAATTACCATTGTTTGGCAAATAAATAAATGATGGAGAGTTACATACGTATTGCCAACATCTTATCGTGTAAGCTTTATGGTACACCTCAAACAAGGGAATTTATAATAATTTATAGTGTTAATGTTAATTAGGTATGGCTTGGGTATGCAGAGCATTCGCAGCTTATATGGACCGCACACCCCTGCTATATATACAATCACCACATACTGTAAAAATTGAGTTAATTCAATGTATACACACTGATGAAAACACACCTTCAGGATAGCGGAATGGCAAAAGTAAGAGACAGAGAGAGAGAGGGACATCTCAACAGATATTTGTCCGCTTAGAACACCAAAAGATTTAATCCGTCTCAGGTGATGGTGCTCCCATTAAACCATCTCTAACTGATCTCCTCAAATATGCCATCCATCCCTCCCTCAGTCTCTCCCATGTCCTCAGATCAAACTCTAAGTCTAATGATATTCTCTCTCACGCACACTCAATTCTCAGAGATTCGCCAAAGCGATCACACCACAGATCGACGGCAAGCTATGGTGCGACAGGGACACAGCGAACACACCCAACATCGTCTAACCTGCTTGAATAAAAAAGTCACTCCTGGGCAGTGGAATGAATGGCTGGGTGAGAGAGTTGGCTGTACTTGACCAAATTAAATGAACATCAATTCCATAGAACTTCACTTCTATTATGGATTAGAATGAAAAGACATGTCACATTTTCCAAAAGAAGAGTGGCAGTATGTTTTTTTGTTTAAATAAAGAGGCTCTGGAGCAGTCACCCATCCTGTCACACACTTCATCAAGACATTAAATGGCACGAACATAGCAAGAGCCAACATTAACACTTACGCCCATAAACCTGGGACCTTACGTAAACGTAGAAAGCATAGCTCTAAACAGTTCTTTCTGTCCTTACTTTTTTTTAGACGTCTTCCCGAACAGATTTTAATGACTTGATCACTGTAAAACAAAGAAGTCTTTTACACCCTACACTCTCGCAGTTTCACCACTCAGGCCATTTTTTCTTACATATATTCTCTAATTACATACATTGATCTGAACACACCAAGTCTCATGCATCAAAAGTTCCTCCAAAAATTTAAATTCTGTCATCATTTACTGCAAACCTGTATGCAAACATTGACTCATTGCATGATTTACTATGAACCATATAAACTGAACATCTTGCATTTTCGTTTTTATGAAATATTTATCTATACAAAACAGTTTCTGGGGCATAATGGGACAGATCACCGTTTGCTGCCAGCAGATTAAGATATAACTGTTCGATAGTGTTAAAATACAGGTGCTTTTCCCCTAATCCCTTCAGGGTGAAGCTGAGGAGCTCAGGGATGGAGCTAAGCCTTTCCTCTCTTCCACTTTCCCATGGATTACCGCGACTGTGTTTCTCTGGAAACAGACTTCTATTAGTTCCATTACTGTGAGCTTAATCTGGCCGTTCATCAGAGCTAGCTGCTCCTTAACCTCCCGTAGTGCAAAGTTTCACTTAAAGTGCAAGTAGATGGCTTGTGCACAGAAATTGGATCAATTCAAATTCATATGTTTTAATATATACTTAAAAAAAACAGTCAAAAGTTGTCGTATTTAGAGCAGTAGCTCTAAGGCTAAAGCATTAACACCCCTCCTGAGCATGGCTTGTCAAACCTGCAAGTCCTGTGAATATGTTCTTTAGTCTGCGCTGGTACGCGAGCCCACAGTTTTATGTAGTCAGCAGGTGGCATCATTAGCCAGAGAATAAAAATGAAAAGTATTACCCCTGGGCCAAGCAATGATATCATTGCAAACTTGCTGGCATATGTAAAGCACTGAATGGGGGGTACAGAGGTGCAAATTTAATGTGTCTTGCTGTTGGCTTTGTTATTTGCATCTGAGGAATGCTGTGTGAATACAAAGAGCTGAAACCAAACCAATCACGAATAAAAACAGAACAAGTATGATGTGTTCCTGCTCAGCTATAGTAGAGTATCTGTTGAGAATAAACACAGTTGTGGGGTGGTTAAGACAATGCCTTGTAAATCACGGTTCAAGAGGATTGACTGTGTCGCTGGGGTGATGTGGGATTGTAGAGTGCACACAAGCATGCCAGAAAAAGACTGCACATTAAGCTGTCTCAAGTGTGCAGAGAGCAAGAAAAACACTTCAGCATTTTAGACTCAATTGAATAGTGATACAGCGCTCAATAAGCATGATAAATATAAGAACAAAGCAAATCTAAAAGCTTAATGGCATTTCAAATGACCGAAACAAGCCCCATACGCGCACACACACACCTTTCAGTTTGCAGGATCAAACTCAAACTAATTGAGTTCACTGCGCCTCTAAGGCATGTTTTACAAATGCGTCACTATTTACACATACAGGATCCCGCTCACCTCCAGATGCACTTCTGCCACCATTTCCCCCATCAAACTCCTTCAATCCTATTGAAAATGCTTAACTAGTCTGCCTCTGCCAACAAGTTTGATCCTATTAAGAAAATTATATTACGTAGAATCTGAAATCGCAAATCGTGTAGGAAAACAGTGGGTCTGAAAACTTGTGTGTGCCAGTTCCCTACAGTGTCTGGTTGATTATTTGCAGATGGGCAGTGGTTGGAGCTCTCAGCCGGAGCAGAGGTTTCCCCTGGCATGCCATGCATGTGATTAAATCTATGAATGCCTCCCAATTTACATCTCTGCGGATTAAAGAGCGCATAGCAGCCATGGTGTCAGCAAGTGTCTTCATTTGGGCTCAAGTTCAATTGGGAGACATGTAGGCGGTTGTCCTGTCACATGCAGTGAATGAATGATGTTCAAGAGTTTGAGGCTTAGAGGGGACACTTAAGTTTGAGATGTTTGACTTCCAGCCCCCCCTGTGCCTATGCATTGGCTATTCAAGGCGACCCTCATATTTACTGATGGGTTAAATCCCTGTGGCTCTTAAGTGTGGATTGTTATACTTGCAGCTGTTGTTCAACGCTTAATCAATGTCTAGCTGTCTGTGAGATCAATTAAAAGCGGCTTAGGGCAAGAGGAGGGTCAGTGCATTTGAAAAGGGGAAAGCAAAGCTCAACTATTCATCAAATGGCCACCAGACAGCGCCGCACTGTGAGGGTCTGTTCTACAGTCAGTTCTTTGAGAATGAATTGCTCATATTCTTTAAGATTATACATACTGTGAACACGTGCAAATGTGAACTAACCAAGTCATCACAATCAAAATGAGATTTGACATTATAAACCAAGGCTTCAGTAAAGTGTGTGAATTAATCATTGACTTTCAGGGTGTCGACTTCTTTAAAAAATTGCAGTAGGCTAATTTCCCAAACGCAATTATCTTATGGCGTAGCTAGCACACTTATCCAACCGTTTAGTAGCCTAACTTAAAAACTTTTAAAGCAAAACATTAAAGGTTAAACGTATGATAAATGAGTAAATTTAAAATAAAAACGACAAAGACAGCTTACGTTTAGAAGAAAAAGACGAAAGCGACTTCTGTATTTAGCGCACTCTATCAAACTTTTCAGCTGATGTATTGATTTTTTTTTAAACCGACTCTATCAATTGTTCATGTCATGTTGTCTACTAACGTAAAATGTGCGTTTTTAAAGCTCTTAAACAGATTTCTCAATTGGATAATGGGCGCTGTAATTGATAACAAATTAAAGGCGTAATGTAGGCTAGTTAAACAGGATGCAAATTAAAGAAAAAGACGCTTTTTCACGTTTGGACCTTTAAAACGTCATCTTTACATATGGAGACACCGTATACATTCTCTGACAGGAACAGATGCTGAAACACAATCCCAATCCTAAATTCTCATCTTGAAGGTACAACAACCCCTTTCTTTTGCATTTTTGGATTCACTTCAACATGCCAAAAATAAATACAACAAAATAAATTGGCTACATGGACGAGTACAGGTTATTTATTCAATATTTATATCAATACACTTTTTTTTTTATTTTTTTTTTTACGTTTTGGCAACATAGCTACGTGTGACTAAAACTACGAGAAGTTGCGGTACCCAGAGGTACTTTAGTAACCGAAATGTTGTACGTTCAAAATGAAATGATCCATGAACATCACATGAGCCTGAGCAAGACATCAAACCTTATTCTACAAAAATGACCACCGCAATAATAGTTGAAACGAGTTATTTTTTACTATTTTAAAACTATGGCAACTTGCCATCGCTTCTATCAAAAAGTTAGGCTAAATAAAATGACAAAAAAAGATTCTGAAAGCGTAGCCTACTACGGTTACCATGGTAATTTTTTTGTGACGAGAAGTAGATAGCGTAACACCAGGTGGGACTGTCCCTGTCATACGCTTCCCAAAAGAAGCGTCAGCTAAATGACTAATTTGTGAATTAATAGGCAGAAGCATCTATCAAAGCAACATACAGGTCACTCACCTCTTTTGTTTCTTCTCCAGCGGTGAGACTGCTGCGTCTGACAGTGGCTGTAGTCCACACAGTTCAACACGATCAGCGCAAATGAGAACAGGCGAAACTGCATCTGGGCGGCTGTATGATTGTCCCGAGTCACGGTAGAAAGCGTCAAAGGTACTCGGCGCGAGCCTTCAAGGTCCGTATATGAGGTTTCAATATGTATATTTTCCCACAGAGGAGCAGGGAGTTGAGGAGTCCGGACTCGGTTGTGTCACACATTAGAGGGGTAGAGAAAACACAATTTCTCACCACCGGTTAATGTCATTTTAGAGAGCGAAACGTGCTTTTTACACTAAAAAAGTGTCTCGTTAATGTCTGTGGAAAAAAAGCTTTTAACTTGAGCTTGGTGGATCAATGTGTTTGCGAGTGAACTATTTCATTCAAAAGAACTGAAGGAATTAGCGAATCTCCAGAAGCGCACGAGACGCGATGGGTGCCCTCAAAAGTAGATGCACAGAGCGAAAGAAATATACCTGCGCGAGTCCAGTCCAAAAAAGAGAAACTTAGCCTATACATCAAGTTCCTTCCGACTGCCAAAGTGGGCTTGGAACATCCAGCATCCCTCTCGCAGGAAAAGTTTAGTCCTTTCGTCCCCTAGACAGAGTGAGAAAACACATGGATGCAATAGTCTGCAAAAGCTCTAGAATAAACCCTTGAGGTGCATGAGGATGTGTGTGTAACATATGCTGCAGTGCTCGGCTGGTGATGGAGTATCACTCTACTGGTGCTGATGCTATATAGGCGCTGCTGTCACGTGGAGACTCCAAGATCTTGTGGCGCTTTTCGGAGCACTTTCAGAAGCCCCTCGGCCAGAGAGAGGGCTGTTTCCCCCCCCCCCCTCCCCCCCTTGTTTAAGTTTTAGAAGATGACAAATGGAATTTCTCCTACTGTATCTATACAACACAGATGAGCTTCCCCAGGGTCCTAGTGCATTGGCTTGAATTAAAAGTAGTGTGCATTTTATTAATTCGTTTAATTTTTTCTCTAATCATAAACCTTTTTTTTTTTTTTTCACATAAAATACAACTTACTGTAGCATACTGCAAATACAGTACCTGAACAGCAATTTTCATTTTATTGCTCCATCCTGTTGGCAAAACAAACAAATAATTAAAACCACCTACGCTGGTTTTGCTGGTCTTTACTAGTCTCTGAGCAATTTTCAGGTGGGAAGACCAGCTTAGCCACCCAATAAACCAGCTAAACTCTAGCTTGGCCAGGCTGAGAGACCAGTTTAAACCTGCTAAGACCAGAAAACCTACTTAAGATGGTTTAATTGTTTTTAGGTTTTTTTTTTTAGCCAGGATGAAATGCATACATTATTATAAAAATGTGTGCTCATATGATCCCTGGTATAATGATGTAAACGCTATTAAAATTAAAAGACTGCAATTTATTTGTAGATATTAGCATTAACACAACTTAATCTCTCTGTTCAGGTCGATTACAACAGCTTTCATGTAAGATTAAAGAAAAAAGTTTTTAAACCATTTCAAGTACAAAAAGGATGAGTGCCGAGGCAATTTTCCTTTAGAAGCTTCTTTGCCAAAATGGACATTAATTGCTTTGAAATGCAAGAAATGTTTTACCCAGCTTGACCACTAGGTGTGGCACTTAATCTTTTATTTATATAACATTTTTTTTCCATGTTCTTTGACTGCATCTTTAAATGTATTTCCCCCTTTTATCAGTTTGGCTCAGATTGGCTAGAAAGGTTAGGTCAAGGTATGCAGCACCTGATTCAGGTATCAATAGACTTATTTATAACAGGTGTTATGCAAGGCAGCACTTAGTATACACCAGAGAAAAGTCCATCCATCCATCCTTAAAAACAGTCCGCACAGAATCTCCGTTACACTCCTCAGGGAAAAAAAAAAAACATTTGCCATTTTTAAGAGATGACACACTCCTTCAGAGGCTTTGGTGTTCAGATCAAAGTGAAAATCTCCTAAAGTCAATGTTAATTATATGACAGCTATTTGTCTCCATCAGTACAACACAATAGAGTTTCATTTCTCATTAAAGAAATCTTATTGAAGATATGCATTTATTCACCTGCCTTCATTACTAGAGTTGTATCATGTTGCTTTCCTCCCTAAGTGTACCTGAAGACTTTCCATCTCGGTTTACTATACCCTTTTAGTGGAAAGACAAGTGCATACTATACATAAAACTGAAGTAAATAAAAACTGAAGTGATTCCCTGACATTAGGACAGACTCTTGTAATGATATCTCATATTACAGAAAAGCTACTCTAAATATAGGCCTGCCCTTGTAAAAAGTTGGAAAACAAGACTCAAGGAATAATCCCGACAAAAATTTATTAGGGAACATGCGTTGTACATTTTAATTATGTGGCCTGTTTTTAAACAAATGCCTTAACCTTTTCACGTAGGGGAAAAGGAATGAACAATGCGAAAAAGGGAAAGATTATGTAGCCCTTTTAACCAAAACCTACGTTGACCTTTTCGTTTGGGTGTTTGTTTATTTATTTTAAGTGAAGTGACAGACGTTGTGGTGGACAACCTTCTCAGCCGCACGTCTGCTGTTGGTCTGGATGTCTTACTAAAACAACATCTGAGACAGCACTCCTAAGGTGAATGTGATAATTAAGGGCTAGGAGGGTTTTATTTTCGTAATGTGTCATGGCACAGGACCGGTAAACCAATCACTTTAGCCCACCCCCCCCTTCCTCCCCGCCTGCTCGCTGGGAAAGTAAAGGTGACGTCAGTTGTTTTAGATGTCTGGCTGGGAGCCCGAGCGCTGTGGCAGCTATAAGCCCCCTCTTCACTCGTCCAGAGAGACAGGGCCCATAAACATGTCAGCTGATAGAGAGGCCAAAGCAGACATTAAGACACGCTTCGAATCCCAGCCTGCAGCGTCTACGAGCGGTAGGGATAGAAATAGAAAATGTATAGAGCGATTGAATGTAGGTGTCATGTGCGGAAGATGTGATGAGACGGGAAAGCTGGAGAGGCATTACATTGATTGTCTGGTGCATCTGACATGCCCGTCTGCGAACAAAGAGGACGAGCGGTATTGAAAATGACAACGAGAGTCGGGATGATCACCTTTTCGTGCCCTCTTCGCCGCAACGGAGTGGGCCGCTACATAACAGCACCGTAAACGCAGCAGACTAAACACTCATTCATCATTACAGCGCATGCATGTGCAGCGGCACAAAACCCCCTGTCCCACTCAGTGACTCAGAGCACATTAAAACTTCATCTATTACACAAAAGATCACAACCACTTAACCCTCAACCAACATTCGTAATGTCCAGGAATAAAATGCAAGCATGAGGTGAAGATGGTTTTGTAAGGGTTTTTTTTATTTAATACCAGATGCATTGAACCCAAGTGCAAAAATAAGGCCTCTGTCTTGCTCCTTTGAGGGATACGAGAGGGAGAACAGGATGTCCGGCCGCAATATGGGAATGCTGGAAGGTTAGATGGGAGCATATAGTCTGCAAAGATCCACTCAAAAGCCAGAGTCCTGACCTGCCCAGTTTGGAGTCTGAATAGAGAGGAAGAGAGAGCCAAAATATGTCATTACCCAACACAAATGCAGGTGAGTTCATTATAAATGACTGAACATGCAATT
The DNA here is from genome assembly GCA_039654625.1 of Rhinogobio ventralis. Lineage (NCBI taxonomy): Eukaryota > Metazoa > Chordata > Actinopteri > Cypriniformes > Gobionidae > Rhinogobio > Rhinogobio ventralis. The sequence continues at coordinate 12,558,531 of CM077201.1, forward strand.
GAGACCATCTACTAGAAAACCGCAGTCGTTTCGTAAGTACAAGCAGTTCAAGTTCACGTTCGCACCTTTTCCGTTGGGAAAGAGAAAATGTTAAATTAAATTGCTTCTGGCCAAACACATCAAAATACAGGACTGTGTGTTATGGCCTTTGCCATTGTGGTGTTTGTGTGAGTGAGTCACTTAAATTACGTGGTTTGAGGGACCGAGACATTTAAAGGCCGTTATTTTGAAACGTTCCATTTCAAACAAAGCGAGGGCACGTTTGTCGTGGGCCAATCAGTGCACATATACGAGATCAAACGGAGACCGACTGGACCCCAAGCAAAACATCTGTGCTGACTCCTAAACGCAGGGAACTCCATGGAGCGTGTGTGTGATCGTGTGCAAGCGTTATTTACTCTGCAGCGCTGAGTCATGGGACTCAGACCCTCTTCTTTATGGCTGAGCTGTGCTACCTTGTCATTAGGCCTTTGAAGAAAACGGCATGATGAAAGCGCTCGCTGTGTTAAACTTGCTCTTACTGGTTTACGCTATGTAAAGACAGTTCTGGGCTGATTGCCGCTCGGCATTCTTCTAGATGGATCATTTGTGTGTGTAAACTACAGGGCTCGAGACAAAAAGAGATGAGATCAGATAAAAGAGATGGAGAGATGCTCTGGTGCTTTGACCTCATTCCTGTTTGCGTTGGTCTGCTTCTTCTCGATGTTCATGGCCAGCATTTGGCTGCGGAACGAAAGGCTCTTGGTTTTCTCGATCACCTGCTGATATGGCGATATGGCGTTGTTACCCATCACCACGTGTCCCTGCCAAAGGAAAGAGGAGAGGAAGAGTGTCAGAGCTAAACGCAGGGAACACTAATTCTATTCTGTTCCCACAGACACAGTCAGCTCAAAACACACAGGAGCTAATTCTAGGTCATTCCAGTAGAATGCCATGTGATTTGTGAGATCAGAAGTCTCGTTACTTGTTTGTGTTATGACATGCAAAGTTCCTAGATTATTTGCCAAAAAAAGTCTGACTTTTTTTTTGATAATCTTTCACACAAACATGAACTGTTATATACTAAATGTTTAGTGTCAGTTAAAAAAAATCAAAGTAATGCTTTTATTAAGAATGAACTTAATCAAAAAGTTACAGTAAAGACATTTATATTACAAAAGATTTATAATTTCAAATAAAAACCTCAAATTTTAAGCAGTACAATACAAATTGATGATGATGATAATAATAATAATAATAAGAATAAGAAGAAGAAGAAGAAGAAGAAGAAGAAGAAATGTTTTTGAGCACCAAATCAGTGACACTGAAGACTGGAGTAACGGCTGCTGAAAATTAAAAAAGGCACAGTATGCAAGTTTTGGGTCACTTGTTCAAAACGATAACAAAGACACAGCTCAATGACGCTGTGAATGAGCATGGAATCATGGGAGTTGTCGACGTCACCTTCACAACACACCGGTCTCGGGCCCCATTGAGGGGCTCCAGAGCTTTTATTATGCTTATCTGCTGTTGCCAGTCCTTTAGTTTTGTTGTTTATGTTTATTTTACAATTAAAGTTATGTTTAACGTTTGTCAGTTCTGTTCTTCCCTGAACTTGAACTTTGTTACAGTTACGTTTGATCACTTAAATTCATTAATCTTGCATATTGTGCCTTTAAGCTTTGCCATCACAGAAATAAATTACATTTTTAAAATAGAAATGTTATTTCACAATATTACTGATTTTACTACATTTTAGTTTAAAAAAAACATGCATCCTTGGTGAGCATGGTGAGACTTTCAAAACATAAATCTTAGTGATCCCAAACTTTCGAATACATTAATTTATTATAAGCAAATTTTAATGGCCTTTTCTTCATCTGAACTTGTATTTTTAAATAGTCTAACATTAATGATAAATTTAAAGTTATTTATATTATTACTTATATTACAATTATTACTTATTTAGTTTTTTTATACACTTGTTAGACCCTGCACTGAGTAAAAACAAAAAATATATAATTTTAAATAGTTTTCTTGAATGTTAATGGTTTATAGAATAGTTTCTTTGTCACGACTAAAAAAGTATGACCCTCCTCCAGGACTGTAATGACAGTCCTCTTACCCTCGAGGAAGGATATGGTGAGTAAGTGGGCACCGGGCAGAATTACTGACGTAATTGATTGCCTCTCCTTTATGTATTAAAGCAGAACATAATCCCCGCACGAAAGAGGCTGAATTTGATTTTCGGACTAATTAAAGGACACTAACGCAGCATCTATCAATCGTTCGCTATTTGAGGAGGGCAGCAGAGAAACAAGAGTGAAATAAAATATGAGAGACTCTCACCAGTTTGGAGTCGATTTTGGCATCCAGCCTGGCATTGCGAATGAGGTTGACGATCCATCTTTCTGCCTCCTCGGGAGTCATATTCAGCTTATCAGCCAGCATACTGCGAGGCAAACACAGTCCATTAGGACAAACGTAGGTAAAGGGAGAACATTATATACACTGATGGTATTATGTGAAAAATGTGAGGTATATAACAAGCTTGTGGAGTGTGTGTGCATTCAGATTTAAAGTGCTGATCGAAAGTGCTGGATGATAATGCGTTTACTGTCATACCTCAGCATTTAGACGTCTGTTCAATAGTGACAAATGCTTTGCATTATCCGTGATACTAATCGCACTAAGAAACCCATAAAAATGGAGTACAATTACATCATTGCGTTTTTATGGTAAGAGGTCAAGGTAACGATGAAACAAACTTTGCAGACAAGAACAGAATGACAAAGCTTAGGCTTGCATTACTTCTGACCATCCTACGGCATTTTGGAGAAACTGTTCATAAATAGAGCCAGGTGTCTCCTCCACAAAAGTGTCATTGAGGGAGGAAGGTGGCAGCAGGGGCTCTAGAGTTCTTTGATCCAAAATCCTACTATACCACAGCTGGCTTTCTTTTCGACTAAGCTTATTCCGTGCTAGTCAGAAAGAACAGGCTTGTCCCATTCTGTTCTGCAAGTAAAGCCAACACACCAGGCTCCTAATGCTTTTGCAGTGAAAGGTTAACTCAATCACCAACCGTGGCAACAGCATGGGTCTGGAGACGGGCAGAGATGACAGTTTATATCATTTCACTCCCAGTGAAACCCTCAGAAAATGATGCGTGACAGGCTAGATTGGTCATAAAGCTCATTATTTAAGAGCTAACCGCCAACGAATGTGCCGGTTGTCACATCACGAGTTCCAAGCTGGTGATGGTTAACACATGTCCAACATCAAGCAGTGACACTCGGTACGGGAAAAAGGAATGCCTGTTGACTCCAGGGGTTAAAACAGGGGCATGAAATCCAAGCTCTTCGGCAGCCCCAAAGCACTCCGCGAAGCATGCGGCACGCTGATGAACAATTACAGACGAAAAGGAACAGGAAACCAATTAAGACACTGGGAAGTTTAGATAGCTGTACATCCATTACAGGCCCACAGACCTAGAGGTCTAGACCATGTCTGAAATGAAGCAGACAGATTGTGAGCTTTTACAGAAAAATCCATGGAAATGCCAAAGACACTGGTTTTAGAAGAGAATCACATGATTGATAAACAGCTAAAACAAACTCGCTACTGGTTTACTCTAGTGACGCAAGAGACGATGAATATTATTTGATTAAGTGGTGACATGTCAGTCAAGCCAAAAACAAATAAGATCGAGTTTCCTCTTAGGGGAGCTGACCCTCCGGACAAGCTAAACCAGAGACCAAGGTCAACCACTGCCTCAGTGCAATGAAACAGCCCACACACACACTAATCTAATTTTACCCAAAAGTCTGACTTTAAAACAAGAAGGAAAAAAGTTGAACTTACACATGCTTGCCACTAATATGAAAAAGTCTGAATTGAAACCAAAAATATACAAACGCTGAAAGAAGTAATTATGGAAAAGAAAGAGGTTGGGTGAATGAACCACTCAAGCATAAGTGCCTGACATGGCGTTTTAAGCCAAGTTGCTTGACTCCCCTCGCTGCAGTCTCATTTTACAGGTTTAAACCTGGTCCTCAGGGGTTAGGGGGTGAAGGGTAAGGATCGTTTTCACTTCAACCCCTTACATGTACCGGCTCCTCGCAGTTGATTTATCCAATTCCGATTCCAGGCCGGTGGGACTGAGGCAACCAGGATCCGTAGACCGTTAAAAGGTCAGCTGTGAAATCATACAGTGCTGATCTGCTCTACAGACGTTTTTAACATAGTGGGCTTAAAACAAATGCATTGTTAAATATTTCCATATGAAGGCGCAAAGAGATTCACATCACTGAAAGTGACCCCTGCTTCATAGCTTGGGGAAAAATTGATTCCCCTCTTCCCACTAAAATAACCTCCCGTCTTTCTCTCAAAAGATAATGTTGGTAGTTTTAATGACCTGTGCTTGTTTTTTCATATGGACATTTTAAATACTACCTAAATTTAAGTGTTAATTTTCAAAAAAAAAAAAAAAAAAAGGGGAGGGGGGGGATATTGACAAAATTCCAGGCCAGTGGGACTAAGGGAATTACCAAAAACATGCAGATTGAACAATGCCTCCTATGTGCTTGGCCCCACAAATCAACTGCAAAATGGATTACTGTGGACTGTAAGAGATCACATTGTTTTATAGATGACAAGACTGTAGACATCCAACTAAAAACTAAAAAACTCATCAAGCGCGCACAGACTCTCTACTCAAAGGCCAACAAATGCAGAATTCGGAATTTAAGACTTTGAGGGCAAGAGACAAATACAAATGCCATCATAAGTGCAAGTCATAAAATCATATTTCAAATAGAGCCTTTTCAGACATTTTTATATATAAAGCCATTTGTAGTTGTGGTCTTTTTTTGGTGTAGGCTGAGGGCAATAACAGGACAAAAAAAAATCTGCCTGCCTACCCATTCAAGGCCAACAACTGTAAACATAAAACTAATACAAAACTTGCATACATTTCATTTGAGCCAACAATTAGCTGCAGGGGCTTTCTGCGTAATGTACCAATGACATGCACTTATAAACCAAAAATTTATGTTTTCCAATCCTCAATACCCTCTAAACAGACATAACACTGTCTTTCAGGCAACTCCTTTGAGCCACTAACCTGAACAGATAAACGGCAATCACAATTCAGTTTCCTAGTTCAGCATTACCTTTGTCGCTTTTGACAAGAAAATGGATTCAATTGCAACGAGACTGCCAAAAAAGAGCCAAGACTCCAAATCAATTCCAGACTATCTGCAACTGGAGATTTGGATAGAGCCTGATCACATTCCATGTTTCAACCTTGACTCCAGCCCTTCTCGGTTTTATACAGCTCAGAAAATGTGAGCGAGCAATTAGGCTGTACAATGAAGCATGGAAATAGTGTGAGAACCTGGGGATAGCAGGTTTTTGATCGCCGGGTGTGCGTTTTGAAGAGAAATAACAGATTCCGAATGGCTATGACTATGTTTGCATGTGCACTGCTGGAGAAAAAGAAAAAAACTCCACAGGGCTTTCATCAAACGTGGTATATGATATTGTGTCAGGTGAGCATGTGCATTTGTGAACATGGACCCTTTCGGGATTTACAGGATGTCATAAATCCCCCGAGGTAGATGCAACCTGTTAGCAGATCTCCAGTTTGCTGTCAAGTGCTTTCGACAGAGGCGGTGGCGGGAAAAAGAATGCAGGACAGATGCTCAAAGACTACTAGTTATGAAAGCTCATTAAACAGGCAGGAGGGCAACGAGGCCTCTCTGCTCTGCACTCCGTCACTGGAAGGCTAATAGGAACCAGGCACAGGGAAACCAGTGACACCCGCCCAAACCTCCCTTTCCATGCAGACCACTTCTTTTCCACCAATGGAAAATGTTGGGGACTGAAACCATTGCATGTCTTCTCTGGAAGCCTACGATGCCGTATAAATACCGTAAAAGAGGCAATAAAAAGTACAACCAGAGTAAAGTGGTAATAAAACACCTGCCGTATTCAGCTGAACGCAGATCGGAGTCTATGAGGAGTTCAGAAGATGCATCGTGTCAGTGGTAATTGAACCGTGTGGATCAATGAACAACATAAATCACTGTAAATTTATCTTAACTATTCACTTTAATTGGTTTAATTAAGGCAATATTCTTCTTCAGTTGTTCTCTAAGTGAATTAGCGCAGGCAAAAATTCCAAACGCCACTGTGTTCTGGTCCTAACGAGGACGTGACAAGACGCAACAGACAATAATGGAGTATGTGGCGCTTAGAAGAGAAAAATTTGCTGTATTATCCACAGACGGGGCACACCCATTAAGATCCTCCCGAGGGCCAATATGTAGACCCTTTAGACATGCTTCAAAACAGATGGGTGGATGTGCCTGGGATGTCTGGATCTGAATGTGTGTCTCCATGTGTGAGATTGAGGTGCTGGCAGCCGGTCTCTGAACATGCTTCCTCCAGCACACTGGGTAATAAAAACTTATCAGAGAGTGGAGTGGGAATGGAAGAGAGGAAACAGGAAGCATTCCCACATTGTGGACACATTTTCAGACCTGCTACCTTTTTTTCTTTCCTTCTTTTTGATCATTCCTGACAACAATTTATCCATCAATTTGTCCACTTTAAATGGTATTTCAATGTTTTGTTACATGATCCAGCAGTTTTGTACTACAATGAAATCCAAAACACTTACTTTATACTGATGCACTGGTGAATTCGGCAGAAGGTCTCGAAGATGAACAGACGAGCATTTTCGATGAAGTCCTCAAGGCACGCCACAAGAAAAAAATCATTCACCAGCACCTTTAAAAGATTTAAATGCTTACATTAGACACTGAATAAATTTTCATGCACAACCTTACACTGATTATGCTAAAACATGCAAGATCAAGACTTTTAACTTTTTGATACCACAGACCCCCAATATGATGATTCCTTTGCATGAAGCCCTGAAATATAAAGGTTTTTTTTTTTTTTTCATACACTACAGTTCAAAAGTGTGAGATGGGGTTGGGTTAGTAAGATTTTTTAAAGTATCTCTTATCCAAGACTGCATTTATGTAATGACAAATAGTGAAATCAGTTATATTGTGAAATAAAAATGCAATTTAAATTCAGCAGTCATTTCTCCAGGATTCAGTACACTGATTTAGTGCTCAAAAATATTTATTTTTTATCATCAATGTTGACAACAGTAGTGCTGTTTTTAACCGTAATGCATTATTTTCAGTATTCTTTAATAAATATAAAGTTTAAATAATCATTTTGTCAATTTTCATTAGTTTAATGCAACCTTGAATAAAACCAATAATATTTCAAAAATAAATTCTGTGCATGCTTTAAGTTATAAATACAAATATTATATTATCTGTGAAATATTAACGCAAACGCCTGCCTACACTTTGACATCAAAACTGAAAAAAAAACAAAAAAAACTCATTGCATGTTTTTGGAGCAGCGTTTGGTCCAAACGTTTGCTGGAACACGGAAAACACTGCAGCTAAACTAGACCATGAGCAGAACAGGAAGTTTATATAAACTCAGAAATGAAATAAAAATAGTTCCACTTCATCCGAGGTCTCTGTAATAGCACCTGGTTGGGGAATAACAGTATGGGGAAAAAAGCCAAAAAGCAAGACAAATTAAAAAAAGAATTATGACAAATTATGGAAATGAATTTGTAGTTGCAAGTTATGGAGCAATGGAGGCCTATAGTTAACACGTATACAATGGTGTTTAATGCTATCCTCAGGAGAAAACCATTATCTGGAAGCACAAAAAAAAAGGAAAATCTGGGGTCATTCTCAGCACTCTAAACTAACCGCAGATCTTGGAATTCCACAGTCCCCACATGAAACGGGGCAGGAACAGAGCCAGCCACCGAATCCACCGCAATGGCTGTGACTTATCGCCGTTTGTCTTGCCCATTGCCGCAGGGTCCACCGGGCTGCGTGGTGGAACCAATTTACAGTGCCACTGCTTTCAAACATCTCAACTACTGTCTACTATCGATCTCAGACGCGCAGAGCAGCTAAGCTCTGATCGCATACTAACCTCCACATCCTACAGAGACCTGATGTGCTTTACCTTGCAGTCAAATCGCAAATAGTGCAGAGCATTCCGCTCAGCTGAAGACATGTGCGAGCCCCTGCTGTCTCTGCACGGTTCACATGCAGTCCCCCGTCCCGCGTCTTCGCTTGCACGTCTGTGCTCACAGGCCCCGCTTTGTTTGCTCAGGCTTTGAGAGCTACTATCTCCGTTTTTCTGCTTGAAAAAATCCCAACTACATGGCCATGGCCTTATCAGCCAACACACATTTCATCATTGACATTGTCTTATCTTAAGCTGATAACGGTTCGCTTAAGTGCTATAATTACTGTCAAGGGTTTTTTTTGTAAGTGGGGGAGAGAAGGCGACTACAACAACTTCGTAGCAGTACAAAAAAAGTCAATTTAAGCTTAACTTACTGGAATCTTAAAGTGCAGCTTTGAGGGTTTTTTTTCTTTTACAATCTTCAAAAAGGTTGAAAACAGGGCTATATAAGGTTGTGTGTGTCTATGTTTTATGCATAGCATAGAAATTATGAGCCCAAACCATTGTGCAAATGGTCCCTCTCCGCTGAGATGGATCAACTGAAGGAGGAAAAATTACAAAAGCTGACTGGATAAGCATGATAAGGTAATCACAATGCAAAGTAAGCAATGTGATGATCCACAGCTTGAAGAAAATCCCACAACACTTATGCGGTCAGTCTTTAGAGATCCAGGATTGTGTCCAGTTGGACTGAATCATAGGCCTGCAGAACCTCTGGAGCCATGGGTGCTGATAATATGCTAAGACATTGCTTGTAAACAACAGTACTGTATTTGGGTTATTTTAGCTTATTTTAGACATCAAGTTTGGTGTCAGTAAGATTATTTTTATTAAATTAATACATTTATTCAGAATTAAATTAATCAAAAGTGACAGATATTTTTGTAACATTATTAAAATCTTTACTGTTTAAAATAAATGCTATCTATTTAATCAAAGAATCCTGAAAAAATGCACCATGGTCTCTGCAAAAGAATTAAGAAGAACTACCATTTACAACATAGATAAGAAATGTTTCTTAAGCACCAAATAATTTTTGAAGGATCATGAGACAGACTGGAGTAATGGATGCTGAAAATTCAGCATTGCATCACAGGAATAAATTACAGTTGAAAATATATTCAAATAAAAGAATATTATTTCAATAATATAAGTTATGACTAATCAGGTTTTTACTGTATTTTTGACCAAATAAACAGTCTTGGTTAGCATAAGAGACTTTCAGAAATATAGCTTTAAAAAAAAGAAAGGGAAATGTGTGTGTGTGTGTTTAAATAAAAAATAAATAATTTAAAGGCTAATAAATATATAAAATGAAGAGGGGAATACTTTTTAGTGGACCCTCACTGGATCTGTATGAATTTAGTTGTTTTAATGGTGAAAAGATAGCAGCAGTCAACAGACAAATACGCAAATAAAAAATAAAGCAATAAAAAAATATATATATATTTATTTTGAATTCCTGATGGAACATTTTTGGACCTCTAGCATCTTCAAAACAAAATTGATCCCTATTAGAGAAAAGTGTTAATATTTACCCACTTAAAAGGAAGTTGCTCATTTGGGTCATATAAATTGTTTTTTTCCTTTACAATGACTTAAATAAAGTGTTACTGTAATGAACATGTTTAAAGGTGAGGGGATGTTTGTTTTCGTACGAGTAAAGGCGGTTGAGAGCAAACAGTCTGATGACTTGCAAGGCTTCAGCAGTCAAACAGGAAAAGCCTTGGGCTGTTGTAGACAGGCAACTCTGACTTTGTAAGTCACCACTCAATCAGACTGTGAATTTGTGAGCATTTAGAGCCGACATACATCTGAGCCTAGCCAGTTATGCTCACATGCCACATAGTTTAACTTTCTTTTTTTTTTTTTGCACAGCTTGTGATCTCGATAATGCCTCAGGCTTTCATAATCAGGGTCAAGACTAATTAGTGGCCGTTTACGCAGTGTCTGGGCTGAACTCTCCTTGTAGAATATGCCTGGTTCTGGAGGTCCAGTAGCCAGAGGGCTCTCACGAGATCTCACAGATGCAGGTGTGCTAATTACTGCTAGCCTTACAAAGCCTGGGCTCCAAGCATGCAAAGTGTAATCGAGATCTCCCAAATGACTCAACCATTTGGACCAGCAGAGACTCCCCCCCCCCCCCCTATGATTTAGGCCTCATTTTCTTCTATGCTTCTTGACGATAAACGTCGAGAATAAAAAACAGCTGGCCTGATCAAATGGGCACTCGCACAAGAGTAAATGTTTGTAAATCATGTCAGCGTTTTAGGAAGGTTCCCATTTCAACGTTAAGTTGGCTTATTTCATTCTTCTATAAAAAAGCCTGCTATTTACCATATGAGGTGCTTGTTAATAAACAAAACTGAATTGTTTTATTTTGGGAAATGGTAGTCGATGGGCAGTGCGACTGGTCTTTGAATTCATAATAATTTAGAGAATGGGAAAGAGCTTTGACATAAGTGCACGCTAGGCTAAAGGCACTCAAGCTAATTACGCTTGGGATGAATCTTTGTAATGTAATGCGTTTACTGCAACCAAGAATGCGCCTGAAGGTCCTATCGGTTAACTGACGTGCGACAACACTGATAAAACCGGTATCACTGGCGAGGGCTTTTCAAATCGCTAATTTTAAACCGAAAGTAAAATGCGCACGGCCGCTCAGGCATTCATAACGGAGCGGTGGAGCAAAGTGAGAGTTTCCAATGAATTCCTATTAAGTTCAAGCTTCCATAGGTATAAAATAAAAACTGGACCAGACTGGACACGCACCGCAAATGTGTGAGCACTGTGCGGCCGCGAATGAATGACAGTGCGGCCATGCGCATTTCGGTTTAGAATTAGCACCAATTCGGGTGGGGGTTCATTCCTATTATTCTTAATGAAAAACAACAACAAAACGGTACAATGACAAACTCACTTAAATAGGTGCTTTTACATTTCACTTTGAAACCAAATCTTCTGCGATCATCTTGTCCGTCAGCTCTTCACTCTCGTGATGAATGAAATCTGACTTCTGCTGCTGATCTACTGTGACTTTTGTTCAGCTCACACTGTATTGAGCAGACACATTCAGTTTTTAATTGTAGTGTCTGTTCTCTAACTGAACTAAATGATTTTATTACTATAAAAATGAAAAATGACAGTGGGGCGGTGCCGCGGTGGGCAAGTGATGTAACCGGTGTTTCACCGGCAACTGCAGCAAGCCTACCATATGATAGCTTTGTGTGAGAAAAACAGAATTTTTTTTGGGGGGGGTGAACTAACCCTTTAAAGTGCCCCTATTATGGATTTTTGAAAATTACCTTTCATGTAGTGTGTAACATAGTTCTAAGTGAATGAAAACACCCTGCAAAGTTTTAAATCTGAAAGTGCACCATAAATAAAAGTTAATGTCTCTCAAAAGTAAGAGTCGACTTTGAGTCAATTAAACGAATCGTTTTTTAAACGAGTCCTAAGCCGTTTCGTTGTGACATCAAGATGAAACATTAGCATATTGCCTGTCCACTTATTGCGCGTGCAAACACCAGGGGGAACTTGAACCACCTCAAACACTGCAGCGGATACTGGATAGCATTATGTCGAGAAGACGCTGTGCTCTACAATGTGTTTATTGTGTTTCATGTTGTCTAAGTATCTGGCTAACCGGCTAACTCGCGTTATTACGGTCTACTGAAATACTACTGTAAATCAGCTGTGGGCTGCACTATTACCTAAAACTGTGTCTATTAAAGCAGATCGTCTGTCATTCTTACTACTTTGAGTAAAGATAAAGGATGGAGCAAGATTTGTTTTGCAAACTTAATGTTCCATCAGTCATTCTTGTTAGTGCTTGGCTAACGTATGCTCTGTTGATACAGTTCCCGCATGTGCAACGAAATAAATTAGAAACACACGCTTGTTAATGCTGATGAGCAATTATAGCTGAAACATCTCATAAAACGTACCTCAAACTGAGTAGCATCACTGAGAATGGTTGAATTGAGAACTCCAGGTTGAATTACTAGTTCTTCCAATGTTTCATCGATTCGGACTCGCGCTGGGATTGGTGTAAAATTGACGTCCTCGTTATGGTCTTTACAGTGTGTAGTCGCTGAGCTTCAGGAAGCCTCCTGAACGGAGCTGGAGTTCAGTTATGGTAATGGGTGTTTGTTTCTGAAATACGCGCTGTACGCGGTAGACCAATCAAAACAGACTGGGCCGTCTGACCAATCAGAGCAGAGTAGGCTCACGGAAAGGGATTTAGAGAGACTGATTCATCCATTGAGTCATTTGAGAATCATTGAACATTGTGGTGATGTGCAATGTATATTATGAGAAAATGAAACTGTTTTTTGACCTTTGATGCACGTAAACCTTTTGTTGGAGACCTCCAAAACAAAATTTAAAAAAATCCTTAAAAATACCGTAATAGGGGCACTTTTAATGTGTCGGGTCAGAGGTCACTTTTCCACCCTAACTTGACTTGCGTACGGCCGTTACCGGTAGCCAGTGATTAAAGTTATAAATATGGATATTTTTCCTACAAAAACACATTGTTTTGCTTCAGAAGGCCTTTATTAACCCCCTGGAGCCATATGGATTACTTTTATGATGGATGGATGAATGAGCGAGCTTTTCTGGGCTTCAAAATCTAAGGTACCATTCACTCCCATTATAAAGCTGAGAAGAGCCAAGATATTTTTTTAATATAACTCAGATTTTGTGTGGCTGAAAAAAGGATTGTCATACACACCTAGGATGGCTTGAGGGTGAGTAAATTATGGGATAATTTTTGGGTGAACTAACCCTTTAAACCAAATATGCAATATATCCATCCTTCTTGTCATCTGAATTGATAAGAGAAACAGCGATGTATGATTAATGAACAAATGAATTAGTCTGAAAATGATTCTGATCTGATTCTTGATTTTAAATCACTGACTCCAACAGCTCACTGCAAGAGAAGATTACGCGTGAATAGACAAATTTAATTTTGGTCCTCACATGAGTAACTACTGTACGACTTCAACAGGCTTGGAATATAGTTGTAGGGACCATTTTTATGATGCCTTGGATTTTTATTCCAAGCTTAAAAGCTGCAATCTCTTTTTAATAATCTAAGATTTAGAATGATTTACAATTAAAATGTTCATTTTTCAGGTGAGCTATTCCTTTGAAACAGAGCTTTATACTCTGTGTTTTTGTTTTGCTCGGTGCTGTGTTGGCACTGGAAGTCAGTAGTTTAACTGTAAAAACAGAAAGAATGACACAGCAGGGCAAGGGTGAAAACTGATGAAGTGACCATTATGGAAGGCCATTTATAAACGGGAACAAAAATACAGATTACTGGCTTGTCTGTACCGCAGAAAGCTCTTTCCAGTGCGCGTGTCCGCCTCTGCACACCAAAAGCACTTCTTGTTAACCATCCCACTGATCTGACAATTACCGGCTATCATAAAAACATGACAAATGGTGAGTCAGAGGCTCTTTCAGGGGCCCACTTCCACAGCTGCCCATGACACCGCAGCACGCAGAGACCGCCTGAGCTTTAAGACCCCTCTCAGGGCCCGAAACAGAAGGGTAGGCTGTTTGTGACTGCAGAAAAGTGACAGACAGCATCGCTAATGACTATCAACAGTTATGGTAAAGTTCAGAGGACACTTCTGACAAATCAGAGGTCAGAGACTCGTGTGATGTCATCACAACTCATCATTAGGGAAATTGAGACAAATTTGTAAATTACAAAGTTAAAGGCTTTTTGTGGCCAGACAAGAAGTGAAGGATGAGCTCAACATCTTAGTAGAAGGATAGTCTCTTCAAACGCTTTCACTAATGGAACCTGTTATGAATCTTATGTTATAAATCTTATGCTTTTGGAAAAATGACAGAAGATACAATCAATCTGCGAAGTCCCTATAAAGAAGATGGTGTGCCATGCTTTTAAGGACATGCAAAGAAACGAGCTAATAAAAAAGGTAACAGGAAAAGACAGCTGGAACTTACCGCCTCACACTCTCGCAGCTTCTTCTGAGCACTATCAAAGTCAAAGTTCACATACAGACACTCCACAAATTCTGTGATGGGATCTTTGTAGGTGTATGACTCCTAAAAAGAAGAGAACAAAAGAAAAATGAATGCAGAACAGTTCTTTAAAGTCTCCTGTAGTCAATTTTATCCTTTGAAACTCATCTTTGATTACCAAAATGACATTTAAACATTTATTCCTGTAAAAAAAAAAAAAAAAAAAAATCATGCCTTAAAATAGCTTGAATGTAACTCTACACCCTTGCTGCTTTTAGTATATGTAGTTCCATGAATATGCAAATGATCCCCGCCTCCACTCAATCACACCGGTTCAGAATACCTGATCTACTGTCAACTTTACTGTAGTAAACACTGCACTATGGCAAGTTTAAATACTGGTTTAATTCAGCCATATATGTTTGAACCAGAAACTGATTCAGAAGAAGTGGATAAGTGAATTATACAGGCTCATATACAAGTTGACGTATAAGAATGGTAATGCGTTTTATGTATCGCTCTCTACAATGTCGGACACATAACAGTAATTAATTTGATTAGCCTTTTGCTTGATTATGTTTCAGATAGGGATGTGCGCAATGACCAATTTCATAACCGTTTAAACGGAAATTTTGTAACCGACTAGTCCAACAACCCCGCCCCCCGGAGACAGTCTGTATATGCGACCAATTTTAAAGAACATTTAATCTATGAATAGTCAAATCCTAAAATGAATGCCACCTAAAAATAGATCAGATACATGTGATGTGCTTGCCTTACATTATGATCATTGTATTAAACTTAAGCAACGTTAGCCATTATATACATCATTTTTATTCAAATCAACGACAGGCAGTGCAGGACCGATAATTCAAACCTAATTGCCTATTATAAACAGATTTCCTCAAATAAAAAGTACCATTGATCATTTATATAGATCAGTGGTTAGTCCACATAAGTCAGCGTTAGGTTGTTTGTCACCACGGCAACCACTTGCGTGTCCGGGTTTGACTTTCAACATGCTTCTTGTGTATGAAAAGTATTTGTACACATGACGGGCGGCAAAGTCGCAAAAAAGCTTGATGTGTACTGACAAGTATACATTATTTAACCGTATTTTCTTATCGTTAGGATGTTGATATAGCAACTGTTCAAGTGTAAAGCAAGTTTCAGTCATAAATGTTTCTTTAATTCGATATAAAACATCATACCGCATTGTCCCTCATAACCGGTAGTATAACAAGCCTAAGCAAAGCTTAATTGTTACTAGTCTGACATGACAGAAGAAAACGGAAAAGTTGTGTAAGCTTTCAAAATCTTCCCTCATCTCGCTCATCTTCCGAGTGGACATTTATCTGAAGCCGCCGCGAGCGACAGAGAAAACCAACGCATGCAAAATCTGAGGTAAAATTATGATTTTGTTTTGCTGCAGATATACACTTTTCAAAAAATATATACATTAAGATGTAACATTAAAATGACTAAATTTAAACGTAGCCTGTGTAAAAATATAAAAGCAAAACATTAAATAAAAAAAAAAAGATTAGTATTTTCCAAGTCGACTAGCAGCAGCAAGCCTAGTTGGCTAGTCTCGCACATCCCTAGCTTCAGAGTGGTCATAGTTAATGATATGCTAAAGCCCGCTGGCACGTTGACGTGATTGTTTAACAAGGTAGTTTGTGACAAACATCGTTTGTTTGTGACATTCTCTGACCGGTGTCTTTTTTTTCACTTAAATTTTAAGGAACAAATACTCCGCAATGGTGTTGTTGACTTATGAATTTGCACATGCGTTGCCTTAAAACATTAAAAACTCCACATAGACATATAAACAACATTTTCATATAAACATTGACTTTAAGGGAACGTTCACAAGAAATAAACTTCCACGATTGGTTCTCAAACTGGGGTGTGTTTTTAATTATAAATGTGTCTGTTTTATTAACAAATAAAGTTTTACATTACAAGCAGAACTGATATCAGCTGTTCAAGCACAAAATTACTGCTGCTTTCATCTTGTGGTTACAAACACGGCTGTCGCCAAACGGTTGTATCCATTTTCTTAATTGGCACAAGCTGACAGTTAATTTGCCTACAGTAAAGAAATCAAGTCATGTATGGATGATTTAATCAGAACAATTTTCAATAGTAAAACTGTCCTCGAGAAAACAGTGCACAAGTCATATGGACTACTTTTATTGACACTTTTTTTTGTCCTTAACAGCAGCCTGGCATTTCAACCACATTTAAATGCAGATTTTGGGATACCACATAAAAATGCTGGATGGAAACACTAATATGTGGCTAAATAATAATAAATTGTAATTAATATAATATAACCAATTAAAATGTTAAAATATCTAATTAAATTAGCAACTTCCATTCACAACCATTTACTTTCGGTGTATATGGAAAACAATAGCCTTTACATTCTGCAAAATATCTTTTTTTTTTGTTCCATAGTAGAAAGAAAATCTTACTGGTTTCAAGCAATATTAGGGTGAGCAGATTTTTCACTTTTATTTTTGGTTGAACTACGTATCCCTGCCTGGTTGTATATAATAATGAGCACAACTTCTGCTTAATGTGCCATGTCTATAAACAGCCATGAGCTGAAAGACTTAGTACAGTACAATCCATTTAGCAGAGGACCTGATGGGATGAGTCCCATTTGGATATGCGATAGTCTTTGGGTCTTCCCTGGATCTAAATACCATAGATGCTTGAGCAACCATGAGAGGAGAAACTTGTGCAGGGAGTATGGTGAGCACCTCAGGACACATGTTTAAGTGATTACGCAAAGGCTGCGGGATGCACTTATTTGGATTTCAGTGCCATTGATCTCTGAAGAAGCTACTGTTGTTGGACACAGACATCAGAACACTTCAATCAGACTGTCCAGCACCATTCATCAAATCTAATGGGTTCAAGACTCACACGGCCTAAGGAGGCACACAGATAAACAGAGCTTTTATTTTCGGGCCAATATACACCGCTCGTTCATTCATTCATTTCCACAGACACAGCGAGGTATAAGATTCCCTGCAATGTTCTAAATGTATTAAATTCAAATAAAAATACGCTCTTATTTAAAAGAGAGAGAAAACATTATTTATCTGTGATGGGTAACCTCTTATTGAAAACATCTTTCAGTACTTGCAAGGCCAGTGTGGATGATTGCAGGAAGACCACCATAGCACTTGACAAATAGGTTTGCTCACATGGAATTTAAAGGGATAGTTCACCCAAAAAAGAAAATTTGATGTTTATCTGCTAGGGCTTTGTTTCTTCAGTAGAACACAAATGAAGACTTTTAACTCCAACCGTTGCAGTCTGTCAGTCGTATAATGCATGTGAATGGTAGCAAAATCTATGAGGGTAAAAACAAACCGATTGTTTCGGATCTTAAGACGTCAATGTGTCGTCACGAGCCGCAGGGTTTAATTTGGATTTGTCTGTGCATGTTTTTTTACTCTAATAGATTTGACCATTCACAGCATTATACGACTGACAGACTGCAACGAGAAGAGTTAAAAATCTTCATTTGTGTTCTACTGAAGAAACAAAGCCCTAGGGGTAAGCAGATAAACATAAAATTTTCATTTTTGGGTGAACTATCCCTTTAAAAGGACAAAAGACTTAGAATTTAATAAGACTGGGGATACACACAAAGAAGCATGAATACAACTGAAAAAGACTACGTTTTTTTAATTAGGCACACATATGAGACCAATAATCATGCGTTCATAAATTAATTTAAAAAAAAGAAACAAAATATAAATGTGACTCTGGACCACAAAACCAGTCATAAGTCGCACGGTTATATTTTTGGCAATAGCCAAAAATCATTAGGATATTAAGTAAAGATCATGTTCCATGAAGATATTTTGTAAATTTCCCACAGTAAATATATCAATTATTATTAGTAATATGCGTTGCTAAGGACTTCATATGAACAACTTTAAAAGGAGATTTTTTTGCAACCTCAGATTCCAGATTTTCAAATAGTTGTAATCTCGGCTAGGGATGTGACTAAGGAACGGGGGCTTTTCGCTAATTTTAAATTGAAAGTTACATGCGCACGGCCGTTCGGCATTCATAACGGAGTGGTGCGGAGCAAAGTGAGTGTTTTCAATGAATTCCTATGAAAGTTAAACTTCCATAGGCATGAATTGAAAACGCGCCAGACTGGACCCGCACCTGAATGACAGCGCGGCCGTGTTCATTTTAGTTTCGGTTTAGAATTAGCGCCAAATTGGGTGGCGGGTTGCTTGAATTGTGGGTTCATTAGCCTATTATTCTTAATAAAAAACACAACAACAAAACAGTAGAATGACAAACTCACTTAAATAGGTGCTTTTACATTTCACTTTGAAACCAAATCTTCTGCGATCATCTTGTCCGTCAGCTCTTCACTCTCGTGATGAATGAAATCTGAGTCCTGCTGCTGATCTACTGTGACTCTCGTTAAGCTCACACTGTATTGAGCAGACACATTCAGTTTTTAACTGTAGTGTCTGTTCTCTAACTGAACTAAATTATTTTATTACTATAAAAATGAAAACGACAGTGGGGGCGGTGTAGCGGTGGGCAAGTGATGTAACCGGTGTTTTGCCTGAACAACGGTAACACAGACTATCACAGCAAGCCTAATCTCGGCCAAATATTGTTCTATCTTAAACCATACATCAATAGAAAGCATATTTATTCAGCTTTCAGGTGATGTTTACATCTCAATGAAAAAAAAAAAAAAAATTACCCTTATGCCTGGTTTTGTGGTCCAGGGTTATATATAATTTCTCAGCAAATTACATTTTTAATTCAACTGACAGCCCTAGTATAAACATTTTAATTTAATATAAAAAACATTTAAAATATATATTTTAATATTTACATATACACAAAAATAATGTTTCATTTGGTAAGTTTATGGCGCATCACTACAACTATCAAATTAAACAATGCATTATACATGTATAAATATTAAAATACTCACTGTAAATATTTTAAATATATATTTTTTAAATATTGATACTAGGGCTGTTAGTCGATTTAAAAATGTAAATCAAATTAATTTAATACCATTACTTCATATTCTTATGAATATTCAATAATAATAATGCAATAAAAGAATACAAATTGACTGGAGGACATAGCAAACCAGGACATAAATGAAAAACCAAAGTCCTGTCTGATACCTGCTGGATGACTTTCACCAGATCCTTCAGCACCTGCCTACGCTTGCGGACGTCCTTGTTGGTGATGACAGCTGTGGTCAGATAGCGCAGTATGTGTGGGCACATGGTCTGAATAGCATTTAGGTACCTGCAAACAAAAACAACAACAGTCAGACGCTTGAAGGACAGCTATCATCTCTACAGTCTCATGATGTAATTTGTCGAGGTTGGACACCGTTTTCACAGCAAAATTTTCCCTATTCTCATATAGTGAACTTGCAGATTCTCGTTAAACAAAAGAACAAGAGTCGGACCGTGTTGAAAGCACCTCTGTTCATTGGTCCCACTGTGGAGGGAAGGGAAAAGGAAAAGCCCCTTTCTAGACATGGATCACCAGCTACAGGCCTGCAGAGCAGTGAAACACTATCCACCAGGGACTTGTTTTTCAGCCACAGGTCAACTAGCTGTGGGCTTCAGCGAGAATGAAAGCTACAACGCACTACTATTACAACCCAAGACAAAGTTTCCTCTCTACCGACTAGAGACGTGCAAGAGCTTTCTTATATGGACCAAAAAAAAAAAAAAAACCAACATACAACAGATGCCTTGTCATAGGGCTAAGAGCTCCTGTTAAAGTGCACTTAACATTGAGTCAATTTGGAGGACGGCCTCCGCGCCTGCGGTATCTGTATGAACATCTTTGACCCCCTCCTCCTCCTTATCCCCCGTATGAGGACCAAATTAAATTTCAAGGAGGAAGTGGAGCTGCTCTGCCTTGGCCAGGCCCTAAAGCTTCCTTACGGATCAGCACGGAGAAACACATGTCACATGGAGGAAAAGGAGGAGGGTTGCCGGATGGTTTAATTAGCCGAAACAATTAAAGGGACAAGGGGGCCTGTGGCACTTGTGATGTTGGAGCTAAAAACAGCAGCGGGCTTCAGCGGCGTGTGATCCCAGTTGGCGCAGCCTTCGGTCTCTCCTCCCTTTGTAGTTGTCTGACTTCATGGCAAACCACAACACTTCATGCTGTGTTCCTGATTAACTTACACCTACTCGCTCTCCCAGGGAGGCTCCGATGGCCAGACCGCTCACATGAGTCATGATGCCATATCTGGGCTTCGCACAGAAAAAAAATGCATTATCTAACGGAGCCCGACAGCAACGACCAAAGCCATGATACAGCTTAATCGGTTGCTAAATGACTACGCAAGGAAAAGGGCAAAACGGGAAGTAGTAGTTCAATTTAAGTGCATCACATTCTCCTAAGGGAGGTAGGAATTTAGGATAGGGCTGCAACTAAAAACTATTTTGATAATGGATTAAGGTTCTGATTGTGGTGTTGACCCATGTCCAAGTTTGGCCTGGGTCATGTTATGTTTCGTCTCTGAATGTACTTTCCTGTTGAAGTTTAACCAAAAATGCACCATTATTAAAATTCTGGCTAATACCAATAAGCAGATAATTATTTTCATGTTATTGACAATAAAATGATAAAAAGACTATTATTTTATTCTATTTCATGTAAAAAAAAAAAAAAAAAAACAAATATAAACATTAAAATAATTTTTTTAAAGCTTTTAAAACATTTTTTGTGATTTTAGTCAAAATTGCTCAATATAATGAATGTTAAATAATGAAATTATAATATACAAAAAGAAAAAGTTTAGGGTCAGCGAGAAAAAAAAAAGGATGTCAATGTGTTGAATGATGAAAGTTCAATAGAACAGCATTTATTTGAAGTAATGTTTTATAACAGTTTTATAACAATGAATGCACATTAAACAAGAAATGCATTTTTTAATACTTGGCTTAAAAAATGGCTTCACGGATGGAGGCTCTTAGCCGTTGCAGCCCTAATTTGGCGGGTCTGAGTGAGCAAGAAAAAGGTAGAAACGAGTCAAAGGAAGGAACAGTGGTGCAGTTCCAATTTCATGATGCATCTGAAGGGAGGAGGGGAATTAGAGGTAAATCAAGTGAAACTCTGAATCCACTCTAGCGCTGGCCGGGATAGTGTTTCGGTGGTATTAGCTTTCCTGTTTGCACCTACATCATAGGTCATCTTGTGACAATATTCTTTCTCGAACTGCCCTTGGACTTGGTTGGAAAGTATTATATGATAGCCTATCTTTGGTATCGTTTTTCCTGCACTTAAAAAAAATTTCGGTTTTTGTTTTGGCCGTCTGCTTGATGGCACAAATACATCATGAACGATCTTCAGGCCGAGAGCACTGAATCGTACCCTGTCCTGAATGACAGCCAAACAACTATGAACTGAACCTAAATGCCACAGGCTGATGTCAGCCTAATTGTAAACAAAACTTCAAGAATAACAGAGGAGAAGAACAGAAAACAAAAGGTCTTTTCACAAGGTCAAAAGATGCCGCTTTCCAACAAAAACATGACAATGTATCTACCCTCCAAGTACGCAATACTGTTGTGGTACATAAAACACAGTGTATCTAATGCAGTAAATTACACTAGGATTCAGATTTATGGGATCTGATTGCTCTTCGTGGCCACAGCTCTGCAAATAAAAGCTGAAGACAGAAGAGGTGAGAGAACAACACAAAAACGAAAAGTGAAAAGAACGCTGCCAGCATTGAAAGACCTCTGATCTGACGAGCCCAACCGCAATTTAGAAGTACCTTTTTGGAGCGGTTTTAATGAAGCATAATGAATGTTCTTGTATAATGAGCATCTACGTCCAAAGGGCTGCTGTTAAGCCAGTCGGTTGTCTCAAAGGCAGGTCAAACATTCACTCTAGGTTCACAGCCACAGGTCATTGTTCATGACAGTTGTGTACTGTTTTTTTAGGGCCAAAGAAAAAGCCAAACCTAAATACGATTTTCCAGCTAGCGACAGTGCAATAAGCCATCTCAATCTGTCTTTTTACCCACTATGGTCAGCTTCTAATGACTAATTATTGATCTGGTCACTCTTAATCATCCATGCTGGTGGAAACCGATGGAAAAATCTTAGAAGCAGAAGATCATTTTGTCTTTGAATAGTGTTTAGGCATTAGGCAGAAAGTGAGGCCTTAAAATGTACAGTTATTTAGTAGATCAAGTTTCCTACTTTAGGCACCAGGTGTAATCCCACTTAAAAAAAGCTAGCAGTCCCTTGAAGCTTCTTTGTACTCAAGCTCACACAAAAAGACTGAACCTTGTTACCCTTTAATGTGTTAAGACCTTGACTAGTCGGCAACAAAAAGTCCCACATGACCACAAACACAAAATCACTTTTTCCTCATGGATCATTCAAACCTGGTAGGAAATTATTTTTTTCCCATTTGGAAACATTTTTGAAAATGATTAAAGATCAACATGCTTGTCCAGGATCGACAACATCGCTTTAAGAATCTTAAAACATTGAACCCGTGAGTTAAGCAGCCCATTTGCCATTGTCAGCATTTGTCCGTGCTGCCAGACTCATTTTCGCGCTGACCACTGGGGTCGTGGGTCTGTGAGCGGCTGGCTGGTGCACCCAGCATCAGCAGTTTCGTTTGCAGACTGTGGTGGGCTTTCAAACCTGGACCCGTGCTCTCTTCCTACCTCATCCGTTTTTATTAGTCAAACCAAAGCAAAACCAAATCCCAGATGGAAAACGAGCAGCTGTAGAAGGTGCTTACTGTGGCTGGTAGAGGAAAAGCTCGATGATGTTGTCTCTCCCTTTGGGGTGGTTGAAGAACACGAAGAGAGACCAGTGGATCAGCCAAGTCCTTTGCTGGAGAGACTGGAGAGGAGAACTTACCGTCTGTAGAGATATAACAAAAATAGAGGGGAAAGGGTGTTAAAAATCATTGACAATGGATAGTTCAATCCCAAATTACAATTTTACTAAGCCTCAAGTTGTTCCAAACCTGTGTGACTTTCTTTTTCCATGGAAAACAAAAAGATTTGAAAAATAAAAAAATATAGTAACAGTAAAATATTACTACAATTACCACAACACTTCTCTTTTAATATATTTTAAAATGTCATTCATGTGAGGGTAAAGCTGAATTTTCAGCATCATTACACCAGTCTTCAGTGTCACATGATCCTTCAGAAATAATTCTAATATGCTGATATGGTGCTTAAGAAACATTTATTATTATTATTGTCAATGTTGAAACCAGTTTTGCTGCTTAATATTTTTGTGGAACCATGATAAAAATAGATATATAATTTACATAAGTGTTGAATACAAATACATTTCCAACAAAACAATACGAATAACATGAGTGAATAATGATAATAAAATGTTCATTTTTGGCTGAACTATCCCTTTAAAAGGTAATTTGTCTTGATCTTGACTTAATCATAACAAGATGAACTTCTGACTTCAAAAAAATAACACTTGGCTTCCGCTGCCTTCAAGACTCAGTTCAAATCAAAGTTCAGAATAGAAATTTCAATGTCCAAACACTTTAATTTTTTATTTACTCATACTTCTCCCAAAGCCAAACCCTTCTTTCCCAGCTCAATTCCTCCAATTAAAAATCAAGCTGCACCGACATAACACAGCAATTAAGTTTTTGCTTGACTTGTGAGTTGCGGTGAGAAGGAATCAAGGAGATGGAGAAGAGGGGAGGAACGGCAACAGCGGCGGTGCTATGCTCAAACGCAAGGCGGTCAATATTACGGCCTATGTAAGGGAATCCGAGTGCGGTATTGAATTCTGAGTGGCGGGGCATTACATTGTTATCGATAGTCTCTCTCAGGCGGGTGAGGTCCTCCATGGCAGCTTCCCAGTTTTGCATCAGGATCTCTGAGGCCAGCTTGCCCCACAGAGAGTTCAGCGCATTTCTGTCTGTGGCGGGGACCTGCACAAACACACATAAACACACATAAACATAGAAAAATACATTGAACCACTGTAAACAGAAGTAGACAATGAAATCAACTCACTCCCCATAAAATTACACTGGTAGGGTGGCAGTCTTGGTCTCTTTCCACTTTCTAAATATTGTATTTCTGACATCTGCCATTTCCCACAACTAAAAGTTAAGCTCTCTTGGCAAAGCTGCTCGGTGGAGTAACTTCTTTATTTATTTACAGTGGATAAACGGATTAAATTATGTCATCTTCAGGAATTGGGCTCGTAAGGGAAAAAGAAATGGATCCTGAAAGACTATTTAGCTTTTTATAAAACTTCATTTGCTGTATTTTTGTGATAGTCACCGATGCACCACACACCAACCCTTCTTAAGAACATCTGAGGTAAAATTAAGTAAATAAATAAAATGGTTTTGTTTTGTAATGTTAGGAATTACCTAATAAATGTATAACAATTTTACTCTGATAATTTATAATGATTCATGTAATATTTCTATTCAATAAATCTGTATAAGGGTCAATGACATGACATGCATATTTGTCTAAGTGCATTATTTCTTTTTAAAATAATTTGATATTCATATCCATGACATTTATTAATTTATTCCATGAAACCCATTTAGTTTGAATTCATTTTAGTTCATTTAAATAATACACATACATACATATACAGGTGTTGGTCATATAATTAGAATACCATCAAAAAGTTGATTTCACTAATTCCATTCAAAAAGTGAAACTTGTATATTATATTCATTCATTACACACAGACTGATACATTTCAAATGTTTATTTCTTTTAATTTTGATGATTATAACTGACAACTAAGGGAAATCCCAAATTCAGTATCTCAGAAAATTAGAATATTGTGAAAAGGTTCAATATTGAAGACACCTGGTGAAACACCTCTACTCAGCTAATTAACTCAACACCTGCAAAGGCCTTTAAATGGTCTCTCAGTCTAGTTCTGTAGGCTACACAATCATGGGGAAGACTGCTGACTTGACAGTTGTCCAAAAGACGACCATTGACACCTTGCACAAGGAGGGCAAGACACAAAAGGTCATTGCAAAAGAGGCTGGCTGTTCAAGCACATTAATAGAGAGGTGAAGGGAAGGTAAAGATGTGGTAGGAAGAAAGTGTACAAGCAATAGGGATAACCACACCCTGGAGAGGATTGTGAAACAAAACCCATTCAAAAATGTGGGGGAGATTCACAAAGAGTGGACTGCAGCTGGAGTCAGTGCTTCAAGAACCACTATACAAGACATGGGTTTCAGCTGTCGCATTCCTTTTGTCAAGCCACTCTTGAACAACAGACAGCGTCAAAAGCGTCTTGCCTGGGCTAAAGACAAAAAAGACTGGACTGCTGCTGAGTGGTCCAAAGTTATGTTCTCTGATGAAAGTAAATTTTGCATTTCCTTTGGAAATCAGGGTCCCAGAGTCTGGAGGAAGAGAGGAGAGGCACACAATCCACGTTGCTTGAGGTCCAGTGTAAAGTTTCCACAGTCAGTGATGGTTTGGGGTGCCATGTCATCTGCTGGTGTTGGTTCACTGTGTTTTCTGAGGTCCAAGGTCAACGCAGCCGTATACCAGGAAGTTTTAGAGCACTTCATGCTTCCTGCTGCTGACCAACTTTATGGAGATGCAGATTTCATTTTCCAACAGGACTTGGCACCTGCACACAGTGCCAAAGCAACCAGTACCTGGTTTAAAGGACCATGGTATCCCTGTTCTTAATTGGCCAGCAAACTCACCTGACCTTAACCCCATAGAAAATCTATGGGGTATTGTGAAGAGGAAGATGCGATATGCCAGACCCAACAATGCAGAAGAGCTGAAGGCCACTATCAGAGCAACCTGGGCTCTCATAACACCTGAGCAGTGCCACAGACTCCATGCCACGCCGCATTGCTGCAGTAATTCAGGCAAAAGGAGTAACTAAGTATTGAGTGCTGTACATGCTCATACTTTTCATGTTCATACTTTTCAGTTGGCCAATATTTCTAAAAATCCTTTCTTTGTATTGGTCTTAAGTAATATTCAAATTTTCTGAGACACTGAATTTGGGATTTTCCTTAGTTGTCAGTTATAATCATCAAAATTAAAAGAAATAAACATTTGAAATATATCAGTCTGTGTGTAATGAATGAATATAATATACACGTTTCACTATTTGAAATGGAATTAGTGAAATAAATCAACTTTTTGATGATATTCTAATTATATGACCAGCACCTGTACATATTTGTTTTATCTTAAACCCCCAAAATGTATAATAAAAAATAAAAAATATATATATATACACTAAATACTATGGCATCATTTTATAAATATCAGTAGTTTTAAAGCTGTTGAGATCATTTAAAAACTTCTGTCCAGCAATTTGTATATTCTCAAATGTCAGGGTGGCACAGCTGCAAACATGGCTCTTTTATTATGAATTGACAAGGTAATAACTGTAAACATGATAATGAATCATCCAGAAGACCCTAACTGATCCTTGTGGTAGAGTGAAAAGGTTTGTAGATCGGTCTCAAATACTGGTGAAAACGGCTAATTTTGTATGTAGTAGATTCGTACACTTTCCATGTCCACAACTACAGTATATACATACAACTATTTGGTTGTACCCCCTGACATAAAAAAAAAAGTCCAAAAATGAATTTAACAACTGAAACTTGTTTAAACACATTGTTCATGACTAAAATCAGCTTTTTAAAATGATTTTTAAAAAGCTATGTCAATGACCCATAATAGATTTTTTATTTAAAAAAAAATAAATTAAATAAATAAAAAAAAAAAAACGAGGAGGTTGGGTCAAAGAGGTCCTCAGACAAGGGCTAAAGGTTAAAGGCCAACGTGTCTGTGATATTGCTGGGAAATAATTACACAAGTTAAACAAGTGCTCTTTAACTAGCCTGGGGTCAAGTGCTATCTCGAGGGACAGGAGGGTCGTGTCAAGAGATGAAAGTGGCTTCAAATCACCAACACAGGTTTTTTTTTTCCTTCAAGATTCAGAAGCACAAAAAGTCCTTCAATGTACATTTCTATTAACAGTCAGTCTTTCTAATACCTGGTGTGGAGCATCATCAAGCACAAATGGGGAACAAAAAACTCCCCGAAGTTCATATGAACTTGCGGTGACCTTAGTGCATTGCCTTTTCCTTCTGTGAGGGTCTTTAATGATGTGTGCTGCTACCGCTACAGCCTCTGTTACTGGCCCTAACACATGTCTGCAAGCTTTGATCAGCCCTGAGATGTGGACAGGACCAGAGTGGCGGGACACTAATCAAAATGTCTGTTCGTGGAGGAGTGAGAGAATGAGGTCCAGACATTAGGTAAAGAAACTCAACTAATCAAATCAAAGTAAATAAACAAACACTGGGTGAGGATGGATAGTTATGTGGTTGCAAAGTTAATGAAAACCATTTGAGTATGTCTTTGCAGGACAAGTAATGATTTAATGTATTATTTAATTCACATATACGCAGACAATATGTTCAAAAGGCTGTACTGTCTTAAGGTTCTTTCACGTCTACCTTGACTAAAATCCTTTGACAGCAGAAGCCAATAACACAAGTCTTGTTAAACAGAAACAGGCCCTTGAAAATAATGTTTAGATAACTTGATTAACTAGTAATTGTGATGATCTCCTGAACATTTGGCGCAAAAGAAAAACATCCTGCGGAATCAAGTTATGAAACCCCTGAAAGATAGTCGCTCAGCTTCTTGTATAGAAATATGAACAAGATTTAACATGGTGCATCTCTGCAGAGACAATCAGCTTCAAAGGAACATAAGCTTTAAATTATGACTAAAAACAAAAACAAACAAAGGGAGGAGGTAATGTCTTGCAGATTAGTGAGCTGCTAAAGCATCTCAGTGTGATTCATGAAAAAAAATGGGGAAGAGCTATAGCCAAAGGCTCATGGGAAATGGAGTGATTAGACTGAACAGCGTGTAAGAAAATGACCTATGGCAGACGTAGCAGCACGCAGACAACCAGGAAGTCAGGGTCTGAATGTTAAAAGGAGCCCTGCAAATCCTGAAATCTGATTGGACGGACATACATATTGTGAAATATTATTACAATTTAAAACAATTGTTTTCTGTCATTTTAAATAATACATAATATATTTTAAAATGTCATTTAATCCTGTGATGGCAAAGCTGAATTTTCAGCATCATTACTCTAGTCTTCAGTGTCACATGATCCTTCAGAAATCACTCTAAATATGCAAATTTGCTGCTTAAGAAACATTCCTTATGTTGAAAACAGTTGTGTTCAAAAGAAAAGCATTTATCTGAAATAGAAAGCTTTTGTAACATAACTTTCAAAAGTTTGGGGTCAGTAAGAATTTTTTTTTAAAGAAAATTCATACTTTTATCCAGCAAGGACACATTAAATTGAACAAAAGTGACAGTAAAGACATTTATTATGCTACAAAAGATTTTTAAACGCAGTTTACAGGGAAGCCCAGTTGGTAATTTAATATTAATATACTGATTTGTACTGGCTACTTATTATAACATTATTATAAAAATGTCCTTTATGTATAATTTAATTATAATTTTTAAATGACAATTACGTTTCTACTTGTTTTTTGAAATATTTTGCTGCCATAAAATCATGACATTAAATATTGAAGAACAGGTCAAGTAAAAATACAATGAATAAGCAAATATAGTGGTATAGATTTAGCAAAATGCCCCTCTCTAGTTTTTTTCTAGTTTTGAATGGCTTTTCTGAGGTAATGTTAAATGTAATGGTGTGACTAGGGCTGGGCCGATAAACGATATCATATCGCGATAAAATTCATGTCGATAACAAGCTCTGGATTTTTCCTCGATATAGATTACTCTAACACCCAATCACACAGCAGAAATAAACACGACAACAGCCAGTCAGCTAAACAGCGCTGTGAGATCCAGTGAGAAGCGCGTGAATTCAGCGAAAAACACAAATGTCTCGGTGATTTAAACTAGCTCAAAGCCAGATGGAACAGCGCTGACAAACAGGAGAAACACTGCGCAATGATACAGTCAGAAGGCTTTTCGATCTTGTCCATAATTTACCATGGACTTACTGTTGTGACACTAACTCAACCCTCTACAATGCGAGAAAATCTTCACTCTGGGCGACTGAACTAGATCTATGATTAGCCATTGGCTAATAAATGCTAAGATTTTACTCGCCTGTGTGTTAGGGGCTAAATATTTATATTTAAATATTTATATTTTTTCACTCGCTGAACACTCAGAGAAACAGTTTCGCTCTCCATCAAGCGATCTGTCTATTTCAGTTCTATTTCAGTTCAGCTCAATGGATGCGTGCGCACCTGTATTTGACGTACCGTAAACTCTAGTGTGAAGGCTCACAACTCGCCGTCGCTTTGAGGGAGCGCTGTTTCTCTCACACAAACCACACGCAAAGAGAGAGTCTTACATAGCACGCAGAATCAACACGCTACATGTAAACCATATTCTTTGTTGTATTTTCCTGTCAAAATAACGGAGTTCATTTGGAATTATTCAGCTTTTAAGAAGCAGAAGATATGCGGTAGTGGGCGAGACTAACGCGCAAACACCAGTCTCATTGGCTGGCGCTCATCTATTACCTTCACTGTTTTGATGTCAGCAAATCAGTTTGAGCAACGCTGACAACGCGATTAATATTCATGAACCCAGCAGCTCAGTCTTTAATAACAATATACAACGCACTAAAGTAGAATTAGTAGTAGTAGTATCTTAATTATTTTATGATCTATTACTATTTTTTTTTTTACAGAAACAATAAATGACCAAAAACATCTTAAGCACCACCACCAGTCCTAAGTTCAGTTAAAATATCAAACATGCATTCATACGTTTTGTGTGTGTGTGTGATATATTAGGGCTGTATGTGTGTGTACAAATATATCCTGGTTCATAAAAAAAAGAATCAGTTAAAATCCAGAAATTTATATTTTTAATCCAGCCCTAAAATAAATGCTCTGTAGATTTATGGCAGGATAAAATCTACTGGTATATTTGCATAGTGACACACAGTAGTATGGAACAGTTTTAACGTCCATACAGTACAGATGCAATTACCCATCTGCTTGCAACAATGGAGCACTTTCATCAAAATCCCCAAGTTGGATGTGTCTAAACAACAGTCAAAGCCCAAAAACTTTGAGAGATCAGCTCGGAGGGACAACCGGGGAAAAAGCCATCCCTGCTGCCAATATAAAGGTCAACCTTCATTTCTAAAAGTGTTTGTTTTTTTTTGTTTTTTTTTTCCTGGAAGTCCCTGCCTGCTACATTTGGCGACACTCCATGTCATTATGGCAGCTTTCTGCACACTGACTGGCTTTCAGCACTGGCCATGCAAGAATAGTTTCAATACCTGGGTTTTTCCACAAGTTACCTTGAGTTTCCATTGCCTCCCGAAATGGGCACATTTTCACTGACTGACCAGCAACAATAAATTTACTGTGCTGGGGATCCAACGGGACACTCTATCTTTATTCTCAACATCCAATCCCTGCATTAACAGATGATATGAATAAGTTGCTCTTTTCACACCGGGCCCTCACTGTAACAGGACCTCGGGTCTGGATTTTGCAAGCCTGGCTTCCTTCGTTAAATGGCTGGGTTTCCCACGCTAGAGGAGTTCTAGAGCCTGATATCTCCCATGCTAGGAGCCATCCAAGGAGATGGGAGGTCCAGCTAGAAAAGGGGTGGGTAAATAGTAAATAAGAACATAAAAAGGGGCAGGTATTCGATGACAGAGCTCCACTAAAACCATTTTTGCATCATGGCTATTCCAAGCGCCTTCTCACTGTTGATGGAAATAGAAGGTATTGCATTACAAACTATCGGAGAACTATCTTAATTTTGAAATGAAAGAATAACAATTTAAATACTTCAAAACATGCACAGGGAGAGAATATCTGGAAGCTATTTCCGTTTATTTAGATTGAGCAGTGACAGCATAAACAAGGCTGGTTGTTGTGTGAACAGTCTAATCCACTCAAAACGCTTGATGTGGTTTTACTAGGATGAGTACACCCTATTGTATTTCATCTTATCCTAAAAAAAAACAACTAAAAAAAACATAAAACCTAACATGCATGTTTACAAGGCTCTCTGCAAAAAATAGTCATTTATTCAACCTTATATTGTTCAAAACCTGTATGTTTTTTTTCCCCCCAGTGAAACACAAAAGATACACTACCATTCAAAGTCAGTATTTTTTTAAAGAAATAAATACTTTTTCTAAAATAAATAAAGTGACAGTAAAATATTCCATTTAAAATAAATGCTGTTCTTTTGAACTTTCTATTAAATCAAAGAATCCTGTAAAATATCACATTTCCACAAAAATATTAAGCAGATGTTTTTAACTCTAATAAGAAGAAATGTTTCTTGAGCATCAAATCAGCAGATTAGAATGATTTCTGAAGGATCATGTGACACTGAAGACTGGAGTAAAAAGATTTTGCCATCACAGGGATAACATTTAAAAAAAAAAAAAAACACTTTAAAATAGTTTTTAAGTTGTATTAATATTTCTAAATATTACTGTTTTACTGTATATTTGATCAAATAAATGCAGCCTTAGAGAGCATCTGTGACATCTTTAAAACAAATTAAGAAAATTACAGACCCCAAAATTTGAAGCGTTTCATTGTCTTTGTCCATACAATTAAAGTCTATTGAGTCCAGTGTTGTTTTAGACCGCACCGACTTCTAATTTTATGGACGAAAACATCCCCCCAAAAACAAAGTCATACATGTTTGGAATGACATGATGGTGAAAAACAATGACAGAATTCTCAAGTATCCCTTTAAGTACGTCCTTGAAGCATCTATACTAATGAATATGCAAAAAAAGGGTGACAAAAACTGAAGGGTGTAATTCAAGGCTTGTCGGCCGTTCCTTCCCTCGGCTCCCACGAAAACCACAGGGACACAACAAACAAACAAACAGCGTGACTGGCGCTGCAAATCATTCACAAATGGGAAACATGTTGCAAATCTAAACAACACAGTCTTCATCACACCTCTGAAATGCTAAAACCAAGATCATTTAAAATCAAATAAAGGGTTTCATTTCGGTCACTTGTTGCCACAGCGACACAGCATTGCTTGGCAAATGTCTGGCCTTTTTTTACAACAATGTAGGCTGAGTGAATCATACGTGAGAGCTGGTCTGAAGAAACAGGAGTGCATTCCATGTGAGAAGGCAGGCTATGTGGTTATGTGAGAAACGCTTGCCGGCAAAGGGGGTCCGATAACTTAGCCAGTCATGGAGCCTCTCGCAACACTCTTGGCCCAGGGCAGCGTTGACAATGGGCACCTCTCTTTAAGACACTGGACTACCTCCACACACTGTGGCCAGAGAGAAAGGAGCGGGTCAATTTGTTCGTTCCCAGCCGTCATTTGCCCCCCGCCCCACTAGCTAGACAGCACTGCGCTGGGCTCTGAGCGTCCGGCCGCTTTTCCCCATAAGTTCATCTTTCACTCATTTCTACAGGCAGTGGGAGAGAAGCCACAAACACCAGAGCCCCAGCAATGAGCCCTTTGTTTATAGAGGAAATAAGAAGTACGCACGTGTAACATGGATACTGCCAGTACTCTCAGTGAACTGCAATTATCTTCCCCCACAAACCTTCTTTGGTATTATCTGATTCCAAAAGTATTCCACTGGTGAAAATTATTTAATCCAAGGTCCTCGGTGCATCACTGCCTGGATCTTTATCCAGACAACATTTAAAAAAAAGGCAAAGGGGTAAAGGCAACTTAGAGGAAGATGTGAGGCTAGGCTAGTTTCACACTGCAAGACAAAAGGTCCAATTCTATGCTGGACTCTTATTTTTTTGGTGAGGTTGCTCACTTAACCTTTTAAATGTAGTCCATATCAGACACGTGTATGATCAGGTGACAACTAACCAGCAAGCGAAAATCCTATACTAAATGGTTTAATCACTGAAAAAATAAAAAAAATACATTAAAAAATTAAGCAAATTAAAAGACAAAAAAAAACAAGCTTAAAGTGCTTATAATCTATTCTTTAAAACTCAAATGACCTTTTTTGAAAAGCATTTTTTCTTTAAAATCTTACCAGGGGACAGAAAATAATAAAAATAATACATGCAAACAAAATTAATTATAATAAAAATGCATGATATAATAGATCCATGTATATTCACTATTATTATTATTAATAAATTCCATGATATTTATTTATTATTATTAAAATAAATAATATTATTATTATTATTAAACAATAAATCTGGTATTATTAATAATAATAAAAAATGCATTCTAACAAATGTAACATGAGATTAATGGGGGGGGGGGGGATGCAACCTGACTTCTTGAAGTCACAAAAAAAACAACAGATATACTGTATTTATTTCCAGATCAGAACTGAAATGATCGGATTTCCAAGGGATTTTTGCTTATCACAATGTAATTCAAAAGCAGGGAGGAAAAAAACCCTGATTTGGGTTTATTCAACTGCATTGTGAATATGGCCTTAGTATCCTGTTATCCAATAAGATTTTGGCTCAATAAAAGACTCAAAATGGTTTGACTGTTAGAAGAACACAAATTCTGTTGAAAAGCCTTTTTTTGGTGTATTGAGATTATATGGAGCAAGCTGTGTAACCTTTAACCCTTGCAAAAACTGGGGAATCCTGTCAAACCAAGAGTGATTAGGCCACAAAATCCCCACCAATCATCTATGGGGAGCAGCACTGCCCATAAACCCATAAGCTTATGAAGTCTGCCACTAAACACAGCTCTGAAACAACTCCTAACCAAGTCCTTGAAGAGGTTCTTTTCAGCACTCTAGAAATGCAAGGAATTTAACAAGCCATGGGATGGCACTTTTCAGAAGTAATTACAGATCAGGAGCTTTTAGTTCTTCGGATTGCCTCAAGTGCAAGAAAAAAAGTTGCCTGTTTTGTGGAGCAATGAATAAATGACAATATTTCATAATAAAAGGATTTGGATTCTAATTTGAGAAAATCTACCTGTGAGCGAGCCATGTCTACTTTTCATCTGCATCATTTTGAAAAACAACGTTAAGTGCATGCGTAATGCTCGTTACTTGTGGGATTTGTCAGTCTCATACTAAAAAAGCAAAACCATATTAAGCAGAGGAAATTCAAACTCTCAATAGGGCAACCGTCTGACTCAATTAACACTCAGAGGGGAACTCTCAATCAAAATAAAACTGTGTCCATTAGACAAGAACTTATTAAACAAGAATGCATTTAATGGCATCAATTTGCGAAAGGAGAAAATGAAAGGGTGTCGTGATGAAAAGAAGCTCTTGAAAATTGCCCCACTGGGAACATCCCAGAGGAGAATGCTAGAAAACACAACTCTGTCATCTGTTAAAGACAGGGGCGTGGTAAGACACATACCAGGACTCTGAAGAAATAGAGGTACTCTGCTGCACCTGAGTAGTTCCCACACTCATACTGGAACTTGGCATATCGGTATAGGGTGTCCAAATACTCTTGGCGGAACTGCAAGGAAAGACAGAAGTTAAACAAAAACGCAAAGTAAGTTTTCAAATGTCAGGTGATAAACTTTATCAGTACACACAAAATGTGTATTTATGCACAATGGCAATGAAGAGTGACATAACATTTCTGCCATATGAAAAAATGCTGGATAAGCCTTGTACTATTGGCAAATTAGATAATTAAATTAATTTCAACACTTCAAAAAAATAAGTTTATAATCAATTTCTTTTTCATTTTATACACCCATAATTATAGATTTATTGTATTTTCAAAAATGTGAACTGAATTGTGAATGTTAGCACATGCAAATCAATAGCATCAATTAGTTCTTAGTGAATTCCCCTTTGAAAAAATTCTTCAAAATAACTCTTCCCCTCAAACAAAGGGTGAATTTGTAGGAGCGTTCCAAACGAAAGTGAACAACTGAATCCCTTCACAAAGGGCCCTTCCACAGTTCTGTTAGCAAAGGGAACACGCAATGGTCACATCAATGAAGTCATTTAATTATTTATGGTCATGTTCTGCCCTTCGGAGTGAGTAGGGCAAAGGAATGCTCACTTCCAATTAGAACTTACTCAAAGCTTTCAAAACCACTTGTCAACATGCACCTTGCTAGGCAGAAGGCAGAACATGTTTATTCCCTTAAAAATCAAATAAGCTTCTCTAAACATGTGTTCTGATTGACTGTAGCTGGTATTTGGTATAGTATTTTCATTCCTAGTGAGTACAGAAATTATTTGTACACCATTATAGCTCTTCAGGAAACTTTGTTCACATGTGAACCTATGTGACCTCAAGATTATCCACCTTAAATACAATCCTCAATTTCATCTAACGGCAATGACCAGAGAGTACCAGCAGTTTGATGGACAGTTCGATAGAAACTTGCTGCCAGGGTGTCTTAGAACAGAGAGCTCATTGTGTGTGTAGTTTATGTCTGTGTGTTTGTGTGGTCACAGTAAACTAGAGCCCTGGTGTGGATGTCGTTAAGGCCACAGGGGCCTTCCTGGGGGCGGCGACGAGAGGGTTGTTAAGGCGAGGATTGTGTCGTAGCCTGTGCAGTGAAGGTGCACTGAGGACAGGCCTCAGGTCAGTCTCAGGATGCTGGGGTGGGAGTGCCGTCAAGTCAAATATAGAATCCCCAGCATTCTTGAGGCCATACCCACGGGTCCCGAGCTGTTCCGTTTATTCTTAACAATTCGCCACAGAATGTAAATGTCCGCAGAAATTTCTGCAAGCCATAAAATCCCCGAAAATGACTTAAGGTTTTGGGAAGTCATTTAATGTCTCTCTGCTCAGGGCCGCCCCTCCCGTTGCCCCCCCAAAACAACACTGGGTTCACAGAGGAGTCATGAGAACTCCTCAGAAGGGTGGAAGAGTTAGCAGAAGTACTTACGCCATGCTTGTCAGCCAGATAGTCGAACAGCATACGCCCGTCCCTGGAACACAGAAACATTTTGAAGTGAGCAAGAGTGGATGAAACACTTATTTTTAAAAGGTATACATAATCATATTAAATAATCACTATTTTTATGGAATTCTTAAATTTTTAAATTAAAATATAAATGTAAAAAATATATAAAATATATTTTATTTTTATAAAAATAAAATCTAACAAAACATATATAAAATAACAAAAAATAAAATAAACAACAAATACAAGCTAATAAAATAACCACACTTTTATTTAAAATTAACACCAAAATTGGACAGAAAATATATTAAAATATTAAATATCAATATATTCATTAAGTTCTATGCAACAGATTTAACAGATTGATTTGTCCAATTATCCAATATATAGTTCTAAAAAGCTATTATTATCAGAGCAGTGAGAGCATATGAGCAGAGTGGGGTGCAGAACAGTGAACAAGATTGAAGTCATTTTACCAGCGTTACCCAGCATGGCTATACCACACCACGTTACAGCACAGTAGGTCTATTGCAAAAAGAAACAAGTCTACTACAGAGAAAGTTCATTTCTCATTATTTGAGCAGACTTCGCTTTTCCAGTGAGTGTGTGAGCGTTACATGAGTGGAGCGTTCGCTTTGGCCGCTCGCATCTTCGGAAGCGGAGCCGCTCGCAAAGTTACAAAAAATGCTGTGCAAGAGTGAAACCTAAGGGCTGAAGACTGAGGGGTGGGGCGGCATATATCTTCAAACTTTTCTCTCTTTTGGACAAAAAGGAAAATGTCAATTAAAGGCCGAAATTTTGATGCATCCCTATTATCCTTGTACTGTTTTCTTCTCCATTCCTTTTATTTCTTGACTCATCTCTGCATAAAGTCTACGAAAAATTATAAAGAATTTCACTTTCTGAAGAAAATGTTATCTAGAAATGCTTCATGGTCCTCTTCTAAAAAAGTAGATCACTTTTTTCGCCAATGTCAGCCAGACAAAAATAGTAAGTCTGATTACTTATAATAGCACACATTTTTCAACCAGACTCATGAGTTGAGGTATCATTCATAACACAAACTTTGCGGGGTGAATTACACAACGACCTTTAATACTGGGGTTTAGAAAAACGAATCAGTCTAAATATGAGCCTTAGTTAGTAACACCACTTAGGAAACAGCACTAATTAAAGAAAGAATAAGGTAATGAAGTGTGTCGTGTGTAACACTGTGTCACCTCAGGTAAGATAGAGTAAGAATCTATACTGCAACTCATTGAGTTTTGGCAAAATGCTCGGCACGGGGGGCTGGTAACCAAGCTTACCGCACCACCACCTCCGCCAAATGTGGCCGGCCTCTGAAGAATTCAGCAAATGAAGACATGCGTCACTGTGTGCTCCAGACAGAAAGAGGAGGTTGCACGTTTATTTTATTTGTGGGGAGGTTCAAAGGCTGTTTATAAAGGCATTCTCCTGCAGAACTGCTTCTGTTCCATTATACTATCATCTGACAGATGCTGGGACTCCGGGTGGAGACGAGCCACCTCCCTTACGCCGCATCCTAACAGCGATAAAGTGCTAAAACCTACCCATCACTTCTATGTAACTTAGATTTTAATGACCTAAGCAGACACAACCGATAACAGCCACAGTACATTTCTGCTATTGTCTGATTTATATTTCTATGCCATTTATCTGGCGAGCCTCACCCTTTGTGAAATCTCATTGGTCTAAAATCTCAGTTCACGTCAGGAAACAAGGAATTGTACACCCAAAAAATTTAAATTATGTCCTTTACTCACCCTCATGTCTTTTGAAACCTTTATGGTTTCTGTGGAACACAAATAGAGATTTTCATAGTTGAATATCCAAGCTGCTCTTTTCCATACGAAAGTGAATTGTGAGTACAACTGTCAAGCTAGATTTTGAATGACTAACATTTCAGTCCATTCTTCACACAAAGCTATTGTATGGCTTCAGAAGAATATACACTGGGAAAAAAATGGCTTTCTGATTTTACTCAATATTTTTTTTACACAATTTTATCTTCATTTTAAACATTTTAGCTTAACTTAGTCAATGTTTTTTAGTTACAATCTTTTCTTAGTTGCTTAATGATATTGAGTCATTTTAATATATTCAAATCAGTGGTTGAGTAAATGAGAGTTTTAAATGAGTTTTATATTTATGTAGTACACCTAAAATACTTTCTACATCTAGTGCAGTGCAAGTAGAATAATACTTTAGCATGGCTATTACAGCTATTGCTCATTGAGTGAAGCAATTTACATTACAGTCTTAATACACGCAGTGGTCCACAACTTAACCATAAACTAATAACTATACTCTTCAGCACTGTGGTAACCACAAAAACTACAACAAACTCTTTTAAATGTCAAACATAACTGAGCATTAAGACGACTACTACTACTACTACTACTACTAGTAGTAGTTATTTTGATTAATTGTGCAGCCCCAATCCCCTGTCACTGTATGGAAGAGAGCAGTGTGATTTTGTGATTCACAGAAGAAATAAAGTCATACAGTTTTTTAAACACATTTTTTGATATATATCCATTAAATATCCATTTAAACAATAAATATCCATTTATGAGAACAAATAATCGACATTGCTCTTTTAAAATTGTTTTTTGTTTTGTCGCATAAAACCTGAATAGGACAGTCCTTACTGAGCATTTCTGCATTTGTCCAACCTCCTCAGCTCTCACCTAGTATCTCCAAAACTAACAGTCAGTCCATGTTTATCTGTCTGCTGAGGAGGACATTACATCTTTAGTCCGTCAGCTCTCACCACCTCCCGTCTGGGTTGAAATGAGGAACAGACAGGGCAGGTTTCGCCAATTGGAGGTCAATGCATTGGTGCTGAGGGAACTGCGAGATAACTCGGCCCTCAGCCATTCAGTGCAGCTCATCCATCCATCACGCTCAGTCTGTTAAAGGAAAAAAAATCCATCGCCACTCCATATGTCCTAACACTCCCGAACAATGGTCCTGACAGATTTCCAAACATGATATCACCTGCTTACAGCATCTGCCCTGTGAGCGACATTGTCAAAGAGCTGACCCAGTAAACATCCGACTGACGTAGTTAAAAAGAAACATGTCGCACACAAGCAGCTATTAACAAATAAAAGAACAAATAAAGACAAGTCCTGATCTGCACTTCCTCGTGGTCGTCTCCAGACACCAAAAAATGCCCTCCGAAACCCGAAATATTCAGATCGAACAAGTAAACTTCAAAGTCGCTCGTTAATGAAGAGCAGACATCCATTTGAGTGGGTTAATTAAGACTGTGCCTGGTTCTAAGGCCACATACTTAATCCTAAACTGTGATAAAAGCATGTTTTGGAGAACGAAACGCAAACTGGTGTTTAAAAATGTCTAGGGAAGGCAATACCACCTACTGAGATTTCTCACTGTAGAGACACCACAAACACACATCGGTAGCCTGATAAAATATATGGGCGCACGGTGCTGTATTAACGCTAGTCAAAGCGATTTAAACAAGCAATTAAACAATAACTAAGTGCAGATCGTGGCCTCAGCTACTGCCTCTATATCTACAGTGGCCCAAAGGCAGAACAGAGACACAAAAAAGATAGACAACCACTACAACAAAATGTGATTAAAAAAAAGTTACAAGTAATAAGCAATGATTGATATGGCAAGCAAATTTCAA
Organism: Rhinogobio ventralis; assembly: GCA_039654625.1. Classification (NCBI taxonomy): domain Eukaryota; kingdom Metazoa; phylum Chordata; class Actinopteri; order Cypriniformes; family Gobionidae; genus Rhinogobio; species Rhinogobio ventralis. The sequence goes on from CM077201.1 coordinate 12,598,214, forward strand.
CAAACCCCCTAACCCCAAATATTAAACTTTGGAGTATACCTTGTCATAAAAGGTTTGTGTTGAAGATTTGAATGATACCTTAAATCATTCAGCTTTTTAAGGAGAGGTACAAGTGATCGGACATAAGAATTTGAACATCCTAACAAACATAAAAATCGCAACAAGAACCACCCAGAACACATTAGCGACTGCATAGCAACACCCTGGCAACCAACCACAACACCCTAGTATTGGATCAGCGACTTCTTATTGTGTGTTTAAAAGTTTCTAACTAGGCTAAATCTGTTAAACCCACAACGCTTAGTTTAATATACCCACAAAAGCATAAAACTGTTCACTAGGGATATTAAAATCACTGGTAATAAAACAACTAAAATTAACACCAATATTTACAGTAATAAATGTAATAATCGGTAAATGTAAATTTCAATAATACCAAACAATATTGACAAAAACACTTACTGATCTTTATTTGTTTTTTATTACTGACCGTTTTTGAATAAGTACTCAAATTAATATTACTTAAAAAACAAAACAAATGAAATCTACATGTCATTGTATTTCTTGCCATTTTAGATGTTAATTATTTATATTAATAGCACATAAGATTTAGCTGGGTTCATGAGTTAATGAATTAAAAGCTAATATTTGCCTATATCATAAAAAAAACTTCCTTAAAAAATATGGCCATTAACTGACATCAGAAGAAATATTAACTTCAAGGGTTACTTTGAGTAAACATTTTTGGCCAAAGAGGTTCAGCTGGAAAAAAAAAGGAAATCCCTGCTATAGAGGATAGGCAAAGATTCAAATATTTAAACTCTTTGACATTTCAAGCCTATAGTGGTCTCATGATCAGGTCTAAATTATTTTATATATAGTGGCGGAATCAGTCACTAAGTCATTGCAATGCCATCTCTTCTGTCTAGGTTTAATGGCGACTGATTGAGAGCAGAACAATGTCTTTTCAATCCAACATAATCACAAAGAATCTACTGTCTCTAATCCAGCAAATCCCTCCAATCCCTGCAACAGCTAATGGAGACAACTATTTGAAAATATCTATACAGCTTTCGGTGATCAGTGCAACAGCCTTCTTTTAATTAAGTAAAAACATCTCTAATCCCTAATACACCACATATATAAACCTAAAACATCTAGATTGGTCAGTGGCTAGAAATGAGGCACATCCTTTAAAGAAAAGCAAGCAGTGGATGAGGACTCAGTTTAACCAAAATATTTTAATTACAGCAAAGTCAGCATCAGAGAAATCGAAAAGTAGCCTCTGTGAAACTCACCACAGGATGCTCTAACGTTTTGCTCATCTGAAATTTGCAGAGTGAAACCATATACTCATCCACATGGCAATTTCAATCAAATGTGAACCGATTGTGATTACAAATGCCCGCTGATGTTCTGCCATCCACTTAATTAAATGGCACTTAAGCCAGACCATCCAGAAAAAGAGCCACAAATGTTCTGTTTGGAGTATCGTCTAGCATCGAGCAGGGTTTTATTCCACATCCCTGAGGACTGTCTTGTCTCAAATGTGCAATTGAACACTGTTCAACTTGCATTAGATGAACAACAAAATAACTAAAGTACCATCTTAGCTGTTGCTTGGAATAGACAATGACTAATCTACTGTCATAACATTAAACGATTCGCCACAGTCTTCTTCCAGTAAAAACCACAGACATGTAAAGGTCTACGCAAATGTACTGTAAAGCACAGAAACATTCATTTCAATTTAAAGACAACCACAGTACACTCTAAAGCATGTACTACTAAATACCTCATTGGTACATCCAAAAAAAACAGGCTTTGAGGCATGTCCATGGCCACAAAAGAGCATTACTTGACTGACTGAATAAATGAATAAGTGAACTGCAATAAAGTAAATACAGTAATAAATCAATAATAATGGCATTCAGGTACAGAAATACTAGAGAAACTGAATACAAAGAAATTAAATGTAAAATAACACTGGATAGTCATTTAGTCCTAAATAAATCAAATACATAGGCTATTAATCCTGATTCCTTAAATCTATCCTTTGTTGTCTTATCAACATTAATGACAGACACACACTGTCGCTTTAAGAGCTAGTGCACGGAATCTGGATCCATTATGATCATACTGTTACACGTGTTCCTTCTCAACTGCTTGTTTACTTATGACATAAACGACGGTGTTTACGAGGATATTCACCAAGACTGGAGTTGACATAATTTTCTGTGTTTTTGACCATTAAAGCGCTATAATAGCGGCTTTACTCTGTGTATGCGCAAACAAAACCATCTCTCTGAGAACGCGCGAGTACTGAATAGTTTAAAATCGCCTTGAAGGTTTAAAGGGTTAGTTCACCCAAAAAGGAAAATTAGACCATGATTTACTCACCCTCAAGTCATCCTAGGTGTATATGACATTATTCTTTCAGACGAATAAAATCGAAAAAAAAAAAAAAAACCTGGCTCTTCCAAGCTTTATAAATGGCAGTGACTTTTTCATAAAAGTGCATCTATCTATCAGATAACTGCTCCACACGGCTACGGGGGGTTAAGAAAGACCTTCTGAAGCGAAGTGGCGCGTTGGAAGAGCCAGGACATTTTTAATATAACTGAAAGAAGAATGTCATATACACCTAGGATGACTTGAGGGTGAGTAAATCATGGGCTAATTTTCATTTTTGGGTGAACTAAAGGAGAGAAAAGGAGAGAAAAAGGAGGGAGAGAGCGAGAGAGAGAGAGAGAGAGAGAGAGAGAGAAAAGGAGAGAAAGAAAGAAAGAATAATATTACTATTATTATTTATTATATTATATTTTTTATAATTATTTTATTTAATGTATGTACATGTACATGTATGTTGATTCTCTGTAAAATTAGAAATGCTTTGGCAATACATTGTAACAATTGTCATGCCAATAAAGCACAATTGAATTGAACTGAGAAAGAAAGAAAGAAAAAGAAAGAAAGAAAGAAAAAGAAAGAAAGAAAAAGAAAGAAAGAAAGAAAGAAAGAAAGAAAGAAAGAAAGAAAGAAAGAAAAAGAAAAAGAGAGAGAAAGAAAGAAAGAAAGAAAGAAAGAAAAAGAGAGAGAAAGAAAGAAAGAAAGAAAGAAAAAGAGAGAGAAAGAAAGAAAGAAAAAGAGAAAGAGAGAAAGAAAGAAGAACGCTCTCACGCTGTTTGCGAAATTACGTCTCGTAGAAAATTTTAAAATGACTGATTTGATTTTATAATCTGTGTGGATTAATGTACTCATACAACCTACATGCTAAAGTGAATAAATGTTTGCGGGAATTTCCTCCATTAAAGCACGAGGAATGATTAAAAAAATGAGCCCTGGGTCAAACTGTCAAGTAACCCTTTTTGTGTTCATAGAAAAAAAAAAAAATATATATATAATTTCCTAAAGGAGAATAAAATTTCCTAAAGTCTCAAACTAGGAACAAATTAAATGAATGCAGCGATCACAATCTAGACAGATGTGTTAAAAGGAACATCTCACAAACGGCTTACGTCCATTGATATTTAGATATGAAGCGAAACGATCAGTATCTGCTTAAGACCTCAATTTATCGTCAGAAGCCACAGGTATTATTTTTGTTTTGCCTGTATGTCGTTTCTTTTGGACTCCCAAAAAATGGTAGCCACTCACTTGCATTATATGAATCACCAAAGACCATGGTTACAGCTAAAAATATGCTTTACTGTTCTACTGAAGAAAAAAAGTCATCCACATGAGGCTGAATAAATTACAGCAAATTCTCTTTTTTTTTTTTTTATAAACCAACCCTTTAAAAAAAAAAAAAAAAAAAGACATTATGTGAGACCCAATTGAAAAGGTTAGTACATGTGTAATTTCAGCATTTCTTGTACCTTGTAGACTGCATCTGCCTCGTGGTCTCTGGGTCCTCAAACACCTTCACAATCGGCTCTGTGTCAGCTTGCAGTTGTTTCAGTTGAGCCACAACTTCAGTCCTCTTCTCTCTGAGAGCTGCAAACAGGGGATACATTTTAGATATGAATCTCATAGAGTCAATTCTTGTGCATCACATTAAACGTCTTTGATAACTGAAGACCATTAGAAGTGAAACCACTCACAGCTGGGTATTTCTTTGTCAGGATATAAATTCCTGTATACATCCATGGCAAAGTCCACCATGTTGGTGTCACTGAGGAGATCCAGCTTTCCATGGAGGAGCTCATTCTCATTGTAGATCTAGAAAACAGTGACAGTACATTCATGCATATGTGAGAATGCATTTTATATTTTGGAACAATTGTATTAATGTTTTTGAAAGAAGTCTCTTATGTTAACCAAGAATATATTTGATCAAAAATAGTGAAAATAGTAATTTTGTGAAATACTAAAAAAAGTTTTCCATTTAACATTTTAAAAATTCATTTAATCCTGTGATGGCAAAGCTGAATTTTCAGCATCATTACTCCAGTCTTCAGTGTCATTTGATCCTTCAGAAATCATTCTAATATGCTGATTTAGTGCTCAATTATTATTGATGCTTAATTATCAACAAAATTATTATCAATGTTGAAAACAGTTCCTGCTTAATATTTCTGTGGAAACTGTAATACTTTTTTTCAGAATTCCCTGATGATTAGAACAGCATTTATTTGAAATGTAAATATTTTGTAACATAGATGTATTTACGGTCATTTGAATCAATTTAATGCATCCTTGTTGATTAAAAGTATTTATTTATTTTTTCCCCAAACTTTAAATGGTAGTGCATCACAGTTTCCACAAAAATATGAAGCAGCACAACCATTTTCAACATTGATACATTTTTCTTGATCACCAAATCAGCATATTAGAATGATTTCTGAAGGATCATGTGACACTGAAGACCGGACTAATGATGCTGAAAATTCAGCTTTTACATAGGTATAAATTATATTACAACAGAAAACATTTATTTTAAATTGTAATAATGTTTCACAATTTTTTTTACTGTATCTTTCATCAAATAAATGCAATCTTGGTGAGCATAAGAGACTTCTTTCAAAAACATAGCTACACACCTTTTCTTGAAACATTTTTGTTTATTAGTTTTAATACGCAACAACCAGCTACAATATAACGCCATAAATTCATGAACACACTTGGAATAATGGAATCCAAGTAAGGCCCCAAGTTTTTTTTTTGCAATTTCAATAAAAAAACACATCTGTGAACTCCCTTTTTTGGAAGAAAAATGAACGTAGAAAATAACTAACCAACGCAGCACTGGCTTGAAAGTGACAAGCCAAGACAAAGTGACAGTTTTATATAGTGATGGGCATTTCAGCTCTTTTTCGTGAGCCGGCTCGTTTGACTCAGCTGACTGAAAGGAGCCGGCTCTTTTGGCTCACACACAGCTCTTTAAAAAATAAATGTTTTAACTATGATAGGTGTGAAAACAATTTGAAAAAATCTTTGGAAGATATCAAATTTATTTAACCATAGCAAAAGTAAATTTCTTACTTGCGTTAATTTTTCATCTGTTTTTGTGTTTATTTAAAATAAGACAAATCTGATATTATTGTAATCTTATATCTGTTATTTAAGAGTTGAGATCGTTCTTTAATGCTGATCTAACAGCAGAAGACACAAGCCACGGTTTAAATCCCAGTTGCGCAGGTGGGGTGTGTTATAACACTGCGTTACAATGTGCCCCATTAGAACTACGCTATTATATTCTATACTTTTATGAATTCTATTAAGAAACCATGAGGAAAATGTGAATAAAGACTGAGTCAATGTTCAGAAGTGCTTAATTTTTTTTTTTAACTATGTTGTATAGCGGTGTTTTGAGGTGTGTTTGTTGGCAATCCCAAAAATTTGTTTATTTTTAATAATTAAAAAATGCCATTCTTTTATTTGAAAAAGTTAATAATTGTATTTTATTGACAAAATATTTTATATATATATATATATTTGATTATATCAGGTAACATTTTAAGCTGTCATTTTATCATGTTACAATGTGCCCCACACATGTTACAATGTACTATACTATGGTATGGGGCATAGTTTCGAGGGGCTGATGCGGTTTCTTCTCTCAGTAATTATTTGTCCTGTTTCCGTGAAGACCCTCTTAGAGGGAACGGATTATTTATATACAGAGTCTATTATTTTAAATAAAATTAGAATCATTCATTATTTCATTATTACATAATAAAAATAGGCTCTTAGAGCCGGCTCACTCGCGAACGACCCATCACTAGTTTTATCAGCTGGTCCGAAACGCTTTCTCGCTGCTTGGAAAGCTAGGCAGCTCACAATGTTTTGCTAGCATACACAGCTAACAAATAACTAATAAAATGGTCCGTTATACTATGGTAAGACTATCTATTATTCAGATCAAAGATTTTTGTTTTTGTCATTTTCCTGTACACACTCATTACATTTCATTACCGGTTAAACTCAAATTGTTATAATTATGCGATTTACAGACTACCGGACGTACCGGTGCGGCACCACTGTTGCGGCTACATACGCGCGCACGTGGTATTACATATGCCTCCTTCTACAAACAAACAATGCTACAACACGCCGAACGTATACGAACGTATGTTACACATGTACCTCTTTTACTGAGAGGAATTCCAGCAGTGGGAAAACAAGATGCCTGTCCAAAAAGTGGGCGATTTTGGTGGTCAGGTCGTAGTCCGCCATGTTGACAACGGAAGAGGACGCGCTTCAAAACCGGAAAAACTTTATTTAAAACAGTGTTCACACAGTACAACGCGCCATAGGCTGGATCTGCAGGTGTAAGCGAAAGGCACAAAGCGTCAGAGAGAAAATACTGTTTTAAATTGAATATTGTTTACTCTATGCTAAAAAAAATAAATAAAAAATAAATAAATAAAATAATAAAATTGCAAAGTAACAATTTAAACATAATACATTTTTTAAACTTATTTAGCTATTCCCTGTACATTCTCATGTATGTATGTATGTATGTATGTATGTATGCATGCATGCATGTATGTATGTATGTATATATAAAATATATATCAAGCAATATATTACCTTCCTAATATTGTGTTGGTCCCCTTTTGCTGCCAAAATAGCCCTGACCCGTTGAGACATGGACACCATTTGACCCCCGAAGGTGTGCTGTGGTATCTGGTACCAAGATGTTAGGAGCAGATCCTTTAAGTCTGTAAGGTCCTCCATGGATCGGACTTGTTTGTTCAGTACATCCCACAGATGCTAGACTGGATTGAGAACTGGGAAATTTGGAGGCCAAGTCAACACCTCAAACTCGTTGTTGTGCTCCTCAAACCATTCCTAAACCATTTTTGCTTTGTGGCAGGGCGCATTATCCTGCTGAAAGAGGCCACAGCCACCAGGGAATACCGTTATCATGAAAGGGTGTACATGGTCTGCAACAATGCTTAGGTGTCAAGGTAACATCCACATGGATGGCAGGACCCAAGGTTTCCCAGCAGAACATTGCCCAAAGCATCACACTGCCTCCGCCAGCTTGCCTTCTTCCCATAGTGCATCCTGTTGCCATGTGTTCCCAAGGTAAGCGATACACACGCACCCGGCCATCCACGTGATGAAAAAGCCCCATATGCAACAAACTGTGATGCACTGTGTATTGACACCTTTCTATCAGAACCAGCATTAACTTCTTGAGCAATTTGATCTATAGCTAGTCTGTTTGATCGGACTATACGAGTCAGCCTTCGCTCCCCATGTGCATCAATGAGCCTTGGCCGCCCATGACCCTGTCGCCGGTTCACCACTGTTTCTTCCTTTGACCACTTTTGATAGATATTGACCACTGCAGACCAGGAACAAGAGCTGCAGTTTTGGAGATGCACTGACCCAGTCTTCTAGCCATCACAATTTGGCCCTGGTCAAACTCGCTCAAATCCTTACGCTTGCCCATTTTTCCTGCTTCTAACACATAAACTTTGAGGACAAAATGTTCACTTGCTGCCTAATATATCCCACCCACTAACAGGTGCTGTGATGAAGAGATAATCAGTGTTATTCACTTCACCTGTCAGTGGTCATAATGTTATGCCTGATCGGTGTATGTGTATATATATATATATATATATATATATATATATATATATATATATATATATATATAAACTGCTTTATTGTAAAACAGCACGAAATAGAACAGAACAGAATACATTTTATTAATAAAATTTACTTGACTATTCTGCTTTAATAGAAAATACTAAAGTAAAGTTACCAAATAAAACAGAATACAATAGTTTAAATAATAAAATTTACTCAACTGCACTTCTAGAAAAGAATAAAGTTAAAACAAAAACTAATTGAATAAAATAAATTAAAAAAAATTGAAAACAATTAGTAGCACAACTGTTTTCAACGTTGATAATAAAGAGAAATGCTTCTTGATCACCAAATCAGCATATTAGAATGATATCTGAAGGATCATGTGACACTGAAGACTGGAGTAATGATGCTGAAAATTCAGCTTTTACATAGGAATAAATTATTACAACAGAAAACATTTATTATTAATATTACTATTGTACTATTTTTACTATATTTTTTATTAAAAAAACAATTAGGTTTAATAATTACATTCCCTCTATTGTAAAACAGAATAAAAAATGTATTTTATAGAACAGAAGACATTTTATTAATGAAATGTACTTGACTATTCTGCTCTAATAGAATATAATAAAGTTACCAAATAAAACAGAATACAAGTTTAAAAAATAAAATGTACTCAGCTGCACTTCAAAAAAAAAATGAAGTTCAAATAAAATCTAATCGAATAAATAAATTAAAAACAATTGTTTAATAATTACATTTCCTCTATTGTAAAACAACATAGAACAGAATAAAGTTTAAGAATAAAATAGAATTGTATTAACATTTACTTGACTATACTCTGCGCTAACAGAATTGAACAATATTTGATGCAATATAAAATAAAGTTAAAGCTGAATTTATTGTACTCACTAATAGATTAGAATAAAATAGAAAATTAAGTTTACTAAACTCTACATGAACACAATAGAACAGAATACAACAATCTCTCATAAGTGTGTAATTCTCTGATATTTAAATAGGATCTATAAACCATTCAAGACTATAATTTGACTGCAGAATTGTTACAAAGAAACATTTTATATACAAAGAGGTCATGTTTTGCCAAGTGAACTTGCTGAATTTGAAAAATCCTGCTGAAATAATGGACCTCTTCCAGAACCCACTGAAATTCCTCCAGCAGACAAGTATCAGCGAGAGTTCAGCGAAAGTTCCAGAGAAAAGTGACCTCTCTCTGGAACACAGTGCTACCTTCACTTTAAGATCAAAACAAAAGGGAGGTCCAACAGGAAAAGAAAAGCCCACTCAACGACATTACTGTCAAAATAATCAAGCAATATGGGCCTACCTCAATGAGAAATTGAAGACAGGAGCAGAAGAGCATCCAGCGGGTTTTACTCCTCACTTCAGCAGCTGTCTCATAAAGATGCCCATGTGTTGGCCATACACTGCAGAGAAGAGCCAATATCAGCTCCTAAATGGTCCATCTCTAATGGGTTCCACAAGCCCCATGTTTACTTGACAACCACACGGCACTGTCCTGGATCCCGAAACAATTTCCCTCTTGTAACATCGAACCCTTGTTTCTTCTGACTGTGGAATGAGTCACAAATGTAAAGCTGTCACTTTGGCCAACTCTTTTTAATAGGCAACTCTGGCATTCCTTAAACTTTGAAAGCTGGAAGGAAAACAACATGTATAGTTAAAGACGTCTTTGTTTGAGTAGGTAAAGCACTTTATAGGTAAAAGTGTTTTGTTGTATTTTTGTTTGGACAAACATTTTCACACATTTTGAATGGTATTTAGTGGCATGACATCTTGTTAGTTTTGAGGTTGAAAGGTTAACATGATTTTTAACTTCTCTCTTTGAAACATGGGAAATATCACATCAAAATGTCACGCTTGCTTTAGCTACGAGCCATTTTTCACAGTCTTTATGTGTGCATGAGGTTCTTACTTTTTTTGAGTATTTTTTTGCAGTCACACCCACCCAGAGTTCATGAGAAAATCCTTTTGTCCAAATAATTCAGCATCAATAATGCGTTTCTTGCATGCGAGCATATGCGCAGTGACAGCCTTGGAATTTTTACAAAAGAAAAGCAAGGAGCTCATTTATTTAATGCACTTATTTTACTTATTTGTTTTATAATTCTCAATGAGAAAATTTATTTTCCCTGTTTCAACAATTTGGCACATCAAACCTAGCTGGCACTCGGCTTGGGAAGACCTCCATGAAAATTCTTGTGAAATAATTATCCATGGCTTAACATAAGGAAATTACCGGCTGTTACTAAGTGGTTTGGTTTAACTGTGCAAATAGGCACCATGTCGGGGATTGTAAATGCTTCGGCACTTAAGGTGGAATTATTTTTTCCCTCACTGTCCCTATTTATAAAGTACATAAATGTTTCACTGTCTCTCTTGGGAATAAAGGTGTATTTTTATATTTTATCACATATAATATCCTTCTAAGTTTGACTAAATTAGCGTATTTGGGGTTTTAAATTAATCTTTTTTTCACTTCCAAATATGATAAGTGCAGCAAAGTGGTTTTATTAGATATTTCAGAGCGAATGCAACCAATATGCTGAAATCAGCAAATAGAATCAACTGTTTTTTTGTTTTTTTTGCTTGTAAACTTGATAAGGCAATGACTTCCAGAAAGAGTCCAATGCTGGCAAAGGCTGTTGGAAAAGGAAGGAGCAATAGGTTAAACACCGCAATAGAATACTAATTGACATTAAGACTACTTTTGAAAAATTAATTCTGAGGCCAAATTGCTCTGGTTTCTCCTGTTTCAACCAGCCAATCATTTTAATGAAGGAGGCCCTGGAGCACAGCATTGGAAAATCCACGTTTACCCTCTCCACCAAACAAGACTAAGGCTAGAAGAGTCAGAGACAGTGAGCGTAATAAAAATTCACTGTTTAGTTCTCTTGCATGTCCGTTTAAACTTAAAGGTGCTGTTTGTAATTTTTTGACTGTATACGCTCAAAAATACCATGATATGTGACCCGTGCTGGAAAAATGGCCCATTTTCAAATTGTCTATTAAAAACCCTTCAAAATGATGCATGGTTTGTTTGAATCGGACAAAAAATGAATGAGCTACACCTGTTTGAAGTCCACAGAGTCAGCGAAGTCAATTTTGAAAAAAATCTTGTTAAAGTTTTCTGAAGGTTCCAAAACAAAATTACATAGCAACCATACCTTAAAATCTCTGGTAATAACACCAAATTTGGCACACATCAAGTCAAAACCAAATATTTGTAGGAAAAATATATATTCAACTTTTTTTCCATGATACCACAATTATTTGATTAACATTAATGAAACAGACATCCTATATATTAAAGGAACACTCCACTTTTTTGGAAAATAGGCTCATTTTCCAACTCCCCTAGAGTTAAACAGCTGAGTTTTACCGTTTTCGAATCCATTTAGCCAATCTCCAGGTCTGGCGGTAGCACTTTTAGCATAGCTTAGCATAATTCATTGATTCTGATTAGACCGTTAGCATCTCGCTCAAAAATGACCAAAGAGTTTCAATGTTTTTCTGTGGAAAATCTGATGTGTAACATTATAAAGCATCCTTGTGGTACAGTAGTTCTTAGATGTGGCTAGGAACTATACTCTCATTCCTGCGTAATAATCTCTGAATCAATGAATTATGCTAAGCTAAGCTAAAAGTGCTACCGCCAGATCCGGAGATCGACTGAATGGATTCGAAAACGGTAAAACTCAACTGTTTAACTTTAGGGGAGTTGGAAAATTAGGAAAACTTTGGAAAAAAAAAAGTGGAGTGTTCCCTTAAGACCTACTGTACCGCAAGGATGCTTTATAATGTTACACATCAGATTTTTCAAAGCAGTTAACTAAACGTTCATTTAACAGATAATGTTTGCGTGAATACTCTCCAAGACAGATATTTTCAAGTACTGTAATTCTGTGTATGTGTGTATATCGGGATTGGCGCTGTGAGAGGCATCTTTGTGCGCAAATGCGTCGGATCTGTCAGTCAGCGCGAGTAAGATTGTTTTTCATTAACAAAGGAAAGGACCCAGAAAACGTACAAATAAAGATACTTTTAGATGTTTAATTGCTATTTGGAGCGATAGACCATGGCTTAATGAACAAATTTTTGTGAAAACCTCAAATCACATTTTTCACTTGTCGAAATTATTCTGTCTCCTTTTGCCAGCATGGGTCACATATGTTTGCAGAGATTTAGGAAACATGCTAAGTTTACATACTTGTTTCTCAGAAAAATTAATCTACAGCCAGTTATTCTACTTTAAAATGTGCGTTGTGTTCCAGAATGTCTGTTTTTTTTTGGTCTGTGTGATCCCGCTCACTGCCAATTTACCCAATAGTATTTCAACACCCTGGGTTGCCATTTGGCAGAAAACACAGCTTATTGCATACATGGAAACAGGCCAACAAACTGGCTCACCGTAGATCGCAGATTCTACCCGACCTAAAAAGCCTCAGCATCCATCTAAAAAGCTCTATGTCCAGAACCATATTAAAAAGTTGACAAACTTAAACTCATCAACTTACAGTGTAAGACCCGTCGCCTTCCATTGTCAATTGCGCTCATTCCTGTTGTGTGTCCTTAATCTGGCAAGCAGCGTGAGCATAGAGTTTGAGGAGGAGGGGGGCGGGAGAAACAACCCTTGCCAATATTTTGAATTTGGACTGCAGTACCCATTTTAACCACTAGCTGACAATATTACACACTGCACCTTTAAATTTAAATGCACAATTAAAATATTAAAAGATTAAAATATCCAATAACCACTAGAACAATGTTATATATTTTGTTGACTTGTGTACTTACATTATCACAAATGTTTCCAACAATGTTTAAATCCAGAGAAATAAGCAATCTTAACCAGGACACGGACCGTGTCCGTGCGTCGCCTATCAATGACATCATAGCCACGTTACCCTCGATTTCCGGTTTTATTTTATAGAAACCATGGAAACACCAAAGACTCTTTAATATATTATGTGTTTTATTAGACAGGTGAGCAACTGTTTGGATACATTCAGGACAGAAAACTAATCATTGTTATAGCTCAACACAGATAGTCATATTGTTTAAATCTTGATTTTCTTGATTTACCGTGAGTACCATGTTTTACCATGCCTAATATCGATCTACCTTACTGCAGCAAGTGTCTCATAGTAGCCACCGAGCGAACACACAGAGTAGTATTATAACATACATTTGAGTGTGTTGAAAGTTATCTAATATGATAAAACAGTGCTGCGTTAACCCACATACGCATGACTGGAAGAAGCGGAAATGGTCATCTGCTGCATAATAAAAAGGCGCCATCAAGCTACGCCTTTGTTTTGAATTGTGGCTTTAAGCTATACATGTATAATACAAAACCTCTTATATTATAGTATAAGTGCATATTCCTTTGAAGTAACACTATTTGTGACATGTACGGAAATGGAGGAATTATAGCTCCTGAAGTTTGACATGTTAGCTAATACTCCTGAACACGTGAAACCGTTGCTTATTAATATTTGTGGTTACAGACCTGGACAAAAAAATAACACCAGTGACTAACACAAACCACCAAGTTTCAAGTCAAGGTGACACTGGTGACCCATAATTTATGCAGTGCAAACGCAATGGCACACACAAAAAAGTTATCCTGTTATTGGTACCTCAACAGGTAATTTCAACACAAATAAAGTCGTTAATAAAGAGGATCTGTGTTTTACAGTGAATCATACCAAATTGTGGCTTTGTTAATGCACGGGAAACTGTGAGTGCTACTGTAGGTGATTAAATAGCCGATGTTCCTTTGAGGGAAACATACCCACTGCTCTGGAAAATAGAGAACTTTCTGAATTTGTAATTGGATGAAGTTAGTAAACCCAAATCCCTCTGGATATTTAAAGTCAGTGTTTTAAAAGGAGGCCTAAATCTAACCTACATTTTTATAACCTTATTTAACTGACGAAGTGTTAAATGAGCTCATGGTTGAGGGTATACATTTCCCTCCAAAATGCTGCAAATCAATTTGATGTAAAAAATAAACACAATTATTATATTTGCAAACGTATCTTTCTTGATGTTTTTGGACATGCAATGTTTATGTAGGTAGAAATGGATGGTTTAAATGTCTGTGGTAGACAGTAAAATGTTTGCAGGAAAAGTTCTGATTGCCCCAGATGTTGTTCCTGCTTTTTTACAACTCTTCTGTCTGGAAACTACACTATGCAGATGCTCCACAACACGTCGGAGTGAATACTGCACCCACGCTCCATCTCCACCCATCCCAACTGAGAAAAGTGGTGGGTATGACCACAAAGATAATAACTTGCACAATTAAGTATTCCACTGCGAGTGCACACGCACAAATGGACATCTTTCTTCCTTTCACTATCATAAACCTCAAGCCTCAAAATAAAAAAACAGCACCTTACATAAGACTTGTAAGTAAAAACCACTGCTGCATTTTGTATTAAATCTATCGCACTTGACTGTTACATGTAGAGGCTAGCATTTTTACATGACCAAATACTGTATTCAACCCTATGAACATTGTGTGCTACAGTGCCTTCCACTAATATTTGCACCCTTGATAAATATGAGCAAAGACAGCTGTGAAAATAAATCTGCATTGTTTATCCTTTTGATCTTTCATTCAAAAAATTCACAAAATTGTAACCTTTCATGGAAGTGAAACAATTGAAAGTGGGGGGAAACTCGCATTATGAAATAAATGTTTTTTTTTTTCAATGCATGTTGGCCACAATTATTGGCACCCCTAGAAATTCTTAATATAATATAAATATGAGTATAAATATGAGGAAACACAAAGGCAAAATTCCCTTAATCATTCATCACAATGAGTAAAACCAAAGGATATAGTTCTGATGTGCAGCAAAAGATTGTTGAGCTTCACAAAATAGAAAGTGGCTGTAAGAAAATAGCTAAAGCATTGAAAATTCCCATTTCCACCATCAGGGCAATAATTAAGAAGTTCCAATCAACTAAAGATGTTAGAAATCTGCCTGGAAGAGGACGTGTGTCTATATCGTCCTAACGCACGGCGAAGAGGAGAGTTTGAGTGGCCAAAGACTCTCGAGGATCACAGATGGAGAATTGCAGAGATATGTTGAGTCTTGGGGTCAGAAACATCAGAAGAGAACAGAAGACGTCGTTCAGATACATGGTATCATGGATTCTAGCAAATAAAAACATTAAAAAAAAATCAAAACTGACCACTTCTGTTAGAAATCTTATAATGGGCCGTGGCTGGATCTTCCATCAGGACAATGATCCAAAACAAAATTTAAAATCAACACAAAAATGCGTCACTGAACACAAAATGAAGCTTCTGCCATAGCTGTCCCAGTCCCCTGATCTGAACCCTATAGAAAATGAGTGGGGTGAACTGAAGAGAAGAAGCACCAACATGGAGCTGGGAATCTGAAGATTCTAGAGAGATTCTGTATGGAGGAATGGTCTCTGATCTCTTGTCAGGTGTTCTCCAAACTCATCAGGCAGAAAAAGACTCAGAGCTGTTATCTTGGGAAAAGGACGTTAAAATTATTGGATGCCAATAATTATGGCCAACATGAACTATAAACAATCCCCCCCCCCCCCCATTGTTTTACTTCAATGATAGGTTAGAAGATCAAAAGGATAAACAATGCAGATTTATTTTCACTTTGCTCATATTTACAAAGGGTGCCAATATTAGTGGAGGGCACTATAAATCATTAAGTAAATGTTAAACATTTATTTATTTATTAATTTATTTATTCAACATTTATTTAGTGATCTTTGGCCCTCCATACTTAAACCAATTCATAAATAAATAAATAAAGTAAAACATTGAACATTGTATTATACCACTTCACAATAAAACTACTTGTACAACATTGTATTAAATAAATAAATAAACCTCATTGTATGTTTATATTATGTATGAGTGTGATGGAAGTTCATGAGAGAAAAGGAGTGAGGTACAGAAGTGGTATAAATAGCCCACAGAACAGCCTGGCATCGTACCACTTCATGTGTATGAGGCACCGTAGGCACCTCATTAACTGCAGGGAACTATTGTTAAGTGCAGTGTCGTTGAGACCCCTGTTGTTACTTATCTGACTCCATCAGGGGGTGGAAGATTGGAGGGTGGTCCCGAGAGCAGCCACTTCTGGCCAGATTCTCCACACCTTTGTGTGGGCTGCTGCTGCCAGGCGCTCTCTAGTCTCCCCAACCTGGAAAGACGAAGGCAGTCTTAATGAGGAGCCATGGCCCACACTGTGAATAAGGGGGGAATGCCAGGGACATAGTACATTTTGATTGGATGCTTGTAAAAATAAAAAAATAAAAAAAATCCACTGTAAACATGCCATTTTAGTTCCAACTGGACTTTATGCATGCTGACTGCATAATGTATTTCTGCTAAAATCTCAGTGCTACACAAGCTTTTGTGCTTACATTTCTCACAATTTCCATACACTGCACGGCACCTGAAGTTGCAGTGGATCCTGATTGTATTTGTGTTATAAATATAAGATTTTTAAAAGAATAATTATGTATCTTTAATTACATATTTTTATATAAAATAACCATACTGGGCCAGTGCTGCATCGTGAAAGTTTATCATTTGCATATGCTTTTAAGCCTTGCCAATTTCAATATTCAAGTGACAGCGAACTCAGTTCGGTACTCACACGCTATGACTTTCTATTCGTAGCTGTTCACATCCTCGGACTGGGAATTAAGCATTTCTATGGCATTCTATAAGCATTTCTAATCTACAGCGGTCAGGTACAGCAGTGACATGGTACAAGTAGGAGCTCTCAGAAAATTCCCATCTTACAAGCTGTACTTATGAGCTCAACAAGGACGTGAACACTAAATCTTGTAATTACGGTGATGTGAATGCAGCATTAGACCTACCTGAAAAGCACAATTTAAATAATTTTGTAGGCTATGTTTGTTCTATTGTATTTATTTACACTATTGCACTATAGTTTTGTGTTGTTTTATTATTCAATGTTTCCTTTTTATTAGTATTTGAAATGTATATTAGTTATGTTAGTAGTTTTTGCTGTGATTTCAAAATTTACTACAACGGTTCCTAGTTCGTTCCAAATAGGACTAATATTATTCGAGGTATTATCTCTGAAGATTAATATTTCTGGCTGACTCAAAATAACTAATAAGATTAATTTGTTCCCGTATTGGACATCACAGCTCGCGCAGTTGTTGTTTATCCACCCATTTTTAAACGCGGAAGTAAGGTGTTTTGTAGGCCTACAGCTAAAAATAGCTGAATGCGAATGACAGATATTAAAATTATAAATGGCCGTGCCCACTCTTACCTGAAAAATAAGGTGGATACTTTTGCCTGTCTCAGCACAGAGACTCCGCTCGCTATACGTAGGCTACACAAAGTTTGCGACTAGACTTTGTTATTGTTCTTTTTATTCGGAATCTGCGGCCTATGAGATGTCAGTGGGAAAGGAATGTAATTTCAAGCAAGTTATTGATTAAAAACATGGAGTTGATTGAAAAGAATAACGATGCTAATTCAATATTCAAGTTTGAATTGCACTTTGAATAGCACTAAATTAACATGTCATGCTATATTGACAGCACAATTGCCCAGCTGTTTCTTTGTCTCAATGCAATTCATGACGTGCAATGAAAAAAATGATAAACATAGTAACACGTAGCCAAACTTTTCGTGAAAAACCATTCCCCCCGTGATGACTGGCTTATTAAGTGTAATACACTGCCAGACAAGTCTCCAGCTGCTTTTCATTGCAATATCAAATGAATCCAAATCAATTGCCTCTGAAGATGAGTGCCTCCATGCATGATACCTCAAAGTCAAACCTTGGGCCTCAGTGCCAGTGATATGAATTTAAATGATTTCCCCCTGCTTTTTAGATATGCATCACCTCGTTCTTTGGACGTGTGATAAATAGACATCCCAGACTCCTTATCGTGTGCTCGATGCTGACTTCAGCACTGTTGTATTTGATGCCATTGGGACTTGGGTTATCTGTGGAGCCAAGGGGGTGAGCAAACAATGCAGACTCACACAGAAACCACCCTTTGCACCGAGCACAGCAAGACAACATCTGCATCACACATGTAAGCCAGAACACAATTGCTTGCTCTGAGAATTCAAGTCAAGACTGCATTTTAATCGCTTTAATGATTTAATGGAAAAGCTGAATGTCCAATAATGTTTTTGTGGACGTGCAAATGCATTTGAGAGATTGTAAAAACGTGATTGAAATAAACCTCTTCTATTAAATACTTTTGCTATCAGTAATTAAATATGTTTTTAAAATGTCTTATTTTCGTTCAAATCTATATTAAAAAAGTATTTTTTATCAAATTATACAAATTATAAAATTAAACTAAATTGCATTTCTGCCTCAGTTGAATATCAGCCATGGTTATTTTATTTTCCAGAAGCAAAAATATCCACTAATGGGGGTTATTTGTGTAGATTTGTTTGTTCATGTTGCATGAACCAAATTTTTTTTTTATCAGGCCATTAATATGATCTTATGTGAAAGATATTTTTTGTGTGAATGTTATTTTCAATTCATTTAGTTCCATAATGTGAGATATTCCAAGGTGAAACTTTTCAACAAACAATGTAGGGCGGAATTTGATTGTGTCCGTCGAAAACTGACTGGATGGTGAAATACCATAATGGTAGAATGTAAACAGGGTAAATTTCGTTCAAAAATTTGAGGTCAGTATGATTATTTTTGAAAGAAATTAATTATTTTATTCAGCAAGGATGCATTAAATTAATCAAAAGTGACAGTAGAGACATTTATCATTTTATAAACCATTTCTATTTCAAATAAAGGCTGTTCTCGTGAACTTTATTCATCAAGGTATCCTGGCTTCCACAAAAAATTAAGCAGCACAACTGTTTTCAACATTGATAAAAATAAAAATAGTTTTTTGAGCATCAAATCAGCATATCTGAATGATTTCTGAAGGATCATGTGACACTGAAGACTGGAGTTATGATGCTGAAAATTCCGCTTTGCCATCACAAGAATAAATTAAATTTTGAAATATATTAAAAATAGAAAAGTTATTTTAAATTGTAATAATATTTTTAATCAACTAAATGCAGCCTTGGTGAATTGAATTGAACAGAACTTAAAAAAAAAAAAAAAATTACAGACCTCAAAGTTTGTATATTTTTAAGTACTAGTCATTTATATCTAACATTTTCAATGAGCAATGAACAATTTTAGCATCAATTTTAGCATGTGTAAAAAATCTGTGATAAAAGTACATGGGTTAGGGTTAAAGCTAACATTGAGAAAAATACCTGATTAATTTAATTATAAACTTAGATGTCCGTGCCTGTGTAAATAACAGATGAGGCAAATATGAAGTAGCGAAAAATGAAAATGAAATGGTGCTAACTTTGCATTTTTTAATGCACCAAAACCTCAAATGATTGCCGACCCCCTGAGGACATAGACGTCTTCAGTTGCAATAATAGCAGAGAAGGGCCAGACCGCCGCTACTTTGGATACTGCAACTTTGGATAGACCTATTTCTGTTGAGAATCAAGCAGTGGTCTTGTGAAATCATTGTGCTTCGGCTGCTCTCCACCGCCAGAGTAAAGTTGAGGAAATTACAGACGTGCTATAAAAACAAGCTGTATTTCCAGCGGTTTCTCGTAATTGTGCTTACTGTTTACAGAACTGGTGACAACAGTCCTTCCTTTGTATTGGCGTTGCTACAATAGGTGTCCTGTATCGTTTCTGATGTGGCTGTGCTTTGCTAACCCCAAAAGACACATGGGAAGACTCTAAAACATCTTTATAAGGAACGAGTCCAAGGAGTGACAGTGGCATGGGTGAGTTGTGGGTCATGCTCTATTGCCCCCACATATTGAGGGCAACTGAGGCGTGACCCATTCGGTCTCAGGAAGTGTTTTGCTAAACGAAATGAGTTCCAATTGAGGACGGGGAATAATGTGCAGTGTCGTGAGCTTAAGAAGTATTTCACAACAGGAAAAAGGTTTCCAGGCTGTCAGCTTAAATGAGGTGCTCTTTGGTTGTGGTTTTACAGCTTTAGAGCACATGTTGGAGCGTAGAGAGACAATGCAAGAGCTTTTCAACAGGCCTTTGTTTTCTACAGTCACATCTCCAGTAAATGTGTCTGTACATTTTTGGGGAGATATCACAAACCAAGATTTCAAACACATTCATATTAGCATCCATGTCTAATTTTGTAGTCACAAGAAATTGTTTTAAACATTTTTTCCAAGTATTCATTTTTAAGTATTAATTTTAGTAGGTTATTTGCAATTAGTGTACATGTTAGACATGAAATGTGTAACTTTCTTGAAAATCATCCATGCATTTTGTGTGTGTATACGGTGAAAACACTGTGATTTTGCCAAGTAAGAAATTTAGTCCTATCCCTTAACCTAACCCTACCCATAACTTATCTCTGAAATCAGAGGGAAATGATAGGTGAATAACATTGATGTAGAAGCAATTAACCCTGGTTATAAACCTAAATTTGACATAAACTGTAAACTTCTGATTGGTTGATAGGAATGTTGTTCTAGGATCAACATGTTCACCATTAAAATTTTTTAAAGATTTTGTAAACCTATTGCGTAGTTGTGCTGGAGTGCTTATTTGTGTTAAAGTCCTAGTGAACCGGAAGTTGCAACTGATTTTATTTCAGTGCTGTGACGTATTTTCAAATGAAACGGAATATTGAATATCGCCATCTCTCGCTCATAGCAGACTAACGGTTGGAGGGGAGTGGTTAAGGATATTCAAACCCAAGCAGTCAAACTGACATCATCTGAGAAGGAACGCCATTCCAGACCGGAAGTTACTTTTTAGATTTTGATTAAAGATTACCACGGCAAACAATTTTTTTCTGTGTATTAACTTGCACAGATTAATTGTTCACCCTAAGACCTGTAATGTGTGCTAGCAAAGTAAATAAGATGAAACATGCCAAATTGTGCAGACATAACTTTTGGCCAGGCTGTCATACATGGAAATTATGAACACATGCAAAAACAAGAGACCCAACAAAATATTAATAATTGATGATGGTGTAGTCAATGCATGCTTTTTATATGAGCCTTCTTTGTTATTCTATGCATTTTTTTTGCAAAAGTCAGATTAATACCTTAACCAAGTTTAGTGTTTTGTTCTTCCCTCATATTTAAAGATGTAAAATATTTTTCCTCATGTTTTGATGATTTAATCAAATTTGTAGGGTCATTAAAAACAAAAACCTTTTGCCACCACAAGTTAATAATATTTTATTTAATTATGGTTTTTGTTTTACTTTTTAATTTAGTATTTTTATTCATTCTGACAACCTACAACTTTCTGGAACACATTTATTATTTAAAATTCAAATGATTAATTATTAGAATCATCATTATAGGCTTAAACTGAAAAGAATATATCTTTTTGTGGTTCAGCATGCACTAGGGCAGTTTGCCAGTTTTATTTACAATGTTGTTAAATTGGTGTCACATTTATTAACTGATCTTGTAATATCATGAAGGTTTTATGTACTTAACGTTAAGTGTTCAGGACTGTGTGTGCCGTTTTAGAGTGTTTTATGTCTACGAAAGTTTAATGTGATATTATTTAAGAATTGTCGTTTGCTCACCATGTAAATTTCCCTCTGAAAACATTAGGGAAAACCCTGTAAATAAATTTTTAATATAGCCTAAAGCAATTTGGTCAGTTCGGTCAAGACATTAAAATGCCTTCAAATACAGTTGCCTTCTACAAACACCTCATTTTTATTACAGCATACATTATAAAAGCAAAAAAAATTACAAATACATTGGGCTACATCAATGAAAGTCATTTAGGAGTCACATCAGAAAGAAATAACTCTTCAAGGTATCAACTGCCCATTTTCACTTTCACAGTGTAGTGTCATTTGAGACCCAGTTTGAATTGAATTTAATGAGAAAGAATGACATCCATAAACCCAATCCAGCCGCATGTAATGCTGTTCATGTGTTGACAGACATTCTATCATGAGCAATTACACTTTCAGGCCAGGTTTTATGTCATAGGATCAATTGAGAGCTTAATATTATTCTTGGCACTGGAACAAGAGGTGTGTGACGCACTTGATATTGTATATGTATGTCCGTGCTGGAGCCAAAAGAGAAGGGGAGAAAGAAAGTGTATTTGTGTGTTGGTGGGGCTCTGGGGAAATAATTGTGATTTGCCACAACGTCCAGGTCTAGAGGTCAAAGGTGCAATGGAAGAAGCTTCATTACAACAAGCCAGGCACACACTTGGAGTCGTGTGTATGATTTGTCTAAGATTGAAAGCGATCCTGTCAGACTGGGGTCGAAATTTGCTTTCAAAGCAAATACTGTTGCAAATTGCATCTGCCTTCATTTTCTGTAATTGGAAGATATTGCTTGAAAAAAAAAAAAGGACTGGAAAAGCGTGGCATTTGTTTAAAGCCGCAGAACACCTCACCCATTGCTCCAAATTGCGTCTTTATAACTGCTTGTGTCAGAGATCAGTAGCCTTGACTACTTCTGTCACAAATCAAAATAAAATGTCTGAACAGGGTATTTCAGAGAATGCCCTCTTTCTGTGGAATCAGGCATATGAGGGGAAACGCAGGTCTACCTCATGTCACATGTGGTGCTCCAAAGGCACGGAAAACTACGCACACAGTAGTTAAGCAGCACAATTTCGGTTTTCAAATGGCTGCTATTGATCTCTTCTTATGGGGACACTTCTGGCGAGAAGCAGAACTCCAAAGTAAACACAGAGCATGTGCTACCTTTTTCCTCACTTCCCGTAGACAGTTGTAAGTGAATCTAGAACCTGTGAACATGAGGTGTCTTCTAAATGTATGTTATTGATCTTATTGTGAACGTTTTTATATGTGTTTCTTTTTTTCTTTAGAATAAATTGGAATTTTTATGAAATCCATAAAGCGGATTTTCCAACAATACAACAGCTTACACTATACCTCATTGGAAAAAGCAGCTATAGTTACTGGAAAAGCTACATTATTATGAAAAAAGATGAAGTACTTTCACACCACTGGAAAAAAATGCTGTTACACTACACTAAAAGTACTGTTCAAAAATGTAGGGTTAGTAAGATGCTTTTAAAAAGAAATCCCTACTCACCAAGTCCGCTTTTATTTGATCAAAAAATACAGTAAAAACAGTAATACTGTGAAATATTAATAACATTTAAAACTATGTAATTTATGTCTTATGTCTAATTATGTCTATTATATGATGGCAAAGCTGAATTTTCAGCATCATTACTTCAGTCTTCAGTGTCACAGATCCTTTAGTAATCATTCTAATATGCTGATTTGTGCTCACAAAACATTAATTACTATGATTAGTTAAAAACACATGCTTAATATTTTTATGAAACTGAGATATTTTTTTATGAATAGAGATTCAAAAGAAAAGTATTTATTTAAAATAGAAATCTATTGTTTAACGTGTCCTTGCTGGGGGGGGGGGGTGTCTAATGCTTTTTCATGCATTCTGACTTACACTGTTAAAGACTTGGATTCTCATGTTAAACATTTCTGTGCCAAATACACTCCTTCAGGTTTCGAACAAGTTTCGTAAAGTTTTTTTCGAGTATGGCCCTGTATGACGTCATAAAGGGTGGAATTCCTTGTATGGGCACTTCTCCCGAATGAGTGACCAGAGTGAGAGCAAGAGCACGTCCATCAACAAGCTTTGTTTGGGTTACGGAAGCTGTCGGCAGTGCTGTCATTTTGTTTTTAGACCACGAAACCAACAATGTCACTAAAGAAGTGTGTTTTTGGTTGTCAGGGAAAGATAACCTTGTTCAGCTTCCCAAATAACCCAGCGTTAAGGAAACAGTGGATGCAGTTAGTTTTCTCAGAGTTCTGCAGGGGTGTTTGTTTGTTCCCGGTCATGAGTCGAAACCACAGGCGTTGAGTGAAACGGCATCAAATGTCTGTGTTTTGTTGGAGCGTAAAGGCATGTAAACAACACAAACTTATAGTGAATCGAATGTTATCCAGGGATAATGCCATGATGTATTTTGTGTGTGTGTGTGTGTGTGCTTGTGACTCTTTTCTGTGACTGTTTTCGGAAATAATCGGTACAGCGTATCTGTCTTTTATAAATATGATAAAACTAAAGACTCTTCTGAGATATGAAGGATGCAGTTCTACTCTATAGGTAGCCTACTCAAGATTAACATGAGATTGGCAGAAACTGTGTGTGTACCCTTTAAGTTACTTCCCAACACTGTCTATCAGTTAGCGCTGGCTTATTTTAATGCGGTTGTTAGCTTTCCAGAAACAAGCCTTATCCACATATCAAGTGACTGCCATGCAGGAGACCTGGAAATTATAAATCCACAAGTCGCCAGATCTCAGAGTACAATGAACCACACAAGTATTTTTTGCAGAGAGGATGATATTTTCTATAGGTGCCCTTTTATACGCTAAAAGTGTCCTTTAGAAAACAAAAACCTTGGCAAAGCTTCGACAAAGCACAAGAAGCCACAATAGGAACGACTTCAAGTTTAGGTTGTGCTGCTATATACAAGCATGTGCTGAGTCCACTTGGTGAGTGCACTGTGTGGTAGACACAGCAGAGTAAACGCACACGCTGAGCCAGATCCGCAGCTCCTAAGAGACCAATTTAGCACAGAGAGAGAAAATAGACACAGCATATAAAACCACAATAACCTTTAGAAATGCGACTCTCTATGGTAATAAAATTGACTAAAGCTTATGAATTTACTCCAAAGATATAGTTTTTATTACCAAATCCAATTTAGTTTATAAAACAGAGAAAACAATAGGGACAATTATTATATATTATTTATTATTTATATTAAAATCATTTAAACTATTTAATTTTAAATCATTTAAAATAATGAATAAATTATAATTAATTATTTCGTTGCCACTGATCTTTGATTGGCAGATATATATGATGTACATCCTTCAAACGGTCTACTGTTCCCATGATCGTTATTTTAATAGTAATTCATAACTTTTTTATTTGTATTTATTAATTGTTCTTGCTGCTGCTCTTTTTTTCTAATGTAAGGAAAACATGTAAGGTCCGTGGTTGTAATGTTTAAATTAAAAAAATTGTCTGGATTTGTCCTTTGCCCTTTAATGACCCTTCTCACAGCGTTAACTCTCGACGTCACTGTCATCCACCAATCAGTTCACAGGAGGCGGAGCTTGAAAAACATGTCGTCTATATCGGAGCTGTACGATGTCACTTGGGAAGGTAAATGACATTGTTTTCGTTAACAGTGGTTATTAGTTGATTCAGTATGTATCTGTAGTCATTCAACCTTTACACATGTTATACATTTTGTAAAGGTTTGCGAACTAAATGCATTATTTTTTGTGCTTTTCATGAAAGACAACAACAGGCGCTCTAGGTAGCCAGTTAGCTTCTGTACAGCTTGGTAACAAAATCTGTATTCTACAAATACATAATTTTATGTTCACACAATGGATTGCGGTGTTTAGGTTGCAATCTGTATTTAACTATCATATTGTGCTTTATAGAAATTTTCATGTTGAAATATAAGCGGAGTATTCTGTTTCAAAAAAACTGCATACTGTCATATTGGTCATCTACAGTCAGATAATAAAGAATGATTCAGTTGTTTTAATATTGTCTAACATCTCTTGTTGTTTTTATAATGTCAATATTTTGTTGCCATAGATCTGACATACTAATTTAGTGCAATAATGCAGATTAACATTATTAACAACTGATATGATATTATGTATGTCTGGCTCTTTAGACATTAGATAACATGTCCCACAACTTGGTTTCTTACATAATGTTGCTGTCATTAAAGAAAAAAAAATTCTAGTGGATATCAAATATTAAGACAATGTATTTTTTCTATTCAACTTTTTACTCGTATGTTTTTTCTGATTATTTGATTTCTAATGGGCAGAAGAATAAATATAAAAAATAAAATTTTAAAATAGAAGTATTTTCATTAGTGTTCTCAGACCTTTACCCCCCCCCGTCATATGTAGTTATACAAAGTATAGTTGTCAGGAAACATGTATAAAAATAATGGAGCAATATGGATTTTTTTTTTTTTTTACGTGTAAAAGTATGTAGAACGTAGAATTGTACTCCCAGTAAATAATTGATTGATGATGAAAACAAATATGTGATAAAGTTTAAGCCAAGGGCTAATGTGTTTCTTTATTGGATTTCAGAGATGCGTGACAAACTCCGTAAGTGGAGAGAAGAGAATTACAGGAACAGTGAGCAGATAGTGGATGTTGGTGAAGAGCTGATTAATGAGCACGCATCTAAACTTGGAGATGACAGTAAGTACAATTACAGTAAACAAAAGCATACTTATAAGAAGTAATAAATAATGAAGAATCTTCAGTCTCTATAACATTGTGCGGTTCTTAAAGTAAATGGTTTTGTAATTGGACCGTTTTAGGGTGATGTCTGGCTGACGATCAGACATGTTTCTTATGCACATATGGACACTAAGCGCAGCACTTCAATAGGACAACTGACGGATATTTAACAAATAAATATGCTGAATAACTATAACTTTTTATTGCATGGAATCATCATAGTCCTAACAAAACATTGAGGTTATATTTCCATTAGACCGTTAATAGGAACATTTTCCACAGCAGGCGATTTGAAGTTTGACAGTAATAGTCTTGAAATTTATTAAAGTTACAAAAGTTATGCTTTGATAGCAGTTGCGGCAGTGATTTAAAGAGGATGAATTTAGAGTGCAACTTCTTGGAAAGGGTTTACTATTCAAAATGTGAGATAAAACACTGTTTTTTTAAATAAAAAAATATATTGATAAACCTCACTTAGTGACTAGACATGGTTTTGTGGTCTTTAGCACAGTCTGAGTAACAACAGTTCAATGGTGGAAATATAGTTGCATAATCATTTGGAAATAAGCAGTTTATGGCAAATTAACATTAAATGTCAGTGCTTTTGCTTGAGTATTTGGATCCACTAATTTGCAAGAAAAAAAAAAGATTCAGTTGTCTCAAAAACAGCATTTTTTTTGGCCAAAAAAAAAGGTTTATAAAAACACAGTATATCAAGAATTATTTTAAAAGTATTGTCTTTGAGTCGAGTATCTAACCGCTTGAATATGACTATTACAGAAGGTGGAAAAGAGCGCCAATCCTTTTTTTTTCTCTGTCTTGATTTGTCCTTAAAGATCTGATAACAAAAAGACTTTTCAGCTTTTCTCTTGACATTAAAATGAGGTTAAAGTGGAAACAGCAGAAACATTTCAGATGGCTTAATATTTATTTGCTTTGGTCAGTTATGGGTTTCTAAGCCAGACAAGCCAGACAAGTCCTGCAATCGTGTTGTCAAACATAGCCACTAAAGCCAAGACTCTCTTCAGCTAAAATCATTATCTCAGAGGTGATCCAATCCTTCATACTGGCTCTAAAACTCACTCCTATAGATGACAGTTTTTGGTTTCCCATTCCGAATTGGAGAAATTGGGCTCTTTTCTACTTAAATCAGATTTAGGCATTTTTTTGCTTCATCCATGTTATTATTTTAAAACCGCATGTAATTTCAAATAACTATTATTAAACGTCTTTTGGCTGGTAACAGCACTGCTGTTTGAGGAATATTAGCAAACAACAATGAAAGAGCCAGAGTTACCCATCAGCCCTCAAAAAGGCTTTCACTGCAATACATGTGCTCATACAAGCAAGCAAAAAAAAAAAAAATAACGATGGTTTTCGTGGTGGAAGCTTTTTAGATTTCTAGATGGGCCTGTTATCTAATTAAGAAAAGAATGAAGCAGTGAAAGTCTCTTTGCCATGCAATTAATTGTTTTATTGATGCATGATGTCGACTTTTTACTGAAACTTTTTTTTGTTGTTGTTGTGATTATGATTCATACTGTCTTTACAGAGCAGGGTAAATACTTTACACAGCTTGTTTTTATTGAAACCAGCTCTTAAATTGGCTGTGAAACAAGATGGTAATTATCAAAGCAAGACTTGGAATCATAAAAACAGCTCAAAAAACTTGAGGCGTTTGTTTGCTTTGGCATATCAGTTTTTTTTTCTTGTTCGGTGGGATTTTATTGTTCTTCCTCAATTAGCACTTTAGAAATCATTCAGCCGATAGACTCGGGCATGCTTGTCAAAACACACTTGTCTGTCATGGAGCATTAATTGGATCCATTAGCCAAGCCTACTAATCAGTTTTCTTTATTGTGAATAGAGCAGCTAAAGCCACTCGCTTTGTTACGGTTGCCAGTTGAACGTTAAACATTGCCGTCTTGGAAATGACATAAGCATTTAATTGTAGGAATTTAAAATTCCTGTAATCTGTCAAAGTAACGACACACTTTTTGGGCCGAGACTACGCAATTTCAGCACGTAACGCATGTCATGACGAATAGAGGGTGAAATTTGCTCACCCTTTGCGGTGTTTGACTGAACTGATACATAAAACTGATGAATACGCTAAGGTTTTCTTGTCAAAATTCAGCGACTTCGTTTTGTTTGGCGTCAATTTCCTGACCGTTTCCATGAGACCTGCCAGCTCGCCCACACTCAGAGATTACGAAGACAAACTGTGTTGCTGACGGACGCTAAAGATTGTCTTTTCTAATGATACAGAGAAGAAAGTCACAGTTTGCTCGAAAGGAGTTCACACGGGTTAGATGTTCATTCGTCATCTTTGCTACCATGTTGAAAAAGAGACTTACTAATATGGTGTCATTTTATGTTTGTCTCCTGTGCTCAGTTTGGATAATTTACGAGCAGGTGATGATCGCAGCGCTGGACTGCAGTCGTGACGATCTGGCCTGGGTGAGTTTTCTTTAAGTAACTTTCTTGCCCATTGAAAATGAAACGTTTCCCCAGTTGCTTTTCGAAAAACAGTTGGCTTGAGATTTAAATCAGGCGTGGTTTTCAGCAATCAGGGATCCTTGTTAACTTGAGACACTTACAGTAGTCAGTTTCTGAGGTTCTTACCAGCAGCTAGGAAAACAGCGGGAAAAAACGTCTGTGAGCATGATGGGTCAGCCGGGCTAAGCCACAGAGCAAACTTTCCATCCTAACCAGGAAAACATTGGATTTGACAGTAACCATTCCTCACCAAGTCATGAGTGTGTGAAGAAAAAAAAAAAAAAGCATGGTCCTGTTCATCTCAGTGGGAAAGAACTGGTAAAAGTAGCATCCTGCTTTTGCTTTTTATAGTAGCCAGTGTGGAATTGTGGGATCCCGCTGTGCAGTGTTCTGAATTCTCACCCACGTCACTTGCAATTTTTCACGTCTTCCCTCACAGCTGTATGGCCAACCTGTTTATCATGGCACCCACGGACAGGAAAGTTACTGTTTCATTTTATGGTTAGCAGAAACCTTCGTTGTAATATTGTCTTGTCAAACTAGTCACATCACACTTTTTAGAGTATATCTATAAAGTTTTAAATGCTGTGGATGAAAAAAATGTATGAAGCCCACATTTCATCACCCCTGAGAGTTGTAGTATAATTTTCAAGTGCTCTGTAATCCAGCAGGCTTTGCATAGTCACTCAAGCTGTGGTGCAAAAATATAAGAAAATTTATTCTTGGGCAAATAATCATGCCTGATGTTTAAGGTAATGTCAGTATTTTGTTGATGTTAACCCTGTACAGTCTGCATCAGGGTTACTTTATTGATCACAACACCTGAAATACCAATCTTTGAAGTATTTCTGTTGATTTAATTATTTTTATAAAAAAAATATCCTTGTCAAAACAATGGCTGAAAACAGGTTTGTATAAATAATATAATAATAATAAATAATATAAAGTTTGATGTCAGTACTTTTATTAAAGAAATTATTCATTTATTCAGCTAGGATGCATTAAATTGATTAAAAGTGACTAAAGAATTTTACATTGTTTCAAAATATAAATAAATAAATAAATAAATGCGGTTCTTTGGAACTTTTTATTCATCAGAAAAAATCAGTTTCTACAAAAATATTAAGCAGCATGACTGTTTTAAACCTTAAAATGTCTCTTGAGTAAGGATGTCTCATTCGAATTAGGATATTATAAGGATTTCTGAAGGATCATGTGACAATGAAGAAAACAGAAATATAATTAATATATAAATATTTCACAATATTACAGTTTTTACTGTATTTTTGATCAAATAAATTCAGCCTGGTTGAGAATAGAACATTTTAAAAAGCTTACTGACTCTACATTTTTTTGAATGGTAGTCATTTTGAAATGTATAAATATATTATTAATATTTTATCTTATTGTGCAGAAAATACTAAGCTGTTTTTGGCTAATACTCACATTGGCTCAACCAATAGCATAGTTTAGAACAGGACTTTTGTATGACAAACCAATGGCATACATGGAGAACATTTGGAAAAACTGTTTGTGGAGTCTTGTTTTGAAAAGTTAAATGCTTGCATGGTGAAACTCCACCGTTTTTGTTGTTCTTTGCGTAGAGTTGCCTACAGGAGCTGAAAAGGCAGTTTCCAGACAGTCACAGAGTGAAGCGATTAGCAGGGATGCGGCTGGAGGCTCTGGAGAGGTAAGATACACCGCTGCACCATCTTAACACCACGGCCTTGGATTAACGATCTGGGATGTAAGTGGCAGGATGCGTGGGAAGGGAGGCTGTTTATTTTGCAAGCCACCGTTCCTTCTGCTAAGTGAAAAAGCGAGAGAGAATGGTTCAGCCCTCAGTAGTCCTGTGGCTCTTTTGCCTGAGCGAGGAATTCCAAAGACGGAAGTGGTCTCTCCCGCTATTATTCTGGGGGTCCCTCTGTGCTCCCTCCTCCCCTCTCTTTTTGTCTCCCTGGTTGGGAAAACAAGGCCGGCCAGACCTGTAAACATAGTACCTCTGGTCTGCGTTTCCTCTCCCAGAGAATTTCACCCTCTCTTAGTGTTTGAGCAAACAATTAAGAAGGTCGTAAAGTGATGTTAATGTATAGAATTTCAGCAGGATTTCAGATCTGTTTCGGTCTGGTCACCATATCTTCGACGTGTTTATCAGTTATGCCAGGGGTTGTTCCGTAATTGTGAGTGATTGTGCCTGCACGGTCAGATTAAATAAACTGCAAATTTGAGTCTAATTGCCATCAGACGCTCGGCTTAAATAAAACTCTCCCCTCTGCTCCCACATGGCTGAATCCTACATAAATAGAGCAAGTCAAAGCGGCTGGTGCCATTTGAGATGTGCCAGAGAGTGATTGAATTCTAATGTGGATGTGAGAAGAGGAGTGGCGTTGGAGCTCAATGATAATAGGAACCAGAGCTGCTTCTGTTGTTGGTTGTGGGCTGAAACAGGGTTTTGATCATAAGGCTGGCTGCTTTGGCTGTGCTGGCGTTAACTGTGCAGGTTGTCCCTCGTAAAAAAAAAACAACAAAAAAAACCCAAGCTTTCATCCTTCATTCGACATGACAAGTGAAGTGCTTGTGGCATTGTCCTCCCATTCTTCAGAAAACACTGTATGAGATCAGCATCATAATTCATAATGTCTTTTCAAACACGCGGTGCTGTCCAACCCTCAGTTCAGGTTGAAGGGCCCGTAGAGTGTATTTATTTATTTTTTTGCATCTGTAACTCGTATACGTCTTGCTTCGGAATGCCTTTTAAAGCGAAATGCGCTTCGAAGCGATGCCTGATTTGTGGTGGAAGTTCAGGCTGATTTGTTTAGAGGTAAATCAAAGTGCAGGCAATCATGTTTGTGGATTACACTCTTTGTAGAGCTAGTAAACCTTGCACAACGCTGGCTATTTGAGCAGCTACGGTAATGGCTGTTTATTTCTGCCGCATGGATACGTAGCCTCTGTCACTATAGAAACAAGCCGTTCTGTATACAAAAAGTTAGTTACTGTGAACTTTATTTGATAGCTCTACCACCTAAGTTCACATGACCGGTGTTCCTGTTGATTATCCTTAAACATGATCTCTCTGTTGAAGGTATGAGGATGCCAATAAACTGTATGACTCAATACTACAAGATGACCCGACAAATACGGTAAGGAAAAAAATTGTGGTTGAAACTTGTTTTGCTGTCTAAAATGTTCATTTCCATACATGTTAAACTCTTTCTCCCCTCAGTGACCTCAGCCACTAAAGTCACACACACACACAGTACACACAAGAGTGTGAGGTAACAAAGACCATTGATTTATGGACTTCAGTTGCATTAAACACGGCCGGGTCAACCTCAGCAAAAATAAATGGCTTGTCTTTAGAAGATGGGGATTTATCGGTTTTCCTGAGACTCCATAGAGAGGTGCAAATTTTTTTGTTGTTTTTTTACATTTAACCTTTAGATAACCTAAAGGAATAGTTCATCCAGAAATGAAGATTCAGTCTTCCTTTAATCACCTTTATGTCACTCCAAATATAAGGTTTTATTTCTTCACAAAATCTTCAAAAAAACATGCACTGAAATTTCAGCTACCAAATATTTTTGGTCGAGACAAATATTTTTGTTTTTGGGCCGAAATCGTTTACAGACGTTTAATTAGCGCTTCTCCAATGGCACGTTTTGACTGTTCAGCACCTCTTTCATGCACAAAATGTGGATAAGCTACAAGTTAAACGCATCAGCTGTGTGGACACTAGCTCTGGATTGACAACATTAATTTCTCGATTTTAATCAGTAATGATATGTTTTCTTTAATCTAATTTTTAGTCTGTGCTGTGTTTTAGCACGCCTTCCATCGAATAATCACAAAAAGCTTTGTTCTTTGTTACTTTTTATATAAAGCAAAGTCTCAACTTTAAATTTCTGTCGATTTTATTATGAAATTCAAACAATAAATGTCTTTTTGGCACTCTTTAATACGGTGTGACCGATCACTGTATCCGCCAGTGTTGCCAAGTCCGTGGAATTGGGCTACATTAAAGTTGTTGCCGTGGCCAATTTTTTTTTTACGAGGGTTGATTTCTACCAGCGTAAGTAAGATTTTGGTGTCCAACACCCCCAAGACACCCCCCAGACATACAAATTCAGTGGAGAATTTGGCTGCCTAATGGAGAAAATCACATTGGACTATTTTTGGGCTAATTTTGACTGGCCATTGGGCTCCTTTGTTGCACAGCGCTCTGGTTTTCTGAGCGCACAGAAAGCTGGATGTCAGACGCCGTGTCCAGTGAGTATTAAACAGTTCTCTTTCATGTCTCATTGCTCTTAAACTGTCAAATGCACACAAGGATATGTCAAAAACACACAAAGTTCACATAAACACAGTCAGTTATGTCTGTGAACGTAAACAGCAGGGAAAGAAATCGTATGTGTATATTAGGTTTGTGTATTAAAGTGAAAGCAGTGTAATATACTATACCTACTGCTAAATATGCTCTTAATATGAATCAAGCAACAAAAGAAAAATAATTCACTGCTTTTGATTTGAATAACTTTAGAAGCTTTAATAAAAAATAAATTTCTTACTTGAATGCTGCTGTTAAATGTTCTGGCGAAGAGATAAACATGGCGGACTGTATATGTACAGCTCACTCAGGTTAAAGTCTATGCTAATAGGGCAGAGTCCGTCAGCAGTCGTAGGCAGGGCCTAAGCATATGTGACGTGAGAATCTGCAAAAGGTTTGTTCTGAGACACTGCTTATGATTTATGGGGATTAAAAAACCAGGAGTGGGTGAATTTTTACCATTATAGGGTGGTTGTGTACACGCACTGCTGACACACATTTTTGTTCAAATACCATGTAAAAGCGAATTTTGTATAATAGGTCCTCTTTAAAGGTGCATTGTGTAAATTTTAGTGGCATCTAGCGGTGAGGTTGTGAATTGCAACCACCCACCGCTCACTCCTCCCTTTCGAAGCGCATAGAGAAGCTACGGTGGCCGACATAGTACAAAGATGTCACCGTCTGAGACAGCAGAGAGTAGCTAGCGCTCTTTAGAGCAGTTTGTCTGTTTAGGGCTACTGTAGAAACATGACAGCGCAAAATGGCGACTTCACTGTAAGGGGACCTGCACACCGCATGTTAATAGGTAATAAAAACATAATGGTTCATTATGTTAGGTCTTTATACTTCACTAAAAACATAGTTATGTGTATTATATTGCATTTCTGTCAATAGATCCTCATAAATAATACAAACTGCACCTTTAAGCTGCAGCACGGATCAAGTGCACATAAACCGATCATCCAAGTGCATCCTGAAGTTTCTGTTTCGGACTATAATTTTCATTTCGGTGCATCCCTAGTTTTTTTTTTTTTTTAAAGGGAGTTAGTTCACAATGATCAACGTCTTAATGATTTGTCCAAAAATTTACTGATTGGGTTCAACTAATACAATGATCCATTTAACAGTCCACTGTGAGGATCAGTGAATAACAAATTAAATTCTCCTTCTTTTTTTTGAGCAATTAAATATATCCTTGCTGAGTAAAAGTATTCATTTATTTTTTAAAAATATACATTCGTATATACATATTACTTTGTGTTCCATGGAAGAAAGTCATTCACGTGAGGTTCAGAACTTTCATTTTTAGATGAATTATCCATTTAAAGTATGTGGTTCAGTCTTAACTTATTTATTATTTAAAGATCACTTAGGTATTAAAAGCCCAAATGCACAGTTCGCTATTGATTTGTCTTGTCTTGGCGTAACACATGAAGCCTGTTTTTTATTCACTGATTATTTATTGAGTGAAGTGGTTTACAGTATCCAAGTGTGCTCCATGTTTTTCCAATATCTTTCCACCATCACCTCAAAACATATTGTACCTGCCCTTCACTCTTACATAAGGACTGTGTGGCCATGCAAGAAAATAAATGTTTTTAAGTGTTTTCATAACCTTATTTGTTTTGGCTTTTCTCTGTAGATGCAATACAATTTTTTACACATGGACTTGCTTAGATGTTTTAAACATTTTCTCTGGGCTGGCAAAGTGTGCATGATGAAGCGGATACTTTTGTTATTTGGATATCATGCATGGATTCCACACCTCACCGTCCGTCTGTTTTGAACACATGAGGGTTTATTGACTTTGCCAGCAAAGCCTCCATGTGTACACTGACAGGACCCCCTTCCCCCTCTTTCTCTCTCCCTGCTTGTTTTCTCCTTTAAAGGGATAGTTCACCCATAATTAAGATTGTCAAGATTTACCCTCCCTCATTTTGTCCTCATAATGTACCGGTCACTCTTTTGCATGCAATTACAATGAATGAGGACCTTTTAAGTTTCAAAAAGAATGTAAAAACAAAACGTTGTCCATTCAGTTTGTGTGCCATTTTTCGAAATGTTTTGAAGTCATATGTTAGATTTAAAGGGGACCCATTATGCAAAATTCACTTTTATAACTCACTGTTTGAACACAGTGTGTGTAAGCAACCAGCCTATTATGGTAAAAATCCATCCACTCTTTTTTTTTTTATAATCATAAACAGTTTATCCAAATTAGCGGTTCCAGATTTCCCCCTAATCTTACTTAAGAGAAAGGGGAAGCTCCGCCCATGACTGGTGACGATTTGTCCTATTAGCATAGATCCCACCCTGATTAACATGGCGGTACATTCTAGTCGATGAGTTGAACTTAACTCCACAACAACTGCATACATTTATCCACTAACCATTCAGAAACATCCAGTTGCATTCTAAAAGTCTTCCTGAGTCTCTCCATCAGTGTCCGACTCGGTTCGAACATGTAAGGCTGAACACCGCTCCTGACAATATCTGACATTTTGGCTGTGTGACATTCTCCAGTTTTGTTGTTGCCGGAGTATCTGATGCATGAGCTGTAAAGGCACCGCCCTCTTCTGGAAAGGGGGCCGTGAGCAGCAGCTCATTTGCATTTAAAGGATACAAAAATCACATGTTTTTGCTCACACCCAAATAAGGGCAAATTTGACAAGCTATAATAAATTATATGTTTTTTTTTTTTTTTTAAAGCATTTTTGGGATCTTGGCAGCCCCAGTCCACATTATGTTTTGTTACATTGATAAGTGGCCAGAATATTCCTCAAATTTACTTTTTGTGTCCCACCAAAGAAAGTCAAGTGGGTTTGGAATCGATGAGTAAATAATGACTTTTCATTTTTGGGTTTATTTTAAACTAATGCTTTAAGCTATCACCATCTTCATCTTGCAGGCAAAAAAATGGCCTATCCTCCATCCTCTCGTCCCTGCATTTGTTATATCATTACCATTTGATATTTATTTAACTATCTGTTACTGTTGGACTGAACTGCTCCCATCCGTCTTTCTCCCTCTGAAAACGAGAGGTCTGTTCTGTTTGTTTTTTGTGCATTTCAACCGAGGCACTCTCCTTATTCCCATGATCAAGGTTAAATTGCAAGCACATTTAATGGCGTGTAAATGGGAAGTTGAGAAGATCGGCACAAAATGGATATCATCAAACCAGTGCGGTTACATTATTCTTCACAATCTAGTAATCATATCGCTTTGCCCCTCTGTTAACATCCAAAAGATATGAAACAAATTTCCCCTTGGGGAAATATGTTTCCCCGTGTCCTAGTGTTATCCAAGCCAAACACGCTTGGGGAAAAAAGCGTGGCAATAACGTGATTATTGCAAATGTCCCCATCAAAGAGTTGCGTTTTACGTGAACTTTAGCTGCCGTAGTAATGAAAACCATGAGGAGAAATATAATATCCCATTACTAAACACCTGCAGGTAGAGATCATTTGTGAAATATAGTATTTACAAGCAGTTCAATGCAGAAGCACATACCTTTTGTGAAATCTACTGGGTAAACTTTTTAAACTGGGCTTTTTATTTATGAACTGTCATTTAACCCAAATTTGAATTGTCATCATCAATATAATGAAATGGTCCTTTTACACACAGTTCAGCAGAAATATCACTGGAAAATACTGTCCAACCACGTCTCATTACCTCATCAGTCTCTCGCAGAAACCGGCTGCAGCCATCATCTCCTAAAAGGAAATGTGCATTTGTGAATGATCACTCAGACAGCCGTCTTTTTTTTTTGCACCAGGAAGTCTGGGAAATGAAGTGAAATGGGCTGACAGATTCTTAAAGCTTTGCTTGATCGCTCTGTGAAATGCTGTGGGATTTTGCTCTTTCAGGATTTATCAACTTGATTAGGTGGCTCTCTGTGTCAGAAGTCCAAAACAGGCCATCAGTGTAGCCATCAAGGGCACTTTTCACTGTGTAAAGCATAACATTTCCATGTCTTATCTTCATGTTGAATGCTCCTTGACGGGACATGGTAGGCTTGGTAGGATGCACCCACTTGTGGAAAGGGTGTAGGCGAGAACCATGTGAACCACCCTGACACAATTAGGTTCAGCCCAGATATTTCTGATGGCCCCGAAAAGGATTTGCCCGTTTCCTGGTCTCCAAATGCAAGTCACCTCCCGTCAAATTCTGTACGTTTTGTGGAGGGGAATGGAAGAAAATGGAGCCGTTGTGCAGTGGCAGCTAGACTGTATTTTCCCACAATCCAATCCCCTTTGGCTGGGTATAGCAGGCGGGGTGACGAGGTTGTGGTATGGGAGGGATGACATCATCTAGGTCACCTGTCTGTAAATGCAAGGCTTATCTAAACGCTGTGTTTTTTAACATGTACAGTGGAATGGGATGAGGGCACGATCCAAGAAAATGGCGGAAAATTGGCAACTACTGTGAGGACTTGTGAGGCATCCCAGCATGCAGAGCTGAGATTGGAAACTGAACTGTTGTAATTATAGGCTGTGGAATAGATGTGGTACCCATTAACCAAAATTGTTGAATCAACAAAAATTGCTCAAGGTTTTTCTGCCATGGCGGTGTCCAAATATGTTCGAACTCCTAGCCCTTCCATTGCTCATTATGGTCCAATACCTACAGCAATGATTTGGAGAAATTCTTCCCGGCTCATATCTATCTGTCTGTCTGTCTGTTCATTCTGTCATCTATCTGTCTGTGTTTGTCACTTGTTCCATCTAGCGTTTGTTCTATCTATTTGTCTATCATTTGTTTCATCTGTCATTCGTTCTACCATCTATCTGTCTGTCATTTGTTCCATCTATCCATCTGTCTGTCACTTGTTCCATCTATCCATCTGTCATTCATTCTGTCATCTTATCTGCCTGTCACTTGTTCCATCTAATTATCTGTTGTTTGTTCTATCATCTCTGTCTGTCCTTTGTTCCATCTATTGTTTGTTCTATCTATCTGTCTGTCTATCATTTGTTCCATCTGTCGTTCGTTCTATCATCTATTGGTCTCTTTCTGTCATTTGTTCCATCTATCCGTCTGTCTGTCTGTCTAACTGTCATTTGTTCTGTCGTTCGTTCTATCATCTGTCTCTTTCTGTCTGTCACTTGTTCCATCTATCCATCTGTTGTTTGTTCTATCA
This sequence comes from Rhinogobio ventralis, assembly GCA_039654625.1. NCBI lineage: Eukaryota > Metazoa > Chordata > Actinopteri > Cypriniformes > Gobionidae > Rhinogobio > Rhinogobio ventralis. The sequence goes on from CM077201.1 coordinate 12,636,667, forward strand.
TCTGTCATTTGTTCCATCTATCCATCTGTCATTAATTCTGTCATCTATCTGTCTGTCACTTGTTCCATCTAATCACCTGTTGTTTGTTCTATCATCTCTGTCTGTCCTTTGTTCCATCTATCGTTTGTTCTATCTATCTGTCTGTCTATCATTTGTTCCATCTGTCGTTCGTTCTATCATCTATCTGTCTCTTTCTGTCTGTCATTTGTCCCATCTATCCGTCTGCCTGTCTGGCTAACTGTCATTTGTTCTGTCGTTCGTTCTATCATCTATCTGTCTCTTTCTGTCTGTCACTTGTTCCATCTATCCATCTGTTGTTTGTTCTATCATCTGTCATTTGTTCCATCTATCCATCTGTCATTCATTCTGTCATCTATCTGTCTGTCCTTTGTTCCATCTATTATTTGTTCTATCTATCTGTCTGTCTATCATTTGTTCCATCTGTCATTCATTCTGTCATCTATCTGCCTGTCACTTGTTCCATCTGTTGTTTGTTCTATCTGTCATTTGTTCCATCTATCCATCTGTCTGACTGTCATTTGTTTTATCTATCCATCTGTTGTTCGTTCTATCATCTATCTGTCTCTGTCCATATACCTGTCACTTGTTCCATCTATCCATCTGTCGTTCATTCTGTCATCTATCTACCTGTTACTTGTTCCATCTATCCATCTGTCATTTGTTCCATCTGTCCATCTGTCATTCATTCTGTCATCTATCTGCCTGTCACTTGTTCCATCTATCCATCTGTCGTTTGTTCTATCATCTCTCTGTCATTTGGTCAACTTTATACTTTATTTATTTATATAGCGCTTTTTACAATGCAGATTGTTTCAAAGCAGCTTCACAGTGTTAAACAGGAAAATAATGCAACAGAATTTGATTCGGCTGTACAGCCGCTCTGGAGAAAACGGTGATGTCATCTAGCTCATTTCAATTATCATATACACTCACCTAAAGGATTATTAGGAACACCATACTAATACTGTGTTTGACCCCCTTTCGCCTTCAGAACTGCCTTAATTCTACGTGGCATTGATTCAACAAGGTGCTGAAAGCATTCTTTAGAAATGTTGGCCCATATTGATAGGATAGCATCTTGCAGTTGATGGAGATTTGTGGGATGCACATCCAGGGCACGAAGCTCCCGTTCCACCACATCCCAAAGATGCTCTATTGGGTTGAGATCTGGTGACTGTGGGGGTCATTTTAGTACAGTGAACTCATTGTCATGTTCAAGAAACCAATTTGAAATGATTCGAGCTTTGTGACATGGTGCATTATCCTGCTGGAAGTAGCCATCAGAGGATGGGTACATGGTGGTCATAAAGGGATGGACATGGTCAGAAACAATGCTCAGGTAGGCCATGGCATTTAAACTATGCCCAATTGGCACTAAGGGGCCTAAAGTGTGCCAAGAAAACATCCCCCACACCATTACACCACCACCACCAGCCTGCACAGTGGTAACAAGGCATGATAGATCCATGTTCTCATTCTTTTTACGGCAAATTCTGACTCTACCATCTGAATGTCTCAACAGAAATCGAGACTCATCAGACCAGGCAACATTTTTCCAGTCTTCAACTGTCCAATTTTGGTGAGCTCGTGCAAATTGTAGCCTCTTTTTCCTATTTGTAGTGGAGACGAGTGGTACCCGGTGGGGTCTTCTGCTGTTGTAGCCCATCCGCCTCAAGGTTGTGCGTGTTGTGGCTTCACAAATGCTTTGCTGCATACCTCGGTTGTAACGAGTGGTTATTTCAGTCAAAGTTGCTCTTCTATCAGCTTGAATCAGTCGGCCCATTCTCCTCTGACCTCTAGCATCAACAAGGCATTTTCGCCCACAGGACTGCCGCATACTGGATGTTTTTCCCTTTTCACACCATTCTTTGTAAACTCTAGAAATGGTTGTGCGTGAAAATCCCAGTAACTGAGCAGATTGTGAAATACTCAGACCGGCCCGTCTGGCTCCAACAACCATGCCACGCTCAAAATTGCTTAAATCAGCTTTCTTTCCCATTCTGACATTCAGTTTGGAGTTCAGGAGATTGTCTTGACCAGGACCACACCCCTAAATGCATTGAAGCAACTGCCATGTGATTGGTTGATTAGATAATTGCATTAATGAGAAATTGAACAGGTGTTCCTAATAATCCTTTAGGTGAGTGTATATTCAAGTAATGTAGTTGATATAGTTAATTTAGTTTAGTAATTAAATTTATTTGGATATTTATTTGAAAATTTAGTGTCCCCAACTGAGCAATCCAAAGGCGACAGTGGCAAGGAACCAAAACTCCATCATTTGGTCTATCTATCCATCTGTTGTTCATTCTGTTGTTCATTCTATCGTCTGTCTACCTATTGTCATTGGTTTGATCTATCTATCTATCTATCTATCTATCTATCTATGAAGTGGTCTTCCTTTGCTCACTTAACACAGTACCTAGTTCTGAACAGTGAAAAGTAATGTTAACAAGCTGTTTATTTTAACACTGATTGACCCAGTAGGCTTACTCGATTCACAGAATTTCAGCACTCTTGCCTGTAATCCAGCAGGATAAACATGGTTGTGCTTGGGAAAGCAATTGAGGTCAATGAGAATTCTCCTGAGGTGGACCTCTAGAATTACATGCAATTACAGTGCAGAACAAGATGTAGTTTGTAAAGGTCAAACTAATATTTTTTTCTGAACTGACACTATATTTCAGTCCAATGACATTTTTGTCATAGTTTTTTGAAACTGTTCTTCTGTGGATCACAAAAAGACATTTTGAAGAATGCCTCTGCTTTTTTTCCCCATACAATGAAAGTCAGTAGGATACAGTGTTGCTTTGCACACATTTGACCTTCATTGTGTAAACAAACAGTTGAAACATTCTTCAAAATAATGTGACCTAAGGATGAGTTAAATGATGACCGTTACTGATCATTTTTATCTTAAGCTGTTGCTGAGACTGTAGATTTGGTCTGGATATCTTGAAACCAATAGCAGGTAATTCTCTTATTTAAGGATGAATTTGAAGTCGGGTCGTGTCGGTACACCACAGTGCTGAGAGTCAACTCCTCTTCACCCTGTGGGAATGACGGTTGCCTTTGAAATCCCTGGAGGTGGGCTCTCAACGGCAGTCTGAAAGTGGAGCCAGGGGTTGATGGAAACAGCCAGGTCCTTCACGGTGAGAGCCACTCAGAAATGCTTCAGAAGAAAGAATCACGAAGAGAATGAAAATGAGATGCTGGCCTTTCCTGGATCACGTCGAAAGAGAAGAGAGAGGGAGGGAAAGACATAAAGAGACTGAAATGGTTTGGAATAGCTCATTGTTTAATAAAGTTTCTTAAGACTCTCTGGTCTACCAGCCTCCGTATGTTTCTGTCGGTGCCAAGTGCGCTAAGAGGAAACGAAAGACAGATATGGGGGCAGAGTAAATAACCTGCGGTCGCAAACAGTCTTCCGCCTTGTTCAGCACGGAGTACAAAGAAATCAGTTTGTTGGCAGAAACTGAACATTAACAATAAAATTTGATAGCTTAAACTATTTGGAATAGCTGTTTGATTCTGTTCCATAGTTTCTTTAAATACTTTTGGAGGATAACGTTATATAGCGATACAGAACTCGTGCAATATTCCAAACAGCTTGAGGTTGTAGCTATAGCCTTATTTCACCTGTCATCTGCCGCCCGGTAATGTGAAACCATGTCTTCCGCTGATCCAGTAAGTACTATCAGACTTGCGTACAGTAGGGGTTTGGCAGTTCATCAACTCCTTAGCTTGAGCAGCCAGTGGAGCAGGTTCGCCTGGCCGCCTGTTTGATGGATAAGTGGATTTGGAGTGGCGGTGGTATCATAGCAGTTCCAGATTTATGGCCTTTCAGACGTGACTCATGCCCGCCTTGATGGAGTTTGGTCCATGCTGTGGAAGTAGGGAAGACCCACTCTATCAAGTGCCAGTTCATAAATAATATCTGGGGCACTTCTAACAGTAAAGCTTCTGCTCTTTGCTCTCCTTTCACCAGTGGAGGAAAAAAAAGAGGCGCTCCTGGAAAAGTCGTCAGACTTGGCGTAATACTTTCTGATTCAGATTGATGAGATTCTAATCCACCTGAAGGTCACTTATGCGTCGGAACAAGGCGGACGTTATTTGTGGCTGATGTGAGCTGGGCTGTGTAAGTTTATGTGAATGCATATGGCCCACGGCTCTTTGGCAATGTGTTATTTTCACCACTTGAAATGGGTCTTTACTTGCTCTTCCAAATGTGAGCAGCATCCTTGCTGATGCTCGTGCGCCAGAATCCACAAGCTTTCTAATCTGATAAAGACATTACTTTTCGGTATCTGCTGCTATATTACTTACGACTTGAACGCAGTAATAATATGCTTTCAAGGAAACGTCATATTGGACAATCTGATGGTGCAAGGCTGTTTATTATAACACTGCCTCAGGGGAGGAAAAAAGAACTGCACGTGCACTTCTGCCCAGTAACTGTAACTGACAGCATTTAATTCACCTCTATGACGTCCTGTTTCAGAATTCATAAAAAAGGATTGATGCTTTAAGGGTGATGTTGTAAGACTATTTTAAAGCTTACCATATAACATCCACAATTCTGGTCAGGGGTTGTATGATTAAGTAGGTTTTTGTTGGGTTTTATTAATAGTGTTTTCTGTAAATATGTATTCTAGATAAGACATTTCACTTTTTTAGGTAAGATCTGTATAATGTCAAATTGCTAATTAAAAAAAATTCAAAACTAAAAATCTAAAATTTCGAATTTACTAAATGCTAAATCAAATCTTTTTATTATTTTTTTATAGTTCTTTCCTAAAATAAGCACACATGAGGACATTTTTCTACAAGTCAGAAGTCTGGCTATGCAAGACTAGGTCACACATTTCTGAAACGGAAATAGGACGTTTTGTGTAACTAAATTGACCACCAGAACCCCAAGTGTGCAATCCGTAAAGTTATTTGGTGACCGTCTGTCAATGTTTGATGTATCTAAATCAATTTATCACTTGTAAAACTCTCAAATTCAGTATTTGTCTGATCGAAACTCGTAAGATGGAGATGGAATCCAACTCTTAGACTGTGGCGCCTCTGCCATCCCTGTTGTCTTCACAGTCTGATCACCAGAACCCCAGGGGATTGTGGAGATTCCTTCAGCCTTCACAATACTATGATCATTTACACATCCCTCTTTCTTTCACTCTTTGCTCTTTTCTGTTGCTCGCAAACACTTGAAACTCTAAAAGTCTAATCCTCTGTTGATGTCAACCCAACAGGCAGCAAGGAAGCGCAAGATCTCCATTCTGCGAGCGCAGGGCAAAAGCAGCGAGGCCATTCGCGAGCTCAACGAATATCTGGAGCAGTGAGTGTTTTGCATTTAGACCCCCCCTCCCCTCCACTTTTTAATTAAAAGGGGTTTTGCATTTGATTGAGTTGGCCCCCAAGCCTTTCCCTAACCCCCCTTTTGTCCACAGTGGCCTTTCTGATGAGCTAACTACCACTACTCTGTCTTGCAGGTTTGTGGGAGACCAGGAAGCATGGCATGAGCTGTCAGAACTCTACATCAATGAGCATGAGTAATGATTTCTTAACTAATTTCTTTTGTTGATTATTTTTTTATATTGCAAGAAGTTGACAGAACATGTGGGTTAATTAAATTGGCTGGGGTCAAATTGACCCTCATACAGAAATAACATAACTAGAACATATAACAGTCACGTTTCTAAAAAGTAGGCATATTTTATGGCAAAACAGGGGAAAGGCTTCAATAATATCTGCCTACTGGGTTTCAGTTTGCTCAGATTAAAATTATTAAAATAATTTGATGAGGAAATAAGAGATTAGTTTTAACATTGTGTATAAAAACAGTAAGTAACAAACATAAAAACACGGTAGTCAGAATGGCAGTGTTAATGCTCTTTTCACCACTTTCGGTCTTTTTTATTTATTAATATCAGTCAGTATTGTATATTTAATTGTGCTTGCTCCTTTTCTCTTATTTTTACATTTAGATTACTTTGCCATCATCTAATGCACACTTAGTTATTTTTTCTAAATGTAATCTTTACCAAATTCAAAGGTGAATATAAATTTTTCGTACGGTACATTATATTGTTTGATTACTTAAATTCACTTGTACGTCTTTGTATGCATTTTTAAACAGATAAAATAGTATAGAAGTTTAATATCTGCCATTTATTGGTTACAGCCATTAGATAATAATTATCAGGTTATTGGGAATCAGCTAGAATTTGAAAATATCAGTACATCCCTACTTTTTTTGTATAAAACAGAGCAGTGGAAAAATCATGACGTTTTCAGAGTAAATTTATTGTGTTCTTACACAATGCAGACAGGCATTTTTGTAATGTAGGTAGGGGAAAAACTCATCCTGTAAGATAACTAAATCGGCTAAAATCGATTTATCAGTTACCAATGTGTCAGTAAGATGTCCAGAAATTGTCCGTACGGAATGCGATGTTTACAAGGGTTATGAGGTCACATTCAGCACCATCTCACAGGTCATTCTCAGGACCTTCGGTTGGCGTGCAACGGTTTTTGTAGAGTTGTGGGACCCTCTGGAGTAAAAGACAGTGAAATGCCAGTCTCAGCCAGGGGCCCTGCTTAAAGCTCAGTGTCTGTTTGTCCCATGGAGTAGGGCCATAATAGGATTTGTTCCTTGAGCCCCCTCTCCAACTCCTGGGATAAGACTGCGCTCCCCTGCTGATATCTCTTTTGCCAGGGGTTACTTTCTGCCAGGCATCAGGATTGTAGGAAACTACAAGTCTGTGTCTGTGTCTCCTCTCCTCCATCCTTCTTTAATTGTTTTGGTCTTATTGTCCATGAGGGGGGCTACAGGGTGTTAGTATGTGTGTGAGAGAGAGAAAAAGTTGGTTGTCCCGGTCGAAGGCCGCTGGCCGTAGGAATGCAAACGCTTGGTGAGAGCACCGCTTATTAGATACCTCGCGGTTTTGTGTAAAGGGCTTTATTGCTGTGGTAGACAGAGGAAATCCAGGGGTGAGAGGATTATCTGCCTGCTTAGCCCAACTTTTCTAATATCACACCATTCTTTGACAACCCCTTATCTATAGGCGTGTCAGTGTCACTCTTTTTCTTTCTTCCCCTTTCTCTTTCTATTCATTATTTTAGGTCACAGACTAACTTTTTCCCCTTCCCCTCCTCTTCCGGCAAAGCCTGCATTATCACATCTCTCTTCCACGCTGTGAAAGAATGGGAGAAAAGGGAAAAGGAGAAATTCCCAAGAGAATGAGGTGGCACCCATTCTCCCAACCAGTCAAAACAAGATGAAGAGAAACAAACGCCACCCAAACAGCTGATTACACAGCTATGACGGACGGTTATCTACACTAAGTCCGTAGTACAATTTGACCACTAGTAGATCATGCTTTTCAATGACAGTTAAATACTGATAAAGAAATGTCAAAGTGGTTTCTTGGGTGACTTGTATGCTATTTTTAGGTAGAGATGTCCAAAATTACTTATTTTCAACTAATCAGTTGGTTGTCTAAAGTAAACTAGTTGTTTTTAAAGAAGCATTATTACTTTGACTGATAATGTCAACCAAACACATAAGATTTGATTTTCAAAATCAGCTGGATGGAGCTCAATAGAAAGCAGTCTTGATAAACTCACTAGTCAATATCACTAATTGGCTAGTTGGTTGTTGGTCATCCTGACACAGTTTTAGGTTTGTAGGTTCGTCAGGAGGTGGACGTGGAAGCCTGTATTTTTTTTGCCTCAGGGTTTAAAAATAAGGTGTCAATGGACTCAATATCTTACAATGTGACACTTTTTATGGCTCACAATTTGAGTTTGTCTCCTAATTTTGATTCTCACAATGTGACTTTCTCTCAAAATATGACTTTATACACTGCCCGGCCAAAAAAAAAAGTCACTGTTTGGATTTAAATTGGCAAATGCTTAAGAGTCTGATTGCATCATTATTGCAGTGATTTATGTTTCTAGCATGTAATATGTTTGGCAACAGTTCTTCCAACCCTAATTGATGGGAGAGTGTAGCTTTTCATTTCTTAAACAACCATGTCGAAAGACACATCATGGCCATATTCCAGGATGATAATGTCAAGATGCATCAGGCTCAAACTGTGAAAGAATGGTTGGGAAGAATCATTTTCACACATGAATTGGCACCTCTGAGTCCAGATCTTAAATTCATTGACAGTATTTGGGATGTGCTTGACTCTTGCATTGGCGATAAAAGATCTTGACCAAAAATCATCCTTGAATATGGCTATTGACTCTTAAACATTTGCCTATTTAAATCCAAACAGTGCCCTTTTTGGCCGGGCAGTGTATCTCACAACTGGTATTTTTTAGGTCTCAAAATGTGACTTCCCCAATTTGACTTGCTCACAATGTGACTTAAAATATCAATGTGACCTTACATCTCACAATTTGACTATATATCTAAAAATGTAACTTTTACAATCTTAGAGTTTGAATTTGTGGACTAATTTGACTCTCAATATCAAAATGTGACATTATATTTTACAATTTTAAGATCTCCAAATGTGACACTTCCATAATTAGATTTTCTCACAATGTGACTTTATAACTCAGAATTTTACTTGCTCTCACAATGTGACCTCCCAATTTGACTTTTTATCTCACAGTGTGACTACATCTTTCAATTATTTTTTATTTGAAACTTTTTCTTACAATTAAAGTCACATTTTGACATATACAGGCACAGTTAATTTTTTGTACTCTGAGGCAGAAACAGCCACCCATAAATGGATCACTGGTAGAGTTGGCCGTGTATGTTGAATGCTCAGGTATAGTGGTTAAGTTAAGCAGTGATGTGGGTTGATGCCTGCCTTGCTTTCTCTGTGTCTCCATCTGTCTCTCTCTCTCTCTCTCTCTCTCTCTCTCTCTCTCTCTCTCTCTCTCTCTCTCTCTCTCTCTCTCTCTCTCTCTCTCTCTCTCTCTCTCTCTCTCTCTCTCTCTCTCTCTCTCTCTCTCTCTCTCTCTCTCTCTCTCTCTCTCTCTACGCCATAGCAGGAGCACATCTGAAAGTCTTTATGGAGAGGAAATGGTAATTGCAAGCAGCATTCAACCTTCTGAGTGGCCTGATCTCACTGGCTCACTCCTCCAACCTCTTACTGTGTTGTTCTCTCACTCTCATTCTCTCCTCTCTTTGTTTTTAAAGTCCCTTGAACACTTGAACATTTCCTAAACGGCTAGCTCATCATCTCTTTGCGAGTCAACAACGTGCGTGCCATTTTTCCACCAAAAAAAGTCTTGTTTGCGTCAACACGTTTTTTCCCACCAGTTGTTAGCCATAAGATTAGCATCCACAACCCGATTGGATGTGCCCCAGCTCTGTTTTAAGATTTGATGTGCTGTGATAACTTGATATGTGTGCACGAGCACGTACATTGCGGGGCTCGATGTGTGAACCTCGCACGGAATGAGACAGAAATCTTGCCTAACGGTAGCTAAAAAAGCTGTGTGGTTTTGAGGACTCGAGGCGGTAACGAGGCTTTCAACCCCTTCCACAGCTTTTTGATACATTTGGCTCATTTTTGTGTCTTGCGGCTTTGTCGTAATAGTCCTGCAGTTCTTTTAGAAATTGTTTGGTTTTTTGGTGGGAGCAATGGGGAATTGTGCAGGCCCATGTTGTATACTTATAAGGGAGAGAGTGTCTGAGACATGAAACTGTAAATTAGTGTGAGGTCAGTGGCTTAGCAGTGATCTCATGTGGGAACGGCTTTTGAGAATGACCTCAGGACAGCCTCGAGATGTCAATGAAGAACCCAGGGACAGATTGGCAGACTAGACTGTTGTTCATCTTTGAATCTAGGGCAGAAATCCCACCTCTGTTGCAAAGCTCCGTTCATCATTTGACCATATGGGTGTTCATACACAGATTTCCATTAACCCTCATAAAAGCTGATGAAAGAGAAACCTCAAACTGTTCAGTCCCAGATTGTCAACGAGTCTGAGCATCAGTTTGCATAATCAGCCACAGAGCTACTGGGAGATGTTTTATATGTGTATGTGTGATCTTCATAGATTTTTTTCCCTCCCTCTCATGTGTTTCACTCCCACAGTTATGCAAAAGCAGCTTTTTGTCTTGAAGAGCTAATGATGACAAACCCACACAATCACCTGTACTGTGAACAGTATGCCGAGGTACAATTTATTTCTGCCTGCCTGAAACAAATGTTCTTTTCAGTTTAAGTAAGGTGATTAAAAAAGCCATCTGAAGCAATACATTTTAAATTGTTGAGATATAATCATGCCTTCAGATAATAAGAGTGACACATATCAAATGTTAAACAGAAACGTATAAATATACAAGAAATATACATTTAAAAATATACACAAACTATTAACTTAAGATTTTATACTTTTTATATTTTTATTTTTTGGGTATGATTTTGTCTTATTTTTTATTTTAAATATTTTATTTTTAAAATGGTTGCCAATTTTTTGTTGATAAGAAAGAAGAGGTTTATTGGTTTAAAAAAAAGTATATATATAAAAATATAAGTTGGCATAAGCTGTTCATATCTTAGTCATATCCTTTTATATATGCTATGTATATATATTCTATGTTAATCTGAGTTTTTGTTTATCCCCTTTTTTTCTTTTTGTCCAAACCACCATGACATTATTTTTTGGCCACTTGGATTTTTCTCTGTTATATCAATGTGGGTTGCCCCCACTCGCCGTAAAATCTCATTGGTCCAACATTACTATTAAACATTCAATATATTCAATTGGGTTTGATTTTGTCGCTTTTGTAACAGACAGACATCTTTGGCCAACTCTCTTCAACTTTGCACACTCTGACTTGCTGCATCCATCATGTTGTATGCTTGTATAGGATAATTCCCGTTTATTTAGATCATGTTCTGTTTATTTAGCTCTCATGTCAGCTTTAAGGGTGCCTATAACACAACATCACCTTTCTGTTTCCTCTGCCATCTCCCCCAGGTAAAGTACACCCAGGGAGGTCTGGAAAACCTTGAGCTGGCCAGGAAGTATTTTGCGCAGGCACTGAAGCTTAACAACAGAAACATGAGGGCCTTGTTCGGCCTTTACATGGTAAGTTGTTCAGAAAACAGACACCTTCTCTATTGCTTTTTTTATGGACGTGAATAGTTGCAGAGGCAGTGATTAGTTCACACAGGGGCAGTTGTTTCCAGTCCTTGTGTTGGAAAATCTCTGCCCTTTGTAGGGCATTTCTATGTTTATTCCAGAGATAAACAAACCTTTGAAAATAAAAGAATGGTAGAGAAATGGCAACCGCTCTGTCACACGTGGCTCTGCTGGAAAGGTTCAGGCAATATGTGTGCTGAATAAGCCTTTCATCTGTATTTATTTAAACAGGAAGTTGTCCATTAACACCAATGCATCATTTGTAAGTGACTCCTGACATATGAACACAAACAGCCAGCCAGGGGCCCACTGTTCAAACATACACACACACACACACACACACACACACACACACACGTTTCAGTAGTTCAAACACAGAACCATGACAGTCATCAGCACTCTTTGATGTGCGATTTGCACGTGTGACAAGACCCACAATAGAAGGATGTTGGTCAGTACAACAAAACCAATTGCCTGTTTCCCGGTCATATGTAGAGAAAAGAGCAGCACCCAGCAAAAACATAAGATGAAACATGAGTATATTGTGACCGATCTTTTCAACTTTCAATAAATTGTATCAATGATAAAGGAGACAAACCAAAAAAAATTGCATTGCGACGTTAACTATTTTAAAACTACTATCACAAAATTATTAAGTGAACTAAATTTAAGTTGAATGGGTTTTCGCAACAAGGACAGTTTTCACATTTATTGTTAACTAAAACTATTAAAAATATTTATGATAATTAAAATGAAGCTAAAATAAATATTAGAAGAAAAACTTAAAATTAAAAATGTTGCTTTGGCACCTAACTGAAATAAAATGTTTATGTTGAGGTGCTAAAAATTAAATACATTTAAATAGAAATATATATCTTTTTTTAAATCCTCAAACTAATAATGACAGGAGGACATAAAAAGACAACTAAAACTTATTTAGCCAATTCAAAGTATTAAATACTATTATAATATATAAATAATACTACAATAAAGCTGGTTGATGCATATTTAAATATATAAAATGTTTGAATATTTGCTTTAATTTGTAAAATTGATGAATAAAAGACAAAATATTGACTAAATTTAAAGGATATTTTCATCATAAGTCTGACTAAAACAAAAAAATGAAAAATAAACAGATTGTGACTCAAGTGACTGAAAATTTTCCTTAACAGGGCCTATTTGCCACATCTCACCAACCTTGCACACCCCAAAATCCAGAAGCTGAGGGATTTGCTGCCAGAAACAGAGATGAGTTTGATTGGTGTGCAGTTAAAGTTTCAGCACATCCATGAGGAAGGACTTTCATGCTAGCCGACAGAGTCCTGCAAGCTCTGTTGAGCGGGTCTAATAGCAATAACGAGGGAAAGATGGAGGATTTGTGGTTGTGGAACAAAGATCTTGTAGCGGCTGGAGAGCATGATTCACTTTGCGCTATGCTGTTCACACGCCGCCTCCCTGACACTCCCATGCCTGTCAGCACCGCCTTTCCTATCTCTGATGCGAGACGCATCAGGCTGCGTTAACACAGCGCCTAAGCTTTTTTTCACTACTCAACCAGGCTCATAACCCTCACATTTTCCACCCTTTAAAAATCAGGGTTTAGCCACCCTTCCATTATGTGGGCTTTAAGTGGGAGCCGATGGGTTTTATCTCATGGCTCTTTATTGATGCTTTCCAGGAATGGTGATACTCTTATCTTTATGTGTTTCCCCCAACACTGTGGTCCATCTCACCCTTGTTTGTTGTCTCTTTCTCGTCCTCTTCTCCCCCAGTCGGCGAGTCACATCGCTGCCAGCCCAAAAGTTAGCGCAAAGGTGAAGAAGGACAACGTGAAGTACGCCGCATGGGCCACCTCTCAGATTAGCAGAGCCTATCAGGTGAGAGGTGTGCATGAGTTACTGGGCAGTATAACCTAAATATCTCCCAAAAATGTTTTGTTTAGCATAACATTGGTAATGCCAATTCGATTTAAAACAATTATATTGAAATATTTTCTCCATAAATATATTTAATTTCTTAAATGTCTTAAATGTTTCTTAAAACATTTAAGAAATTAAATATATTTATGGAGAAATATTTTCTCCATAAATATATTTAATTTCTTAAATGTCTTAAATGTTAATTTCTTAAATGTAAAATATATACACAGATGAGGCATTACATTATGACCACTGACAGGTGAAGTGAATAACACTGATTATCTCTTCATCACGGCACCTGTTAGTGGGTGGGATATATTAGGCAGCAAGTGAACATTTTGTCCTCAAAGTTGATGTGTTAGAAGCAGGAAAAATGGGCAAGCGTAAGGATTTGAGCGAGTTTGACAAGGGCCAAATTGTGATGGCTAGGAGACTGGATCAGAGTATCTCCAAAACTGCAGCTCTTGTGGGGTGTTCCCGGTCTTCAGTGGTCAGTATCTATCAAAAGGGTGGCCAAAGCTCATTGATGCAAGTGGGGAGCCAAGGCTGGCTCATGTGGTTTGTTGCGCATAGTCGTAGACCAGTCAGGATGCCCATGCTGACCCCTGTCCACTGCCGAAAAGCCGGCGGAGGCAGTGTGATGCTTTGGGCAATCCATGTGGTTGTTATTTTGACCAAACCACCTACCTAAGCATTGTTGCAGACCATGTACAGCCTTTTATGGAAATGGTATTCCCTGGTGGCTATGGCCTCTTTCAGCAGGATAATGCGCCCTGCCACAAAGTAAAAATGGTTCAGGAATAGTTTGATGAGCACAACAACGAGGTGAGGTTTGAGGTGTTGACTTGGCCTCCAAATTCCCCAGATCTCAATCCAGTTGAGCATCTATGGGATGTGCTGAACAAACAAATCCGATCCATGGAGGCCCCACCTCGCAACTTACAGGACTTAAAGGATCTGCTGCTAACATCTTGGTGCCAGATACCACAGCACACCTTCAGGGGTCTAGTGGAGTCCATGCCTCGACGGGTCAGGGCTGTTTTGGCAGCAAAAGGGGGACCAACACAATATTAGGAATGTAATAATGTAATGCCTGATCGGTGTATATATGTGTATTGTTTGTTTTTTGTTTTTGTGTGTGTGTGTGTGTGTGTGTATAAAATTAAATATATACACTACTGTTCAGAAGTTAGAAAAAAAGGATCATGCTTCCACAAAAATATTAAGCAGCACAATTTTTTTAACACTGTTAATACAAAATGTTACTTAAGCACCAAATCAGCATATTAGAATGATATATGATGGATCATGTTAAAATACATTAAAAGAGAAAACAGTATTTCATAGTATTTTTCTGTATTTGTGATCAAATAATTGCTTCAAAAACATTAAAAACATAACTGACTCAACTTTAGAACAGTAGTGTATTTATCACACCTTTTTGTGTTATGTTTGAATCAGAACTCTTATTACTGTTTCCTATTTGTTGTTGGATCTTTTCAATCTTACCGAAGATGTACTGTGGTACTGCCCAGCCCTAGTTACTGGCAATGCTGTTTGGCTGCCTGGGTTCTTGCTTTTTCTCTTTTGCAGGGCACAATCTGATACACAGACAGTACAGCACATCCCCAGACAGTGAGCGTATGCCATGCCTTCACGCTGGGTCTGTGCTGAAAACGCGTGCCTGGGCAGAGCGCAGCTAATGTGTTGACTTAAGCCCACAGGGCCTGGCATTGTGTTACGCAGCTGTTTTCTATGTCTGCATGTTAAAGCGCCACTATCCCTATGAAGCATAACAGCTGGTGCCAAACACAGGCCTCAGGAGTTAGCAAGGGGAAAATATGCAGCGTGCACACTACGGCTGAAAAGGGAGGCAATAATGATAGCAGAAGAGAGGAAAAAGTGAAGTGCAGCGTGCATGGTATCACTAAAGCGGTTTATACTGTTGCCATGGTACACAATGTAAATATTATAGATTTATTAGAAATCTTAACTGCCATCAGGGTGATATACATTGCTTATTTAAGGATTGATAGTTTAGTGTAATAGAGGGGTCCTTAGTCAGCAAGTGGGGCCACCCACACACACACACACACACACACACACACACGTACCAAGAATGAGCTACAGGACGTCAAGCATTAGGGTTGTTGATGAACTCGATTTACTCCATTTATGTTTTGATCTGAATCCAATCCAGATGCAGTCTTTTATTAAATTTACCCATATTCAGTGTTGATAAAAAAGGTTCCGTTCTTTATTTTTATATATTACATGTTCAGATTCTCATACAGCAAAATATTCTAGGGTCCATTCCATTTTTGTGAAAATGATCAAAAACGCTGGTGGTGGCTGGCAACTTTAAATAAAAAAAATTAAAAACGCGGGCAGGGAAAGAGTAAAACAGTGAGTTTGCTCAAATGAAAACTGTCATTACTTACTCACCCTCATGTTGTTCCAGACCTGTATAACATTCTTTTGTCTGTAGAACACAAAAGAGCATAGTTTAACTGTTTTTGTCCATGCAGTGAATGTCAATGGGGACCAAAACAACTTGATTTCATTGTATGAATTAATAGGTTTGGACATGAGGGTGAGTAAAATGCCAATTTTCATGTTTTGGTCAATTATACCTTTTAATACTAAAGGGACCTATAAAAAGTGCATTGTTAACTTTTTACATTTTCTTTTATAGAATAAAATATTTAAGGACTGTTATCCACTTTCAAAAGTAACGCATTGACCTTGTGGTCTCCAACCCTGAGGGTGTTTTAAAACTTGGCTGGCTTTCTGTTGGAATTTCCAGACCACCCAATAAATGGATATTAATGTTCCTTTCATTCCTGTCTTTTTTTATACAATCATCTTCTGTATCTTTCTCCTCCATTGACTGATCCGTATGCCTCAGGAGAGACTTTACTAGAATGTCATTGCTTATGGATAGCAGTCTTTCTGACAGTGTCCTAACTATAGCGTCAGCAGCATCATGCGTCAAGGCTTTGTGACTGTACTTGGTTCCTATTTTTGTCGTGTTGCGCCCGGTAGTCCCTCCCACATTGAAATCTCATAGGCCATAAATCATGCTCCATGTAGTTTTATTTTACAGATAAAATATGTTCTGATTGATTTGGCTGATTGATAGTCACTTTGTGCAACATTTCACATTCAGTGAGGAGGGAAAAATCCTTTGACACTCAACTTAACGCATGTCTTGTAGTTGTAGGGGATAGTTCACCCAAAAATGAAATATCGGTTGTCATTTACTCACTGTCATGTTGTTCCAAATATGTATGACTTTTTCTGTGTAACACAAAAGAAAATATGAATATTTTTTTTCATATATTAAATTGGGTCCAGTGTTGTTTTGGACCTCAATGACTTTCATTGTATGGGCAAAACCTTTCTTCAAAATATCTTGTTCCACAGAAGTCAAACATGTTTGGAACAACATGAGAGAATGATGACAGAATTTAAATTTTTTTTTTGTAAACTATCACTTTCAGACAAGGTGTTGTACAATGTTTTGTCAAAACAACAAAGATATCTGCTGTTGACACTTAGTTCTTGGGAGGTATTACATATGATACGTTGACATATATATAAAAAAAAAGTCGGAGACTTTGATGTAAGTTTTTATGTTGTTGGTGTTGAGAGAACTTGAAATACTGTGTGAGAATCATGTGTGTCCTCTAATGACATTGATATGGTGAAGGGGCTTTGAATATGCAGGTAAGAATTAACCTAAGGCTGTTCAGAATAAGCCATTTATCCTTTAACCTTGTTCACTATACCTGAAAGCACCTTAGTTGTATTGAGAGGTCAACATAACCTGTTGTACTCCTTGCTTTGAAGAACTTCTGAGGTCTTTCAAAGAGAAGTTTAGACACCCTTTAGCAGAGTAGCTTTGATTGATGAGGTCTTCTGGAGGTTAACGGTGCCTCCAACCTCTAGTGGTTAGCATACCTTCATTTGATGGTAGAGGCAAGTCACTTACTGGCCACGGTTGATGTCCTCGGACAACTGTTTCGAAATGAATTTGATGGCACATTCTGTACTCAACTCAATCCTTTTTCCTCTTAGTGCTTTCTGTCTTTGACTTTGAGCATAAATACATTAAATTTATCCTTCTCTCTCTCAATATAGAGCTAATAATTCATTGCTGATATCACTCAGCCACAACGGCTGTCAAGTCCTGAGTCAGTCCACGTTTCATAATAGTCATACAGACGGATGACTCACCTCGCTGATGGATTAGGGTGCAACAGGGCTTCTGATGCGTAATGGCATAGCCCTCACTCACAGCAGATTGAGCGATACGACAGGGTCGGTCCATTATCTAACACTCAGAAACCAAAGGCACACACTCAATTTCGCTTAATTTCATGAGTGAGTAATTGCAATTACCTGGTCGTGTGTCAGCCACGATCAATGCAAACATTGGCATTGAGTCAGCATGTGTACCTGTCTAATTGCTTTGAAATGCATGATATGCATGGGCTGCTGAACATTGAGTAGTCCTCTGTGCCATTACTAGATGCCCTTGACTTTTCAGTCGTCTAAAACGTGATGGAATCCATCGTTCAGAAGAAACCACACGGCTCACTTGCACAATAATGTGGGGATTTTGTGAGAATGCTGGGAACGGCAGCCTGGCACTTAGACCACATATCAGCTCTGTTAATCTAGCGATGTTTTCCAGTAAGAAAATAACATTTGTCTCTCTGTATGTGTACATGTCCAGCGGGACCCATGAATTACTTGCAAGGACACAGATATGCACTGCCATGCTCTCTCGGCCATGCTTTGTGTGCTTTTTTTTCTGTTTACCCAATGAGTTCACTGGGATTGCTGGCTCCTTCTTTCTACAAGCGCACCCACAGCCCATTACGTTGCAGATGTTTCCTCCAAGGAGGTCTAGAATACCTGGAGAAAGCCGTCTGTTAGCATTCCCATTTATCTCAATGGCAGTTGTTCTGCTGGTGCAATTTGAAATCTGACATCTTTGTTTGTGGGAACCACCGAAGCTAATCAGCTGGGCCCATTTGTAGTCATAGTTTCTGTCTCTTTAGAAAGAAAATCCTTTAAATTTAAGTCCCCCTGTAGTCAATAATTGTATCCCGTAAAACTCAACTATGATCACCAAAATGACAAGATATAAATATTTTTCCTGTGAAAATTGTATTCACGCCTTAAAATAGCTTGAATGTAACTCCTACACCCTTGCTTTATTTAGTATATGCGGATCCATGAATATGTAAACGAGCCCCATCTCCACTCACTCATACAGGCTTTATTTTAATTTTCTGTTTTTTACCACATTGTTATGGAAAGAGCACATTTACACCTTTACTCCCAACAAGCGCATAACTTTGCATCATTTTGTGCAGATGTAGGTTAGAATATCAAGTTTGTTTGTACACTACCATTCAAGTTTGAGATCAGTAGTTGGTTTTAATAAATTATTTAACTTTCACAGATTCAATTGATAGACATTTAAGACAATAAAATAAGGCAATAAAGACATTTATAATGGTACAAAAGATTTTTATTTCAATTAAATTGTTCATGACAGAATCCTAAAAAAAAATTTATCATGGTTTTCACAAAATATTAGGCGTGTGCAACTGTTGTTACTTGTCTTGTGTGTGGATTTTTAAGTTATTTCCTGTGTGGTGCCCAATTTCGTAGTCAGTTTGTAGTTTTCTTGTTGATTTGTTCTCTGATTGTTCCCAGGTGTGTCTTCTTTGCTAGTTACCCCCTGTGTATTTAAACCCCAAAGTTTCATGTGTTCGTTGTTAGGGCTTGTCCATGTATAGATGTATCCCTGTACCTTTTATCCTTTATCTTGATTTATTAAACGCTGTATTTGGATCCAGTTCTCCTTAGTTTTTGAATTCACCTGGCGTTACATCAACATTGATAATAATAAGACATCTTTGAACATCAAATCAGCATATTAGAATGATTTCTGATGGATCATGTGAAACTTAAGACTGGGGTAATGGCTGATGAAAATTCAGGTTTGCCATCACAGGAATACATTTTGTTTTATATCCGATTAATCTCATATGTATACAATTCGTTTGGATGAGTTAACCTGCTAGTTTCATTGTTTATCTTCAGCTCATGCAACTGCTTGAGTTCAGTCCCCAACATTACTGACAATGATTGGATTTTTTAAAAAACATTTCTTCTTCAAAATTTCTTCTTGTTAGTGATGCTCATCATGATGCTAATTTTTGGTGTAGTTCCAGCATCTACCAACCAGGGTTAATAGGCCTATGCTAACCAGACAAACCTTGACTTCTTAAACACCTTGCATTGGTTCCTCTGCTGGAGCTGTTGTGGTGATCGGGATATGTTGCAGATGTCAGACTAATGAGGAAAACCGGAGAGCACAGCCTTTAATGGATAGTGGATTGGTTTATTATGTCAATTGCTGGAGGAGAGGACAGAGAAGTGAGCTTTGGCCGATATTCTCAATTTGTCCAGTTTGAGCAAGGCAGAGGGACTCTTAGCAGATGAGTCACAGCGGATGTGGCAAGAGCATGTGAGTAAGTATGTTTGGCCATGGGGTCTGTCGGCTAATGGGGTTTTGTGAGTGAGCGTGTAAGTTGGTGACTCATTAGGCTGTAGTATCCCTCCAATCCTTTTACTCTCATAGGGCAAACAAGGAGAGAGGAAGAGAGACCTGCGGCAGCATGTCAATTACTCTACTAGTGAGGGCATCAAACTATTTTTCAGCCAAGTCAAAATTTGCATCTTTGAAAGTGAAGTTGCAAGTTTTTAAGGGGTTCCTTTACTGCCCCTTTTTACAAGATGTTAAATAAGTCTCTAATGTCCCCAGAGTGTGTATGTGAAGTTTTAGTTCAAAATACCCCACAGATAATTTTTTTATAGCATGTTAAAATTGTCACTTTTTGAGGGCTGTTTTTTTGTGCGTCCCTTTAAATGCTAATGAGCTGCTGCTCCCGGCCCCCTTTTCAAGAAGAGGGTGTATTTATGCATAACTTACTGTTATTACTATGGTAAGTACATGTAACCTATGTAAAAAGGACGCTGTAAAACAGTGTGACCAGTTATATTAATTAGATCTATGTTACTATCACTGGGACCCCTCAAAAAATAGGTTCATCTCCTAATTTAGGCAGACCGGGATAGAGCCTTAAGGTTCAGAGATTTGTAACAGTGGTTTTTACATACTCTTCACCCTATTAGAAACAGTCTGACTCTGAAGTGTTTTATGAATGCAGCCCCTGCAAGATATGGGAATCGTACACAAATACTTGTCTTTTAGCGTTAGCATGTTATGGAGTCTGACGCTCTACAATGTTTGTGTTAAAACGTAATACGTCCAAAAACATTGTAAATGGAATGATGTCCTTTCATCAACCCCTCTCTCTCTCTGTTTCTCCTAGATGGCAGGCCGTGGGAAGAAGGAGAACAAATGCTCGGTGAAGGCGGTGGAGGAAATGTTGGAGTCCATGCAGATCACCATGTCTTAAACCTCAGCTCTGTCCCCCCTTCCCACAACCTCTGTCACCACAACACCATGGCAGCTCTCCCTGCTCACTAGAGTACTCCACCACCACCCACAGACCAGACCACCCAACCCAACCACCTCTATATCAGTTCATCCATCTTTGTATTGTTTTGAGGTCTCCGGGTAGGCTTCAGACACCCCGAACCATTCCACGTTTCTTGATTCAACCGTCTGCACTCCTTTATTTATTATTAAGAGCTTATAATTGCGACGAGTGGTGGAATCAAATGCGTCTGCAACAGAAGTGAGCGTAAAAAGGAAAATCTGTGTAATGTTTCTAGTTCGGTCAGTTCTTGTAGTTTTAAGGGTGTGATTAGAGAGTAAACTGCTTACTGTATGTGCTAGAAACTGATGTCATGACTGATCCGTTTCTTTCTTAGAAAAATAAAGGACTGCATTTTTTGACTAACCGTAGCAATGCTTTGTTAGGTTTTTATTGATCATTCATTATCTGTATCATGCATTGATATTCCTTTTCTTGCCCTTTTCTAGGAATTTTTTGGCTAGTTGTTTTCAATGCCCAGCTGGAAGATCAGCTAAGATTCTTTTCTTTGTTAGCACAATAAAGGACTGCATTTTTGACTAACTATATCAGTGTTTTGGTAGGTCTTTATTGGTCAATGATCTGTTTTGTGCATTGATATCCAAGGATCATTTGCTCTGTTTTCTAGAAATGCTTTGGCTAGTCGTTTTCAATCACCCAGCTGGAAGATCAGCTACTCACCGAGCCGCTATAAGCTAATGAGCAGTTAGAATCCCTTTCAGACCACCCTTGGACCACTGAATGATAATGGCAATAAAGAGGATAATAATCGCCATTACTATGGTCATATAATGTGCCCTTCAGAGACTTCAAGAACCGATAGAGCCCCAGCCTCACGCTACCCCATGGGCAGCTGCGGGGATCTGCTGAAATACTTAGGAGTAACAGAAATTCCCATTAAAATAAGGCTGAGCAGCAGGCAGTCTTTCGCTCCCAACGATCCGACTGGGACCCGTGCCCCTCAATTACAGCAAGACCGTCAGGAAAGCTCCGTCGGTAATTAAAACAAAAGCACTTTCGATGCATAAATCTGGGTTTTTCTCAAGTGGGAGAGAGGGAAAGATTGAGAGATGTTGTGAAAAGGAGGTCTGGTTTCCTACTGTACTCATTTGTAACGGTCACATCGCTTTCAGGACTAAATGAGCGTTATTTTCTCACTCACCCGTGCCGGGTCAGCTGCTACTTCCATCTCTTTTGTTTATTAAGTCGTGGCAATTGTCTCATAATTTCACATGCAGTCCCGTGGAAAAGTTGAGCGTTGACTTTATTGCCTCTCCTTTTTTTTCCCCTCATGGACCGACTGACTTGTTAAGGGGCTTGAAAGCCTGAAGTGGGAGCGGTGAAAGTCATTTACTCATCAGTTTTAATACTTTGGTCAGTGGATGTGTCTGCGTTTGATTTCGCATTCCAAGCTCTCAGAACCGGCGAAAGCCTGGGGACCGCGGAGGGAGACTGACAGAGCGGTTATTTTTACAGGAACCGCTGCATTGAAGTGTAGCTTTTTGAGGAACCATCAAGGATGGTTCATTTGAGCGAGAATATCATTTACATGTGGATCCTTGTCTCCCAGGCAACTAGGAATGGAAGAAGTCCATGCCCTCTCTTGTAAAGGTCATTAAAGTCTTGTAAGTGGTCTGTAAAAGAACATGTCAATCACTTTGATGTGTGAGTGATGTGCAAGGCTCGAAACTGGCCTTCAACTTAACGCAATAGTGCCATCTGTAGTCAGGAGGGTGTTTTTCTTTTCCTCTTTTTTTGCTCTTTTCATGACAAGTAAGAAGTTGTTAGAAAGGAAGTTGGAAGAGTCATCCATCTAACAATTGTGCTCTGGTGCAACATGAAACATGCTTAATTAACATGCAACACTTGTACAGGTAGCAGCTAATGCAATTTATGGGAATGTGTGTATACAGTGTCATTCATCATCAACACAGAAACAGAGCAAAAACGGCTGCATCTGATTTAGTGTTCCAGTAATCACAGCTCTAATTTCTGCGGTGCCTCTTAGGAAGATGGAAAATCAACTGAACCGGCTCCCATTCATGCCAGAAAGGTCCAACAGCTGGAGCATTTAAATGCTATGCCATTGAGGTCAAAAACAAAGCACTGTGGATTAGTTATCCATGTTGTTTCTAATTCCTAAAGGTCAACCTTAGACGCACACCTGGAGCGTGTGAATTGGTCCATTGATCTGTAATATATGGAAGCCTTTTCTGCCTAGAGTAAAAAAAAATGAAAAGCGAGTTTCTTCACGTCTTACAAATGCAAATTTGTTTCTCGTAATTGAGTTTACATTTCACAATATGACTATCTCTCACAATATGACTTTATCGCAATTGCGACTTTGTGATATTTCACAATGTGACATTTTGCAATCTCATGACTTTATATCTTGCATACATCTCATAAACCTCGTAATTCTCATAAATGCAGATATTTTGCAATATGACTGTATCACAATTGACTTGTATTTGTTACTTTTTATCTTTTATATACCATTTCGCAATGAGACATCTTGCAGTTTGACTGTCATATATTTGCAACTTTCCTCATAGTTGCATCTCGCAATTAAACGTTTTGTCTCATAATTGTGATGTCTCACTTATTTTGCCATCTCATGATGTGACCTAAATTAAACTTGTTCATCATGTAAAGCGACAATCTCTTCAGAAAATTTGGACTAAACCGCTCAATTCATATGGGTTAGTTTTACAATCTCTATGAACTTTTTGAAGTGTCAAAATAGTAGTTGCGTAGCTGTCTATGGACGAACAGAAAGCTCTTAGATTTCACCAAAAAGATCTTAATTTGTGCTCTGAAGGTGAACGAAAGTCTTACGGGTTTGGAACGACATGATGAGTAATGACAGAATTTTCATTTTTGGGTGATCTCTTTAATATCTGACAATTAAAATGTGTAGTTAGCATATTTGTGACTTTTATATCTTGCAGTTGCGGCTTTGTAAGATGCAAGTCAAGTATGATAAACACTTTCATAAAGTCACTTTATATCTCACAGTGTGACTTTGTTACAAAGCTTTTCATTTTTCCCTCTGAGGCGGAAACTGGCTTCCATGGTAATGCATGTGAAATGAGGGTGGATCGAGGCGGGTAGGAGACACTTGGATGTCTGCTGTGCATTACACACTTAAGCCCCTGTGGATACTCCCCAGGTGATGAGTCAGTGAAGGTATTAATCATCTGTAATCCATACACTCAGCACCACAGACGATGAATGCAGATAAATCTCCATGTGTAGAAAGTGACTTCTCTCTGTGCAATTTTTCAAAAAGGAATGCAATGATCAGAGAGAGCCTAAGAAGGTGAGGAAAGAGGGAGTCTCCCCATGGTTCCCCATAGAATTCCCAGGGTAGCTGGAATTGGCAAGAGAATTGAATTGAAGCAGGGGGCTTCCCCCGTGGCAAATCGGTCTCTCTGGTTTAGAGATGTGGCTGGGAGGACTGTAGATGAATGAGACACGTTAACCCTGGCTAGTCACGTCACAGTGCACCATGCATTGAAGAAACAATATTTTGCCCCAAAGTGAGGTGTGTCGTCTTCAGTTTCATTTCTGGGAATATAATTAATTATGGAGGAACAGAGTCACCAGATTGGGAATCTTGAGTCAATTTAACATTTCAGTTCTGATTACTGTTCTTTAATTATTAGTATTTTTTTTAATGATTGAATTTTTGAGGAAGAAATATTTGGAAATAAGAAATGCCGTTTTAAGTCTGTTATTTATACTTAAAGGAATAGTTCATCGAAAAATGAAAATTCCTTAACCATTTTCTCACCTTCATGTTGTTCCAAACCTGCATGACTATCTTCTGTGGAACACTAGAATTTGGGGGGGAAATACTTTATTGTTTTTTATTGATTTAATGGTTACTCTATTCAGCGCTTGATTATCTCTTTTATATATTTTGTGTACTGTTAGCTGATTTGTCTGCTAGCTTAGCATATGTTGTATATTGATTAGCCTGTTGTCTTAGCATGTTATTAATTGATAGCTACCACTATTACAAAAGAACTGGAAAAGTATTGCCATATGTTTCTGAACAGGGATTACAAATTTGGGGTCCAATGGGGATAGCGGTCTGTGTAGTCACACAGTAAAATTTGCAGTCCATATTGGTGGAACAATGCAAGTTCAAGAATCATTAACTGAATATCATAAATCCATTCAGTTTCTGTACTTTTTAAATGCATAAAATACTCTGAATCTCAGAGACAAAGATCATTTTTGACACCAAAACTGTATAGTACAAAGTTCTATCATGAAACTCTAGATGGCTCATGCTGATAGGTGCTTAACTCAATCTGCTTGCAATCACATCATTCTCTTTAGGGCACAGCTTGATTGGTTCCTGCTGTATCAGTAGCCAATGAGCTCGCTGCTCAACCTTCAAATACTTGGTCAGCATTTGCTGTATCAGTTGCAGTGCGTTTCATAAACCCTTCACCTTCCCCAGCTCCACCTGTATAGATCTTCTATGGGTAATTCATGTATATTGTGGAGCAGCAGCATTTCTTACTTGCTCACAGCAGTGTGTTGTGTATTTATTGGCAGTAGCAAGTCCCATGCTTGCAAACAGATTTTTCATGACTGAAATGTTGGTTTTGTAAAATGTTTGGCAGAAATGCATCCACTTTATTAAATGGGTGGATTCAGGGTGGACAGTTAGTTTAGGAGGATGCTTAACTCAAACATGACTTTGTGAAGTGTTCTTCTTGATATATAAAGTAAATAAATCTGAATTCTTACTTTAATTTGCAGTTTTCTTTCCTGCACCTGGACAGTGTTTTTTATACATTTATTTTTTATTTTGGATATGTGAGTATATTTCCACTACAAAAAAAACAAGTAAATAAATATAGATAAGATGATGTTCTCAGACCACAGCAGTTCCTGTGGGCCTCCGTCCTTTCTTTCTCTCTAACTGGAGTGAATCCACTAGGTTCTTTGATATCCGACATGGAAACTCTCCACATAGACAGCAAGACGTCAACATCCATCAAAAGAGTTTTATGAGCTTTATAAAGCTGCAGATCAAAAGCATGTTTTCATTTGAAAACGTATTGATGACAAAAATCGGTGCCAGTAAGGTCTATACATGCGATTACATACAGTCAAATATCATTGTGCCTCACAGCTTTACGTTTCATATGCTTATAAAACACAGTATGCTTTGCTATCTGGCCAATTTCTTAATGCATAGGAACCTACAATATGGACTCACTCAACATCTCTGATATCTCTTTTGGATGCTTGTGTTGTTTAAAGTGAAATGCACAATTTCCAGGAACAATGTGTTTTTGTATTTAATGATCCTTCAAGTACAGGGCTAGCCATGAAAAACAGGCCCATTTTTTATTTTTTTTTCCTAAACAGAAGGTTGTTCTTTGAATTTACCCTTCATTTACTGAACTGTCCAAGCATTTATGCAATACCAGAGCATATTGACTACTGGGTAAAATAGTTATTTTCAGTCATTATTGATTTAGAATGACTATCGCAAAAGGCAGTTTTCCGCTCTGGTGAAAACAGACACATACGTGTTGCTTTTCAAATGCCAGCGTTATATAAATACACCATCTAATTTGTCAAAATGCAAGTCTCTCAGATCCATTTTCGTCAAAGGTTATTTGCTTTTGTCGTTTTAGTCTATCTGCAGGACATGATGCATCGCTAAATCAAGTTTCAATGAAACATTTTTTCAGTTAGTATCGGTGAAGCAAGGCTGTTCAAATTGCAGTATTTCAATGTAAGAACACATTTGGAACGGGGAATTCTGAAAAAAAAAATGTGCCGCTTAGCAGAGCCAATGCTAATCTTATTGTTTATATTCAAAAACATATTAGCCCAAAGTGGAATGCTTCCCCCAACAATTGGCAGATTATACACAGTGGTTTTGCCTCAAAAAGTAATAATATAGTTATAATGTGATGGAAATAAAATTCTTCGATGTGTTCTACAAGCCAGAGTCTACCACAGACATATGCAAAGAAATCAAAGTGCTTTGGAATATTTACATTCAACGTGTAACATGAGGTTTATTCCTCCACGTTGTGTACAAAGCCCAATTTATATATTCTGCCAGATCTGTCAGTTTTTTACAACAGTTTTACCTCAGAAGTTGTAAATTATGCATTATCTTTTTTCACTGTACTTCTGAAGCAAGTTGCTTGCATTCAGCTGGAGGAATGGGTTGCCTGCATGCTCTTTTTTTAAATCTGCGCTGTCATAACAAGTCCTGCAGTATGTCACAGCACATGGCATGTGTCAAATTATGGGAGGGGGACAAATAGGCTCCAAATTTCGAATCCCAATTTTTAGAAATTTTTTCCCGTTAGACCTGGCCCTTTGAGACATCAGCCCTCTTAGTAAATTATCTTCTGGGCTCAGATGCAAGTGTCTCATCCCATGCGAGGCCTTGCAGCCAATAAAAAAGTACTGCAGAGTGTAAATTAATAGGGGATTTGAGGCATCTGATGCCCCTAATCAAGGGATCTGGAGGGTTTTAAAGGGTATCTTAAAAATTATGCCACATATTCAATATTATTACACTGCTCTAAGAAATACTCGATCCGTCAATCATGGCATTTAGCAGTCAGATATTTCCTTTTATTAATGTCATCCATGGCAACTTGCATCTTAGTTATCGATTGTAGTAAAACAGCAGAGTACTTAAATATTACAGTATTCTTTCAATTTGTATGACCAAATTGAACTTGATTTGAAAGTGATTTCTGTGCAAAGACTTTAGATATACAAAGACAGTGCACTAATATTACTATGAATGGGAGAAAGTACAACATGCAATATGGCAGAATAAGTCCTGCCTTCTAAATAAAACAGCCATTTGCCAATTGGTAAAGTCATTGCATCACTGCAGCTGCCTTTAAAAGCTCCGATTGCTTTAGAAACAGTCCTGCTGTGTCTCAATTCGCATATTATCCGTCCTAAATTAGTATTAGAGCGTCTTAAATTGTAGTATATTGAAAGTATTCCAAAGATACTTGGATGGTCTACTTTTTCCAGTTAAGGCCCAGATATACTTGAAGCGAAATTGAAGAACGAACTGGTGTGACGTCATTTAGAATGAAATCAGGCAGAAACGAAGTTCGTTTGGAGTTAGTTTTGGGAGTTCGAAACAGCTTGCCAAAGCGAACTTTCCGGAAAAGTTAGCTCCGGCTGCCATACACCTTCCTACTACCAATGGTTGCGTTTATGTAATAGGATGTACGTGGAGGCTCTGCCTTTTTTGACGTGAAAATCTTTTTTGGTTCATTTGGCCTGTTCAGACATCCGTGAGTGAAAACATGACTTTACTGGAGTACCGTAGAGCTTGTACAAACATCCACATCGCTATGATCATATGCATTTCTTATGCTTTATTAAAATGCTTGCTGTTTTCTCAGTTTTGATGTGTGTTTATTTTGTTATTGAAAGGACAGCGTGCAGCACATATTTACATATTCATCTAAACGCTACTCTCAGCAAGGTGGGCGGCGTCAGATGTTCGATAGCAGTATATCACTGGTCATGTATTTCGAACTTTACCCCTAAACGAAGAACGAAAAAGAATTTTGCCGTGAGTATATTGAGGCTTTTAGAATCCGAAGTGCAGATCTGTGCACACTCTGAAGGTAACGATGCACGGGACAACTTTTTTGAGCAATGTTGCTGGGCGATGTTGCTTGGGCACTTACCCATTGAGAATGGGCAACAAATTTCTATATGGATATTTTAGATCAGTCGTGGGCCCTGTGTCTCACCTGGTTGCCGGTGGATTGCAACATTGCTCAAAAAGTTGCCCCGTGTATCATCACCTTAACAGCTATATTGCCCATAACCCATTGCGAGTTGGACGAGGATTTGATTAGAACTACAAACTTCAAACTGTGGATGTGCAAGTCCGATGGTTAAGTAGAGAGGTTTAAATGAAGGGTTTTGAGTGATTAATAATCAGTATCTAACCTGACAAAATATATTTTTTCAATATTATCCACATTATATTTCATCTGCAACAGCATTGTGATCTTTTGTAATGATACGTTTGGCCATTAACTTTTAAATGCATCATATTCAGATTGCAAACACATGAGAGTTCTCCACATGAAAGACCCACGACTAGCAGAATAACGTGCTACTACATTTCTCTCTGATGCGGTAGGAAATTAAATTAAATTGAATCTGGAGGATTTTAACTGTGACAAGATGATTGACAGGGCAGTTTAAACGGTGACAGGATGCATGTAACTATGCGACAGAGCTCTCCGTTAAACATGACAAAGTAGTATATCCCAAAGCTTGCCTACTCTAAGTATGTACTTTTTCTTCACAAGGTATAGGCGAATTGGGACGCAGCATCAGTGTTCTGAGATGCGTGCTTATGCTTTTGGTCATGATTTGAGCAATTAATTTATGAGAGTTGTTGTCAGATTTCATTGATGATTTCAAATATGAAATTTAATCGTAAGCTTGGTGAACAGCTTTGGAGAATTTGATGTTTTTTCTATTCAAAGAGATAGGAGCTGTAATTGCATGACTGAAATAGCTTCCCGAGAGGCGTTTCAAAGATGGCCGCCAAGTGAAATTACTTGTTTTAAAGGGACTTTGCATCAGTATGAGCAGTGATTCTTGATTATTACTTTTTTTGCCCGCTAATGTGACCGCACATTCAGTCATGCATACATAATTGCGAAAAAGCTTTGCTTTTTGCTTGAAGTGATAACATAGCAACACTGTTACTCAATCCTTTCTATCCAAATTACAGTAGTTTAAATGTTCTTTTCGGAAAGTTGTTTAGATAGGTGGCGTTTGCAAGATGAACCTGAAGAGACTGTGAAAATGTCCTATTCCTATCCTAAAAATCATTTTTAAAAAGGCTACCTCCGTGAAAGTCACTGTATAAATCTCACACAGTGTATGTAATCGACAAACAGGAACTAGATATCCGCCTTTGCAAGAAAAACTCACTGAGACCCTCTTAGTTTTGTGAATAGCATTCAGGTTGAGGCACGTTGAGTTGATATGAGAAGATGTTCGTGTTGAGTTTCAGAAAACACCAGCTCTGTTCTCGCACTAACTTCTTCACAAGCATTTCACTCTGCTCCTTATTTCTTCTTTCAAAACAATGATGCCTTTCAGCTCAAGGACAAAGGAGTCTTAGACATGTGCCAGGTAGAATTCATAATGGCAGCTATTGGAGGTGAAAGGAATTTCACTACATTTCCCTCCTTTGATGCTGACACTTCCTTTTCTTGGTTTGGATATCTTGTGAACAACACAAGTCTACGTCTAGCTGTCTCCGTGTATGGCACATGTGCACACACTCATGCCCCCACACATTTAGCTGTCACTCAGCAGTATGATTTTGCTCCTGAAAGCATTGAATCTCAACCCCTTTGACGGCATGGTGACCATTATAACTTGTTTGTGTATTGGATATAAATTTTTGCATACCAGTTTCAGTGTAGCCTATATCCAAAAGTTCAGCTACCAGGGGTCAGTGTTTTGGCAGTCCTGGAAAACAAGATGTTTTTTAAAACGCTACTATGTTGATATATGAGCAGTTCTGAACACAAACTAGTACATTGAACTTGTATAGTCATGATGTTGTGACATTTTTTTTTTATGAGCTTTGGTTAAAGTCCTCATGAAATCAAAATCAACCTTATTTACTTTGTTAGCACACATTACAGGTCTTAGGGTGAACAATTAATCCGTGCAAGTTAATACACAGAAAAAAATTGTTTACCGTGGCAATCTTTAATCAAAATCTGAAAAGTAACTTCCGGTCTGGAATGGCGTTCCTTCTCAGATGATGTCAGTTTGACGGCTTGGGTTTGAATATCCTTAACCACTCCCCTTCAACCGTTAGTCTGCTATGAGCGAGAGATGGCGAGGAGGAGCATAAACTTTTTTGGCATAAACTTTTCTTAATAAGCCTTTATCTGACCGAGTTCTCTTGTGCTGCACTGTAAACCCTGACACTCAAAATAATTAATTGGTTTGAGTAGGACAAACTTAAATTAAACTAATTAGCTGTCAAATGAACATTTATGAGTATTTAGCACTTTCTTTTTCTTTTAATTTCACAGAACTGATATATTTTAAGTAAACTGAACTGTTTCATTGTTTTGAGTTTTATTAAATTATTTCTTTTAATTTAGACAAACGTAAATTTAACTGAAACACTTTTTGTGCAAGATTAATGTTAATTAAGAGATTTAGTAGTGATTAATGTTTTGTTATGCTAATAGGGAAGAGTTTTTGTTAAAGTGGGTTTTTGGAAAGTTACCATCATGGTGATGAGTGGTGAATGCGGCTTGGTTTGAGAGCAAGTATGTTAAATGCTTTATATTGCTGCACTCATTCAGCAAGTGCTATGCTATGCTATTGTTAACATTTTAGCAAATAAGCAAGTTAGCATTTTCTGAATTAGCTTGTTATAGCTAGCTAACTTTATACTAATAAAAAAATTTTACATTGAGGTTACATAACATTTTTAAGTTAAATGTATGATTTAGTGTACTCAAACATTTCAAGTTAAGAACAATTAAAATGTTTACAAAATAAAAATCTGCCAGTTAAAAGCTTGAGTTTTGCAAACTTATTCGGGCTTACAGTGTATAAATTACTCACAAATCTTATAAAAGTTTGATAATCTCCATTCAGTTTTCACACAATATTAGTTGTTTTCATGCCTTTTGCATAACTTTGCACCATTTCATGCTTTTCATCTTCAGAAAGATCTTTCTTCCTCTCCATATTGCATGAGAACTGTGATTTGCTTAATAATGTGGTACAACCTCTGTAAGTAGGGTTTCCATTTACCTAAGTAGACCTGGCAAACTATTTAACAAACCTGTCTGAGATTGATACCACTTATCTAAAAAGATATGGAGAAATAAAACAAACAAAGACTTATTGTACTGAAATCCTACTGAGATGTCACTTGCATATTCATTTATATACACACACATACAAACTTGTCCTGACACAAATTCTTTTGGTAATATTATGTCCTGTCTCAGTTAATAAAAAAACAAAACAATCATAATAAAACGAAATTATCTGGATCAAATTCTCTTGCCCCTTGTGGTGAAGAGAGCAAGTCATTTGGATGGAGGTTTGGGGATTGTAACATCCTGGTTGAAAATAACCTCATACAGTTTATTGAAGTGGTGGTTACCTCTCTTAGAAAACGAAGAGGCCACTGGTATAATTTTATTACACTTCAACATTTTTCCTTTTCTTCTTTTTTTTCAGTGTCTTCTCTGCTCTCAACCCAACAACAGCATTATTTATGACATCCACATGTGCCGGAATGATTTGTGGACACGCATGGTTTGATTTACCAGTAGGCCGTTTAGTTTTCCTCATGGAAGACGTTTAGATTTTGCACACAACTGGAGGTAACTAGCCACTGCTAATTAAAAAAATTATAATTGGGAAGCATGGAAGGCTTCAAAAACCCCAGGGATATGATCTGAATGATCTGAAAGCACCCTCTCGCTCTCATGTCTTTGTTTGACTCTGCTCGACAAGACGGATTCTCATGCACATCTGTAAGTCATACAAGGATCAGGGTGACAGTTGAACCATGATGACTTTTACATTAACAGTTCACGGTCGGTTCATGTTGACAAACACGTTCTTTCAGCGTGAGCCAGGTCAGAGATTGAACTGTTTGATGTGGCCTGTTGTAATATTGTGGATATCCCATATTTGTCACAGAGTCTCATCACTGTCATGTAATCCCATATAAACAACTGTTTCTTTGCCAACTATTAGGCTTATGTTTGAAATGCATCCCAGAGGATTTTTCTCCATTTTTTCAAAGCATGTGTCTGGAATGTGCTATTCGTCGTTCTGCTTTGTGTTACCTCCACTTCTCTTCTCTCAATCCCACACTAGCAGAACATGTGCAATGATAGATGACTTTATTTGACTGAGATTTGATTCATCAGTCATAATTTTAGTAAACTAAATTAAGATGCATAATTTTAAATAGGAATAGGATGTTTTTAAAAGTTGATTGTGGATTGTGACACGATTTACCACTTTATTTACAAAATATTAGTCTGCTCTCGCATGCGTCACATTGCTCTCGTGAACACGTGCATGCGTGTTGTGTTGATGCTCTCGTGAACGCGTGTTGGAGATTCATATTTTGTAAATAAAGTGGTAAATTATGTTTTTATGCACTAACAAAGTATTAACACTTAATAAATGTAGCCTTGGTGAGCATGAGATTTCTTTCAAAAACATTAAAAAATCTTACCAACCCCAAACTTTTTATATACACAGACAGACAGATCCTCATGTCCAGAATAGTCAAAACATCTTTTCATCTTAGAAACATTGCCAGGTTATGTCCCATGTTGTCTTTCTGAAAAGTTGATTAACATATTTGTTTTTCCCACATTGATTTATTGCAATGCTCTACTTACTGGGGTTTCAAAAGCTACCCTAAATAAATTACAGTTTGTGCAAAATTCAGCCACTAGAATCCTGACTCGGACCAGGACAGGGGATCACATCACTCCTATCTTGAAGTCTTTGCTGGCTCCCTGTCAGGTTTCATGTTGATTTTAAAAAATTATCATGCTTACCTAAGGCTTTGCATGGTTTGGCTCCTCAATATTTGTCAGAGCTCTTAACCTCCTACACCCTAACGCATGATATCCGCTCCTCCGAGGCTGGTCTTTCAACTGTTCTGCCAACTCGTTTAAGATCTTTGGGTGATAGGGCTTTCTATTCATTGTAGCTCCAAAACTATTTATTTGATTACTCTGTAATTGTTTTATTCTGTACTGTTTACTTGTTCATTACTTACTACTTCATGAATGCATTTCTTTTATATGATTGTATTTTTTCTTTAGGGTGAATTCAGGGTGATTGGGACCAAGTCATCTCAATGGCAAAAAGTGTCCCAATCACCCTGAATTCACCCTAATTATTCTTGTAAAGCACTTTGAAATGCAACTTTTAAAGGTGCTATAGAAAATAAAGTTTATTATTTTTGATAGATAGATTTTGAACATTCTGTTGGCTATAAGTAACTTTGCAACTACATGTCAACGAAATCCCATTAATTATTAGTAGAATGTCTGCTTAAAGGTGCTGTATGTAAGTTTTTGACTGTATTAAAACTAAAAATATCATCATATGTTTGCAGGTATTTAGGAAACATGCTGAGTTCACATGCTTGTTTCTCTGAAAAACAAAGCTACAGCCAGTTATTTTAATTAAAAATGTGCGTTCTGTGTCGGAATGTCTGTTTTTGTTTTGGTCTGTGCGATACCGCACGCTGCCAGTTTACCCAATAGTATTTCGACACCACAGGTTGCCAGTTGGCGGAAAACACAGTGTATTGCTACCATGGAAGCCGGCAAACAAACTGGGTCAGCGATTTTAGATTCTACCCGACCTAAAAAGCCTCAGAATCCATCTAAAACAAAAACATACATTCTGACAAGGAACATTTAAAATATTAAAATAACTGGTTGTAGCATTGTTTTTCAGAGAAATTAGTATGTGAACCCAGCATTTCCTAAATATCTGCAAAAATATGATATTTGTATGCTTTAGTACAGTTGAAAACTTACATACAGCATGGCAAACTATATTTTTAATTTGGACTGCAGTGCCTATTTCAACCACTAGCTGTCATTCCTACATCCAGCACCTTTAATATCTGCTAACTGTTTATTGTGATTGTCCCCCAACAGACATTCTACTGACTGTAGCCGCATTTCCACCGCAGAAACGTTCCCCAGGAACTAGGGACTTTAGGGTGGTACTCGGTGTGTTTCGACCCCAGGGAACAGGGTCTAAATGAAGTTCCGGGTAAAAATTTCCCCGTCAGAAAGTCCCTGCTCGCGAGGTAGTACTTTTTCAAAGTTCAAGAACTTTCAGGGGTGGGACTTGGGAGCTGAACATGCTGATTGGTTGAGTTTATGCAGCATTTTGATTGGTTGACTCCACGCAGCATTTTATTTCAATTGCCATTTTTAAAAGTCTGTTGCAGTGCGTGCAGTAAGAGTTGTTTTCTATTCGAATCAACAATGGAGTTTAAAAAATACAGCAGATGGACTGATAACGAGGTTCAGGCTTTAAGCTTATATGCAGAGGACGAAATCCAGGGGGAACTGGAAAGTCACACGCAGTCCTACATCACCGGACTAATTTGCCTAATCTTTACGGTACTTTAGACCGCAATGGAAATGCAGAAAGCAACAGGTCTGGGGGAAAAAAGTTCCTGGGACAAATTGTTCCGGGTAATTTCGGTGGAAATGCGGCTTAAATGTAACTTTGCAAGTACATGTCAACTTATTTTAACCCTAACCCTTCCAGTCTACTAATACCCTACTAAGACTCTAATGAGAGTTAGTAGACATCTAGGTGCAACTGTTGGCCTGAATGGGTAAATTGAATGAACCACTGTTGCCGGCACTGTAGAATAATAAAAGAAACGCTGTGAGACAGGAGTACTGGCTGCAAGCTCCAGCAAAGTTTAATTAACTCTGAAGCAGCGTTTGAATTGAGCGTTTTGCCCTTTACCCACAACAAAGAAGGTAACAATGAATTTAACTATCAATAAATGAATGTTGCAAAGGCACATACATTTATGAGCAATACACAGTTTTAAAGGGGTGTCCTTTTTTCCTGCTTTTATTTTAACATACATATATATATTTTTCCAGCCTACTACACTCTCCCCCTTTTTTTTTTAGATGGCTCCTGACATCTGAATAACCTTTGAAAATATTGTTATTTGCTTTCATTCTCTTCTTTGTACCACT
Organism: Rhinogobio ventralis; assembly: GCA_039654625.1. Classification (NCBI taxonomy): domain Eukaryota; kingdom Metazoa; phylum Chordata; class Actinopteri; order Cypriniformes; family Gobionidae; genus Rhinogobio; species Rhinogobio ventralis. The sequence goes on from CM077201.1 coordinate 12,672,142, forward strand.
ACCTCAGTACACATTCTGACACCAATGACAACAAGGGTGAGTGGGCATATACAGAAAGTAATGTGTCCCATTTCGAGATACATAGGGCTGTGTGAGTTGTAGTGAGTTTAACTCTGCTCTCCAGGGTTGGTAAGATGGAATACCCAGAGTGTCATAAGTGAACATTTCCTTGGGTCTTCCAGTTCTCTGAGATCTTCTTACTTCTCTGCCTCTCGTCTCCTCTATCTCTCTCCCTGTCCCATGTTCAACCACATGTTCTTCCACTCTCACTTGCACATCCTCTATTCCTCTTCGGTCTCCATCCAAAACCTGTAACTCTAAATCTGGGCTGGGTAACTGATCCTCTGGACCTGACTCCTGATCTTGGCTCTCTTGTAGATTATATCCCCTCACTGGTTGAAACTCACGGGCAATTGGACGAAATTCAGACGGATCTTGAGGTAACACTGGTACTGTATCAGTGACCCTTTGTGGAAGTTTTACCAGTTTATAACATGGGATTCTCCGCAAATCATATTGGTGAGTATGCTCTTCCTCATCCAAGGTATCTGTTGCTGAGCATTCTACTGACTGAGTCGTTATCTGTCTTTCCTGTCTTCTTCTCTTTGTGTCTTTAGCAACAGACAAGGGTTGTTCCACCGGTAGGTCATTCACAGCCATCAAAAGGTTGCGGTGGAGCACACGTAAGGTCTTGTTACCCATTTCCTACTGCACCTTGCACACTGGACCTTCTCCAATGCGTTCTACAACCTTGAGCACATTCTTCTCCCAATAGGCACGTAGTTTACCTGGCCCACTTCGCTCTGACAGGTTCCTCACTAATACTCGGTCACCAGGATGAAGAATGGTGCCTCTCACTTTGCGATCATAATATTTATTGCCTTTAGTAGAAGACTTTTAACTGTTTTCTGAATATATCTGGTAAGCTAGTCTCATCCTGTCTGTCCACTTCTGTACAAAGACCTGATGGTTTTCTTTCTCTGTTTCATCATTCAGGTTGAACAACAAATCGACTGGCAACCATGGAGGCCTACCATACAAGAGGAAAAATGGTGAGTATCCTGTCGCCTCATGCCTTGTGCAATTATAGGCATGTACGATGTGAGGTAAGTACTCTTTCCACTCACTTTTCTTTTCCTCCTCCAAGGTGCGTAACATCTGAAGGATCGTCCAGTTCAGTCTTTCCAATGGGTTGCACTGAGGGTGATATGGGGTGGTACGGGAGTGTGTAATACCTGACAACTGTTGTAGTCTTTGAAACAGCTTGTTCTCAAATTCTTTTCCCTGGTCATGGTGGAGTTTCTCAGGGTATCCGAAGCGAGGAATAAAGTCTTGAAAAATCTTTTCGCCAGCAGTCATACCAGACTTATTGTTCGTGGGATATGCCTGAGCAAACCTGGTGAAGTGGTCTACGAAGACAAGAATATATTCAAACCCACCTTAACTTGGCTCAAGGTGTAGGTAATCTACACTCACCAATTCAAACGGTGCACTTGATGAAATAGAACCCATTGGTGCTCTCTGATGCACATGAGGGTGCTTCTGTTTGATGCAAGCACATTTTGTCATCACATAGTCCTCAATCTCTTGCTTCATTGAAGGCCAATAAAACCTCTCACGAGCCAATTGAAGAACCTTCTCAACCCCAACATGCCCCATCTCGTCATGCAACTTCATCACCAAGGTCTTGAACTTCTGAGGAAGTACCAACTGCTTGAACTGTCCTGTCTTCCGATACAGGATTCCCTTCTCCAGTTCCAGTTTATTCCACTCATAGAATAGTAATCGCTTTTCTCTTGTTAGCTGCCGTCCAGTGATTCCCCTTGGTGTCAAGCCTCTTTCCTTTAGTGAGATGACTTCGCCAATTGGCAAGTCCTCAAGCTGAGCGGCTTGAATGTTTTCCGGCGTCAAACTGAGGAAACCACTCTCTCCAGTTGCAGGTTCTTCACTAGATGTTTGGAGTTTTAAAGCTGCTACCCAAGAAACGTCATCACCTATAACTGCTCTATTACCCTGCCACACTGCGGCAACAGTTTCTGGTGACACTGTCATGCTATACTCGCTCATGTGATCTTGAAGACTTAGGGGATACCTTGACAAGGTGTTGGCATCAATGTTGGACTTTCCAGGCTGGTATCTTATATCAAAATGACTATATTTTTGGCCATTCCTTGATCCTCTAGACCCTGCAGTTGTTCTCCTCACATGAAATCAATGATGAAGTCGTAGAGTTCCACTTTTGTTGTATCCATGCCTGGGACCACCTCTCCTTTCTCCTCTGCGCAACACAGGGCTGTCCTTTTTTCCCTTTTTTATTTTAACATACATACATATATTTTCCAACCTACTACACAACATTACTTATAGTCAACATAATGTGCTAAAGGGGACATATTATGCCCCTTTTCACAAGATGTAATATCTCTGGTGTCCCCAGAATGTGTCTGTGAAGTTTCAGCTCAAAATACCCCCCAGATCATTTATTATGGCTTGACAAATTTGCCCCTATTTGGGTGTGAGCAAAAACGTGCCGCTTTTATGTGTGTCCCTTTAAATGCAAATTAGCTGCTGCTCCCCGCCCCTCTTCCAGTTGCTCCTTTACACAAGCTTTGTAGACAACATCAACAACAAAACGAATCTCACTCAGCCTAAATGTCAGAAATAACCAGTGGTGGAGTGCAGCCTTGCATGCTTGAACCGGAGACGGACACAGATGAAAAGCTCAGGAAGAGGTTGCAACATTTAGACGGCAACTGGACGTTTGTGAATGATTAGTGGACACATTTATGTAACGTTAGTTGTTGTGGAGTTACGTCAAGTCAAGTCAACTTTATTTATATAGCGCTTTTTACAATGCAGATTGTTTCAAACCAGCTTCACAGTGTTAAACAGGAAAATAATGCAACCGAATTTGATTCGGCTGTACAGCCGCTCTGGAGAAAACGGAGATGTCATCTAGCCCATTTCAATTATCATATATATTCAAGTAATGTAGTTGAAATAGTTAATTTAGTTTAGTAATTAAATGTACGTTGCTTCAACTAGCATGTACCGTCATGTTAATCTATAAATTGTTGTATAGGTGCTCGTGTGGGAATCTAACATGTTTGTCACCTGACAATACAATGCATAATAAATGTGTGTTTATTAATTACGCAGGCGGTGAGCGTTTTTGGAATAAAACTAATGACATAGATCCAGTCTCTGTGAATACAGTCAGAGACTATAGTAACTTTAGCCATATTAGCCATATAGCATTTTAGAAAGCGCATTCAGAAAGTAAATTTGCAAACATTCACAAAATATGAAGTGCCATTCTTACGAAGTTAGAGCACGAAGCGTTGGTATTGACCCTCGTTAGTGAAGCAGTCATGCGTGAAATGATTTGCACAAATATATATATATATATATGCTTCTCACTTAGGGGAGTGTCTATGCTTAAAGGGAAGATCATCAACAGTCATGGGCGGGGTTTCCCTACTCTTATGTAGGAGTAGGGGGGAATCTGGAACAGCTTTTTATGAGAGATTGATAATGATTAATGGGGATAATAAAGTATTACAAAGTATTGGGTGGATTTTTACTATTATAGGCTGGTTGTTTACACACACTGTGGACACACACCTGTGTTTAAATTTTAAATTTTGCATAATATGTCCCCTTTAAAGGGACCATTAAAATAAAGTGAAACCATATAATCTGATACCACAGTACTGCCACAGTAAGGCCAATCAATCAAGCATCAATCTCTTGTACAGACACCACGGCATCTTCGGCATCATTGTGGATTGCCAGTGATGCCGAAGATGCCGTCGTGTCTGTACAAGAGATTGATGCTAAAATATTAGTGCAGGGAGCATATTGTGGCTCCTCCTTTCACTAAATAGTTGGCAGGCGATAGAGATTACCATCTGTTTGTGGGAAAGCGAGATGCCAAAGGGACCACCGCAAACAGCCAAGGTAATAGTGAAGGGTTCCACTCAGTCTCTGTCTTTCTCCGCAGTCATCAGCAGCACGTGGCCAACTGCAGGATTCCCTGTCACAATTACCCTGCACAATATTAGGGCTAAATACTCTCTCCAATGATTCTAAATTCTCCGTCTCTCTTGCTCTTTTTCTCCCTTTTCCTGTTTAGTAATTGATACACTGTGCTCTTTGTTGTATATTTTACAAAGCAATAATTGTTTTCGCAAGAGTCTGCCAGCCAAAAAAAGCCACAGTTCAATAATTTTTATGTTGAGAAACCAGAATAAACAGCTTGAGAAGTGCCAAACATAATAAAATCAAACTGCTTGCTGCTGTTGTTGTCGAGGATCCGTAGAAGCAGCAGATAAAATTATTCATAGTTTTGAATTAAGGGTTAATTGTAAACGATCAATTAAACATGTATTTTTTGGATGTTTTCCTCTTTAAGCACAAAAATGTCTCAAATGTACATATTAACTATTTGGTTTTCTGTATTCATTACCCTTAGAATACATTTTTTCACATATTCTATTGACCATGAATAATTTCTCACGACTAAAGTTATTGTTTTGAGGGAAGGATAATACAAAACGTAATTAGAGATACTAAAGTTTTGTGCGAATACAGACATCCAACAATATTTACCACATTTGGAATGAAAATTGAAAAGAATAAAGAGCTATTCAGGAGATGGACAACAAACCAAACAGTTTAAGTGCTTGGCTGGTTACATAAATGATGGTTGAATGAAAACAATGGTAATACAAGGCCGCTAGAAGATGACTCTCTCTAAATAGCCCACCTACTACAGTGTGTTTGCTTATGCCAACTTATGCAATTATGTAGCCTAATACAAATTTTGTAATATGAATATCAAGCCATGACATACTAATAAACTGACTGGAACACATGGGAAGAGAATAAAAATGGAAACCACAACAAACAAAACAGCAAAAGGGTATTTTGGATAGAGAGTAAATTGGATAAGGTACATATTCCATTTTATTTTGCAATTTAAAAATGTCTTGTGCAGAACACTCATTATGACATTTAGGAAAATGCTCTTTCCTGTTAATGATATCAAATATTGGTCCCTATATATCAAGCATGTATATGAATATACTTCATAACAGACAGTTACACAAGCAGAAATGTCTAATAACTCCAAAAACAACAATGGAGCAATTTCATTATATGACATCTGACCCTAACCAAATGTCATTACTAAATCTAGTGATTTTATAGAAAAGTGAACCTTCACCCACAGATGGAAAGCACATAGGCCTACACTAACTTTCAGGGATAAAACCACAACCAGTGGTAGGATGAGGCTGCCGCCTCAAAACCCAAATTGGACACATTTTTCAGGAGGGATGGATTAAAAACCAAAGTTATTATGTCATTTAAAAACATTAATGCCTTTGAGTACTGCTGGTCTTTTCTTATTACAGTAAGTACATAGACTTGAGCTTGAGAAGGATATTATTGTTAATGAAAACCATTATGAAGACATTTTGTTGTTAACTACACAAAACTATATAATATAATTAATTGTAATGTAATACTGTTAAAAAAAAAGACATTCAAAATCACAAAAAAAATTTGCTTACCTTTAGGGGGTACACCAGCTTGTCTGGTTTCCGTTACAGATTTGCACAAAACTTTTGCAATATTTTCTAAATGTCGATAAAAAAAACTACTGTGAAATTACTACATTTCCATTAACCGATGTTATGCGACTAAAACGTAATTTTTTCCTCTCGCACAAAGTCATTCCAAAAATCATGGCAACGAATGTTGATAGGTTTACATATATCGCAGCCACTGTACTAGCCATTATTTTTAATCGAGGGAGAACATAGGCGTGTTATCCCAGCATTACAGTGCCCCTATTATGCTATTTTAAAGGCTACTAATTTTGTTTTGGAGGTCTCCTACAGCAGGTTTACATGCCACAAAGGTAAAAAATTTTTTTTTTTCTCATAATATACATTGCGCATCACCACATTTTTCAGTGATTCTCAAATGACTTGACGGATGAATCAGTCTCTCTAAATCCCTCCTTTCCGCAAGCTACTCTGCTCTGATTGGTCTACTGCTTACAGCGCGTGTCGGAAGCTAAACGCCCATTACCATAACTGAACTTCAGCTCTGGAGGCTTCCTCAGTCCTCAACGATTGTACACACTTTAAAGACAGTAACGATGACATTGATTTTACCATATCGATCCGAGTGCGAGTCCGATGATGAAGCAACTAGTTATTCAACCCAAACCTCCATCGCAAGGACGACTTGAGTTTCTCAGTGATACACTACTCATTTTGAGGTACATTATGAGATATTGCATCTGTATTTCCTCACCATCAGCATTAACAAGTGTATGTCTATCAAGAAACAGATGTGTATATTTCTAATTTATTGCAGTGGACATGCAGGAACTGTATCAATAACGGTGTATACGTAAGCCCAGCACTAACATGCATGACTGATGTAACATAAATGTTTGTAAAACAAATCTTTACTCAAAGTAGTAAGAACGACAGACAATCTGCATTAATAGACACAGTTTTAGGTAAAAGTGGCCAACAGCTGCTTAGAACTACACTATATTGACAAAAGTTTTGGGACGCCTGCCTTTACATGCACATGCACTTTAATGACATTCCATTATTAATCCATAGGGTTTAATATGGAGTTGGCCCACCCTTTGAAGCTGTAACAGCTTTAACTCTTCTGGGAAGACTTTCTGCAAGGTTTAGGAGTGTGTTTATGGGAATTTTTGACCATTCTTCTAGAAGCACATTTGTGAGGTCAACTGATGTTGGACGACAAGGCCTGGCTTGCAGTCTCCGCTCTAATTCATCCCAAAGGTATTCTGTTGGGTTGAGGTCAGGACTCTGTGCAGGCCAGTCAAGTTCCTCCACACCAAACTCACTCATCCATGTCTTTATGGACTTGCTTTGTGCACTGGTGAACAGTCATGTTGGAACAGGAAGGGGCCATCTCCAAACTGTTACCACAAATTTGGGAGCATGAAATTGTCCAAAATGTCTTGGTATGCTGAAGCATTAAGAGTTCCTTTCACTGGAACTCCCAAGCCCAACCCCTGAAAAACAACCCCACACCATAATCCCCCTCCACCAAACTTTACACTCGGCACAATGCAGACAGGCGTGTACCTTCTTCTGGCACCTGCCAAACCCAGACTCGTCCATCGGATTGCCAGACAGAGAAGCGTGATTTGCCACTCCAGAGATCACGTCTCCACTGCTCTAGAGTCCAGTGTTGGCATGCTTTACACCACTGCATCTGTAAAGAGGGAGACCTGATCTGGCGGCAGGATGGTACTGGCTCTGAGACGCACACACACATTTTAGTTTGCCGCTCCTCTGTTACTGCTATGGTCCGGGTGCACACGAGACACATAGCACTGGTTCTTTTAAACTTACGTACTCATCGTCCCATTACAATAAACTCACATTGCATACACACACATACATATGCATTCAAGTATAATTACCAGCTGGATGATATATGTTGGGTGAATCCGGGTGCGGAAGAGACAGAGATTAAACGCAATTGTTGGTATCAAGGCTCTCTGTCACGTTTCCCCCAATAATGGCAGCACCCGGAACGGACAATACGATGTGTTGTGTGATGTGGGAAATGTTGTTGTGTTTGTTAATTTATGTCGTAAAAGAATATTATTTGATGTTGGTATGCATTTTATGGGTTTATTTATGTTTGATATTGATTATGGGTGTGAGTTTATGTAGTACTTAAACAATAAAAATTATACTCCCCCTGGTTTTTGTAAATGGTTGACTCCAATAGGGGCGGAGCCAACAGTATAAAAGAGTGTTTGAAGATTCATTCAGGGTCTCTCGGTAGGCCGATGTGTGAGCGTGCAGTTGTGGTGCCGCAAACAATTCAAAGTGATCTCCCTCTGTGAAACCGTGTATTGTGGATATGTGTTAACTTTTTTTTAAATTTGTTTTGTTTATTTCATATTTTTGCCGGTGAAAGAGTTGATTATTTTTGTACAGTTCTGGACTCACTTGTATATACTGTTTTACCTCTATAAAAATAAAACACCATCTTTTGCGTCAAAACCCACTTCCCTACATTTTTGGTGTCAGAAGTGGGATGGTCACTTGTAAAAAGTCACAGAGAGGATGGAAACCACGTTTTAAAGTGAAGCAGAGTGACATGTATCCTGAAGTGAATTTGCTGGGTGAATTGGAGGAGGAGACAGAGGAATACCCAAGCCCAGCACTGGCACAACAAGGGGGACAACACAAACTGGGGAAATGGTGGCATTGATGCGGGAATTCCTCAGTGCTCAAAATCAGAGGGAGGAAAGATATCTGTCTGAACTCCGAGGAATACACGAATCCATGCAGCAGACAGTTTAGGCAGCAGCTACACCAAGCTACACCACGAATGGAGCTCCTGATGCCAAGCCGGTCTAGGTCACTACCACCACCACCACCACCACCAAGATCTGAGCCACAAATACAAGTCTTGAGCTGTAGACTGGTGCCGTTGCTAACAGGCAGAGCGTTGGAGGCCTATCGTGCTATGGATGAGGAGCAAACAGAGGTGTATGATGAGCTACGGGAGGCTCTCCATGACAAATTCAATATCTCACCGGAGACATATTGTCAGCACTTCCGGGCTTCGACAGTACCAGCAGGAGAATCGCCAACTGAGACGTATCATCGGCTACGTATCATCGGCTGTATCGTCGGTGGGTTCGACCGGAGCAGTCGACGGAGGAGATTGGAGAATTGATTATCCTCGGACAACTGTTACGAGTGTTGCCATATGACAGCCATATGTAGGTTAAGGAGCAATATCCTACCAGCGGACTGGCAGCAGCAAAGTTAGCGCAGCAATATGGAAATGCTCATCGTGGAAGTCAGCGTTCTCAACCACCCCGAGGTAATGTTAAAACAACCCCATAAAGACAATGTATGGATAGGATTGAACTAAAAGCAGGCACAGAGAAGGAACTGATTTGTTATTACTGCCAACAGCCAGGGCACAAAGCCATTAGGTGTCCCATCTGTAAAGCTAAGCTCACGGGTTACTGCTATGTTCCTAGAGAGGGGGACATTGATGATATAAGTGTGTGTGACTCTCAGAACATAATGACTGTGACTGTTGATGGACAAACTTTGAGAGTGTTGTTGGACACTGGAAGAGCCATTTCTTTGTTGAAATCTGGCCATGCTACAAACATGTGTTTTGATGACACCATTGACATACAATGTGTACATGGGAATGAGAAAAATTACCCAAGTGCTGTGGTGAATGTGTGTGTTCATAAACAAACGTATTTGCTTAAGGTTGCAGTTACCTGCAATTGTTACCTGCTGACATGATTTTGGGAAAATATTTGCCTATATTACCTGATTTACTGCATGATACAATGAACTCTGATGGTCATACTACTAAAGCAAGCCTATCATGTCCAGTTGTAACACGTGCCAAAGCTAATGCTGGGTTGCAGCCCTTACCAGACTTGCACCATAGTCTGATTTAGGGTGGAACTAAGGGCCCCAGAAAGTCACTCCGACAGCGGCGTGCAGCCAAATATTTGGGTAATCCAGACCCAGAAGTTAAAACTGAGGGTTTGGAAACTAGCAACTGGCAGATTCCAGAGAACTTTGGGGACTTACAAAGAAAAGATCTATCTTTGCAACCATTGTTGGTTAAAGCAGAGGGGAAATGTGTGTCTAACGTGTATAAAGAACAGTATGTCATTGACAATAGGGTTTTGTATGTGCAAACGGATGATGTGGAACATTTGGTGTTGCCTACATGCTGTCGCAATCTTGTTATGCATAAAGCACACTCCATGGGCCGGCCATCTGGGTCACCACAAGACATACACACGTATAAGTGCACGCTTTTATTGGCCCACTATGTACACTAACATACACACACACACTGTACTACTTGTCCAGTCTATCAGAAGACCAGTGCTGTTCGCCAACAGGACAGGGCTCCTTTGCAGCCACTAACGATCATCAGCGAACCCTTCCAACGGATCGCCATGGACATTGTGGGCCCACTAGAGAGGAGCAGTGCAGGATACCAGTACATCCTCATCATTAGCGACTATGCTACCAGGTACCCAGAATCATTCCCTCTGCGAACTATCACGACGCCAAAGATTATCCACGTCCTTGTCCAGCTGTTCTCCCGTGTAGGCATTCTGGACGAAATTCTCACTGACCGGGGGACAAACTTCACTTACTGTCTAATGGCACAGTTTTGTCGCCAGTTGGGCATCTCCGGCCACAAGACCAGTCCATACCATCTGCAGACTGATGGCCTTGTGGACTGCTTCAACAGAAGGCTGAAAGGGATGCTAAGGAAGTTCGTTGCAGATACGGGGCGAGACTGGGATAGATGGTTACCCTTTCTGCTCTTTGCTTATAGGGAAGTACCACAAGCGTCCACAGGATTCTTGCCATTTGAGTTGCTGTATGGATAGCAGGTGCATGGACCTTTTGATTTGCTGAAGAAGAGCTGGGAGGTACCTGCCTCCAAACCCTGGGAAAAGAGTATCCTGAGCTGTGTCCTGGAGATGAGAGAGCGACTGGAGCGTTACAGGGAAGAAACCAAGGTCAACCTGCAACAGGCTCAACAAAACCAGAAAAGGTGGTATGATCCGAAGGCCAGGCTTCGCTAATATCAGCCGGGACAAAAGATTCTACTTTTGCTACCCTCTTCAACCAACAAACTGCTGGCCAAGTGGCAGGGACCCTACACCATCAACCGGAAAATGGGTCCAGTACCATATGAAGTGTACCACCCTGATATAGGAAAAGAAAGACAGACTTACTATGTAAACTTACTGAAAGAGTGGAAGGAGCGGGCCCGGGAGGAGGCGAAACCAGCACTGATGGTCAGGAAAATGGAGGTGGAGGATGAGGACTGTGAGGCTCAAGTTCAGAGGCAGACATCACCACTCGATTTTACCCATCTTCAAGATTATGAAAGGTCTGACCTACAACATCTTCTATCCCGGTTCCCACAACTGCTTCAGCAGAGTCCTGGATGGACGGATATAGCCCAACACATGATACAGTTTGGTGAGTGGAGAAGCCCACTGGTCATTGTGCCCAAGAAAGACAATACTCTTCGCATCTGCATTGACTTCTGTAAGTTAAACAGCCAATCCAAGTTTGATGCATACCCGATGCCCCGAGTGGATGAATTGCTGGAAAGGATTGGCCGAGCCCAGTTCATCAAGTCAAGTCAGTCAAGTCACCTTCATTTATATAGCGCTTTTCACAACACAGATTGCTTCAAAGCAGCTGTACAATGATAATAGGAAATTAATTTTGTTTTAGATGAAAAGCTAAAGTAAGTTTTTGATTGATTAATTTCTGTTGTAAAAACTGATTAGTTATTTAATTTGGCACCATGTAAACAACACCATCCTCAACTAAAACAGAAAACCCCCAATGCGTTCCGGACCCCATTCGCAGGGCAACAGCACCGCAACAGCACCTGGTGGCCGGAGAACGAAACCATGAAATAGGTTTGAAATAGTTTTGAAATTATACCACCACCATCCCTGCGCAAACCCCCAAAAAGGCGAGTCTGTGAAAACAGCGACGGCATGTACGCAAGCATTACGTGTTTAGCCTATAGGCAAGCACGTTTGACTATGTATGTGTGCATATGTGTTTTTATCTGTACAGAGTGGAAGGGAAGGGAAGGAGGCCTTCACAGCAGGAAGAGTCTAGTTGACCCAGTCTCTGCCGGCGCTTTAGGGCTGCGTTGTACCACTCTCAACACTCACCACTCTCGATCTTTGTAAAGGTTACTGGCAAGTGCTTCTTGACCCAGCATCTCGACCCTGCACTGCATTTAAGACTCCCCTTGGATTATTCCATTTCACTGTCCGACCTTTCGGATTGCATGGAGCACAAGCAACATTCCAGAGGATGATGGACAGAGTTCTGCAAGGTGGGGAGGAATGTTCAGCTGCATACTTAGATGATGTCATCATTTTCAGCAACACCTGGACAGAGCACATCCAACAAGTCAAGCAAACTCTGGAAAGGATACAGAGTGCAGGTTTGGCTCTGAACGTGGGAAAATGCAGTTGGGCACAACGAGAAGCTTGCTATTTAGGATACCTGCTAGGTAATGGACAAATACAACCACAAGTCAGCAAGGTGGAGGCAATTCATCACAGCCCACAAACAAGAACAAAAAAAGAAGTGAGGTCCTTCTTGGGTCTGGTAAGATGGTACAGGCGGTTCATCCCAGAATTTGCCTCCATTGCTACCCCGTTGACCAACTTGTTGGCTAAGGCAGTACGGAACCCCTTACCATGGACAGAGGACTGTGAGATGGCTTTTAGATCCCTTAAGAAAAGGGTCTGTTCCAGTTCTGTCCTCCAGATCCCTGACTTCTCTCAGTGGTTTGTGGTCCAGGTAGATGCTTCTGCAACTGGAGTAGGAGCTGTCCTGGCCCAAGGGATTACTGGGGAGGAGAAGCCAGTGGTGTTCCTCAGCCGTAAGCTGCATACCTATGCATTCAAGTATAATTACCAGCTGGATGATATAAATTGGGTGAATCCGGGTGCGGAAGAGACAGAGATTAAACTCGATTGTTGGTATCAAGGCTCTGTCACATTTCCTCCAATAATGGCGGCACCCGGAACGGATGATACGATGTGTTGTGTGATGTGGGAAATGTTGTTGTGTTTGTTAATTTATGTCGTAAAAGAATATTATCTGATGTTGGTATGCATTTTATGGGTTTATTTATGTTTGATATTGATTATGGGTGCGAGTTTATGTAGTACTTGATCACCATAAAAATTATACTCCCCCTGGTTTTTGTAAATGGTTGACTCCAATAGGGGTGGAGCCAACATTATAAAAGAGTGTTTGAAGATTCATTCAGGGTCTCTGGGTAGGCTGATGTGTGAGCGTGCAGTTGTGGTGCCGCAAACAATTCAAAGTTATTTCCCTCTGTGAAACCGTGTATTGTGGATACATGTTAACATTTTATTTTTTATTTTTTTATTTGTTTTGTTTATTATACATTTTTGCCAGTGTAAGAGTTGATTATTTTTGCAGTTCTGGACTCACTTGTATATACCTCTATACAAATAAAACACCATCTTTTGCATCGTAGTGCATTTGCGAGTTGGGCCATCATTTTTATTTTTCCATCTTGGACCATAACACGTCCTGGGAGTGGGCCGTCAAAACCCACTTCCCTACAGCATCCAACGCTTTGCATTGCATTTGGTGCTGTAAGGCTTGGCTGCAGCTGCTCGGCGATGGAAACCCATTCCATGAAGCTCTCTACGCACTGTTCTTGAGCTAATCTGAAGGCCAAACAAAGTTTGAGGGTCTGTAGCTATTGACTCTACAGAAAGTTGGTTACTTCTGTGCACTGTGCGCCTCAGGATGCACTGACCCCGCTCTGTGATTTTATGTGGCTTACCACTTCTGGTCCAAATAAACTGGGTACTGACTCATCTTTCAAGAGCATGCGTTTTTAAAATCCTGCATTTGAGAAGCAGTCACTCATCAGTAAAATTACGTGTTTGAGGGCAGTCAAGTTGTTCGCGGGTGGTATTTTGGGACATCTTTGTACCTATCTTTGTTTTTTTTCTCACAGTCTATATAATAACCCTGGTGCCTTCCAGCATATGAACTATAAGAACATCTCTCTATGCTCACTTTGTAATACAAGGCCCAGAGGAGATTGCAGAAACTTGGACTGTGAAGTTAGCTCCATATGGACTTTTTGTTTTTGATCTGAGGAAAAATATGGATGCCAGCATTTTTTGGGCTGAGAGAGTGGGATGTTTTGGGGTCGGCTGGTAAGAATGTAGGCTAGAGGAGGAATAGGGGCTCGCTGCTACAGTGAAGCCCAACCCTGCTGCATATGTGCTGGGGTAAGATCACACACTGACCCTGGCTCAGTGCACGAAGCAGTCAGACGAGATTAATGAGCCTGGCTCCGTAACCCACAACGTCCTGTAGACAGCCCTGCCATTCTTCACCTCTGACAGGACAAGTGCTAGCATTTTTCACTCTGCTTGTTTTAACACTTGATGCTGCCTGGCAACTTACACCACCCTACTATGGCTAAGACGTGGTTTCTGCAGCAATTTCATTTTTCAGTTGATGTCACCAGCCAAATATCTGCGGTGCATGGTGACTTTTTCACTTTGTGTCTGTGACGAGATGCGGAGCTGACGCAAGAGGGAAGGAAAAGTTAATAAGTCCAGCTTTATTTGAGCATCACAATGAACCTAACAAGTCTTTATAGCAAGGATGGAGCTGTTAATGAAGGATGGGCAGTTAAAAAATATGATGTGATATACAGTATAATATACATTATATATATTTATCTATTTTTTAATGTTTGAATGAAGTCTCTTATGATCACTTAGACTGCATTTATTTGATCAAAAATACAGTGATATTGTGAAATATTATTACAACTTAAAATAACTTTCCTATTTTAAAATATTTTAGAATATATTTTATTCCTGTGATGGCAAAGCTGAATTTTCAGCATCATTGTTCCAGTATTCAGTGTAACATGACCTTTCAGAAATCATTCTAATATGCTGATTTGGTACTCAATATAATATTTCTTATTATCAATGTTAATGTTAACAGTTTTGGTGCTTAATATTTTTGTGCAAAACATTAACGTGTGTGTGTGTGTGTGTGTGTGTGTGTGTGTACAAATACAAAAACAACAACAAAGACAATTAAATGAACATTTCATTCAAGGGTCAAAGAAAGGGAAGAAATTGTGTGGAAAATGAAAAAATAAAAAGCTAAATTATTGTTTTTGGCACAAAAAACTTAAAGTGGATCTCAAAGAGAAATAATATTAAAAAGTATGACAGGACCCCTTTAATAGTTCAGTAGCTTAATAGTGCCAAGAGCCCACTTCAGCTTCCTGAACAATCACACGGTGTTCTGGAAGTAATGCAATGAAATGCCAGCTCTCTGTGTCCACTTAAACTGCTCTCTTAGATTTCCAACTTAATAAAGAGATGGAAACAGATTTCCTGGGTTGTGGGAAACCTAAGGCCATCCTGGAATGTTATTCACATCAGTTATTTTTGACATGTTGTTCTTCTGCTCTTTTCATGCTGTCAGCGTGGTTGGAGTTTTCATTAATAATCAATTACATATGCGATTCCCGTTAAGGTTAAATTAAAGTTAATACTGATCGCCAAATCCTTTATTGGCAGGGTCCAATTAAAAAAAAAAAAAAAAAAAAAAACAGTTTTGCTCATGGGGACCCAAAAATGTCCCCACAATGACAAGGATTTTGGATACTGCCATCTTTGTGGGAGCATTTTGTCCCAATAACTTAGGGTATACAGTACCAGAACCACACAAACACATACATACACAAATATATAAAAACAAATATTCAAGTCATTATTTACCCATCCTCATGACTTGCTTTCTTCATTTGAACGCAAAAGGAAGTTGTGTTTTTGTGCAAGTGAGGGAGACTAAATCTTTCAATCTTCAAATTTTTTTGCAAAAAAACAACAAATTGATTTAGACATAAAAAAACTGCAAGTATACTATTTATAATTATTGGTAGCTTAAAACCCTTATCAAATCAACCACAATATTTAATATAACCAAATATTCCAGGGGCAGAAGACCCTTGTTTATTTAGTAAATATAAAAAATCAACAGAGCTTTCTGTGGACTTCTGCATGCTCGGATTCTGTGTGGGACTGCTCGTCAGATTTAAACTGTGAACATTAGTTGAAGGATCTGTGTGAACCAGGTCTCCTGGAGAGATGTTAGCACAGCAGAAGTGGTGCAGAGTTACTAAAGAGGTTCTCTGAAGACGGCACTCTCTGAATGGAGGTGAGAGAACTGGTGGGATGGCAATCGGAATATTATTTTTTATTCAACATTCTTTCTTATCCCTCTCTTTTTCTTCTCTCTCATAATGTATTTATTTTAATTAGAATATTTTTTTTAATTTCCAGCAGCAAAAAGGCTGATTCAGGATTTTGTAGAAAAATCATTTTGTTAACGCATAAAGATTTCAGTTATGAACTGTCAAAAACACCTGTTCTCAGTTATGATTTGAACTGACTTGTATTCCACTATTTATGGACATTCATGCAGCACATATCTGTACCTCACTTTTAATGCTGCAGGAATCTTGAGGTTGTTCAGCCATATCTCATCCAAGTGAGGTTTTGGACCTGTAAATTCCATCTCCTTTTCATTATTTTACTGAAAGGCATTTTTTAATCCAAAGAATATCACTTCAAACACATACCTCATGCTTCTAAATTCCAGGAGCATCATGCTCACAGCACTTTATTACCCCCTTGCACCAAATGGTGCTTGTTTTCACTCTGAAGGAAGCTGATGCTGCTTGGCCTTCTCAGAACCGGCATATTGTTTTCAGTGTCTTGAGAACTGAATGATGATGTATAAGTTAACAGATGTTTTTACAGTCTTTGTTTATGAGTCTTGCAAGATCTGAAAACATATTATATCATCAAGTAATTAATAAATTAAATTCATGGCAATCAATTCATATAGGCCTATTTTTTGTGTAGTATAGGCCTCTGGGCCTATATCTTTTTTTGGACAGGAAAGATAGGTGCAACGTCCCTCAAAAATATTTAAACAATCTTGTCATGTGTTCAGTATTTTTGTTGTTTGTTGAGAAATAACACACAATGCACAATTTGTGAACTAATCACTCTTTTGAGTTCCTTTCCATTTATCAAAAGGTACCCCTTACAAAAAAATGTGTATAGTTCAAGTTTATTTTATTATGTAGCCTATACTTAATCTAGGTATATTAATCTATAAGTATATTAATAATGTATACTAGTAGTAAGTGTACTATTTCAATACTACTTGGGTTTGAGCCCACTTTATAGTGCACAAAAGTATACATTTAAGTATATTTTAAGTGTAACAGTTGTAAACGCTGAGTACTCAACTAGTTTGCAACTACTATATATACTATTGAACTTATAGGTACTTATAGTTTACTACTTATATATTATTTTTGCACTTTAAGTATACTACTATGCTCCTGTTTATGTATTCATTTTTATACTTGAAATATACCTTTAACTGTACTGAATTTGTATGTGCTCTATCAGTGGACTACACAAAAATCGCATACTCAGAATTAGGAACATGTTTTCTTTATAAATCAGTATTTTCAAACAATATAAGTTTATAAGACAGTGTGTAAAACTGTGTAAAAAAAAGAAAAGAAAGTATTTTATAGACTATTTAATCAAAAGAGTAAACACAACTACAAGCCAAGTATACTTTGAATACTTAATTATACTTTTAAGTATATCTCAATTAAAAGATTGAGTACAAGTATAGGCCAAATATATTTACCAAATATTCTTAGTTTTTAGTTTAAAGGTAGGGTAGGCAATTTTTCGGCGAGGCTAGCAAGAGCGAGCTAGCTTTGAAAGCATAAGAACCCTTCAGAGTGTCTCCAAAGCCATGCCTCTTTCAAAACACATGAATGTGTAAAAGAAAAAGGAGCAAACAAAAGTGTCATGAGAGACGGCGTTAAACTACTTCATGTCTCAAAGCACATAACATTACAATAATAACATAAACAACTTAAAGAGCACTGACCTGTACGACCTGACTGCTGCAGATTCATGTCGGTGTGGATAGCATTGCCATTAAAACGCATACATTTGAGTCAAAAGCCCTATTCGGAAGGGATTAGTTTAACATGGAGAGGTGGGGTAAAGTAGGCTAATTATTACCAGAGCTTTTCAGTGTCCAAATGTGCCATCTCAGTAATCATTATGGACAATGTCAGTAAATGTCTTTTTAAATAATGCTAGTGACTGACATTTGACACCTTTGTCCCCATGCTGAGAGGAATTGGGAGTAAGGCGCAGAGATGTGTACGCTGTAAACATGATGGTTATTATACTTTCACAGACTCAGGATTCCTCAAAATAAAATAAAAAACAAACAAACGCAAATGCAAATGCAAACTCAGAATATTACGCAAACCTGCAATAATTAAATATGTTAAATAACACAAATATACTTTATGTACTTATTCTCACTTTATTAACCAATGTCTTTGCTGCTGATCCAATTCAACCATCTAATAAGCAAGTATTTTTTTGTAGTGCTGTCAAAATTAGCACGTTAACGCATGCAATTAATTTTTTCAGTTTTAACACATTACAAATTGTTAATGCAATTAATGCAGCATCCATTTTTCTGTCATCCTTTGGCTAGTGTTACATAAAATGATCACGCTCTTATTCATGCAAATGCTTTTAAAACATTCAAGCGCGACAAGTAAGGGATAATGTACATCCAGCCGGTTGTTATCGCAGAATAAACCCCATCACTCTGAAGGGGTTTATTCTGCGATAACAACCGGCTGGATGTACATTATCCCGCTTATTACACGGCTACTTGTCTCAAGTAAATTAGACACAAAATATTGTCTTGAGTTTAAATATTTTATTAGCTCTTCCGCAAAGAAAAACAGTTCCAAACTGCTTTAAGCCTTTATCTATTGCTGAAAAGATTAGTTTTTACCATATATGTTGAAATGAATGCTGAAGGGATAGTTCACCCAAAAATGAAAATAAGCCCATGATTTACTCACCATCAAGTCATCCTAGGTGTATATGACATTCTTCTTTCAGACAAATAAAATCAGAGTTATATAAAAAAAAAGTCCTGGATAATCCAAGCTTTATAATAGCAGTAGTTGTAGCTCTGTTTTTGAAGTCTATAAAAAATGCACCTTTCCATCAAATAACGTGCTCCACACGGCTCCGGGGGTTAATAAAAACCTTCTGAAGTGAAGCGATGCATTTGTGTAAGAAAAATATCCATATTTAAAACTTTATAAAGATCCGGCTGATCGCCTTCCGTGGAAAAAGTGTTGAAAGTGCCTCTCGCAATTAAAAATGCGTACGCTACGTCTGACGACCGTAACTGGTAGCGTAAGCATTTGAACTGCAGAGGCACTTTCAACACTTTTCCCATAAATTGAATACGGAAGGCGATCGGCCGAAACTTTATAAAGTTTTAAATATGGATAAAACTTTAAGCCCAATTTATACTTCTGCGTCGAGTGTACGCCGTAGCTACTTCATAGGCTGTGTGTTGCATGCGTAGCCTACGATGTACCCTGACGTGTACCTCTCCAAAAATGTAACAACGCGTCAATTCTACGCGGACCGGCAAGCGCTGTGATTGGTCTGCCAGAACCCCTCCCTCAGGGATACACATGCTCCCTCTGCATGTGTAACTGTATGTCAACGCGGACATGGACGCAGAAGTATAAATGAAAATCGATGCGTAGCCCACGGTGTAGAGGCTATGGTGTAGAGGCTACGGCGCAGGTCTGACGCAGAAGTATAAATCAGCCTTAACTGTGAAATTATTACAATATAAAAATATTTAAAAATTCCAATGTTTTTAATCATGATTAATTACAGAAAAAAATGTGTGATTAATTGGTAAAAAAAAATTTAATTGATTGACAGCACTATTTTTTTTTGTTTTTATTTATTTAGTTTTAAAATGTTCTTCTCTTGCGTCCTATTCTATTCTACCACTGAGTGGCATATTGTGTATGTAATAAAAATACACTAATGTTCTTATAGTTACATTTATTAATGATAAAAATAATCACATTAATTCTAATGCAAATATAGTTCATTAGGCTAACTGGAGACATTTGTGGCAACATAGCACTTGATGCATTAGAAGGTCCTGTGACCGTTGTGTGTTTATTGGTATTTTATAACATTGAAGTGAAACCATGGGTTAAAAATTTAAAACTTTCCAAATGTGAGTAAAAATTGCTTTATTGGGTAAATAATGTGGGTCAAAACATGCTAGGAAAAAAAGCAAAATAATTTAATTGTCATTAGACCAAAATATGTTTAAAAAAATAACAATACAAAATAGAGTTTTGTGGTCATTAAAATAAATATTTGTGGAATTTTCTCAATTCATCTACCATTAGTGGCAAAAACTTTATTTTGGACCCTGGTTGAAACTCTCCATCTTATTTCATTCCAAACTGTTACCCATGATTCATTCTCATTCTTCTGTGATCAGAACATCTGCGGATGATCAGATGCGTGTGTATATGTGTGTGTCTTGCAGTGGACTTCAATAAGGGGAGGGCATATCCGGCAGGCTGGAGGAGGATGACTCACGCTGGTTTATAAATGGGTCTCAATGGGCTCACACTTTGGGCTATAAAGGATGAGCTTTGGTGCCCTCAAAGAGTCTTGTAAGTAAAAATTGCACTGCTGACCAGCTACAGAGCAGGACAGTCTGTGCATAGGAATAGAGGAAACAGGTGTTATGTGTTACATAGGCACATGATGAGAGGAAGTGCAATGACTATCTGTATTGTAGCAGCGTGACACACTGTACATGAACAAGTTAAAAACCACATGAGGCTTTCGGATGACTGAAAGCAAAAAGAAGGGGGGGAAAAGGGATGTTTTGACGTCATTCATGTAATTGCTGAAGAAAGAGTCTTTGAGGGACTATTACTATCCTATTAGGAAGTCAAAGCCAATATCCTCATAGGGTAGGCTGACTTTATGACCTCAGCCTGTGCTTTTTAATCATGGGACAGTGATATTAAATTCCATACAGTCAGAGAAATGTAACTTTTTCTGCTCTAATACATTTCTCACACCTGTAAATACTAAAAAAAGTACCTGTGAAATGTTTTTCCAGTGGCTAGATCCAATTCGTTAAGCAACTTGAATTATGTGCAAAAGCAAAATTCATTACTTTTACATGTTCATTTTGATTAATATCAAGAATAAGTATATTATTTCAGGCAGGATCCATCGGGCCACGTGTGCCTCATTGGGGTCTTGCCCCTCCATATGTTTCCCTTTCCTACTGCATCAATTTCACAGTCGTGCCTTAAACACCTTCAGATTTATGGAGGAGAGTGATTCTTACACACACGAGAGGTTTATGAACTCAGTAAAATGTTATTGTACACAGTTTTCCAAACGGTAAGGCCACAGGCTAGCCAGTCGTGACAGAGAGAGGCCACGCTGACCTGAATTTTAGTCTTTCCTGATGGACAAAGACAAAGAAATCTGTTCAAACCAAACCCTAACAGCCTTGGCCATAGCCAGAAAAGAGCACACCGATTCTCCCAGAAAACTACTCTTGTTTTTTTTTTCCTCCTCAGGATGCCTGGTCAAAGGCCTGCTGTGAGCAGCATCAAAATGTCAGTCTCGAGATGTTTTCTCATAGCCTGAAGTGAACTGTGGAATGCATATATTCTACCGTTTTGGAGCCAAAGTCAGCCGGAATAAAATGAAAAGGTGAAACCTTTGGTAAGCGGCATGGAAAAATGTTCAGCAATACATTCTGAGCGCTAGCTAAAAGGCAAAGGTGGTGGATAGCGGCTGTTTAGATTTTCATCTGCCAATGGTTAATTTTGGCATTGATTGGGTTTCAATTTGTATTTAAATCCAAAATGAACAGTGATAGCATAGGATTTCTTGATAAAAGTATGCAAAAATACAAGTGAATGTATTAAAGCGGTCATGGGTGTGTGGAGGCAGGAAGACAAAGACAGGCAGATACAATTCCAAACGTGATTTAATCTCAAATAAAAGGCAAGACAGGCAGACGGGCAACAGGCATGGTGATGTCTGACCCAGGTGGAGCTGACGTACTGAGGGAGCCCTGCGGTACCGAATGGCTGATGGTCCACGCTGGAGCCGAGGGAGGAAGGAGTGAAGGCGCAGGAGCCAGGGTGACAGATCGAGGTGGAGCGGAGCACTCTGAGGCTGGAGGCGGAGCCACAGGCTTCAGTCTGAGGGGTGACCGCGCCACTGAGAGGAGGCTGAGGTGAAGCTAAAGGGACTGATGGGAGGTAGCTATGACTGGATGGTAGGAGTGGCTGAGGGCTAAAGAGGAGACTGACGAACAACACAGAGACTGATGACAGAAATTTGGTCCATGATGGCAGTTTGGAGAGGTGGTGGGAGAGAGAGGCTGGGTGGGGTTAACAAGACTGAAGAGGATTCAGATTCTGACGAGATGAAGGGGCACAGGAAATTTGTCTCTCCACACATACACCAACTGTCCATAATGTCCAGGCCGTACTCACTCTCAGTGGGCGGGGCTCGCTTCCATTCCCTCAACTCCACGAGGACTCCCTCAGCGATGGAAGGGTCAGCCGGCTCGCACACCTGGTCAGACAGGTTCTCCTCAGGCTCGGGTGAGATGTCACACTCGATTGCTCCTTCTGGCACAGGATTCGACATCACGACCGAGGTCTTCTCTCCGTCTGCGGTGGGCACGTCCTGCCATTCTTTACAGAGGGGTGGTACTGGGCTGGATCCTGGGTTGGGAGTGAGGCTGGCGGCATCCACAACAGTGAATGGTGATCCACAGAACGCCAGCACCCACTCCACATATGTAGCAAAGCTCCCTCGAGGAACCTCCCCGGACAACTAGTCGGCAGTAGTCGGGAAGGTGGTGTGATGGGCGAGATCCAAAAACAAAATGTTTCTCAAGCTTTCTCCCTGCTCAAGGCACATGAGTCTGACAGCTGGAAAGTCCATGGTGCATGCAGGGGTGAAAACAAAACACTAAATACGTAAACAGAAAAGAAAAATCTACAAACACGTTCATTTGTTTGGTCCAATCTTCTGTCACAGGTGTGTGCAGGCAGGAAGACAAAGACAGGCAGATACAATTCCAAATGTGATTTATTCTCAAAGACAGGCAGAAAACACACTTCAGTGAGATCTGAGATAACTGAGATCAGACAAGGACAGAGTGAACAGGAGGAACTTAAATAGCAAATACAAACGAGGATAATTAACAGATCACAGCTGACACAAATGAACTAATGATGATGGTTACCAGGGATACAGACGAGTGGCGGGAAACAGAACAAAGGAACATGTGACAGATACAAACAAACTGAAAGTCCAATCAAACTGAAACTAAACGTGACTGTGACAAAAGCGTCATTTGTTGTAGATTTTGTATTATCACTCATATGAAGCTCTGCAAAAAGCAAAAGACTGAAACTCTATTTAGTTTCCTATTGTGCAGCCTGGACATCAGTGATATAAAATGTTATTGGTTTTCGTGATATGCAATGTGATTCCCCTGATATGCAATGTGGTGCTCAGTAGATCAGATACAAATCACTGAACAAACAGGTCATCCTTACACATTGTTTGCTGAGGATCTCTATTGACCTACGCTCCTTATATGCATTTCCTGTTTGACTCACCCTACAGGGCTTCCTCCCAACCCATCCTGTTCCTTTAATATGGGCCTGGTCCAGACAGAAAAAAGTTCTGGGTTTCGGGCTCGCTCTTGGCCACTTATTATCCAATGACGTCCAAGAGACTCCCAAGCCGCCATCAGGGCATTTCTGTTCATTCAACCCTGATACATGGCAACAGACATTTCGAGCGGGGAAAGTCAAAAATAGACATATTGTACGATTGTTTCATGTCAATGAGCGTGACATAATCAATGAGATCCTCGGATGTGTGAGTAAAAATAGTCAGTGCTTTTTGTAGGCTTTCAGGCATAAGCTGCTGAGAAATTTACATTCAAGTAACAGAAAAAGGCTGTTCGTTTTGACTGCGATTATATTTAGTGTGTCCTCATCAGCCTCTGGAACAACCTCCGCTCCAAGTAATGTACCACAATCCCTCACAGTACAATCAATACCGACTTTTTGTGCAATGAATAAAAGCACCACGGAGGTGGCCCCAATTGATTATATATGTAAATTGGCTGTTGAAGGATGTGTAAAAGTGAGCTGAGCTCATTGTGTTTTTTGGCTGTTTTTGGTCTTTTTAAATAGCTTTGAATCTTATGGGTCACAGTGAGATACTGTAGTTAATGCATGCTTAAAATCTTCAAGGCATAAGTTCACTCACATATGAAGGTCAGACCAGAGATTTGCAAGGTTTCCAACATGTCTATATCAAGAAAAAAGAAACAAAAGAATATGCAAAAAATCAGTACTATTTTTTTTTTGACATACATAGTAGCATAACTCAATGACTTTAGTTTTGACCATTTGGACTGTATTTGGAAAAAACCTCTGGGCTCACAAATTATTCTTTGTCTACATAAGAAAGATAAAATACTCAAGACGAAGCTATGGTGTAATGTTGATAATTTACTTTATTTTCAGATTATCGACAACAATTTCAACTCCAGCCAATGTACACTACCATTCAAAAGTATGGGTTCACAGGTCAGTAAGAATCTACATTGCTAAGAACTTTCTATTCATGAAAGAATTCTGAAAAATGCATCACAGTTTCCACAAAGATATTTAGCAGCACAGCTGTTTTCAACATTGATAATCAGAAGAAATGTGTCTTGAGCACAAATCAGCATATTAGAATGATTTCCATGAAGGTTCATGTGACAATGAAGCTGAAAATACAGCTTTGCCATCACAGGAATATTTAATATTTTAAAGTATATTAAAATAGAACAGTTATATTAAATTGTAATAATATTTAATATTATTACTTTCTTTACTGTTTGTTTTTTGATCAAATAAATGCAGTCTTTGTAAGCAAGAGACTTCTTTCAAACTCATTAAAAAATCTTACTGATTCCAAACTTTTGAATGGTATATACAATATCAAACTGCGATGCACTGTGTATTCTGGCACCTTTCTATCAGAACCAGCATTAACTTCTTGAGCAATTTGAGCTACTGTAGCTTGTATGTTTGATCAGCCTTCGCTCCCCATGTGCATCATTGAGCCTTGGCCACCCACAACCCTGTCGCCGGTTCACCACTGTTCCTTCCTTGGACCACTTTTGATAGATACTGACCACTGCAGACCGGAAACACCCCACAAGAGCTGCAGTTTTGGAGATGCTCTGAGCCAGTCGTCTAGCTATCACAATTTGGCCCTTGTCAAACTTGCTCAAATCCTTACCCTTGCCCATTTTTCTTCTAACACATCAATTTTGAGGATAAAATGTTCAATCGCTGCCTAATATATCCCACCCACTAACAGGTGCTGTGATGAAGAGATAATCAGTGTTATCACTTCACCTATGTTATGCCTGATCGGTGTATGCATACACAATTAATAATAATATTTATTATTAATAATAATTAATATAATTGCAAGTATTTCCATTTTATGTTTTCACAAACATTGGCTCTTCTCAGTACCTTTAACTTGCCTGTTCCAATCCCTTTAAGCTCTCTAACAGGATTTGACAGCAGGCAGTGACGCTATGTTGGCCATGTTTTATCTCTGTGTGGCCTGTTTGAAAGCAAGTCAAGGAAACCAAGGATCAGATATGTGGCTAAAAGATGTAGACCTCCAGATTGATGTTAGCACTCACACCAATATCCAGAGAAAAACGTTTTTCTAAAGCATTTCTAAGCTCTGAAATAACAGAAGGAAACAATGTAGGCGCCACCAGCCACAACCCATGGAGAAGCAGACACACCTCTAACTATTTTTTCCCACTAAATGTACACTGTAATCTGAGTGTACAACAGTTCCAGACATTGGGAGTGTGTGTTGTGGAGGTGTGTGTCTGCGCAAGTGGACGGAGTTGCTGAAGACCCTCAAATGACCAATGACCTTCTCTCAGTGTGAAGGCATTCTTCGCATTCTGTGGGAGTTTATTCCTACACCGCCATTTACTCTTGGGAGGTGTGGAGTGAGGGCAGGGGCCAAGTTATTAGCTGCCATAGTCGTGCCCACATATTGAGTTTCAGAAGGATAATATTTGGATTTTCTGGGTGACTCTGAGCCTGTCCAGACTGATCGGAGAGTCCTGCAGTTTAGGAGTGCTGTGCTAAAGTGGAGACACAGTGGGATCCTAATGCTATGGTCGGGAAGAGAATTTGACCCTTTTAGCATGTCTCGTCTTCCACCCTTTTTATTTCTAGTTCTGTTTCTTTATTGAAGGAATAGTTCACACACACAAAAAAAATGATCCTGTAATTTACTCACCCTCAAGCCATGGTCTGTATAACTTTCTTCTTTCAGCCAAACAAAATCGTTGTTATATTAAATAATATCCTGCTCTTCCCAGCTTTGTAATGGCAAAGCTCCAAAAAGCGCATCTATCTATAAAAAAAAGTAATCCATATAACTCCAGTGGGTTATAAATTCCTTCTGAAGTGAAGCAATGGGTTTTTGTAAGAAAAATATCCATATTTATAACTTTATAAACTATAATCACTGGCTTCCGGCAAAGGCCGTACGTGCATTCACGAGAGAGTCGAGTTCCCGGCGGAAGGGTGACCTCTGACCCCGACGTAAGATGTAGCTCCTCTTCTCTTTTATCGAATTCCTCTGAAATTTTTCTTTAAAACTTCCCTTTTTAGACTTCTAATTCGTGGCCGGCGTTTTATTTTGCTCTTTCCGCTCCGCTCAGTGATTATTATTTATAAAGTTTTAAATATAGATATTTTTCTTACAAAAACCCATCGCTTTGCTTCAGAAGGCATTTATTAACCCACTGGAGACGTATGGATTACTTTTATGATGGATGGATGCGCTTTTTGGAGCTTTAAAAAACTCGGGCAGTATTCAATGCCATTACAAAGAGCCAGGATATTATTTAATATAACTCTGATTGTGTTCAGCTAAAAGAAGAAAGCCATATACACCTATGATGGCTTTAGGGTAAGGGATAATTCAATTATGGGATAGTTTTCATTTTTGTGATAGCATAAAACTATGGGATAGTTGTCAAAACTATTTATTTAACCCACATGTCCTTTTAAGATTGACTTAAATAAAATTGGGTTCTCTGGGCCCTAATGATGTAGTAAAAGAGACATTAAATTAATAATAATTATATTAACACATTTAAAAAATAAATAATCATAAAAAAATAAAAAATATTAAATTATGCCTATTATTATTATGAAAATTAAATAAAAAATGAATACTGATATGTTATGCCTGCGGTCTAAGAACATAAACACAATATAGCATTTTTATGGGGATGGTTGTAGTTCTTATGTAATCATTTCTCAAATAATCAGTTCATATTACAAGAAGGTGAGATTTATCAAGACGTATTGTTTTATTTTAGATTAAACTATTGAGAACGCAGACCAAAAAACTAATCAAATAAGAAATTAGACCAGCATAAGTCTTGCATAAGCTTGTGGACATGTTGTAAAACAGTAAAACTTAATCTTGCTGGTTTAGGTCATTAAGAAATGTAGGAACAACAACAACACTACTGGCCTGGGTATACACTTCCAATAACATAAGTTTGTAACCAATCATCTTTGAGAACTTCAGAGCTTTATCCTCAGATTTAAGCCTTTTCCTGGGGATGCTTTATCAGACATCCTCTCCGGACTATATGGGAAAAGCCTTACCCTCCCAGCCTTCCTTCTTTAGATCAATATTTAAAAATGTAAGATTCCCACTACCCACCGCTTCAACGTTTTCAACCTACCCAACAGCCAAATAAAAGCTAAACACAATCAGTACTCTTATATACCAATCAGCTTGAGAAAGTGCTTTGGAAAGTGGGAGATGTTGAAACAGATGTTTTTCATATTGCTCTTGCTGTGTTAAACTGAGAAGTGTTGTGTTACATTAGCACAGTGAGGTTCGCTGCTGTCAGTATCGCCTTCACTTTCATTTCCCCGTAATTACACACAACTCCACTCTAGCGTCCATTAAAGCAGGTTTGAGCGGGGCTGCTCCACTGTACTGGCAGTCCAAAAATATGTATCCTTTTCAAAGGTAATATTAGTACGTTCCATGGCTCTCGCAGCGGCCATTAAAAAGTTCTCAGTATAACATCATTCAGTCAATTTTCATTCGAGCGTTCAAACAAGGAGGTTTGTGTTTTTCGGGTGTAAACCTTCCCCATGAGAAACAGAAACGTAATCCAAACACTAAAACTCTGGAGTAAACAGTCCGAACTTTACTGACCTCTCACTGAGGTGGGAATATTTTCATGTTCTCAGTCTGCATGTTGTGAAATAACAGCACTGGCCTCATCGTACAGGTATTTAATAATTATCTGGATCTACTCGTTTACCACCTGGAAATGATAACGACAAGTTCGCACTGAATCCAAACTCTCCTGTTACCATGTTAGAGGTAGAAATCGAGATATACTGAAGTTGTACAAGCATTAGGAGTTGTGGTATGTGATGAGGAGGATGGGTATTGTAGTTCTAAAATACCCAACTTATAAGTGACGTGCACAGTGTGATGAAGGCAGTGTTCACTGCTCCTTACACACTGAGCAGGGGATATCTATAGAAGTTCACTTGACAAAAACAAAGGCATCACTTTAGTCCTCCAGATTAGGAGTTATGTTGACATAATATACTTGTGTAGATAAATATGAATATAATATAAATTACAATACTTTCCTCCACGTTTTTAAATGCCTCCATATGCATTTATATAAAATGTCATTATTATACTAAATGTAAATAATATTATATGTTATTTTATTTTTGGAAAATTTAATTCATGATGTTCAAACCCCTTTTTTTCATAAATGTATGTTGCAATGTTAAATATGAAAAACTTGTTTTGGTTGTATTATATGTGTTTTCTATGGAAGCTTGTTCCTGCCACAGAATAAATAATAAAAAAAGGTAATTTTTTATCTTTTACATATTGCAATTCTGACTTTTTATCTCAGAATTGTGAGATATAAACTCGCAATTGTGAATTATACAGTCAGAATTGCGAGATATAAACAGTCCCTTTAAAGGATTAGTTCATTTCAAAATGAAAATTTCCAGATAATTTACTCACCCTCATCTCATCCATGTTCATGTCTTTCTTTCTTCAGTCGAAATGAAGTTTTTGAGGAAAACATTCCAGGATTTTTCTCCATATAATGTATTTCAGTTGCAATCAACGAGTTGAAGGTCCAAATCAATGCAGTTTCAAAGGGCTTCGAAGGGCTTCAGAGGGCTCTGCACGATCCCAGCCGAGAAATATGGTCTTATCTAGTGAAATCTGTCATTTTCAACAAAAAAAGAATACAATTTAGATACTTTTTAACCTCAAACACTCAACTTTGGTGTTCTTCTTCTTTACGGCGTATGATGTCATCACGTCGGAAAAGGTCACGCGTGATGTAGGTGGAAGTACCGACACAGTGCTGAAAAACTCCATCTCATGTTCTCCTCCAACTTTAAAATTGTCCGACATCGTTGTTTTACCTTTATTTTTTTAAAGGGCGTTTGATTTAGTCTTTGCACATTCGTTTTAACACTGGGACGGTACTTCCACGTACGTCTAGTGTGACCTTTCCGACGTGATGGTGTCATACGTCGTGAAAAATCACAACACGGGTCGAGCATTTGAGGTTAAAAAGTATATACATTTTTTTTTTTTTTTTTTTAAATGACCGATCGTTTCACTAAATAAGACCATATTCCTTAGCTGGAATCGTGCAGAGCCTCTGAAGCCCTTCGAAGCCCTTTTGAAACTGCATTGATTTGGACCTTCAACCTGATGGTTGCCATTGAAATACCTTATATGGAGAAAAATCCTGAAATGCTTTCCTCAAAAAACTTAATTTCTTTTTGACTGAAGAAAGAAAGATATGAATATCTTGGATGAGATGGGGGTGAGTAAATTATCAGGAAATTTTCTGTTTACTGTTCGCCACGCTTACGATTAAATTTCATATTTAAAATCATCAATGAAATCTGACAACAACTGTCTCATAAATTGTATTTCTAAATACTCGAATCATGACAAAAAATGATCTAACGGCAGCTGCAGTGATGCGATGACTTTACTAATCAACAATTGGCTTTTTCATCTAGAAGACAGGGCTTATTCGAATTCGGAGAAAAAAAAAGTCAGAATTGCGAGATGTGAACTTGCAATTGTGAGATAAAATGTTGCAATTATCTTTTAAAATGTTTTATTCCTTATTCTTTAACTATTATTAATAATAATAATAATAATGATTGTGCTTATTTAAAGTTTATTTTGTGCAAGCAGGTTGGAAAGTTGTAATTTCATGACCATGAAAGATCATGGATAAAAAAGCCTTAAAGGGCTAGTTCACCCAAAAATCATCACTTACTCACCCTCAAGTTGTTCCAAACCTGTGTGAGTTTCTTTCTTCTGTTGGATACAAAAGAAGATAGTTTATAGAATGTTGGTAACCAGACAGGTGACAGTAGCCATTGACATCCACAGTAGGAAAAATAATACTATGGAGGTCAATGGCTACCGCCAACTGTCTGGTTACCAACATTCTTTAAACTATCTTCTTTTATATTTAACAGAAGAAAGAAACTCACACAGGTTTGGAACAACTTGAGGGTGAGTAAGTGATTAAGTGAAAAAGAGAAATCATTTTTGGGTGAACTATCCCTTTAATTGTCACCAAGTGAGGACAAATGTAAAAAATACAGAACTGTTTTACTCATTCATTTTTCTCTCTTTTTGTCTTGCTCATACAGACCCACAAGAAAAATAAGAAATGTCCCTTCCATGCGTCAGAGACTTACAGTCTCACTTGCCTCTGTCGATTAACATTGTATTGTATTATGAGGTTGAATAATGATACATTAAATGAATATCTTGAAAATCATTTTAATGTCAAAACAAACCACAATTCAGTCTGTGGTATTTGCTGCATGGCTGTTTTTGATATACGTAGATGTGGGACTCCTATGTGATGTGGCAGTCTTTAGCCTTCATTCTTAGTCAAAGCTCCTCTTTCCATCACTCCATTCCACCTCTCCACCAACATCACTCCTAGCCCACAAATGCTCCTTGTTTTCACTTTGCCCTCTCAGTGTCTCCTGTCTCAGACTTTTGATAGAGCGGCCTGACTCTTTCGCTGGAGTAAAGAGAAGGGTCCGTAGACCTGCCAAAACACCACTGGCGGTTGAGAAACAATGGCACACCCTGCACATTTTTCGACACTCTGAGAACCCCAGACTTCCCCTCAGCACAATGATCCGCCTCTCCTTTTGTTTGTCGATCTCAGCAGCCCTGCAAATCGACATTGGCAGCATTGGCTGGCGAGCCTCAAGATGACTTGACCAACATGGTCACCCCTCCTGCCAAAGGAACAGGGGAAAAGGAACAGAGAATGAGAGAAATGCTTTAATTGCTACAGGAATCTAGACAGTTTCAGATGAAAAATGTGTGGGTAATCGTATGAGGTGAGGGGAGCCGGGCCCATCCAACAGCCTAATGGCAACTTCTGTGGCTTTCCAGACCAAGAGCTCAACTGCAAAGCCCTTTCCAGATAGTGAAGGAGAATTTTAGAGCAATTATATGTGCATGTGTTTGTTTAGATCACATGAAACAGCAGGCTGTTAAGGGTTGTGCCTTGGGATAATTGGTTGAAAAAAAAAGTTCCAATCTTCTAGGTTCCAATAAGAAACATTCTCATGACTTTTAATGGGATAGTTCATCCAAAAATTAACATAATTTCCCTTACGAAAAAGAAGTTTATTCAAGTGTGCTATTAGTATACTTCTTTTAAACTAAAAATAAGAAAGTATACTTCTAGTATACTTATTATGTAACTTCTCATTAATATACTTTATGTAATTCTGAGAATATACTTAAAATTGCACTTAAAGTCCCAGTGAACCGGAAGTTGCAACTGATTTTATTTTAGTGCTGTGATGCATTTCCAAGTGAAACAGAATATTGAATAGAGGGCAGGGTTTTACTTCAACGCTCCTCCTCTACATCTCTCGCTCATAGCAGACTAACGGTTGGAGGGGAGTGGTTAAGGATATTCAAACCCAAGCAGTCAAACTGACATCATCTGAGAAGGAACGCCATTCCAGACCGGAAGTTACTTTTCAGATTTTGATTAAAGATTACCACGGCAAACAATTTTTTTCTGTGTATTAACTTGCACGGATTAATTGTTCACCCTAAGACCTGTAATGTGTGCTAACAAAGTAAATAAGATCGATTTTGATTTCTTTAAGTATACTTGACATATACTGACAGAAAGGTCTAAGTATATTTGACTATTCTTTTACTTAATATTTTGATAGAGATATACTTAAAAGTATAATTAGATATTGTAAGTATACTTGGCTTGTAGTTGTGTTTACTTTTGATTGGGTAGCCTATTAAATACTTTTTTACACATAGTTTTACATACAGTCTTATAAACGTACATTGTTTGAAAATATAGATTTTTAAAGAAAACAGATACAACAGATGAGTATCTGAATTTTTGTGTAGGCTAGTCCACTGGTAGTGTACATAGGAATTTACTTCAAATCTACTTTACTCTTTCCTCACCACTGACTGAATTTTCTGGCTATTTTCCGTGTTTTCACTGTTATACGGTAGGGGGCGCTATTGCACATCTTCTAGTCCAGAATCTCCAGATCAAAACACAGGTGAAGAAGAAGAAGAAGAAACAAGTGATAGAATATTTTTTACAACACGATCATCAAACATTTAACAGCATATATATCAAAACTGCCTAATGTTACCAAATGAAATGTTGACCCCACAAATAGGAAACGACTGTGAAGCTTTGGGGTTGTTGATGGACTCGGTCTACTCCATCTGTGATTTAATCATAGTTCTGAATCCGATCCGGACTAAGTCTTTGTCTTTTGACAAAAAATGTTTAAAATGTTACTTTTTTAATGAAACTAACCACATTCAAGTGTTGATAAAAAAAGGATGCATCAAGCTTGAATTAAATGTTTTTAAAATGGAAAGAGTTAAAGTACATTTAAAGGTATTGTATTTTTCAAGTATAAAAAATAATACCTAAATAGGAACATATAGTTAAAGTGCAATAATAATATATAAATAGTAAACTATAAATATGATGTCATGTTCACTTAAAGAAAACTTACACATATAGCCTACTTGCAGTTTAAAACTACTGATGTAGTAGTTTACTTGGAGAGTACACACGGACAACTTTGAGTAAAATTCTTTTACAGTGCTTTATTATTTTGCAGCATACCCATCCACTTTCTCATTAACTTTCAGGATTTTCTCTTAAATGGATCTTTTTTTTTTCACTGAAGAAAACGTCATGCAGGTTTTAACAGCATGCAGTGTTGCCACGTCTGCGGTTTTCCTGTGAAATTGTGCTATTCTTACATTTTTTCCTGTGGGTTAAAGGTCGCACCATCACCAGCCACACCCACCCACACACACACACACACAAATTCACAAATTGGTGCACCAATCTGATCTGTTTTCAGGATGAATTATGCATAACACTTGTATTGACAAAAAACAGGATAGGAGATGGTGCTCTAAGCAGTATTGGTGAACTCAATACAGCAAAAGCCATTATAGTCATGGTCAATCAAGTGGTCTCCAAACTTTAAATCAATTCATTGTAGTTATCCCTGTAAAAAATGACATTCAAAAGTATGAGTAATTTGGCACAATAAAAGCACTCTGTGTAAAGTAAAGAGAGGTTTAAGTCTAGTCTGCTGACTTTACTGCGAGCGATGGGTTCAGTAAAGGGAAAAAAGATTGTTTTGGCAAATCATTTTCAAATAAAATGCATTTAAAAAAATCCACGTCTGGCTGGATGTGAATATTACACTTTGCACTCGACCGATGCCAAACCATCAGTCTGTTCCAAAAACTCATAGGTGATTCTTTTACAGCTCAGTATCGAATGAAAGTATGGAGTTTTACACACAGTGGACTGTTGACATGACCTGCTCATTTCCGAAACGGTCTGCTGCATACCTGAAGGTGTCGGCAGGTGGGCATGATTTACACTCATCTGATATAATACGGTTTCACATCATTAATGTGTTGCGTTCACTTTGTCACCTCTCTCACACACACTCAAAATATGGTAAATCTCTTAGACAAATAGAGCCTTCTCTGTGTGCATAACTTGACATCCTGTGAGGCAGCTGGTGATTTATGCATCCTGTTATGCATTGCCTTAAAAGTCTTTTTGGAATCGAATGGCATCCAAAGTGAGGAGCTACAGATAGATCATGGGGCCAGTATGGAACTAATTTCTGCCTAAGAGTAAAAAAGATAATGACATAAAATCTGACTTTGTTCCTCTATAGTTTTGCAAGTTTGACTTTATAGCAAACAATTATATACACTGCTCAAAAAAATGAAGGGAACACTTAATCATTGCACTATAAAACCAAGTCAATTAAACTTTAGGGATATCGATCTGTCCAATTAGGAAGCATACATGATCGTGATTTGGTGCAAATGAAAGTGACAACAGGTGCACTGGAGAGGCAACAGCAAGACAACCCCCAAAAAGGCAATGATTTTTCATGTGGTGGCCATAGACAATTGTTCTCTCCTTATTCTTCCTGACTGATTTGTCTTTAGTTTTGTGTTAGGGTCCTTGTCACTGTCTGTAGCATGAGGCAGTAACTGCAACCCAATCAGGTTGCACAGGCAGTCCTGCTCCTCCAGGATGGCACATCCATACGTGCCATCGCAAGAAGGTTTGGTGTGTCTCCCAGCACAGATTCAAGAGCATGGAGACACTGGGAGACAGGCCATTACATGAGGAGAGCTGGACAGGGACATAGAAGGGCAACAACTCAGCAGCAGCACTGGTATCTGCTCCTTTGTGTGAGGAGGAACAGGAGGAGCACTGCCAAAGCCCTACAAAATGACCTCCAGCAGGCTACTGGTGTGCATGTTTCTGACCAAACTGTCAGAAACAGACTTCATGAGGGTGGCATGAGGGCCCGACGTCCGCTATTGGGAGCTGTACTCACAGCTCAGTGCAACTTGATTGGCATTTGCCAGAGAACACCGGAATTGGCAAGACCGCTATCAGCACCCCGTTCTCTTCATGGATGACAGCAGGTTCACATTGAGCACGTGACAGACGTGAAAGAGTCTGGAGATGCAGTGGGGAATGTTATACTGCGTGCAACATCATCCAGCATGACCTGTTTGGCGGTGGGTCAGTAATGGTCTGGGGAGGAATATCCTTGGAGGGTCACACAGACCTCCACGTGGTTTCTTTACTGCTGTTAGGTACCGGGATAAAATCCTTAGAGCCATTGTCAGACCTTATGCTGGTGCAGTGGGCCCTGGGTTCCTCCTGGCCTCATGTGGCTAGAGTGTGTAGGCATTTTTAGATGACAAAGGTGTTGATGCCATTGACTGGCCCTCACATTCCCCAGACCTGAATCCAATTGAGAACCTCTGGGACATTATGCATCGAAGCATCCAAATCGGTTAAGTAGCACCACAGACTGTCCAGGAGCTCAGTGATGCCCTGATCCAGGTCTGGGAGGACATCCCCCAGGACACCATCCGCCATCTCATCAGGAGCAGCCCAGACGTTGTCGTGAGTGCATACAGGCATGTGTGGCCATACACACTGTGTAAATGAACGGCCAAAACGAATAAAAAGTTTGTCTGTTTTTAGTTGAAAACTGTGTTGTGTAAACGGCCCCTAAAAATTTAACTTTATTTCTCATTATTATGACTTTATATCTAACGATTGCGATTTATATCTCACCGTTTTGACTGTTTTTGCATAATTGCAACTTTATTTCTATTCACATAAGTGTGAATATATCTATAGCAACGTATGTACAATTTTTTCACTTATATTGCAATATTTGCATAATTTTGCTTATATAAACTTTATATAAAAAAAAATGCTATTTCATTTTTCAAAATTGACTTGAAAATGTGACTTCAGATTTCACAGCTGTAACTGTTTCTTATTAAAAAAATTTTCCTCAAGAATATTTTTTTTGTTCTTTCATTCATTCACAAACAGGCTTCCATTGTCCTGCAATTTGCCAGGAAACCCCAAATGTACGTACAACAGCATCTTGTACAGTGAGAGGAAGTTATTTGGCACATTTGGGTTTTTTTTTTGTGATCCCTAGACAATCAGTTTCTCAGCTGTAGCTGGTTAAAACCCACTGTCATTTTAGTGGCCCAAACACCCTCAAACCTTTTTTTTTTTACTCCCCCTAAATCTGCATGAGCTGCCTCTCACTTTTACGATTAGGTAATCTTATTATGGCTGGCGATGACCTCATAGTTGTTGACAAGCGCCCTTTCATTAGTAACGCCGTTTCAGTAAGCATTAGCCAAGTCAAGTTTTATTACGCTCCTGATGGCTTCTACCTCACAGCTAGTATAAATATTATTTATTATCCACTTTTCACTGCATTTTCATAATTTATGAGCTTGCGAGAGAGCACTGGCCTGAATATAGATCGTAAGGCCCTCTGTTATTTTGCACAACAGATAATCAATTTCATTAAGCAGTGTCAGGGTAAATCGACTTGAAATATGATAATTACATGTAAGTGAAACTTGTATAATTTTTTACAATGTTGTGAATATCGATTTCTCATCTGCTCTCCTCTAAGGCCTATTAAAGGCTTTCTCAAAAAGAAGAAAGTAGCATTTATCAAACCTCATTGATTGCAATCTGGCAACGGTTGATATTTGGACACATCAAATTTTAGTGCAGGGCAGGTGGGAGGGTGGACGGACAAGGCATCTAGATTTGCTTCTTTCTCTATGCAAACTCAGTGTTATGCTGTGTAGACGGTTGCTCTCAAATTCATATTTAAAAGCAATGGAATGAATCCTCTGCAAACTACTTCTTCCCACTGGGCGAGGGGGTTCAGGTGGAGGGCAGCCCAGTATAAGCAGTGCCCCTTGGTCAAGGAGGCGGTCTGATGGATGGGACACATTAAAGGTGTCTGGCCCCAGCAGCCTTGGAAAAGAGGAACAGCAACACAACCGGTACAGACGTCAAGCTCAAAAATATATGACTGAGATGTCAATTGATTATGACCTTTCCTGCCCTGGGCCACAATTCTCTCTGTGTTCTCAGAAAAAGACATACATTTCTCAAAGTGGGGCTGGGATGCTTGCTTCTCAGTTAGGATGAAGGTATAATGAGGCAGGTGGGCTGTGTGTGAGTGAGCCTGTAAGACCCACCAGTCAGGTAGCTGAGGGCTGATCCCCAGGAGGAGGGATATCGGTGTGGTACGGTTGGCTGACAGCTCGGGGGGCCCTTATTGAAAAATCAATGTCCATTTGTGCGTCCCGCTCACCTGGCTGACTGCCAGCTTGCCTGAAGTCACCTAATGAAGCCTGATCCCGTTACCTGATTCCTCATTCGCTGCGTCAAAGTGACTTTGTGGCTGAAGTCATCCCTTTAGTTTCTTCTCCTCCTCTGTTCTGAGGATCAAATGCATCTGCCAGTCCATTCCACTGTGTGCGAGTATGTGATGAGTACATAAGCTCTGTCTGTGGGACAGCACAAACACTTGATCAAAATATTACTGATATGTCATGTTGAGAACATCAATCAGAACATACCACAAGCTGAAAAGAGCACTGCGTCTACTGTGCTGTTATTTATCATCCTAATTCCATAATCTATGGGAGAGCAGCAAATATTTTTAAGGAACAGAATGTAATTGTGTCTTCAAGTTTCTAAAACTTTTAATAGGTTTTTTAAAATTCTCTTTGCAGCCTCCCAACAAGATTTTGATCGAATCAATATTGAGTGAATAACATTCATATTTATATACAATGATGAATAAAATTTAAATGAATAAAAAAAAATATTTTTTAGAAATAAATCTAGCCTTTGGAAAAAAATAACTAATATTCCATAGTCAAATAGCATATATATTGATAAATATGTCATTACATAAATAAAAAAATTGCAAAAAAATAATGACTTTTCTGAAGATGGCATAAATGCATCTCAATAATATATATTATATAACAATGAAATACTTGTGCGTTTGACACATGAGCACTACGAATGCTTTGCAATATTTCACCTGACCTGCCAAGAACAGCGTGGAGTGTTTTATGCTGCCTTCACATGCTATCGGAATGTTTCCTAGTTAAAAATCAGACATGAACATGAGCACTTTACTATCCCATCAGGCAATGGGAGAGAATTTGTTAATGGCAGTGAAAGGACACAACTGACGTCGTAGGTCACATGAAAGTGACAACATGGTAGTATGTGAAAATGTCATTCATACTACACACATTCATATTATAGAGAACATCTTTCTAAAAGTCACAAAGTAAGTTTCAAACCAAATGTAGTGCCTACTATACAGTACTTGATTTCACAAGTTCACACTTATAAATAATCAGAGTAAAAAGTATGCGTATTTGACATGTTGTCCAAGAGGAGGGCTCCAAGCTCGGAATTTGGCCCGAACCCTGGGTACTCCCCCCCCGTATCTCTGATTAGGATAGTAACCAAGTGAGTGTGAGGAGACGGGTGGTGGAGGGATGCAGAAAACTGTCTAGGAATATAGGTGAGTCGGCTATGCATACATATATATATATATATATATATATATAGGCCTCCTCTCATAATGATTGCATAGGCCATTTGAATGTTGAACTTTGTCATCATTTCAGACACAGCGATGGTGTTGTGGTGTGTTGAATAGATGGTGTTCCATTCAAATGTGAGATCCGTTGCCGTCCCTGTTTATAATCCCGTCCTGAGTAGAGTTTTTAATCTTAATTTTGACCTTTTTGCAACTGTTATTGGTGTATATCCGTTAAAGGGACAGTTCACCCCAAAATGAAAATTCTTTCATTAATTACTCATCCTCATGTCGTTCCAAACCCGTAAGACTTTCGTTCATCTTTGGAAAACAAATGAAGATCTTTTTGATGAAATCTGAGAGCTTTCTGTCCCTCCATTGACAGACTACGCAACTAACACTTTGACGCTTCAAAAAGTTCATAAAGAGATTGTAAAACTGATCCATATGAATTGAGCGGTTTAGTCCAAAATTTTCTGAAGACACTCAATTGCTTTATATGATGAACAGATTTAATTGAGGCTTTTATTTACATAAACATTCATCAACGCACACATCAGTTATGGTAAACGGAAGCTCAAGCATGTTCGCTTGACGTGCGAGAACCAATAATGTTCATTCTCATGTGTTGCGCAGCACGTTTGAGCTTTCGCAAGAGGTTTGTTCTCGCGTGTCAAGCAGGTTCGGTTGAGCTTCTATTTATGTTCGCTGATCATTGTTTATATGTGAATAAAAGCTCAATTCATGTGGATCAGTTTAATGATCCATGAACTTTTTGAAGTGTCAAAGTGCTAGTTGCGTAGCTGTCAACAGAGGGATAGAAATCTCTCAGATTTCATTAAAAAGATCTTCATTTGTGTTCTGAAGATGAACGAAAGTCTTATGGGTTTGGAACGACATGAGGGTGAGCAATTAATGACAGAATTAAAATTTTTCTGTGAACTATCCCTTTAAGAATAAACTACACTATTGACTTTCATATGCCAGCGGCAGTGAATTTAGTCTCTTCGCACATTTATTAAGTCCTTTAGAGTTTATGGCGCCCTTGCAGACTGGAAAAGACAGGACCAAGCTAGTTTAAACACTCATTTGACCTACACTTGTATTTGCATGACTCTTTAAAAATCCCACCTGCATTCGTCAGACATCATATCCAGCCACTGTTCAAAGTGAGAGGAACAAAGTGTCCTGTCTGCCCCCTGCCGTTTCCTCCTCTCCTCTGTCGGGCGGCCGTTGCGGGGTACAGCACGGCGTTGGTGTATAATGCAATTTGGTTGATTAAAAGAAAACATTAAAGCACTACCTTATTGAATTTGACGGCACGTACAGAACCGGATCTTTGCTGGCCACTCTCTTTTATTGGCTGGGATAAAGGGGATCACGTCATTCTCATCCTCCCCAACACACACACAAATCTCGAGCCTCAGACAAACCGAAGCTAGGACGTCGGTCAGGACGGAGATTTGTTTAGCTCGCCCCTTCAATGCCCAACCCTTCCGTCGCAAGCTGAACTTCTGCCAAGCTTGAGTCAAGAGAACCCTCCAGTCAGGCAAATGAGGGAGTCCTTTTATTTATCTCTAAACAAGACCGGTGACTTATAGCCTCCTTACTCTTTGCTTTCTCACCTCAGTGACTCATTCATTGTTCTAAGAGAGTCTGGAACAAGCGGAACAATGAAACAGAGATGGGCTAAACACCAAACACCTGTCAATTCACTCCATAGGGCTCCAAGTACACGCTCTCCCTATTCCATTTGTCTGATTTATCATCCATACTGTCTCAAGAGCAATCACCATCAAACACTCTCAAAGCTCTGTGTCAGTGACAAGACTCTTCTGGGAGTGATGCAGCACATCAGACCAGCTGCACTAACCAATAACAACTGAGACTTAGTAGGGATTTGCATTAAGCTTACGCTGTCAATCAAAAACAGACTTTTTTTTTCAGCTGAGCTCTGGTAGACATAGACACATGAAATAGCATTCCCAATGTCATTTTTCAGCAATATCATAGAAATGATATTCCCTGCTAATTGACTGAGACTAAGTCTGCCTTGCATTAATTTAGGTTAAGAATTGGATTTCATCCATCCAATCATCTATCTTCCAAGGTCTATGTAGGGTCGTGGAGCAAATTGGATTTCAGTTATTATTATTTTATTATATAATGGAAACTGTGTGTAAAAGCTTGGTGGAGCATTTTTTTCCCTACAGTTTAATGATATGAATAGCTAATGGCTAATTTGAGTAAATTATTACTTGATTAATTAATTGGTCATATCTCAGACAGGTCATGTTCATGCAATACCAATTGTTCTCATGGAATTTCATCTCAAGAAAAATAAAAAATAAAATGAACCCTTTAACATTCAGCTGTGGTAATGGAATCTTTTTTTGCTATATCAAATTTGAAGGGATAGTTCACACACACACACACACACACACACACACACACACACACGCACGCACGCACACAAAATCTGTTATCACCTCCTCCTGTTATCATTTGAAACCTGTATGACTTTATGTTCTGAAGAAAGTTTATCTTTCTATTTTCTACAAAGAATCACACCAGGGGATTTCAAACAAAGACAAACTGATTTATTGTTGTCAAACCTGATGGAAATACGATCAAAAAATAAGATTTGACTTATAGCATATATTTTTACCTTTATTTATTTATATAGCACTTTTTTTACAATACAGATTGTTTCAAAGCAGCTTAATGATAACAGGAAAATAATGCAACAAAAAATTTTTCGGCTGTACAGCCGCTCTGAAGAAAACAGTGATGTCATCGTCCAGCTCAGTTCAATTCTTATACAATGGTGTTAATACAGGCAGATCAGTAATATAGTTGAATATTTAATGTCCCCAACTAAGCAAGCCAAAAGCTCCGGTGACTGAATGGAGAAAAATACCTTGGGAGAAACCAGGCTCAGTCTGGGGGCCAGTTCTCCTAGCCAATGAACAAACGGTGTATGATTATGATTCAGGCAGCAATAGAGGTCAGAAATCAGATTAGATCGGAACATTCAGAATTTTTGTCCAGTTCCACCTGGTTGAAGATCGGAGTCATCACACCGGATACGGGCTTGTTGAGGATCATTGCCACTGGCTGTCGTGTCGATGAGGCCTTCACAGGGCAAAGTCTAGATGGCAGTCTCTGTAGACACTTCATGGATGCACTGTGGTTGTGTCTAGGTGCAGGTCCACCATCTGATCTGAATACGGCCCGGATCCGGCTGACTACAGTAAACCTCAGGATAAACAGAGAGACTAATATTAGCGTAGATGCCATTCTTATGATGTAAACGAGTACATTGGGTGTTATAGGAAGTGTTCCCGGTTCCGGCTGACCTAGTTAATGCAGCCTAACAATCATTTAACTGATTTGAATAATAGAAATTGATAATGTTTTATGTGTATTCCATAGTAAAGAGATGTGTTTGATGTGTCTGCTTTCTGAACAATGCTAGTGTAGGAACCTTTTTCTTCGTCGAAGCAGAGACCAGTAGACGTTGGGATATCTTTCAAGCAGAAGTTACTTTTTACGGAGACATGCGCTGTGCGTCGCTGTAGTCATCCAAGTCTAACTAAAGCAGTAATACTTTGTAGTTTATATACATTCGATGGGGAGGGATACATACAGTAGAGGTGGAGACAATCTAAACAAAGCATGCAAATGCAGTGCAGGAATCAGCCCGTTTCTGGCATTTCCCCAGCCCCGATCTAATCAGCGTAACAGTGTCATTTAAATGCATAGGTGCTAATCCAACCAGTCTGACAGTATTGCCCATACCTTCACATTATCATAGAAACAAAGGCACAGCTGTGCCTTGAGCTTGTCATGCCAAATGGTCAGGAAGTGCATAAAGACAAACGATTAATGTCTCAGACACCTGGGCTGCCTTACTTGATCTCCTTAGAATGTCATCATCTCTACCTCAAAATGTAAAACACAATGTACATAACGTTTTCAGTTTATATACTATTACATTGAAACCTAGATATAACAATTGTGATGTCGCCTTTGGCTTGCTCAGTTGGGGACACTAAATTTTCAAATAAATATCCAAATGTAATTACTAAACTAAATTAACTATATCAACTACACTACTTGAATATATATGATAATTGAAATGAGCTAGATGACATCACCGTTTTCTCCAGAGCGGCTGTACAGCCGAATCAAATTCGGTTGCATTATTTTCCTGTTTAACACTGTGGAGCTGCTTTGAAACAATCTGCATTGTAAAAAGCGCTATATAAATAAAGTTGACTTGACTTGACTTGACATGTGATCTACGAAATTTTACCTTTTACAGCCATATGAAAGCTGGGGTCAAGCCCCTTTCAAATATATTTTTATTTCTTTCATGGCTTGTCTGAAACAAAAGTTATGGTTATCTGAAGCTGGCTGATAGCTATGGTTTTTAGGAACGGAATTTTGAGAAAAACAGGTTTAAATAATTGTCACCCCCTTTTTTTCCGCATAGACATGAAAATGCACTATCCAAACTTAAATGGCTGTAATTCAAGAATGCTTTGGAATATAGACCTAAGCTTGGTCTTGTTTTAAAGAAGACAATTGGCAGATTATTGTAGAAGTCAAATAAATTATGAAATTATGAAAGTTTAAGTTTATGAAAATGTAAAAATATATATTTCATAATAATATTTTATAATAATATGTATTTTACGAAACATGTTTTACTCTAAAACTACAAGACAATCAAAGCCAGAAATATGAACAAGTTGTGTTCCAAGTTTTAGGTTGATATATCAAAAAATGAGCTTTCAGTAAGATTTTGTTTGGGCGCAGTACCAAACTTTTTCACTAGATGACATCCAAGCTCTATTACTGACCTTATATGGGCACCTTCATTTCCATATGGTTTGAGTGATCTGAACCATATATTTCCATAATTTTCATACATTTTATGAAGCAGACATCCTATTCAGAAGTAGTATTGGTAGTTTGGCAGTATTTGATTTGAATTCAACCTCTAATAAATATAAAAAGAACATGTGCATTATAGCTCACTGCTGCATCACAAATGGCAAATCTATATTTTTTTCCTTTATATTTAAAAAATTCGAGAAATTGGCAGTTTCATACACAGGTGAGGAGGTCGGTGCGTATGGGTCTTGGGACAGCCATCAACAGAGCAGTATTTGTTGTAAAAGACTGCAAACATTAGGGTTGTATCCTGTGTTCAATCGGGTTTGTGACTGGCACACGCTGTAAAACAATGTTTGAGGCTGTAAGGGTTGTTAACCACATTCCCCAACGAGAGGAGGTGACAGAAGTGACTTGAAGTGCTTGATTCATTAGTGCGGACACTGCATGAGGGCATCTTACGTTTACAGTCCATCCTAACACCATTCCTGATGAAGCCTGAAGAGCTAGATGAACTGCCTGCAATTCCTGTGCAATTCCTAATACTGGTGCTTGACAGAGTGCTCTCTTCAAATCATTGAAAGCTTTGAGCTGAATTTCTTCCATACAAACAGTATCAGAATCTTTAACTTGGCCTTTCAACAAGTCATAGAGAGGCTGAGCAATCAATGCATATTCTTAAATCCAAGGTCTACAGTAATGATCTGAGTGTTTTAATTGTATTAGGCGGAGGTATGGCTTTGACTGAAGTGGCTCAATCCTGTGTAATAGATCTGTTTCCTGCACCAATTGTTTGACCCAGAAATGTGAGTTGGTTTTTAGCTTTGTAAAAGCTGCATTTGTGTCCTCTTTTCTGCAAATAGTCCAAAAATGCTTCCAATTCAGTTTGATGTACCTCGTGATCTGTAGAGGCGGTTCAAATATCATCGACATATTGAATCATAGTAGACTATTTGACTGGACATTCTGGGTCACACAAATCACGTCTGACAGCCTGATGGTATATGGTTGGGGAATTCTGAAATCCCTGTGGCAACCGTGTCCACTGGTATTGCTCATAGTCAACTGTGAAAGCTAACCATGTCTGGCTGTCAGAGTGCAAGGGTACAGAAAAGAATCCATTAGATATATTGATTACTGAAAAAACCTTACAATCTAATGGTAAGCCATTACAAATTGTAGATGGATCTGCTACTTGATCAATATATTTTTTGCCTACTCTGTAGTCTATGGTGAGTCTCCATGTCCCATTGGATTTCTTGATGGGCCATATGGGTGAGTTTCAGGGACTGTTGGTTTTAACTAGCACTCCTTGCTTCAGCAATTTTTCTACAATAGGTTTGATTCCCTGTATAGCTTCCTTATTGATTGGATATTGTTTGGTAACAGGAGGTGGAGTTCCTGTCAATTTGACTGGTTATGCGTCTGTCAAAAACCCATAATCATCCTTGTCTTTAGCCCAAATTGGATGATTCTGTAAGAAAGGATACTCAGGAGTGATTGCATTATTGGTAGAAACTTGTGCTGTGGAAATTTTTATGCTAGCAGATTCTGAGGATGTCTAAAGTTAGATGTACTTGTCTGAGTAGATCAATGCCTAGAATTGCACTTGTATTTATTGGGGCACATAGCAATGTTGTAGTCAGAGTCTTCGGGCCTAACTGTACCTCTATGGACGGGGTTTCATACAAAACAGAATCTTCACC
This sequence comes from Rhinogobio ventralis, assembly GCA_039654625.1. Taxonomy (NCBI): domain Eukaryota; kingdom Metazoa; phylum Chordata; class Actinopteri; order Cypriniformes; family Gobionidae; genus Rhinogobio; species Rhinogobio ventralis. Next base: position 12,717,075 of record CM077201.1, read on the forward strand.
TATTACACCAGTTAAACGTAAAAGTTTAGTTTTCTTGTACGGGATGTTTAAACCTTCAGCCAATTTTGTAGGAATTACTGTAATTTCTGCACCTGTATCAAGCAAAAAGTCCATCTCTTTCTCTTGTATGCCACCTTTCACAACAATTATTTTGTCATTGTGATGGATTACAGTGGAAAGGTAGCTACTCACAGCCCCAACAATTAGTTTTTTTCCTGGTCTTTTTGTGCTTTTAGAAGAGCCTGAGCGAGCTTTCAGTGTACCCTGGCGGAACTAATTCAGGGTTGTAGGCAGGCTGAGAAGGAGCAGAGTTATGCATAGTATTTCTTTTACTATCTTGCAACTTCTTCCAACACTCTTTCTCCCTGTGACCAGATTTTTCACAGTCTTTGCATTTGCCTTCTCTTTTAGGCCATCTGCTGTCTTGATTCCTTTTGTTAAACGTAGCTGCTGCTACTCCCACTTTTGCCTTAAAATCAGCATCTCTTTCCCATGTAGTTAACCTTTCTAGGTTACTTCTGAGGGTTTTGTTAGACCAAGTTAGATCGAGGAATGGCAAGGCTTTTCTGTACTCGGCTAAAGGCCATCTGACCAGATGCAGACTAAGGGTCCCATGTAATCTAGCACACAGAATCATCAACTATTCCACTGTAAGTTACAGCTGACTGACAAAACCTTTCACTGTATTCACTCACAGTTTCTTCTTTCCTTTGCACACAGTTAGTGATTCTCGATCAGTCTATTTTGGGTCCCATGATATTCTTTAGAATTTTCAAAACACCTTCTCTCAAATCGCCTTTACTGACATGTTGTAGTTCAGAAGTAACAGCAGACTCAAAACTGTTGAATTCAGATTCAGTTAGAATTTGTGACATCAGCTGTGTGACTTCTGTTAACGATATGTCGTAGAGACGCATTTTCTCTGGGATAGTCTCTCTATATCTTTAGGTCCTATCGCTTTGGCAACAGTTTGTACTTGGACAACAGAAGGAGGAACACTTTCAATTCCCTCAATTCCCTGAGATCTTCTCCTAGCGCCACATACCTTCACTGAATCTACAGGCACATCAGTTACTGATTGGATGGCTACATCTGTTTCAAAGAAAGCTTGTAAGTCAGGATAATTGTTATCAGGCTGACTAACTTCATCCACATCAGTTTTTTTTGCAGCTTTGTTGTGGTTCAATTTCTTAGTCAAAGAGGATACTCTAGCACAGAGCTCTTTGTTCTGTTCCTCTAGCTCTGAGTTATGCTGAGACTGCTGTCTAGCTAGCGCTAAACCAAATTCTCTGTGGCAGCAGATAATGCCTTTCACATTGTTCTTGCGAATACATGCTCCTAATACCTTTTTACACTCATCTACAGACCGTCTTGTCTGGATGGATCTCATATTTCTGAGTTAGTTCTTGTCTAACTTTCTCAGTGACTATTAGGTTCATTTGCACATCTAACTGTGATTTGAATTCGCTATCTGACCACAAAGGAGACACAAGACCACCTTTTTCAGTTGTGGGGATCAGTCTAGCATTCTTTCTAAACATTGTTTGTGAGTTTCTTTGTTACCACACAATCAAAACACTAAAACTTCTCAGATCAACAGAGGGTATACTTGTTAACACAGATCAACTATTGTTAACCTTCCTTGGCAAAACAGAGGACAACACAAATTATTAGCTAATTCTTTCCTGCCTGAACAGAGGATAACCAATTCTTCCCTGTTGAAACAGAAGATAACAAATATTAGCACGTAATACTAATCTTCCATGCCTGAACAGAGGATAACTAATTCTTCCCTGCCGAAACAGAGGATAACCAATATTAGCACGTAATTCTAATCTTCCCTGCCTGAACAGAGGATAACTAATTCTTCCCTGCCGAAACAGAGGATAACCAATATTAACACATAATGCTAATCTTCCCTGCCTGAACAGAGGATAACCTTCATCTCTAAAAGAAATTTTTTTTAGAGGATAACTTAGTTAACCAAAACCTACAGCTGTCTGTTAACTCTTCTCTGACGGCGCAGGGTCTTAAAGGTTCTTTTGGATAGAGTGGCACTCACCAACCCTTGGTTGTACAGAAGAATTCAGTCTGTCTCTTTGTTGAGCTTGAAGTTTCAATCTGGATTCAGGTGAAGAGCTCTATCCGGGTCATGGCACCAAAACTGTAGGAACCTTTTTCCTCGTCGAAGCAGAGACCAGGAGACGTTGGGATATCTTTCAAGCAGAAGTTACTCCTTATTGAGACACGCACTCTGTGTCGCTGTAGTCATCCAAGTCTAACTAAAGCAGTAATACTTTGTAATTTATATACACTTAAGAGGGAGGGATACATACAGTAGAGGTGGAGACAATCTAAACAAAGCATGCAAACAGTGTCATTCAAATTCATAAGTGCTAATCCAACCAGTCTGACAGTATTGCCCATACCTTCACATTATCATAGAGACAAAGGCACAGCTGTGCCTTGAGCTTGTCATGCCAAATGGTCAGGAAATGAATAAAGACAAACGGTTAATGTCTCAGACACCTGGGCTGCCTGACTTGATCACCTTAGAATGTCATCATCTTTACCTCAAAATGTAAAACACAATGTACATAACGTTTTCAGTTTATATACTATTACACTGGAACCTAGATATAAAAATTTATACATTTGTAATCCCACACTAGGAAGACTGTTCCAGAGTTTAAATAGAAATAGGAAAAGGATCTACCGCCTGCAGATGTTTTTGATATTCTAGGAATTATCAACTGGCCAGAATTTTGAGACCGCAATAGACGTGAAGGAGTATAATGTGTTAAGAGCTCGCTCAAGTACCGGGGAGTTAACCCATTTAGTGCATTTATATGATGTTTAATAGGGAGCCAGTGCAGTGCTGACAGAACTGGGCTAATATGGTCATACTTCCTGGTTCTAGTAATAACTCTAGCTGCTGTGTTTTGGACCAGCTGGAGTTTGTTTATTAAGCATGCAGGGCAACCACCCAGTAGAGCATTACAATAATCTAGCCTTGAGGTCATGAACGCATGAACTAACTGTTCAGCATTATGCATTGAGAGCATATGTCATAATTTAGATATAGTGTATTTTTAGGATGGAAGAATGCGGTTTTACAGATGCTAGAAATGTGGCTTTCAAATAAAAGATTGGTATCAAAGAGCACACCCAGGTTCCTAACTGACAACTAAGACTTCGCAGAGCAGCCATCAAGTGTTAGACAGTATTCTAGGTTACTACGTGCAGAGGTTTTTTGAGCAATAATTGGAAACTCTGTTTTTTCAGAATTTAGTAGGAAATTACTAGTCATAAATTTTTTTATATCAGCTATGCATTCTGTTATTCTTGTGAATTGGTAAGTTTCGTCAGGGCACGAAGAAATATAGAGCTGTATCATCAGCATAACAGTGAAAGTAATATGGCACATAGTAATATGGTTCAAATCTAAGACTATGTGCCATATTACTAGAGAGAAAAGTGTGTGGAAAAACTGCCATAGATATTTTTAATATTATCTCATAATTTGGCAGCAGGTATATTAGGCTGCTGTCACTTTAAGACCTGATGCATAGGTCCATGTTCACACATGTTCAAAAGAAAGAATAGACCCTCTGCTTTTAAACAAAAAAAAAAATGTTTTATTCTAGCTTCATGCATTAATTTTTTATCAACACTTAAATATGGGCAAGTTCCATAAAAAAGCAACATTTTGAACAAAAAGACTACATCCAGATCAGATTCAGAACGATGATCAAACACAGATAGAGTAGATCGAGTCCATCAGTCCATCAGCACCAAACATAGTCTTTGTTTTTTTTGCGTTTTCTTCATCTGTGTTTTTATAAGGAGATTCTGTACTCATTCAGAAGATGCGTAATAGCGTCCCCTAGCGTCTAACAGTGAAAACACGGAAACCCGGAAAATTTCGTGTTTGGCAGGGAAGCGTTTTCTCACAAATAACGGAAAATTCCATGTTTGGCGGGACACGTTTGAGATATTTCATTATTGATATGTATTGAAAATTCTATATTTTTGATAACACTACATTGCACTTAGTTTATTATTTCAGATGCCTTTTTAAAAGACTACAATTGAAAAATGTATATATTACATATAAATTTCAACCCACCAAAGTAGCTAGTAGGAGTGACTGCGTTATACGCCACTGCTGAAATCCACCCGCATTTGGCGGGTTGGTGGGTGTTAATGTAAAGCCCTGCATAAGGCAAAATTTCCATTACATCTTATTTAGTCTTCCAATGAAGTAAGAAAGTCATTCAGGTTTGGAACGACACGCTACAGGTTGATAGCAGCTGGCTGCTGGAGATAGTCTCCTCAAAGTGTCCCATAGTTATACGCAATAGTTAGCTACTACAGCTGATATTCAGAAGCTGGAAGAGAGGAGAAAGAATAGCCTAGTATCAATCAGAAAGGGTAATTCCCGTTTCCAGCCAATAGTTTATGAATGATGTCAGGTCAAATCCATCTTTTCTGTCTCTTTCAGCTGAGTTATTGTTTTACTGGTTTCGTTTATGTAGAGCATATGTTTGAACATACATTGTTTCTCTTTCTATGGAGATCATGGAAGTCTCAGTGTTTGTGCAAGGCCAACAGAGAGAGGATGGGAAGATAGACAGAGATGAAGGTGTGTTGCAATATGTAGGTGAGCAGGGTTAGTTGTAACACACAAGGTTTAAAAATTTCCACACATGCCAGCATGATGAAGCTTAGTATATTTACTACACTCAAAAAAAAAAACTTTTCCACAAAATGTAATTACATTTTTCCAACAAAATCTAATTTGTTTGAAATTATTTGTTGTAAGCTTGTTGTATGAACTTAAATTAATTTAGTCAAGACTTTTGTGTCATTCCAACTAGATAATGTTTTGCCATGCCTAGTAGAGAATTATTTATTTTTTTGGTTACCATTGTGGTGAAGACGTGAGCTTGTGCTTAGGTTGTGAGTAGCTGCCGTACAAACATCAAGATTGTTTGAAAGGGGTAGATCTGATGACTGTGGCAACTGAATCAAACTAATTTATTTTATTTATTTCTATAAAGACAAATAATCAGCACAACACTTGTCCACGTGCTAAGTGAAGTGTAACTTTTGTAGCGTGCAAGTAACAAACAAGTTAAACATTTGTCCTCTGGCATTAGCACAGTTACAGCTCATTGAGAACAGACTTATTTCATGTAGCCACCCACAGCCTAACCACAAGGTCTACACTTCACGACAATGGTAACCTCAAAAATCAACATAACATAAACTCTTTTAAATGTTAAATATAACTGAACACCAAACTTTGACAGGTCTTTCCCTTTACTAAAAAACACATTAAACAGCACTCAATTTCAACATTTACTCTCCTTATCTATCCCTATGCAAAACATGCTGGGAACTAGAAATACACTGCCCAGTTCAGTCCAAGGGTGCGTCTCATTCAGTTCCCTCGCTCCCAAGCTCATGAATCAGTATATCGTGTACACAAATTCAGGCACTGGAAAGGACAGTAAAGGACGCTGGCTCACTACACATTGGGACACTGATGACTCTATTTCCGGCGACGTGACAACGTCCTCATTGAACAACATCACTATTGGTATTTATGAACAACAGCAGAGCTGATATCTTTCTGACATTACATGTAATGTTTTTTAAAGTACATTATGATAAATAATTTGCTTGTTACATATACGTGCAACATTTCAGCCTTAAAATAAATTATAAAAGTTAGCTAGATTGTGTTCATAACCTGTCTAATGATGTATGTTTATGCTGAAATATAATAAAATAATGGTTTCTATTTTTAAAAACACATATTGTGTCGTTATAGGTCGTTATGTGTGTAATGAGTTGGCTCACGTGATTTAAGTTTTGCGCTTCAGAACTTCCGTTAAGGGAGTGTGATGCCCACTAAAGTGTTATCACATTTGTGGTAGTTTCTGTAATTTTATAATGAATGTTTTTGAATATTTGTTCAGGGGTAATGAACCTGGTTCCACCCTCCTTTCACTCAAATATTTTATATAGAGGTCACGAGTAATTGTGGAGTTCGCCAGCAGGGGGTAGAGTGGCGCTTATTGTGCTCCAGGGGGCTTTACGTCAGTTTGGTCCGCTTTGCGGTTGTCCTCTTTCTGCTGAGCGAGATGAAAAACGGACGCAGAGTTTGCCCTGTCTCATTTATTTCTCCTGTTTCCAGGTTGGTGGAATAGTAAATTAAGCTAAGCACCTGAAGTGTAATATGTTGACATGTCGCTGAATGTTTTAATGTCCGCTAATATGGCTATTTTATGAATATGTGGACATATATGTACATACAGGTGCTGGTCATATAATTAGAATATCATCAAAAGGTTGATTTATTTCACTAATTCCATTCAAAAAGTGAAACTTGTATATTATATTCATTCATTACACACAGACTGATATATTTCAAATGTTTATTTATTTTAATTTTGATGATTATAACTGACAACTAAGGAAAATCCCAAATTCAGTATCAGAAAATTAGAATATTGTGAAAAGGTTCAATATTGAAGACACCTGGTGCCACACTCTAATCAGCTAATTAACTCAAAACACCTGCAAAGGCCTTTAAATGGTCTCTCAGTCTAGTTCTGTAGGCTACACAATCATGAGGAAGACTGCTGACTTGACAGTTGTCCAAAAGACGACCATTGACACCTTGCACAAGGAGGGCAAGACACAAAAGGTCATTGCAAAAGAGGCTGGCTGTTCACAGAGCTCTGTGTCTAAGCACATTAATAGAGAGGTGAAGGGAAGGAAAAGATGTGGTAGAAAAAAGTGTACAAGCAATAGGGATAACCGCACCCTGGAGAGGATTGTGAAACAAAACCCATTCAAAAATGTGGGGGAGATTCAGCTGGAGTCAGTGCTTCAAGAACTACTACGCACAGACGTATGCAAGACATGGGTTTCAGCTGTCGCATTCCTTGTGTCAAGCAACTCTTGAACAACAGACAGCGTCAGAAGCGCCTCGCCTGGGCTAAAGACAAAAAGGACTGGACTGCTGCTGAGTGGTCCAAAGTTATGTTCTCTGATGAAAGTAAATTTTGCATTTCCTTTGGAAATCAGGGTCCCAGAGTCTGGAGGAAGAGAGGAGAGGCACACAATCCACGTTGCTTGTCCAGTGTAAAGTTTCTACAGTCAGTGATGGTTTGGGGTGCCATGTCATCTGCTGGTGTTGGTCCACTGTGTTTTCTGAGGTCCAAGGTCAACGCAGCCGTATACCAGGAAGTTTTAGAGCACTTCATGCTTCCTGCTGCTGACCAACTTTATGGAGATGCAGATTTCATTTTCCAACAGGACTTGGCACCTGCACACAGTGCCAAAGCAACCAGTACCTGGTTTAAGGACCATGGTATCCCTGTTCTTAATTGGCCAGCAAACTCGCCTGACCTTAACCCCATAGAAAATCTATGGGGTATTGTGAAGAGGAAGATGCGATATGCCAGACCCAACAATGCAGAAGAGCTGAAGGCCACTATCAGAGCAACCTGGGCTCTCATAACACCTGAGCATTGACACAGACTGATCGACTCCATGCCACGCCACATTGCTGCAGTAATTCAGGCAAAAGGAGCCCCAACTAAGTATTGAGTGCTGTACATGCTCATACTTTTCATGTTCATACTTTTCAGTTGGCCAAGATTTAAAAAATTTTTCTGAGATACTGAATTTGGGATTTTCCTTAGTTGTCAGTTATAATCATCATACACACCGTGTATCAGGGCTAGGTCATAAACATGATGATGTCCGCAGAGAGCTGAAACCATTGCTTGTGGACACCAGAGTATCGGATGAGGCTATCTTAAAACAGATGAAGAAAGTGATGTGTGATGAAAGTGAAAGGCAGCGAAGGCTAGGTCCCGCCACCTGCCAAAGACTAACAAATGTGCACAGTGCTCAGTCTGAAGTCAATGCTGCGTAGTGTCCTAGTGTAAAAGAGAAGGCGCCAAAAACAGATGTGATCCAGCAGTTAACGGAAAAACTTGAACAGCTTACAAGTACAGTTGAGCTCATGAGACAGTCAATGCAGACACAGGTGGCAGGACAGTTCAACCACAATGGGAAAGGTAGAGGAGACAGCAGGAGAGAGAAACCATATGGCTGTGACAAGTGCGTGGAGCAAAATCGCCCCGACTGCCCTCACTGTTTCCACTGTGGTGAAGAAGGCCACCGGGCAGTGGGCTGTCTAAAGAGACCAACACGTCAGGGAAACTGGAGCCGATCCCTGCCGAGGGACAAACAGTGACCGGGTCTCAGCGATCGTCCCAACCTGACACTTGTCATACTGATCAACCTGGAATTGAAAGACTGAAAAAAGACAAAATAATGGAAAAGAGACGGAAACAACCAAACAAGACAACCAATCCATTCACTTATGACTTACCTTACAGCAAAAGGGAACGTCTAGCCAAACTCATTGGAAGGAGAGCTCTCACCCATTGTAACCTAAATGGATTAGCAGTCAGTGCTCTGCTAGACGCTGGGGCTCAAGTCAGTATGATTGATAGAGATTGGAAGAGTAAATATCTACCTGACACTCCTGTTAGGCCACTCAGTGACATTATAGGTGACGAAAACGGGTTAAGGGTGTATGCAGTGAACGGTGACGTCCTCCCGTTTGATGGCGGGGTTGCCCTTACAGTCAATTTGATAGGGAATGAGGACCCTAATCTGTCAATCACTGTGCCTTTTCTTGTCAGCAGTCTTGCTCTGGAGAGACCACTGTTGGGTTTCAATGTGCTGGAAGAGATAATACAAGAACGACCTGAAAAGCTGATTTCAACCCTTGTTGTCCTACTCTGTAATGCCTTGTGTATACCAGCAGAGAAGGCAGAGCTAATGGTGAGCTTCATCCAAGCCAGCTCTGTGCAGTGCGGGCACCTACGGACGGGCAGACAGGACATGGTTATCCCAGCAGGTCAGGTAGCCTGGGTCAAGTGCCAAGTTCCTCCCCACATGAGTACATCTGACGCAGTCTTCCTATTTAAGCCTGATGACAACGTGTAGTTGACAGAACTGGACGTGGGTGAAGGTCTGTTGGAGGTACAAAATCCAAGAAAACCCTATGTAGCTGTACCTGTGGGTAACAACACTAAACATGCAGTAACTCTGCCAAGAAAGAAAGCACTGGGCGGCATCCACTGTGTTGAAAAAGTAATCGCAACAGACTCACCTGAAGCACCCGAGCCCACAGTGACTGTTAACAGTGCGGTATCAACACCTGTTGACGCCCGTCCATCGTCATGGCAACCTCCCATCGACCTCAGTCATCTTGATGATAAACAAAGGGAAAAAGTCAACAAAATGCTGTGTGAAGAAGCCGGGGCTTTCGCACGTGACAGCGATGATATTGGATGCATACCAAGCTTACAAATGTCGATTACCCTCACAGATGAAATCCCTGTACAGAGAGCATACTCAGCAGTCCCGAAGCCACTGTTTAAAGAGGTAAAAGAGTACGTGCAGGAGCTGCTGATAAGAGGCTGGATTGTTAAATCCAAGTCCCCATATGATGCTCCAGTTGTCTGTGTTAGGAAGAAGGATGGCAGCCTACGTCTTTGTATTGATTATCGCCTCCTGAACAAAAAGACTGTGCCTGATCGACATCCACTACCCAAAATACAAGACCTGACAGACACACTGGGGGGCTACACCTGGTTTGCATCCTGGACCAGGGAAAAGCTTACCATCAGGGTTTCATCGCCGAGGGTTCACGTCACCTGACTGCCTTCGTCACCCCGTGGGGCCTCTATGAATGGGTCCGCATCCCATTCGGACTCTCAAATGCCCCAGCAGCATTTCAGCGGAGCATGGAGGAGGTGCTAGGCACCCTCAGGGATGAATGCTGCATCCCTTACCTGGATGACGTGGTCTGTTACGCGAGAACATTCGATAAACATGTGGAGGCCCTCCGCAAAGTGCTCCAGCATGGAGTAAAACTGAGACCTGAGAAGTGTGAGCTCTTCAGACAAGAAGTCAGGTACGTGGGGCGCCTTGTGTCAGCTGATGGTGTCAAGATAGACCCAAGGGACCTTGAGGCAGTCAAAACCTTGACAAGCAAGACACCACAGACAGTTCCAACATGTGGGAAAACCACCAAACGCCCACAGCTGCCTTCCCGACAGCCTGTTGACTGGACCACTCAACATCAGGAAGCTTTAGAGCAACTGGTCACTCTCCTTATAACTCCACCTGTCTTAGCGTATCCTGATTTCAACATACCTTTCACGCTGCATACAGACACCTCAGACCAGGGCCTGGGGGCTGTCCTCTATCAGCGCCAGAATGGAAAGCTGAGAGTCATTGGCTCGCAGAGTTCCTCGCATTGAAATTGGCTGTGTGTGAAAAGTTCCAGGACTACCTGTACTACGCTCCCCATTTCACTGTGTACACGGACAACAACCCCCTGACCTACATCATAAGTACAGCAAAACTCAACGCTGTTGGTCATCGGTGGGTGGGAGAACTCTCAGATTTCCAGTTCGACATCAGGTATAACCCTGGAAAATCAAATGTGGATGCAGACACACTGTCTTGGCTCCCCTTGGACATGGGGAAATATGAGGTGGCTTGTACAGAGGAGTTCTCGAACGAGGCAGTGCATGCTACATGGGAAGGGAGTCAGGCAGCAGAACGGAAGGATGTGGCCTGGGTTGCAGCATTTAACATGTGTTTCCCGGATCCTCCACCACAACCTCATTGTCACCTGCCAGCTATCAGCCATGATGATCTTGCTAAGGCTCAAAGAGAGGATCAAGCCATAGGCAAGATTATTGAGTTAAAGGAGTCAAACACAAAACTGACAGATGACATACGCCAAACTGTAAGTGGAGCCACCCGAAAGCTGCTGCATGAGTGGAGTAAGTTGCAACTTGAAGACGGCCTCCTTTATAGAAGGACGAACCAGCAAAAGCAGTTAGTCCTCCCTCTGAAACACAGGCCGATTGCTCTGAAGTACCTACACAATGAGATGGGTCATGTAGGCACAGAAAGAGTGCTCCATCTTGCTCGGGAAAGATTTTACTGGCCCTTTATGGCTAAAGAAATTGAATTGAAGAAAATGTCCCTGTATCAGGTCTAAGAAACCCACGACACACATGAGAGCTCCTATTGGCAGCATCACATCTAACTTCCCTTTAGAGCTTGTGTGTATTGACTATTTGCATCTGGAAACCAGTTGTGGGGGATATGAATATATTCTAGTAGTGCTTGATCATTTCACTAGATTTGCCCAGGCATATCCCACGAAGAACAAGAGCGGGAAAACAGCTGCTGAGCGCATCTTCAATGATTTCATACCTCGGTTCGGATATCCATCCAAGCTACATCATGACCAGGGTTGTGAATTTGAGAACAAACTGTTCCAATCATTACAGCGGTTGTCAGGGGTTGGCCACTCGCGGACGTCGCCCTATCACCCACAAGGCAACCCAGCTGAGCGGTTGAACCGCACCATCCTCCAGATGTTAAGAACATTGACTGATAGTGAGAAACTACGGTGGAAGGATCACCTCCCGCATGTTATACACGCATACAATTGCACCAGACATGAGTCAACTGGCTGCTCACCGTTTTTTCTCTTTTACGGCCGTCACCCACATCTCCCATTCGACTTGCTGTTTGGATTGGTTGGAAAAAGGGAACCATACTCACCTAGAGGATTTGCAGAGAAATGGGCTAAAAAGATGTCAGAAGCCTACCGCATTGCTGGCGAGAATAGCAAAAAGTCCAGTGCAAGGGGAAAAGTGACATATGACAAGAAAGCAAGAGGGGTTGTACTGCAACCAGGGGACAGAGTTCTGGTCCGGAACCTCAGTGAACGTGGAGGGCCAGGAAAATTAAGGGCATACTGGGAGAAGACTATATACATAGTCGAACGTCAACTTGCTGAGAACCCAGTGTACGTTGTCTGCCCTGAAACTGGAGACAAACAGAAACGCAGGAAACACCACCGTAATCTCCTGTTGCTGGTGAACGACTTACCTGTCCATGTCACTCCACCTGACACCAGATCTATTCCTGAGAAGAAAACAAATAACAGACAAAACCAAGAGAGGATGACAGACACTCAAAGACAAGCAGACACGAGTAATGATAGTGAAAATGATTCAGATGATGATTCTGGTTCGGGATACTGGTTAAGGAGACCGACCGAAAGGATAGAGGAAAGACCTGTTACCTACCAGGAACAACTCACCAGGTATCCAGAGATACAGGGGTCAGAACCAGCACCTGTAAGGAGAGAAAGTCATACTGTGCCTGAACACTTACCAAATCCGACTGAGAAGAGACACCATGTTGATGAAAACCTACTTTTACCCACTGGACCTGTGGGAGGGGAGGAAAACAATGGACACCAAGACTCTGACTCAGAAGCTCGACCTTTGACCCCTCCTGTAGAGTACACTCAGTCAGACGTTAGAAGGTCCGTTCGTGAGAAAAGGCCACGCCGTTTTCTCACATATGAGTCATTAGGTGAGCCATCAGTCCAGATGCATGCCACAGTTAACTCAGTGACCGGATACACAGCACCCTATATACCTGTCATAGAAGCATCTCATCACACTACATCTGCACACTCACTCTTTCCACACATCCCGCCTCTTTGTATGCCATATTCACACCCACTCCTTTACTCCCAGACACCATACATAACATACCCTTACCAAGCACCAGCCACATACATTCCACCTACCATGCTTGTTTGTTAAATAGAGATTTGAGAATCAAGGTTAAGAGTTGAAAAAGTTAAACAGTTTGGAACTAAAGATTTTTGAAAATGTCGGGAGCCATTCTTCTCTGTCAGGGAGCGTGTGATGCCCACTAAAGTGTTATCACATTTGTGGTAGTTTCTGTAATTTTATAATTAATGTTTCTGAATATTTGTTCAGGGGTAATGAACCTGGTTCCACCATCCTTTCAGTCAAATATTTTATATAGAGGTCACGAGTAATTGTGGAGTTTGCCAGCAGGGGGTAGAGTGGCGCTTATTGTGCTCCAGGGGGCTTTATGTCAGTTTGGTCCGCTTTGTGGTTGTCCTCTTTCTGCTGAGCGAGATGAAAAACGGACGCAGAGTTTGCCCTGTCTCATTTATTTCTCCTGTTTCCAGGTTGGTGGAATAGTAAATTAAGCTAAGCACCTGAAGTGTAATATGTTGACATGTCGCTGAATGTTTTAATGTCCGTGTGGCAAGCAGTGAGGAGAGGGACCGTGAGAGCGGGCCGGTGACGAGCGATAATGAGCTCCAGCTGCGCGCCACACCGGTCTCGTCTCATGGAGGACTGACGGGAGCATAAAAGGAGGAGCGACGACAGTGCAAGACGAGAGAGGACCAGGCCTGGATTTACGTTGTGTTTTTTTTTTTTTTGAGCATTTAAAACTTTAATCAATAAATTAAACAAAATGAAAGTCACCGCGGCAGCCCCTCACGGACGACTGCCGCGCACAAACGTAAACAAAAACACAACGTAAATCCAGGCCTGGTCCTCTCTCGTCTTGCACTGTCGTCGCTCCTCCTTTTATGCTCCCGTCACTCCTCCGTGAGACGAGACCGGTGTGGCGCACAGCTGGACCTCATTATCGCTCGTCACCGGCCCGCTCTCACGGTCCCTTGCCTCACTGCTCGCCACATACCCCCAACGCCCTTCGCAGGCCGGGGGGCACTCCCGAGACTGCGCTCTACTCCGGGGGGGGGTGGCTATCACGGCGGCCGCGGTACCTGGGGGTAAGGACAGAGAGGCGAGAGAAACCGGCGAACATTCCAATGTAACGCAGTTCTTATGTTTTTGCACATAACAAAAACACAACGTAAATCCAGGCTTGGTCCTCCAGGCTTGGTCCTCGCCTCACTGCTTGCCACAATCCGCTAATAAGGCTGTTTTATGAATATGTGGACATATATGTACATATAGCAGTAGCCGCATTTTCGCGCCTGTTAACGTCACCTGTTGCTACCAAAGTCACGTCAGACAGAGTTTTATTTTTAGCTCCTTGAACATTTTTGTAAAGTCTCAATACTTTTGAAATGTATGATGTTGTGTAAAATGTTAAAAGCTAATGTTAAAAACAAATGTGATGTATTTTAAAAGTAAATACGTTTTTAAAAATAAGTTAAAAATCTGTCAGCTCATGCATTTTGGGAAGAGAAAAAAAAATGACTTTAGCTGGAAATGGAAAATGCATTTAGGAACCATATGTAAGTGATAACATAAGCTATGTTTTATTTTGAGTTGGAAAGAGACAACTTACAGGGTAACAGTGGTTATTCTCATTTTGATTTATTTAATCACACAAAACTTATAACTCAGTATTTGCTGAAAGATGGAAAAAAAAGACAAATTGTATTTTATTTTGAAGTCGTGTTTATTTCATAGTGAACATTGAGTGTTTGTAACAGAGGAGGATTTAAATTGTGAATGTCTAATAAATCCTCTCGTCCTCTTTCTGCTGAGCGAGATAAAAAATAAGAGTTTGCCCTGTCTCATTTATTTCTTCTGTTTCCAGAGACAGCATATAAGCTGTTTACATGGTGCCAGCCGGTACCTGTAACATAGGAGCATAGTGAGCATCGATGCACCCTGAGTTTTGCGGTCCATAGTGGGACTTTTTAGATAGCGAACGTTTCAGTGCACTGGAAGGATTCTGTGATTGAGACATCCCTTAAAATGTCCGACTCCCTGATCAGTGCCCTGACTACTGAACTAGGGAGCTGATTGAGATGCACCCCAAGTACACCTGGCTGCAGCCTGCAGATTGGGGAGGGGCTGAAACGGAAACAGAAGTAAAACATCGCTCATTCAAGGACGTGCATTTATTGCATGAAAAAAACATAATGAAAGTGTCTAAAATGTGTGCGCACAGTTCCGTTGAATGATAAATAAACATGTAATTAAATTGTTACGTAATAACCAAAAAATAACCACAACATTAACAACAGCACTGAAATAAAAACGTGCTGTTTATCTGTCAGTCAGAAGTGAGTGAAAGTTGTGTTCATTACTATAGCAGAATCATGGCAGGTACAAATAAAAAGTTCTTGATTTCGTCACTTTAAAATAACGAGGAACAAAAATTCTTATATTAGCCTATGCTTTGCAATGTAGTGAAGAAAATGAAAGCGTCATACACACATAAATAGTAGGCTACATAAAAATAACAACTGCATGACCAATAACGTACTCGGTTACTTAACGTAACCTCGGTTCCCTAAGATAAGGGAACAAGTACTGCGTCTTGCTAGACGCAATGGGAATAATTCCCTTTCTCGAAATACTGAAGCATTTGTAAAATCAGGCAGTGCTACTGCACAGCCAAAACAGTGTCGAGACTTCTAGCACACTATTGGCTGGCCAGTGGGAACTGCATGAACCAATGGCAGAACAGCGTAACTGAGCGAACCAATGGGCACAAAGCCCGCGAAGCTGAGCACAAAAGCCCGCCAAATGGGAGGGGCATCTGCCCATGAAGGACGCTGTAATGCCATAAACGTCAGGTTATATCGACTAAAGCGGCTAGACGCAGTGGGAACATGTTTAATCCTGCCGTGCTATGATAAGCGCAATGACATGTACTCCCTCAGGTTGAACACTTATAAAAAGGGCCCAAGACTAGAGTTATTGTAATATCATGATATATATATATATATATAGGGACCTCCAAGCTGCAGAATCTGGTAAAAGTAGACGGTGAGAACCAGCCTGCCGATCTACAGATGTCACCAATAGATACTCCACTAGACCACGCCCCGGAGGAGGCCATGCCTCTAGTGGAGTAAGCTTTGAAGCCTATGGGACATTGGAGGCCCATAGTATCATAGGCTAACGCTATCGCGTCCACTAGCCATCTGGCTAGGCTTTGCTTGGTGACTGGAAGTCCCTTAGTGTGGCCACCAAAGCTTACAAAGAGCTGCTCCGACTGGCTAAAGTGGGAGGACCGCTCAATATATGCTCTAAGCGCCCTAACTGGACAGAGCAGGTGTAACTGTCTCTCGTCCTCAGAGGGGGGAAGAGCAGAGAGAGTGATTACCTGTGCTTTGAATGGTGTTGAAAGCACTTTGGGTACATAGCCATGTCTCGGTTTGAGGATGACTTTAGAATCACCTGGGCCAAATTCTAGACAGGACGCGTTCACAGAGAGCGCTTGAATGTCACCAACACGCTTAACTGATGCCAGTGCTAATAGCAGGGCAGTTTTCAGCGAAAGCTGTTTTAATTTAGCCGTCTGCAATGGTTTGAAGGGAGGTCCTTTTAGTGTTCGTAGGAACAACAAAAGGTCCCAGGATGGCACCGTAGGAGGGCGAGGTAGGTTAAGCCTCCTGGCTCCCTTTAAGAATTTTACGACCATGTTCGTGTCTGCCTACTGATTGGCCAGCTATCAGCGCATGAGATGTGGCAATAGCTGCCGTGTAGACTTTGAGTGTGGATGGAGTGCATCCTGCATCCAACATCTCTTGCAGAAAAACAAGTATCTGTGATATCTCGCATGACACTGGGTTATGGTTCCTGGCTGAACACCAGTCAGAGAACACTGACCATTTAAGGGCATAGAGACGCCTAGTAGACGGAGCTCTAGCTTTACTGATAGTGCTCAGGACACTCACTGGGAGGTTCTCGAGCTCCCCTTGAGGGGCCAAACATGTAGCGCCCACAGTTTGGGACGGGGGTGCCAGATTGTCCCGTTTGCCTGAAATAGGAGATCTTTCCTCAGGGGAACTGGCCATGGGGCTGCTGATAGTAGCTGAATCAACTCGGGAAACCAGTGGTGGGTTCGCCAGAGTGGAGCCACTAGCAGGACTGTGTGCTCGCATTCCCTGATTCTTTTTAAGATCTGGGGGAGGAGCGGGACTGGCGGAAAAGCATAAAGCAGGCAGCTGAGCCATTCGTGGGCCAGCGCATCCCTGCTCTTTGAAAAATAAATTGGGCAATGACAGTTGTCTTCGGAGGCGAAGAGGTCGACCTCTGCCGTCCCGAAAACACTCCATATCATTTGAACCGTTTGGGGATAGAGGGACCATTCCCCTGGGGACACGAGGCCCCTGGAGAGCATGTCTGCCCCCTGGTTCAGTCTGCCCGGCACGTGCACTGCGATTGCTGTTTGCCTTTCGCCCATAGGAGGAGATGTCTGACCTGTCGGTTGAGCCATCTCGACCTGAGCCCGCCTTGGCGGTTTATGTAGGAAACCACTGTCGTGTTGTCCGTATGGACTAGGATGTGATGACCCGAAAGAAGTGGTAGAAAAGTCTTGAGGGCTAGCACTACTGCCAACATTTCCAGGCAGTTGATGTGCAACTGTGACTCCGTGCTCGACCATGAGCCGAAGGCCGGTTCGCCCTCGCACAGAGTGCCCCAACCTGTGTTGGAGGCATCCGTGGTGACCACCATTTGTCTGGAAACCGTCCCCAAGGTCACCCCTGACTTGTAGAGACGGGGATTCGACCACGGGGCCAGGGCTTTGATGCAGCCGCGGCCCACCTTGATCCAAAGCTGGCCTGAATGCCATGCTTGTGGAGGAACCCGTGATTTCAGCCAGCAGTCAAGTCAAGTCAAGTCAACTTTATTTATATAGCGCTTTTTACAATGCAGATTGTTTCAAAGCAGCTTCACAGTGTTAAACAGGAAAATAATGCAACCGAATTTGATTCAGCTGTACAGCCGCTCTGAAGAAAACAATGATGTCATCTAGCTCATTTCAATTATCATATATATTCAAGTAATGTAGTTGACATAGTTAATTTAGTTTAGTAATTCAATTTATTTGGATATTTATTTGAAAATTTAGTGTCCCCAACTGAGCAAGCCAAAGGCGACAGTGGCAAGGAACCAAAACTCCATCAGGTGTCATAATGGAGAAAAATAAACCTTGGGAGAAACCAGGCTCAGTCGAGGTGCCAGTTCTCCTCTGGCCAATTAACAAACAGTGTATGATTATTATTTTGGCAGCCTTACAGGTCAGAAGTCATATTAGATCGGAATATTCGAAAGATCGGAGGCATCACGCCGGAGACGGGTTTCTGCAGTACTGCAGGAGGTGCATGTGCCCAGGAAATCGTCCCCAGGAAAGAGATTCTCTGCCTGGAAAGCAACGAGCTCTTGGCTGTATTTATTCTGAGACCCAAGCATTCTAGATGGCTGAGTAGCACAGACTTGTGAGATTCTAGTTCTTCCTCTGACTGGGCCAGGATGAGCCAGTCGTCGAGGTATTTCAATGCGCATTCCCGTTTGTCTCAAAGGGGAGAGAGCTGCATCCATACACTTTGTGAAAGTGCGGGGGGCCAGTGACAGACCGAATGGCAGGACTGTGTACTGGTAGGCCTTTCCGTCGAACGCGAATCTCAAAAACGTTCTGTGACGGGGGATAATTTGGATATGAAAGTAAGCATCTTTCAGATCCACTGAGAAAAACCAAAAAAAATTTTTTTATTTTTAATTATTAAAGAATACCATTATTTGATATTAAAACGTTAATAGGCTAATTGTATTTTATTGACAAATATTTTAGTTTGTATTATATATTTTTTCTATTAGATCAGATAACATTTTAAGCTGTCACATGTTACAATGTACCCACCTATAGGGCATGTTGTCACATTCCACTGCTTTTGGGGGAAAATAAAAAAAAAACATTCAATGAAATTAATGAATGAATTATGTATTAATGAAACAAAACGACATAATTGTACTAGACGTGGGAAATGAATGTGGGGGGAAAATAAATACTCTGAACCCCAAGTGAATTTATACAAACTGATTAAGTCAAAAAGTGTTAGGTTGTCCCCCGCTCTCCCCTACACATGCATTTAATATTGATTATTTAATATCTATATTTTATTTTAAAATATTTTTTTTGTTTAACATCCACATAAAATATCAAAATGACTTTAAATTCACAAACTGAACGCTTAGACAAAAGACAAAACAAACCCTAATTTAAGTAATGCTACAAAATACACAATCTGTCAGTTGTTCTGCTCCTGTGTTTACAGTAGCCACTGTCAGGGCCAGAAAGTGGAGTCCGGCTCCAAGGTTAAGAGTGATGACAGCGCACAGCATCAGGTCTCGGTGCAGCTGAGAAACCCGAGATACGATCGTTCGTCAGTGATTCCCGCAAACGGTCCTCTCCACTCCACAGATAGCCGAGGGGGAGGAGGAGGGAGGAAAGGCCTGAGCGAGATCACATCAGGGCATCACATACCTTGTCAACATCTCCACTAAACAAAACATGACGCAGCACTAATTCTTGACACGGCGCGCGAGCGCGACATGCAAACAAAAGAAGCCTTGATCCTTGCGATACGCGAGAGGAAACCCTCGTTCCACATGCCTGCTGGTCTCTTACCCTTTAACAGCTATTGACGAGAATAAATAATTCAACTCTTTGTTTGTTGCCCCATTGAGGGTTCTTGGGGAGGAGAGAAACACTTAATGCTGTACAATCGAGCCTAAATAATGCACGAGCAAGGAGATATACGAGGTCAGGTCACCTCTCATACATGCATGTGTTTGTGTTTTATAACAAGATCAGCGAGAGGAAAAGGTTCTCGTGCAGTTACATGGGCTACATGTAATGAGGCCGTTTTACAGATGCATAAGCGGGAAGCGTTTAAAGCTGTTTGTTTGCATTGGCTATGTCTGATATAAAAAGAGGTTAAAATGTGGTAACTTCCTTGCGAAACTGAATTCTTTCGAAAACTTCACTAATCTAAAATCTGCTATCACAGAGTTCACCACATGGAAGCGAAATAAAAAATGTCTGTAAACTGATAACAGAGATGATCAGATACCACCATGCAATTTATGAAATCAAATAAGCTGTGAATGTAGGGTAAACTATGGATCCAGCACTCAGTTTATGCGAGATCTAAAGGTGCCACCTCCTGGTCGTTAGTGGAAATTACATTAAAAAAAATCGGTACGATTTATTACTGTTAATAGAACTGACCCTAAAAATGAGATATGTTTATATTAACTTTACTTGACAAATATCGATTGTCCAATGTTTAAGATGTACTATATATTACTGAATAGCCTGGCTGGAGAGACCAACTCCAGGTTACTTTGATGCTTGCAGGTCTTCTGAAAAAAATCATATCCATATAACAAGGAAAAAGGAAGAAAACATTTCTTCAAATTCCGGGTAAGAAAGCACAGTGAAAATTAACAGCATTTTAACTTTGAAACTCTGCTTGCTGTCAATTGGCTTTTGTTTCTTTTTATTTACTCCACAGCTGATACCAAGCGCTCAGTGCAAATGAAATGTGACAAAGGCAATCATTTCCGGATGCTCTTCGAGTTCTCATGTTGACACCGCAGGGCTTTATTTTCACCCTTCTTCGCCTGATCTAAACAGACTATTAGTTTCTTCACAGCTTCCTTTACCAGGACTGACCACAACGAGCCGTTCTGGAGACACCGTTTCAGATCCTACAGACTGGCATGATTTGAAAAGCAAGCATATGCTGCACTTTTGTGGGCTAGCTTGGACAATGAATCAGTTTAGATGATAACAAATTACACCAGCTAAAGCAGCACATCTGTCCGTAACTATTATTGTATTCTAAAACCTTGTTTGTCTGCTTCAAGTGTGTTTCAGGGTCTAAAAGCAGAAAGGTCAAAGGTCAAGCTTTTGCAGAAACGTCAATCTCTAACAAGAAGATTGCAGTCGCTTAGGCTAATACTTTAGAAAGGGAGAGCAAAATATTGCCTGGGTTGTCTTATGTTGCTGTCTTATATATGGCATATATGACTGCTAATGAAACTATTTGGAGACTTGGATGAATTTTCAGATGTCTTTTTTTTTTTTTACAATACTTGGCATTGAAAACCAAAGTTGTGTGTATGCATGGAGTGCATAAATGTGACTTTTCCATTTGCAATTGAATCTGGATTGTTTATGCAGACAGGTAGAAACCTCTCTGAGCCAAAGAGGCTCCTCAGAGATTTCCCGTGGGCTTTTAGAAGCATCCTTATTCCACCTCATAATGACATGCTGCAGGCTAATAGAGCTGATGGGAGAAACTAATCTAGGTGCTAACGCAGAGTGCAGGGGAGCATAGTTCCATTTTAGCTAAAGAGCTTAAAGGATTCTATTTACATTACAAAGAGATATCAAGTCTGATGTTAATAAACCTTGGTAAGCCGTACAAATACCTACATTGTGCTGCTACTAAAAATAATGCTGAGGAAATGCAGCCAAGAGTTGGGGTCAGATCCCTGAGGATGTCTCAGTGGAAAGCTCTTCTCAGAAATCAATACCACTGGAAATTGTCCACAGGGTTTCCAAGGGTACAAGTATACACACTTCAACTTTCCATCGAATGCTGGAGCATTTCTGTAAGAACAAGTGGCATCCCTGTGCTAGTGAATGAGTGGATGGGACTAGATGACTAAAAGCTTCCAGTGAGGTTAATGTGTTCCATCTTGAGAAGCTGAAGTGTACAACAAACAAATGCACAAAAACGTCTTTATTGGAAACGCTGCAAGTGCTTTAGTTGATTCAATCCTTCCGTAAAATCTGCAGTGCTAAGCACATTTTCCAGAAAACCTTCATTCTCTTTAATCATGTATGATTTTGGAGAACCCAGTTTTCTAAGAACATATTGCTGATGGAGGCAAGCTGCCATGGATGTTGCATAGATTTGGTGTCCCCTTACATGACAGTGTGGTTTAAAATGGACAGTATTGCTATTTTCAGCATTCTAACCACTGACATGATGGAGTTCTGAAACATGATTTCTATTACAGGAACTAGGGTGCAGAGAGTGGTTAAAGGGATAGTTCACCAGAAAATAAACGGTAACCATAAAGTTGACAGCACCCATTGACTTCCATAGTACGAAAAAATGTCAATGAGGCTCATCAACTGTTTGGTTACCAACATTCTTAAAAAATTCTTCTTATGTGTTCAACAGACTCATACAAGTTTGGAACAACATGAGGGTCAGTAAGTAATTGCAACATTTTCATTTTTGGGTGAACTAGGCCTATCCCTTTATGGGAACAAATGTCCTTCTAGTTAACGACAACTTGCAGAAAGTGCGCAATATATTGTAGATATGGTTACCTTATAGCCTCTATTTTATGACAGGTGAAAATACATGCTCTGACTAATCTTGCGTCAACATAAAAAGGTGTCAATAATACCTAAATGACAAGTTGAACATTCATTGAAAAATAACAACAATACTTTATATTGGCAATTACCCCATGCGCCAAACTGCAATAGAAACCCACGATACTTTGCAGCCTTAATGGAAAATTCCTACTTCACACTTCTGAAGTCATGATTACGAGCTCATCACATTAAAATTTAGACTTGAGAGGGCGTTCATGTCCATTTTTTTCTAGGAAACTAGTATTTACGATAATTCCAATAGCATGTGAAGGCAGAATTATTAGCGGTAAAAGTATGCATTCTGACTAATTTTACTAACAGTTCTGTTTACATGCAGCCTTTAAATGAGCTTAGTGATTCTATGGTATTAACATTTTTACTTTTTTTTTGAGACTTTAATGTGGGCTCATTAAGCCTTTCTATAAAATTTAGATCTTACTCATTGTGAGGAAGATATCATGAGCAATGACAAATTTTCCTGCAAAATTTCAAATCGCTAACTTACCAGTTACTAACTTAAACGTTACTTGTTATATTGATAAGAAACTTGAAGCATCTACACTGCTTTAAAAACAGAACGTTTATTTAATGAGTTTAAAGCTAAAATCTTTGCAGGAAAAGGCCCAATGCGACTTATAACCAGCTACTGTTTTGGAGACCGACATTTGAATCAGTCTTTGTGTGTGTGTGTGTGTGTGTCTTTATCGTTGTGATGCAATGCCCAACTCATGATTATAAATGTCAAATTCAGGTTTTAAATGGTCAAGCTTATGGCTATAAAATAGCTACATACTAAAGATTTATCACAAGCAATGAAACACAAAATCAAGAATAATAGTTTTATTTTCATACCAGAGTCAGTTATGAGTTTTATGAATGGTCATTTATCATCAGAGTATGCAATGATAAACAGATTGTATTTGTAATTCTTATGATAAATCCTGTGAGCACAGAAGATATTTTCTTTCTCGATTGTGTCAATACTATAGGCTCAACTGTGTATATGGTGTCAGTGAGGATACAGGGGTTATGCTTTGCTCTCTCAGAGAGATGGATTTAAATTCCCAGAAGATGACAAATCATTGTGTGGCAGCTTCCTCCATTAAATATTTATAAAATATTTTAGTCTTTGGGGCTGAGGGGCGGGGGCATGGCTTGTTCCACACATGAACTAACAAGGACAATGTGAGAAAATAATGGCAAAAACATTCAAAAAATACAGTGACATTTTAGCAGTGTTGCAAAGAACAATGCTTTTTGACAATCTAAATGCACCGAAGTGCTCCAAACCAGCAACTGATGAAATGGATGAGGTGGAAATATTTCCATTTTCTGAAAGAGTAAGAAAGAGGCAGTGGGATTGTCAGAATTAGCAGCAGGATTCTGTACAATCGGACTCATAGCTAAATTAGCTACCGTTCTCACATTTTCAGCTTGGAGAGTAAGGGGTTGAATACTATCAGCAACGTCATTTAACTTCCTGCCACACAACCTGAAGTTTCTAACCTCGGTTTATTCAAAAAGCAACTTGCTTTATGACAAATACAAATGTTATCATGCTGTACATTTCTGGAGCCTGAGAACTCTTGTTATGTGATACTGGGTTCTTCTGCATCAGTAAGCAATTGTCACTGATACAAGGTCGAAAAACAAGCTCTTTTGGCCATGCTGGAAAGGTCAAAGTTATGTTGGCAGTCCAATAGAAATGAATAGAGAACTCAGAACTGGAGAAAACAGTCAACTGATGGCATTGCCATTCTCCTCCTCGACCAAACTATGTGGTGGTGATGAGCGACTGGGGCTCGATCTTGTTCTTAAATTAATCGAACCGTAGAGCTTTGCGGAGTGCTTGGAATAAGCAAATGCTTTCCTTCTATACATCTCACCCTTCCATATCGAAATCATTAGCAGAGTGGACAGCACAACTCCACCTAAGGTGAGAAGGCAAAGGCCTGCGATAACGCACCTGTCCAGGTGCGCCCCTATCCTGGCACTCTCATTCTCGAGACTTTCCATTTCACGTGCGGAGACATTGTCGGGGTTCACTCTGACGTCACGAGGGACCGTGTACGATATGATCACCAGCGAGATCCCGGTGATGAGGAACGTGACTGCGCTGATGAACCCATAATCCAAGGATTTCGCCGAACTCTCCGAGCTGAGATCGATGTCAGACATCAGCGACAACTCTTGGAGGCCCTCGGGACGGATTTCGCTCGAGGAGTCATGGAGCAAAGACACACGTCGAGCACTTTTCTCGCTCGTGTCCGGGGTGGCCAACCGGAGATTGACGTTTTCATCAATGTAAGTGAACGAGGTCTCCAGCTCCTCGTCGCAACACACCCTGACCTTCTCTGCAGGATGATGCCGGTGCTGGCCATGTTGTCCTCTGAGGGGAGCCGTCCTTGGTGCTGAATTACACTGTCCCTCACAGGCAGGCACCTTCACGGTGGGAGAAGCTTCTTCCACCGAACTGTTTAGCCTGTGAACATGAAGAGGGCTAGAAGACCAATCCAGTACCCCGGGGGGATCGGGTCTTGCCCCTCTATTATCTATGTAGAGTAACTCCACTGAGGCCATCAGATCCACTCCCACGGATCACTTTGATTTCTTGCTGCATCAACCCATCCACACTATACCTATAAGTGCAAATGACAACAATTCAGATGAGAAATCAACTCACAGAATCTACATCGTAGTTAGTTATTGGTCATAACTATCGACCAATAGGTTTTTTTATACAAATAATACAAAATACAAAAGTTATTTGTAATTCAAATGGTTGATAGCCAATATGTAGAACATTGTTTTGTTTCTACTTTTGAAACAATGATAACTAAATAGCATACTACAATAAAAATATTCATTATGAATATTTTAATAATAGAGATTCAATATTGCACATGGTTGTCTTTTACCTTTATTGCATGCTAATTAAAATTCGTATGTACTCTTGCCAAACGATATCATTAAATACTATGTGACAAGCATTTTTTTTTAACACATCTCATGCATTTTTCATTTAAATAATGTCTCTGAATTTGGGCATAGTTGAGCCAAACCTGTGTCACTCACAGGACTGACCATACTAAGAGACCCGATTTTCTCCTAACTAAATTATGACCAAATGTTTACTTTATACAAAGTGTTACTGCATTTTGCATTTGTTGGTCAGTCTAGTGTAACTTACAGCACGTGTCCCTGATTTCAAGCATAACTGTGACTCATGCGTACTGTTTACTGCTCTAACCCGAGTGTATCTGAACGAAATCCTTCGTCTCTTTAATGAAAGACGATTAGTTACTGATTAGTCCTACTGATTCAACATCCAATTAGCAAAGCAATCCGTATAAAACCCAAGATAAGCTATAAGTCCCTTTAAAACGCACGGCTCAACAGCCCACGGGGAAATAGCGAAATAGGCACTTCACAGCAGAGATCGATATCATATATATATATATATATAACTGCCAATATCAGGACACTGATACTTTTATATGTAGCCTAAATGTTTGAATATGTCAATTGTTCACATTGTTTTAATTTATGTCATTACATTTATGCAAAGTTGTTTTGAAATCTATCTAAACGAATTTTCATCTTTAGAAAAAAAAAACAATATAATACACTAGGGAAGAGCGAATATCAGTATAAAAACGTGTCAAACCGATTATTGGTCTATATAGGCTACTCGAAATAAAGTCAGCCATAGCTAACACATTACCGTTTACGCAATAAACATTTAAAAACGGGTATATGATAGGCACATATAGGTTATACACTAGTTTTGGCACGTGTCCATCAGGCTGCATCGTTACACTCATCAATAGGTCATAGAATATCCCGTAGAGAAAACGACACAAACAGGACACATTTCGCATCTCGCTATATTTAGACACATTGTTTGTTTGGTATAATCAATTGTTTTTTTGTTAGTACCTTCTCGTCTGATGAACATTTTGGCCTCCCGACTGCTGCTCTCCGCCGTTCTCCCTCCCACGCTCCGTTTTAAAGATGAACTGAGCTCTTAATAGCGAAATTACTAATTCTACTATGGCAAAGGCCTTTTCATGAATATTCATTAGATAGTGGTGACGTTTCTCGGTAACCTTCCTATGGTGAAGTGTTCGAGTATGAATATAAATAAAATTGCGTTGACGTCGCTTAGCTACCGTCCTATAGCAATGATTTCTTGTTGAATTTTTAATGATTTGTTGGTGACGTTCCTTGCTAACGCTCCAATGGCGAAGCAATCGCTTATGAATATTAACAGCCGAGTCTTCGCCATAGTAAAATTCGTACATATTCTTCCGGTAGCTACGCCTCGCAGATTTACATCACTCTTGCGGTGTCAAGTACATCATAAGAGGTTTAAAATGGTATTTCCATGAAAAAATTGGGTTCTCGGAAGCGAAAAGTAATTATCACCACCGTACAACTGGAAACTACAGCCTGCATGGAGACATTTCCTACTACGACCAGTAAGGAGCATCGGCTGTGCTAAACCACACCTATTCTACACCATCTGCTTTGTGGTCCTTTGAAAGCTTGAAAGCTTACTGATCAGTTTGAGCAAGCTCTATGTAATCTATTTTAATCTACATGCACCAGCTCATATTATTCAACATGACCTTACATAAGCAATACCTATAACGTTACATGATTTTTAGGGTATTTAATTTTTTTTTAAGGCGCAGTCAGAAATAACCCCTAACCCACAGTTCTGATCTCCCCTTGCCAACAATCAATTGTATTTCAACAGATAC
The DNA here is from genome assembly GCA_039654625.1 of Rhinogobio ventralis. Classification (NCBI taxonomy): domain Eukaryota; kingdom Metazoa; phylum Chordata; class Actinopteri; order Cypriniformes; family Gobionidae; genus Rhinogobio; species Rhinogobio ventralis. The sequence continues at coordinate 12,743,984 of CM077201.1, forward strand.
GTTCTATTGTGTTCACAGATACAAAGGATGACTTGGCTCAAGGCCAGGCAAGTTCCTATTTAACAGATGAGTCTGCAGAGAAGTGGGGTTTACTCAGCCAGAGATTAATGTCCCGGCTGGTGGAGGCTCAGCTCAGGGAGTATGAGGTGCACATTCATGAATTCCCATCTGTCATTGCTGGCTTTATGAACATAGGTGAGGTAGCTGTATGCTGCAGTACATTTGGACTATTTTCAACAGGACGGAAGTCTCAGAATGGCGCACAGCTTATTTTGTGCTGCACACCCCTCTGAGATTTCCATACTGTCAGCAGCCAGCTGAGCCAATCCGGCATGCTTTGCCAAGGACAAAATTGAGTTTCAGAGCCTTGGGTATCAATCAAGTAACCTTGGAATGTACAGAAGCACGCTGTGGCTTGTCTATCCTCATGGTGTTTGGACCAGGTGATTACACAGGCATAAAGTGACACATAGCCGCTAAACAACATCACACAGCAGCAACAAACCTGCTGCAGTCATATACCTTAAAAGCACAATATGTAAGATATCTGGATTAAAATATATAAAAACCACTAGAACAGTGTTATATATTTTATGTACTTACATTATTCCAAATGTTTCCAAGAATGTTTAAATCCAGAGAAATAAGCGATTTTAACCAGGGCCTGGATTTTTTTGGTTTTATTTTGTAGAAACCATGGAAACACCAATAACGCTTTAATATATTATATGTTTTATTAGACAAGGGAACAACTGTTTGGAGACATTTATAGACCGAAAACGAATTATTGTACAGTAATACAGCATTTCTGTGTTTTAAAATTAATTGCATGCCATGTCAAGTCAAGTTAAGTCAACTTTATTTATATAGCGCTTTTTACAATGCCGATTGTTTCAAAGCAGCTTCACATTGTTAAACAGGAAAATAATGCAACAGATTTTGAATCGGCTGTACAGCCGCTCTGGAGAAAACGGTGATGTTATCCAGCTAATTTTAATTATCATACAGTGTCAGTGTGGGCAGAGCAGTAATTTAGTTGATATAGTTAATTTAGTTTAGTAATTGAATTTATTTTGATATTTAGTTGAAAATTTTGTGTCCCCAACTGAGCAAGCCAAGCCAAAGGCGACAGTGGCAAGGAACCAAAACTCCATCAGGTGGCATAATGGAGAAAAATAAACCTTGGGAGAAACCAGGCTCAGTCGGGGAGCCAGTTCTCCTCTGGCCAATTAACAAACAGTGTATGGTTTTTATTCTGGCAGCCTTACAGGTCAGAAGTCATATTAGATGACTTCATATTAGATGACAAGTCATATTAGAATCTGAATATTCGAAAGATAGGAGGCATCACACCGGAGACGGGTTTATTGAGGATGCCGTGTCGATGAGGCAATTTCAGAGGGGAGACTAATTGGCACGGTCTCTGCAGACACTTCAGGGATGCGTTGGTCCTGTCTGGGTGCAGGTCCACCATCTGGTCTGGATACAGCCCGGATCCGGATGACTGCAGTAAACCTCAGGATAAACAGAGAGACTAACATTAACGTAGATGCCATTCTTTTTATGATGTAATGAGTACATCAGGTGTTATGGGAAGTGTTCCTGGTTCCGGCTGACCTAGTTAATGCAGCCTAAAACAATCATTTAACTGATTTGAATGATATAAATTAAAAATGTTTTATGTGTATGCCATAGTAAAGAGGTGCGTTTTTAGTCAAATGCTAGGAAGACTGTTCCAAAGTTTAGGTGCTAAATAGGAAAAGGATCGACTGCCTGCAGTTGATTTTGATATTCTAGGTATTATCAACTGGCCAGAGTTTAGAGAGCGCAATAGACGTGATGGAGTATAATGCGTTAAGAGCTCGCTCAAGTACTGAGGAGCTAAACCATTTAGTGCTTTGTAAGTAATTAGCAAGATTTTAAAATGTATGCGATGTTTAATAGGGAGCCAGTGCAGTGATGACAGAACTGGGCTAATATGGTCATACTTCCTGGTTCTAGTAAGAACTCGAGCTGCTACGTTTTGGACCAGCTGCAGTTTATTATTTAGCGAGCAGGGCATTACAATAATCTAGCCTTGAGGTCATGAACGCATGTACTAACTGTTCAGCATTTTGCATTAAAAGCATATGCCGTAATTTAGATATATTTTTAAGATGGTAGAATGCAGTTTTACAGATGCTAGAAACGTGGCTTTCAAATGAGAGATTGGTATCAAAGAGCACACCCAGGTTCCTAACTGACGACGAGGACTTAATAGAGCAGCCATCAAGTGTTAGACAGTATTCTAGGTTACTACTTGTGGAGTTTTTTTGTACAATAATTAAAAAATATTTTTTTCAGAATTAAGTTGCAGGAAATTATCCAATTTTTTATATCAGCTATGCATTCCGTTAATCTTGTGAAAGTTTCGTCAGGGCGTGAAGAAATATAGAGCTGAGTATCGTCAGCATAACAATGAAAACTAACGCCATGCTTCCTAATGATATCTCCCAGTGGTAGCATGTACAGGGTGAAAGAGCAACGGTCCTAGCACTGAGCCTTGCGGTACTCCATACTGAACTTGTTTAACTAACGTTATTAAATAAAAATAACAAATGTAGCTATTTGCTCTTTGTTAATGTTAGTTAATGCATTAACTAGTGAGACCTTATTGTAAATTGTTACCTATTGTTCTTTATAATTCTTTTGCACTGTAATCTGTTTACCTGTGTACCTGCTGACCTATATAGTCCAGGTGTGCATGTTATGCAAGCACAAATCTTTGGAAAGTTTCAGATGACTATTATAAGGACGTGTACACTATACTGTTCAAAAGTGACAGGGGTCTCTTATGCTCAACAAGGCTGCATTTATTTAATCAGAAATAAAGACGGTAATATTGTGAATTATTATTTAAAATAACAGTTACATTTGAATTTAGAATTTTCAGCATCATTACTCCAGTCTTCAGTGTCATATGATCCTTCAGAAATCATTCTATATACATAAGTAAAAAAGTATTATTATCAGTGCTGTGCTGTTTAAATTTTTTTGATTAATACAAAGTTCAAAAGAACAGAATTTATTTGAAATAGTTTTTTTGTAGCAATGTAAAAGTCTTTACTGTACCTTTTGATCAGTGTAATGCATCCTTGCTGGAATTTTTTTTTATTAATTTATTTTAAAAAAGCTTACTGACCCAAACTTTTAAATGCTAGTGTATTGTACACTCACCTAAAGGATTATTAGGAACACCTGTTCAATTTCTCATTAATGCAATTATCTAATCAACCAATCACATGGCAGTTGCTTCAATGCATTTAGGGGTGTGGTCCTGGTCAAGACAATCTCCTGAACTTCAAACTGAATGTCAGAATGGGAAAGAAAGGTGATTTAAGCAATTTTGAGCGTGAAAAACATCCAGTATGCGGCAGTCCTGTGGGCGAAAATGCCTTGTTGATGCTAGAGGTCAGAGGAGAATGGGCTGACTGATTCAAGCTGATAGAAGAGCAACTTTGACTGAAATAACCACTCGTTACAACCGAGGTATGCAGCAAAGCATTTGTGAAGCCACAACACGCACAACCTTGAGGCGGATGGGCTGCAACAGCAGAAGACCCCACCGGGTACCACTCATCTCCACTACAAATAGGAAAAAGAGGCTACAATTTGCACGAGCTCACCAAAATTGGACAGTTGAAGACTGGAAAAATGTTGCCTGGTCTGATGAGTCTCGATTTCTGTTGAGACATTCAGATGGTAGAGTCAGAATTTGGCGTAAACAGAATGAGAACATGGATCCATCATGCCTTGTTACCACTGTGCAGGCTGGTGGTGGTGGTGTAATGGTGTGGGGGATGTTTTCTTGGCACACTTTGGGCCCCTTTGTGCCAATTGGGCATCGTTTAAATGCCACGGCCTACCTGAGCATTGTTTCTGACCATGTCCATCCCTTTACGACCACCATGTACCCATCCTCTGATGGCTACTTCCAGCAGGATAATGCACCATGTCACAAAGCTCAAATCATTTCAAACTGGTTTCTTGAACATGACAATGAGTTCACTGTACTAAAATGGCCCCCACAGTCACCAGATCTCAACCCAATCGAGCATCTTTGGGATGTGGTGGAACGGGAGCTTCGTGCCCTGGATGTGCATCCCACAAATCTCCATCAACTGCAAGATGCTATCCTATCAATATGGGCCAACATTTCTAAAGAATGCTTTCAGCACCTTGTTAAATCAATGCCACGTAGAATTAAGGCAGTTCTGAAGGCGAAAAGGGGTCAAACACAGTATTAGTATGGTGTTCCTAATAATCCTTTAGGTGAGTGTATGTATAGGACATAAGCACTATAGACTATGACACAACTAACTGTGCTAGTTTGGCTGAAAAAAGGGTTATACCGGGTCTTTTGTAATGCTGGAGGACGCTTAGATCTTTATTAATCTCTATATGTGTCTTTGTGATAAATACAGACAAGGTAAGCAAATCTGAGTAGGTATAGCGAAGAAGGAGCTGTCCTTGGTCCTGAGCGCAGTGATTCCCTTAGAAATGAGCAAAGACTGAAATCAGTGCTTCTCACAAAGATAAACATGTCACATGTCATGTGTTCCAAGATCACATGTTATACGATCCAGGAGTTGCCCATAACATGCTATGTTCAGAATTAGAATAGTACTTGATGAATACAGTGCAGACATTGTCACATGACCTCCAGTGTTGTAATTATTAACCAACACTAAACCTTTTAAATAGTTTTCGTTAATTTAAATAAAGCTTAAAAAAGACTAAATATTAGATCAAATTAAATTAGTTGCTGTGGCAACTAAGTGAAATAAAATAGTTGAAGTAAGTTCCTAAAACTAAAACAAGATAAATAATAATAATATACAGTATGTATAAAACTAATAAAAATGACAAAATCGCAAATTACAAAATTTTTTAATGCAAATCTAAAAATAAAAGCTAATTTAAAATATGATATATTAATAAATAATATAATAATATATAAATAATTCTAAAATAACAGGTGGTTTTCTATTATCATCTTTATTATTTAGCATTTTAATGCAATTTTGCATTAAAAAATGACAGCATTTTGCAATCAGATGATTAAATTAGTCAATAAAAATAAAAAAGAAATGGCTGATATTCCGGTTTATGTTGAGCACATTGTATTGTGGGATTCAATGCAATTCTATACATACAGAAAATATGCATAGTGAGCACATTATACTGTATACTGCAGCAATAAAGAATAGGTGTATATAATGAGGTGTATATCTGCCAGGAATATTACTCTGACAAAGACCCATTTAAACTCTTAAGCCTTTTAAATACATTGAAGATATACATTTTAGGACATGTGGAGAGGGAGCAAAGTTTTTAAGGTACGTCTGAAAGCAAGAGATGAAGACAAGCTCTTTGAAGTTAAACGAAAATAGTGACTCACTGTTGAGCTCACAATATGAGCTCATCCCTGTCCATTTAAAATCATAAAAACAACTTCCAGTATCCAAGTTTTAATTGACAGAAAGGTTTTTATAGTATGAGTTGAGAATCAAAACTTTACTTAAATCGTGGACAAAGAAGTAGCTCCATTGTCCTTGAACAAGGTAGTATTATTGTAATAAATCCAATTTAATTAAAAGGTTTTGATTGGTCGATGCTGTCACCACCAACAGGCTCTCTTTGCAGCCAATAACAAGAACACAGAATAGTTTCACCTCATTGTGTGCATGGCCTTTCGGATGGGAGACGTGCAAGGTGAGATGTAGAAAGGGCTCTTGTCATTAGAAAAATGAGAGAGTCCTGAGTCGCAGCCAGAAATTTTTTATTTATTCTTTTAAGATGCCGGCTGCCAAGATTTGAGTGGTCTGCTGGCATTGTATCGGATTAAAAGCAGAACAACATCTTTGTGTTTTAAATTCGGAAGTTTGCTGAAATCAAATTCAATTAGAGAATGAATGATTCATACAGTCCGACAGATGATGAATTATTCATTACATTTCCATAACAAACGATGAAATCACAGCCTTGTCTTTATGAATGCATGTTACGTTCCCATATTCATAAACTTTTGCTTCTCAGCTTGAATATCTCTTAGATCCCTCACAGTCTTTGTAGAAGTTAGGTGCGGAACCATTACAAAAAAGTGAACTTGTAATATGGTCTCCTTTGTCTCTTTCTTGAGGAGAGGTTTCCCAAACAATAGCTTCCAGATTTTATTGATCTCATTATTTTTCCTGGCCATAGAGTTGAGTTGAGATAAAGTGGGAATGGGTTGTTATGGGATGCAAATCAAATATACAGTGAAATAGGACTCATCCTAGGGTCTAAAATCTTCCAAAATGTGTATCTTGACTATCGTTATTTAAAGGGGGTTTATGCTCCTAATAATGAAATGTCCAATAGTAATGTGTTTTAGTTGCTTTTCATTTCTCTAAACAAATCAAGAGAGTAAGAAAGAGTTCTAGAATCTGCTATTAAACTGTTTAAACTATTAAAAATTGTTGGGGACTATTGTGTGCTTGTTCAAAATTTCCACAAGATGGCAGTGTAACACTAATCATACAATCAGAATGTATAAAGTCAAACATTTACACAAAGTAATGGGTGATCACCTAGGCTATATGAAGATAATTTATGGTTGCAAATATATTGTACAAACAATGCATTATCTAGCTATAACTTTAAAACAAATAATAAATTAAAAAATCTGTCAGATCTTGCTTCCATTTTTCTAGACTTGTGTATACACTTCCAAAGGTCTAGAAAGATTAATAGCTGAGAAAACACTCCACTGCATAAAGCCCCTACTGAAATGTTGATATTTTTGAAGGTGGCCATAATTATGCCTTTATGGCCATCAGATATCACCCCCTCAGAGTCCTAAACTCCACAAACAGATCTGACCTTCGCATAATGGAAAAGTGCAATGACTTGTAGCATTTACTGTCTGCAATAGATTTCATGATGCAAAATGTAGCAAATAAATAAATAAAAGAAATCCTGATAAAGGATTTGAAAGCTGTAAGGTTGGTAACTGTTATTAACTCTTCTCAAGAATATAAACGCAATCTGTCAAGTCTCGAGAGAGCACAAAAGCTGTCAAAAAATATTTAATTATTTTTTGTGACATGAATGACACTGTCATGCTTTTGATAAAGAACATATTTAACAACACATTAAGAATGAACAAAAGTAAACTAATCTAAGTATACTGAACTGCCTCACTCAAAAAAACAACAAAAATTAGAGCTTGATGAGCTGCTTAAAATCAACATGAATTCAAAGCCAACTATTTTTTTTTATGGAATATTGCATTGTTTATTATAAATGATTTATACGTGCACATATACAAGGTTCTGTCATGAAACTCTAGATGGCGCAGACCGATAGTTCCTTAACTCCAGAGGCCGACAGTAGTGAAGTATTTTTACTTTCCAAGTAATTTTATTTTTCAAGTGTACTTTATCAGTGTTCTTCTTTGGAAACCGTTTACTTCACAACATTCAAAAACATAATATTGTACTTTTTACTGCACTATGTTTCATATTAAATATCATTTAATACTTAATTACATTAAAATTTTTTTAAGTTGTCAGCCACCGCCAGGGTTTTTGATCATTTTTAAATATAATGGCCAAAAATGTAATGGCCCATAGAATATTTTGTCGTATGAATATCTGAGCATGCAATATATCAAAAGAAAGTGCAGAACGTTTTATTCTAGCTTCATGCATTCCTTTTTTATCAACACTTAAATATGGGCAAGTTTCATAAAAAAGCAACATTTTGAACAAAAAGCTGAGAAAATGATTTGGTCAAAGACTACATCCAGATCAGATTCAGAACGATGAGATGGAGTAGATCGAGTCCATCAACACCCCTACTACATGCACAGTATAGCTCGTTTCCTGGTCGACATTTCATTAGGTAACATTAGGCAGTTTGGATTTATATGATGTTTAATGTTGCTGATCACGTTATTTTACATATGCATCTGCTTACATACGATCGCTTGTTTTTTTTGCGTCTTCCTCGCCTGTGTTTTTATTAGGAGATTCTGTACTCATTCAGAAGATGCGTAATAGCGTCCCCTAGCGTCTAACAGTGAAAACACGGAAAGCCGGAAAATTCCGTGTTTGGCAGGGAAGCGTTTTCTCACAAATAACGGAATATTCCGTGTTTGGCGGGGAAAGAGTTAACAATGTAGTATTGTATACTTTTACTCAAGTAAAAGTAATTAAAATTTTACTTGAGTACAAGTAAGAAAGTACTATTTTTTAATGTAATTAAGTATTAAAGGTAAAAAAAGAAAAGAAAAGAAACGTAATGCAGTAAAAAGTATGACATTATAAATTATGCTTTGGAATGTAGTGAAGTAAAAGTTTTCCAAAGAAAAACACTAATAAAATATATACTTGAAAAATGTACTTGAGTAGAATGTAAAAATACTATACTGTCCGCTTCTGCTTAACTCAATCACATAATTTTCTATAGGCACATCTGATTGGTTCCTTCTGTATCAGTGGCCAATGAGCTTGCTGCTCAACCTTCTAATACTTAGTCAGCAAACCCTCCACCTTCCCCAGCTTCACCTGTATAAATCTGCTATGGGTAATTCATGTATGCTATATTGTAGGCTACAGCAGCAGCATGTCTTACTTGCTCACAGCAGTGTGTTGTGTATGTATTGGCAGTAGCAAGTCCTGTACTTGCTCTGCAGCAGCAGCAAAACCAATCAGAAGCGTATCAGATCTATTCCTCCAAGAACAAACATATCAACATTAGCTACATTTACATTTTTGCATCAATCTGAATGAATTCATTCTGATTGATGAATCCGACCATAGTGTTTACATTAACGCTAAATAAAGTGATCGGGTTGATATGCACGTTTATATGTCACAAGCTTCTGAACGGATTTAATCTTTTGACGTGCACACTGCATGAATATACGAGTTTCCTGCTGTTGTTGCATACTAACCATCCTCCTTCTTTGTTTTAAAAAGCAGACTTAATATAACGCTGTTTGTGTGCCCCGGGCGCCTCGTGTTTTTGAAGGAGCGCTCTGAGCGCATGAAGTTGAAAAAAAATCAACTCTGAGCAGAAAAGCGCCCGACGACATCGCGTTTTTTTCCCATTGTCCAATCGAATGAATGGAGAGGCGGGCCTAACGCTGTGGTGACCGTTACCTTGATTAGACTGTTTTCCGGTCTGTTATTGCAGGGACATCAACTTTACATTTTCACGCCCCTGAACATGACACGGAACAAAACGAACTGTGATTAGTTGCATTACATGTCAGTCAAACGTCCTTTTGTGCGGTCCTTGGCCAATACAACTGAACCCAGTACTCCCCTGTATCTCTGGTTAGGATCGTAACCAGGCAAGTGTGAGGAGACAGGGTAGTAGAGGGATGCAGAAAAACTGTCGAGGAACATAGGTGAGTCGGCTACGTATTTATAGGCCTCGTCTTATGCTAATTGGGTAGATCAATTGAATGTGCTCCTCCCGAACCTTGTTAATAAAACATATGAACTGTTATGCCGTGCTGCATATATTTATCAAGCAGTAAAAACGCCCTTTCCCGCACCCAAAACCAACTTGTGATGAGATTCCGAAACAAGGATCGGTGGGACGTTGTCCTGCTCCACTTCACAGACGATGAGTGGAAAGAGAATTTTAGAATGACAGGATACTCATTCATGACGCTTTATTCAACAAGAAGAACAGCTCTGTACGTCATTATGCTATTTCTACGTCACTGCACATGCGCAGTACTCTCCAGTTTCAGTTTTCAATCCGATCAAGTGTTTACATGTCGTCTCGATCGGATTACAAAAGGAATAAACCACCCCTTAAAATCCAAATGTAATTTTAATCAGATCTGGCCAATTCATTCCGATTGACGTGTTACATGTGACTTTTATTCAGATTGTGCTACTAGTCCGATTATAAGGGTCCATGTAAACGCAGCTATTTTCATATCCATATACCTTGCCAAGAGCATTATTATTTTTTTTACAAAGTTCATGTGCCCTCATAATCTTTAATCAAAATATATCCCCCCCTCCCACCTGCAACTCTTCTGTTTACTGGAGCGAGGACAGAACAACCTGTCAATCACATGAGTTCGACCAATAGCAAACCACAACAATCTACTCAATTTCCTATGGACAAAATCAAGTCCCGCCCTACATTTTTTCTTTTTCAAAAAGCCGCTTCACTCGGATATATATCACAAAGACTATCGCAACTTCTGTTTCAGGCTGACTTGAATGCTCCCAAGTTAAAAGGTCTGCACAGATAAAGATGTAGCTTTTTTCAACTTCCTTAAAAATGTTTGTACAAATAATGTCACAATATGTCAAATAACTGTACCATGTTATACATCATAGCTCAAGGCACAATAACTCAAAGATTAATCACAGTGATTTGTCTCATCAAATACACAGAAGACTGTTGTGCCCTTTAAGACCTGTGCATCCTCAATAGACTCAGTTAAGTGTCAATAATGGCTCCTCTGGGTGTAAACATCCTGCCTTCTGCAGGTGAAATCAAACTTGGCAAGCTTACCTCTGGCCTCGGATCAATATGTATCCTTGTAACCCTTGAAACAAACTACCTAAAAACAAGCACTATCAGTTCTGATATAACCAAAGCAAACTGACTTTTAAACAAACACCATATTGCAGAGGAACATTGTAATTAGAACGTGAAATGGGCCTATATTTAGTTGTTTTTTTTGGCAGTTGCGATAAACATATAATTGAACAGACACTTGCTTCGCTATTACGCACTGCACAACCTGCCCTTACTGACGCTCTCGGTCGCGTATTAGGGTTACCACGGTCTTAAACCATATCAGCCTGTTCAGCCCTGGGCGCTGCAACACCTCTGTCAGCTCTCTGCAGTTATGCACACAAGGGAAAGGATTTTTATATATTACACAAATTATCACGGACACATTCTTGGCTTTGCACCAAACGAAAACTCGTTAATTTTCATCTCTGAGGTCTAAAGCCTGCTGCGAGTGGAAGGTTTTACCCAAGAAGGACATTTAAAACGGCAGAATTTTAACTTTACGGAATTTTCTTTCTCTGGAATACTGAAACATGACCTCTTTGCGCGCGTCCTGGACAGCTGAAAATTGATTTTTTTTGCGCAAAAAAGGTAACAACCCATAGTGGAGCATGGATAACAGCACTGTATTCAAATTTAACAACAACACTACTTCGACATGGACTGATTATAGTGTCGAATACAAGGTCGCGAGCATCTTATTAGTGATCCTTATTTGTGGAGTTGGAATTGTTGGCAACGTTATGGTCATTCTTGTGGTCTTAACGACCAAGCACATGCGTACCCCAACTAATTGTTACTTGGTGAGTCTGGCAGTTGCCGACCTCATGGTCCTGACGGCAGCGGGGCTGCCCAACATCACCGAGAGTCTGTTCGGCGGCCAGTGGGTGTACGGATACGCCGGGTGCCTCTCCATCACTTATTTTCAGTACCTGGGTATCAACGCGTCATCCTGCTCCATCACAGCATTCACCATTGAACGCTACATTGCCATTTGCCACCCGATAAAAGCGCAGTTTATGTGCACCCTCTCCAGAGCCAAGAAGATCATTGTTCTAGTTTGGGTTTTAACTTCCCTCTATTGCGTTATGTGGTTTTATCTTTCCGACACGACAGAGGTCGTTTTTGACAACGCTGTCCTCGTGACATGCGCCTACAAAGTATCCAGAAACATGTATTTGCCAATATATTTCACAGACTACGCGGTGTTCTACGTTATCCCGCTTTTGCTGGCCACTGTTTTATACGGATTGATCGCAAGAATTCTTTTCCTCAACCCACTGCCGTCGGATCCCAAGGAAAGTCGAAGAAACTGGAAAAAGGAGTCGTCCGTGCATGGGAACTCAAGGAGTTCCTCCAGCAGCACGACTGCTGCTTCTCGGAGACAGGTAGCCTAAAGTGTTGTTATTTAACTTTGAATTGCGTTTTCTTCTGTGCGTAATTGTGCGCACGGGGAGCCTGCGGTAAGTTCTATAACAGCATTCACAATGCATTCACTGGTTGGGAATGTGAATCGGAGTTTATTAATTCTGGTTCAGATTTCTCTAAACGGTTTCTTAAATGTTTACTAGCTATAGATACAGTCAGTGGCGGCGTTTTACAAAAACCTAGGGTATAGCATGATTCCTTCTGGCCATACAACAACAACATTCCCAAGTAATCACATTAGCCTATCTAAACAAAATGTGGACAAAAATCCACTAAAAGAACTTATCAACAGACTTAACAACAATAAAAAAATCAATGCAAATACTGAAACCGCATTATAATCCTTCACTGTGACCTAACCAAACGCGACACGTGAGAAAAAAAGATATTTTCCATGTTAATCAGAGTTTTTTGTACTAACCAGCCGCAACGGCGATTCACGACGATTGTATTTTACAAACAGTTTTTATTTCTGCAGCGTTGTGGCTGGAACAACATACAAAGTATGACGAGTGTCTTGAACTGTCAACTCAAGGTGAACAAACAAGTATTCTATGATAAAAAAAATTTCGTCACTCAGTAGACTATGTATTTTTAATCATGCTAAAATGGTGTAAGATTTAGGAATTCGATATTGTAGTTATCCATTTCGTTGTGAATGCAGTCAGTGCGCTTGCAGAGAGAGGCCACCCACACGCTCTTCTGATTGGCTGTGACTTTTGATTGATTGATCTCGGGTCCAGTCTGGTTTGCCGCTAAAAAAAACTTGTTGCATCGCGTCTCTGATCGCGTCTGGTTAGGACAGGCTGTTTACATTTTCTTTTCAAAGCTGCAACAGAACTAACTAGCAGCATCATGAGCTGTTTATTTCCCCTGCTTGTCTGAATGCCAGGGTATGGCAACTGCCATACGTAAACACCGCCCTGGCTACAGTAGCTACGACAAGGGAAAAAATAATTCATTAATTAATGTCTTATTGCATTGTGTAACAACAAATTGGAAATAAATGTAATACTTTTTATTATTAAATTTAATAATAGTCTTGCAAAAATATTGTTCAAAGACTCTTTAATTATGTTTTAAAGACGTTTCAGAGACATTTTTTTTTATTAATGCACCTCGGTAATTTCGCGTCTAGTTTTTAAACAAATGTTTTTTATTCGCTAAAAAAAACTCATTCAGCTCATTAGATTCATTTAGGAATATAACTGCTATGGTTGCAATGTATGTTTTAAAAGAGCCGATTCATTAGACTCATTCTTTCGAGATTCGGAATACATTGGTCATATTTGATTCACATTAAAGAGCCGGTTCATAAGAGTAGCCTAATTTTTTTCCGGGAATCTGACTACGCAGGTTGCGCTGTAGATTCGGTAGTGGTGTTGCGGTAGTGCAGGAAACATTTGTGACCCCGAACTAGAACACATCAGGCCTTTGTCAGTTATTTGAGAAATTGAATGTATTGTGACGGCTCACATAGCCTCGAGCAAGTAAAGGTCCAAATGCATAGTGAAGCCAGACGCCATTTGATAAACTCAGAGCGACTGCACATTGTGTTGTTTTTGTGTTGCCCTGGGGCTCTTTGACTGCCTTGTTGTAAAACATGGCGATAAAACACACCTCTCATGACCTTTATAAAATAAGTCTTAAAGCTATGAATTTGCTCAAGCTCTACAATTGTCTGTTCCATAAATGTTTCGTGACGTTATGGTGTGTTAACACGTTTGGCAACAATCTGGCAAATAATACAACAGCTGTACCGTGATAATCATGTTGATACTGTTGCAAAAGGCTAAGATTGAGTGATAAATTAAAATGAGCATGCTGGTACCTCTTTAATTAGAAAACAGGTATCCTGTTATCATGTCATCTATTTTCACAGACATTCACACTTTCATCTTACACGTTATTTAGTTGTATTGAAAAAAAACAGCAACATACATTTTGTAAAGTTATTAATGGTACACAATAAATGCAGAGTTGCAAAACCCATAAAATGCAAAATTATTTCATTTAAACACTGTTGAGGCTTATAATAATAATATAATATAATATAATAAAGCCTAATATAATATAATTATGTTGAGTGTTAAAATGAGAAGAGAATGAAGAGAATTTTTGTTTAAAAAAATGCAATTATGAGAAATCAGAGAGTTACATAACTGAAAATGTCGGTCATGCTCTCTTCTGAAGGTGACAAAGATGCTGGCAGTGGTGGTGATTCTCTTCGCCTTGCTGTGGATGCCCTATCGGACGCTGGTGGTGGTTAACTCCTTCCTCAAGGAGGCCTATCTGGACACCTGGTTCCTTCTGTTCTGCCGTCTCTGCATTTACATGAACAGTGCCATCAACCCTATCATCTACAATGCCATGTCACAGAAGTTCCGCGCCGCCTTCCAAAAACTGTGCCATTGCGGGCCCCAGCGCTCCAAGAAGCCCCCCACGTACAGCGTGGCCCTCACGTACAGTGTCATAAAGGAGACCTCTAATGGAGAAAGCCCAGACCACTACACCACAGAGCTAGACGACATCCGCGGAGCCGCCGAAGAGCTCCTGTCTGAGAAGAAGAGGTTGTCATTTAAAGAGTCCTCACTAGCTTGTAAAGGCACATTGGCTAGTGCTTAGCTCCTTGTTGGTATGTGTTGATTAGGTTGCTTAATTTGCAGTTTCACAGTGCCTCAGAGTGGCCTATATTGGAGTGGCCGCCACATGAAAACAGCCTTTAATTTGCAGATTCTCAGACTTTAATTTGCAGATATGAAACCAAGCATATTTATTCATAACTTTCCCAAAGTAGTATGTTGGCTGAAGACCAAAATAGGCCTATTCCAGTCCTGTGCAGGTGGGGTAATGCTTCTAAAGCAATCATGGACAGACAATTGAATGGTTGATTGAACATGACAGGTGATGTTAGATTTGGAGGTGATTGAGCGTGTGAGCTCAGGGGTGAATTCTTTGGTACTTCTTCCACTCTGAAGATTTGTACCACTGTGGACTCAAAGCACTACCACTGTGGTCACTGTGGCAACAACCACATGCATCACTCTGGAAAACTTGTTCCAGGAACGGTTGTCAAATTGATACTCACACTGCACTTTGAAAAAATGGATAGTTGATTACTTCTCGGATTCAATTGTAAGCTCAATTTTACAATTGTAGACTCCTGTATCATGCCCAAGGAGTATAAAATGACCCAATTGTGTCTCAAATCACCATTTTACACCTAGAACCCTAATACTAGATTTGAGGGTGTTGTAGAATCAGCAATCCACGACTGACACCCCCTTCCCACATTTATCAGTCTAAAACCAGATAAACGTGTCTGTTGCTTTTGTTGTGAATAGCATCCGTTTTCTTACATGGCATTGATGTCCTAGCAGAGCTCAATTTTGCAAAATTATGGAGGAGATGAAGATAATTTGTAATTTTGGATGTTTATATCTGTCCGTCTTTGTGGTATAATGGAAGGCGAAGGTAATTTAACAATGATTTTATGCTGTAAATACCTTGTTTTAGTACCTGATCCGTTGAAAAAAAAAAAAAAGGTTTCAGCGCTCTGTCTGTAGTTTTAAGTAGTTGGTTGCTGTAAAATACCTGTGTGAACATGGATTGTAATGTGACATTTTAACCTAACACAACTCAAATGTTTTTTTTTTTCTCATAATCAGTGAACACTTTAGAGGATGGCATGTACAGCTGTTGTGATGTAAGCAAAAAGAAGTGTATGGTAGTAACATTCGTTTTGTGTTT
This sequence comes from Rhinogobio ventralis, assembly GCA_039654625.1. Classification (NCBI taxonomy): domain Eukaryota; kingdom Metazoa; phylum Chordata; class Actinopteri; order Cypriniformes; family Gobionidae; genus Rhinogobio; species Rhinogobio ventralis. The sequence continues at coordinate 12,759,740 of CM077201.1, forward strand.
AAATTGCCTTTCTTGCTGTTTTAAAACATGTTTTGCATTTGTATTTTGTACAGTTGTTGTTTAAAATAAAGTGATATCTATTTGGAAAATTCCTCTTTGCATGGTTTCATTTTAATGGTTAAACATCCTCTAATGATTGAACACTCATGATATTATGCTAATGCAGAAGCTGCTATGTATGATAATCTATTTCAAAAAATATTTCTACAACAATCCTGCAACATTAAATCCAATCAAATGGATTTCAGCTCATTTCCTTTAAATCATCCCCTGGATATTGTCACAGATTACGTAGTGACAGAAAAAAAAAAACAGCCAAGCTGTAAAGTTGTTTATGTTTGAGTGTCCAGGTTAAAATTCCTTTTAGGCCCATTCCATTGCAGAAGCAGTCCTGACCCTCGCTAACAAATTCACGGAGCCCCTGACGCAGGGCAGATGCTCAGCCAGAAGATGGATGTAGAAGCTCTAGAGGAAGAGCCTGAACAGACATTTATTACTGTTCCCTCCAGCCCTCCAATTATAATAAATCATCACTCCATATGGAGAAGTAGGTAATCAACAAAGTAATTTATGAAGGGCAATAAATCAAAGAGCACTAACAAACAGTGATTTCTGAAAGTGAAATATAATTGCTGGCTTTTGAGCATGACGTAGCATTTTTATGAAAATTCTGGTAGTTATTTACCTTCATATCATTCTAAATGAAACTGAATTTCTATTCTATTCTATAAAAAGTAATTTTCTTACTATTTTCTTTAGAATGTTTTCTTGTTTTCCAGTATCTGAAATTATTCCTAAATCAAGATATTTTCATGAGATGCATAATAATTTACCAGTGGACTAAGAAAAAACTTTGAATAAACTTGTCTTACCTTTGAACTGATTTTTTTCTTACTGCACATGAAGATATTTCTTTTCTAGTTTTAAGCATAAACTTCACTTAACATTTTTCAGAAAACATAATACTTAATATGTCCTTTTGGATATCAAGTAAATGTATATTTATTTAAGAATGTTCCAATATCTGTACTGCAAAATAAGACAAAAAAAAAATGTGTTATGTGTTATGAAGTTATAAAACAGCTACGAAATGTATAGCAGGGATCAATCTATGTAAAGCATCAAATTCATATATCCAGTCTTGAGTGTCACGCAAATCATGAGCACCAATAATAATTGATAATACTTAAGCACCAAATCAGCATATTAGAATGATTTCTGAAGGATAATGTGACACTGAAGACTGGAGTAATGATGCTGAAAATTCAGCTTTGGTGGCAACTGGATGAATTCCCTAGAAGGAGTATATCAAATTCCAGAGCATGTTTTTGTCAAACAACCCTAAATAGCCGACTTCCTTTTGGGCGGAGCTATTGACATACAGTGCGGAAGTTGTTTGGCCCGACGTGATCTATATGTGTACCGAGTTGCACACATGTATGTGCTAGTATGTATCCATGACTTGTATGTATCAAATTTGTAATAATATTTACAAATGTTACATTTTACTGTATTTTGATCAAATAAATGCAGCCTTGGTAAGCATAAGAACTTATAAAAACATTTTTAAAAAATCTTAATTACTCCAAACTTTTGACCAGTAGTGTGTATATATATATATATATATATATACATTTGATTCGTACCGTCTAATTGGATACAAGTGCTAGCTAGGTTTCTGCATCAAAACACATTGGCTTGTGTGCCTGGAGCCAAAAAGACACAAACAAATGAATCCAGCACTAGCCCTGAGTTGGATGTGGTGAGAATGAGAACGTTAATCTCAACAAAAGGTCTCTTGACATGAGAGTCAACAAAAGAGCTTAGCAGGACAGGGCTGATTAGTATAAACAGCTATAGCCCAGTTCAGCCTCGTGCACTTATATCAACACTTGACAGTGGAGATAACCATACACTCCACTTCTATTTTGGGATGCTGCATTGTATAACATTATAACTAATACTGGAATACAAAGAGTCTGGAATACAAAAATTGCAGTTTATAGGTGCTCATTCAATGCATGTCTATCAAACACAAGGGCGATCTGTGTGAATCTGTTTGGCATGCTGAAAATAATCCTTTTTCAGATTTTACAAGGATAAACACATTTCAGTAACAGTCTGTTTTCCAAAATATTAAACAAAAATTAACTTCCCAGACTGTTTGCTATGAGACAAATTATGAAAATCAATGCTTTAAACTTCCACAGGCCACATAGTGGAACACAGAATAATAATAACAGAGAAACCCACTGCTTGAGACTTTTTTCAGTCCAAACAAAACAAAAACATAACAAACGCTCAAATGGAAATGTCAACTCTCCATGTCTAGCTTGTCAAACTTAACATTCAATTATATGAGACTGGAACTGCAATTTCCGCTCAAATTAAATTATTGTTGGCCTTGTGTTTTTCTGTCAAAAATACAACACACAAATTAAATCATGCAAATTTTTGACTGAAGAACATCTCAGTTGGTAAATATTAAACATTATCCATAGATGTAGCTAAAACAAGGGATCTTTAATATTGCCAGCAATGTCTTAAACAAACAGGCACAATTCCAATATTGTGAGACCAAAAGATATATTTGGAAATATAAAATGAACCTAGAATGGTGTTTTTGGCCTGTCTTACCTCAGATGTACAACATTTTTACATCCTCTATTGAATTGATATTCAATTAAACTATTTTAAAATGATTAACTAATTTTAATTACAAAAACATAATATTTAGTGCACAACCTGTTTGCCACATGATTTTCTACCTTTGTAACATTCCACAATGAAAATAAAATGGCTCCTTCATTGGGATGTACACTAAAAACCCTCTACTAAAACAACCTTTTCAGAAACCCCCGATCCTTCCAGCTGTTGTGATATTTTTGAATTAACACTGAATTGACAATTGAATTGACACTAGCTCGTCAACTGGGCTGACAGGGGGTGACACACACATACTGTACGCACTCAAAAAGACAAAATCTCTGTTACAAACTTACTGAAGCGTTAGTGTTCCCTTTCAGTCGGTCACGTTCGACGTATGTCGGACGTCACCGATGAATTGGGATCCCTTCAGGGAGCCCCTATCAGCTTCGAGATATAGAGAACCGGCCAATGACTATTGGCGTGCGAGATTTCCATCTCGCGCTCCGCCCCGCAGCGCGGGTATAAAGCTGAAGCGAATGCAGCGCACTGTTGTCATTCACTTCGGAGCCGAACAGCGTTGATGAAGCACAGACTGCTTGTATTCAGCAAGAGAGAGAGAATTGGCTGAGGATCGTTCTTGTGCTGGTCAGACGGCACAAATCAGCGCGACCGCGGGCTCACCGCTGCTAAAGAAGAGACCAACTGCTGTTTTCACAGCAACAGTCAAATAAAAAAAAAATAAAAAAAAAAAAAACTGTTGGTTCGTGATACAGGCTGCACTATCTCCTGTATTCTGCCGCGGTCTTCCCTGGGTGCTTCAGCACTAAAAGAGCATTTCCTCACAAAAAGAGCAACACGGGTGTGACACTGCGTCTTTTTCAAGATGTCATTCCACCCGTGCGTTTCTGGATGCGGTCGTTCCCTGTCGCCCGCTGACGATCACAATCGCTGTATCACGTGCCTGGGCATTCAGCACGCTGAGGCGGCTTTTGTGGATAGTTCATGTTCCCACTGCGGGAACATGACTATCACGGCGCATAGGTAGAGACTCGCCTACCTTCGGGAAGGCGGAGTCCCCCTACCCATACCTCGATCTAGGTCTATTCCTGCCCAGCAGAATAGACCTACTTCGACGGATGGCCGGGGTGACCTGAGGATTACGTTTAGGGCAAACCCGTCGAGCCAGCCTCCGCAGGCCCCTAATCCCTCACAAGCGCCGCTACCGGTAGAGCTTCCGGAGGAAACCACTGACCCCGCCCACGGGCGGCCAGTGGTGACCTTCGGGGCTCCGGCGGATAAGCAGATGTCGATCGCTGCATCGGAGGGGGAGTTCCAGTCCTATGGGGATGAAGATTCGGCTGCACTGCCTCCCTCTGGGAGAGTGGCAGCGGTCGAGTCGGACCCTGAGTTGACGTCTATGCTTTCCCGGGCCGCCGAAAAGGTCGGGCTTGAGTGGAACCCTCCACCATGTCCCGAACCTTCTATGTTGGACGATTGGTTTCTCGGGGCGGGTCGCGCTGGTTCTCAGCGTGCCTTTCTTCCCAGAGGTGCATGAGGAGCTCACCAGGTCGTGGACGACACCTTTTAGTGCCAGAAACAGACCTGGTGGCTCCTCTCTCCTCACTACCCTTGACGGCGGGCAAGCCAAGGGGTACGTGGGAATCCCGCCAGTGGAGCGGGCCGTCGTGATGCAACTGTGTCCGGCGACCGCTTCCAACTGGCGCGGTGACCCGCGGCTCCCGTCCAAGGCCTGTAAGTTCTCTTCCAGTCTAACTGGGAAGGCTTACAGGTCTTGTGGCCAGGCTGCGTCCGCCTTTCATGTCATGGCGTTGCTCCAGGTGCACCAGGCCCAGGCACTCATGGACATGCACGAGGGTAGGCCTGACCCAGAGCTCCTCCGGGAGCTCTGGACGGCTCCGGACCTCGCCCTCAGGGCGACGAAAGTCACCGCCCGTTCTCTTGGCCAGGCGATGTCCACCTTAGTGGTCCAGGAACGGCATCTCTGGCTCAACCTGGCCGACATGAGGGAGACCGATAAATATTGGTTCCTGGACTACCCCATCTCTTCGGCCGGGTTGTTTGGCGACGCGGTCAAGAGCTTTGCCCAGCAGTTCTCGGCCGCCCAGAAGCAGACGGAGGCGATTAAACACATCCTGCCCCGGCGGCCAGCTGCTGCCTCCACCCTGCCGCCGGTCACAGCGCCTCCGCCTGCCCGTCGCCGAGGACGTCCGCCCGCCGCCGCCCCCGCTCCCGCCCCAGCCCAGCAGCAGCCTCCACCCGGGCGTAGGCGTGGAGCCGGCCGTGGGAAGGACGTCCAGCCCACTCAGGCCGCTGCCAAGCCAGGTGGCAGGCAAGCGCCGTCGTAAGAGAGCCTGAGACGGGCCCCCCAGAGATCGAGGAGACTGCTCTTCAGGAGATGGCTGCAGCACCACTCCTTCCCCCGGAGGAGGGCCGGGGGCGAATCTTTTGTTGTCATTTGATTTCTGTTCCGCCGCTGGCCCCAGCGCCAGCGGTACCCAAATTATCAACAAAAGAGCAGTTTCCGAAATCTCTGGGTGCCAAGAGAGCGTGCTTGACGGTGTTCGCTCTCATGCTGTCCTAGTCGGGTCCCTGTATGCCGCCTCGCTGCCCCGCTGAGGGTACGTCTATGGTGCCAATGGTCCCGCTTGTACGGTCGCTGGGAGCCTGGCTAGTGCTCCCCAGCCCGTCTCGCTGGCTCATCCGCACCATCAGACTCGGCTATGTGATTTAGTTCGCCTGCCGTCCCCCCAAGTTCAGGGGCGTTCACTTCACCTCTGTGTCAAAGGAGAATGCCCCTGTGCTTCAGGCGGAGATCGCAGTCCTACTGGCGAAGGACGCGATAGAGCTGGTCCCTCCAGCCGATATGAAGACCGGCTTCTACAGCCCGTACTTCATTGTACCCAAGAAAGGCGGTGGGTTACGGCCGATCTTGGATCTGCGATTCTTGAACCGGTCCCTTCACAGGCTACCGTTCAAAATGCTAACGCAGAAACGCATCTTCAGGTGCATCCGTCCCCAAGATTGGTTTGCAGCGATCGACCTGAAGGACGCGTACTTTCATGTCTCGATTCTCCCTCGACACAGACCGCTTCTACGCTTTGCGTTTGACGGACGAGCATATCAGTACAAAGTCCTACCCTTCGGGCTGGCCATTGCTCCCATGAGAGAGAGCGGAGTTCGCATCCTCAACTGGCTGATCCTTGCCCAGTCGCGAGAGCAGTTGTGCGAACACAGGGACATGGTGCTCAGTCACCTCAGCCGGTTGGGTCTTCGGGTCAACTGGGAAAAAAGCAAACTCTGCCCCACGCAGAGGATCTCTTTTCTCGGTATGGAGCTTGATTCGGTCGACCTGACAGCGCGCCTCACCGAGGAGCGTGTCCAGTCGGTGTTGAACTGCTTGAATTCGTTCAAATGCAGGACAGCGGTACCACTGAAACATTTTCAGAGGCTCCTGGGGCATATGGCATCCGCAGCCGCAGCCGCAGCCGCAGTAACGCCGCTCGGGTTGCTTCATATGAGACCGCTTCAACGCTGGCTACACGACTGAGTCCCGAGATGGGCGTGGCACAGCGGATCCCTCCGTGTCCCCGTGACTCCAAGGTGGCGCCAAACCTTCAGCCCGTGGTTGGACCCTTCATTTCTACGGGCAGGAGTTCCCCTAGAACAAGTGTCCAGGCATGCTGTTGTCTCCACGGATGCCTCATCCACCGGCTGGGGTGCCACGTACAACGGGCTTGCAGTTTCGGGCCTGTGGACGGGGCCTCAACTGCAATGGCATATCAATTGCCTCGAGTTGTTAGCAGTTCGTCTTGCGCTGGGCCGATTCAAAACACCGCTACTAGGCAAGCACGTTCTGGTCCGTACGGACAACACTGCAGCCGTTGCGTACATCAACAAACAGGGAGGTCTACGCTCCCGTCGCATGTCACAACTCGCCCGCCATCTCCTCCTATGGAGTCAGAAGCATCTGAGTTCACTTCGTGCCATTCACATTCCGGGCCTGCTCAATCGTGCGGCCGACGAGCTCTCACGACAGCCAGCGCTCCCCGGAGAGTGGAGACTCCATCCCCAGGTGGTCCAGCTGATCTGGAGTCACTTCGGGACCGCACAGGTAGACCTGTTTGCCGCCCCGGACACGACCCACTGCCAGTTGTTTTATTCCCTGACCGAGGGGACCCTCGGCTCGGATGCGCTGGCACACAGCTGGCCCCGGGGCCTACGCAAGTATGCGTCTCCCCTAGTGTCACAGACTCTGTGCAAGGTCAGGGAGGACGTGGAGCAAGTCCTGTTGGTTGCTCCGTATTATCCCAACTGGACTTGGTTCCCGTAACTAGTGCTTCTCAAGACAGCACCTCCCTGGCCCATTCCTCTGAGGAAGGACCTCCTGACTCAGAGACGGGGCACCCTATGGCACCCATGGACGCGGAGGTTCTAGGTGGCCTACCACAGGCTGTGGTAGACACCATCACTTCTGCTAGAGCTCCCTCTACGAGGCGCCTCTATGCGTTGAAGTGGAACCTGTTCGCCGAGAAGATCCCCGGAGATGTTCGATCGGTTCTGTGCTTTCCTTCCTACAGGATTGGTTGGAGCGAAGGCTGTCTCCCTCCACCCTCAAAGTCTATGTTGCCGCTATCGCTGCTAATCATGACATGGTAGGTGGTAAGTCTCTAGGGAAGCACGATCTGATCGTCAGGTTCCTGAGGGGGGCGAGGAGACTAAATCCGCCTCGCCCTCCCTCTATACCCTCTTGGGACTTAACTCTGGTGCTAACCGCACTGCAGAGAGTGCCCTTTGAGCCTTTGCAGTCAGCTGAGTTAAAAATCCTGTCTCTGAAGACAGTACTCCTGACTGCATTGGCCTCTATCAAGAGGGTAGGGGACCTGCAGGCATTTTCGGTCAACGAATCGTGCCTGGAGTTCGGGCCCGGTAACTCTCATGTAATCCTGAGACCCCGGCCCGGATATGTGCCCAAGGTTCCCACCACTCCCTTCCGGGACCAGGTGGTGAGCCTGCAAGCGCTGCCTTCGAAGGAGGCAGACCCAGCCCAAGCTTTTCTCTGTCCAGTCCGCGCTCTGCGGACTTACGTGGACAGAACGCAAAGCTTCAGGACCTCAGAGCAGCTCTTCGTCTGTTATGGAGGCCAGCAGAAGGGAAAGGCTGTCTCCAAGCAGAGGATGGCCCACTGGATAGTGGTTGCCATCGTCTTGGCGTATCAAACCCAAGATGTGCCCTGCCCGCTCGGGTTAATAGCCCACTCCACTAGGGGTGTAGCTTCTTCCTGGGCATTGGCTCGTGGCGCCTCGCTGACAGATATTTGTAGAGCTGCAGGCTGGGCGACACCTTACACGTTCGCTAGATTTTATAGCCTCCGTGTAGAGCCGGTATCTTCCTGTGTGCTCGCTTCCCATAGTCAGTAACACCGAAGTGCCCGTTGTAATTGTACCATCACTGCATGGCCGAGTCACTAGTTCGGCTCCTCAGTGAAAAACAACAGTGCGCTGCATTCGCTTCCGCTTTATACCCGCGCTGCGGGGCGGAGCGCGGGATGCAAATCTCGCACGCCAATAGTCATTGGCCGGTTCTCTATATCTCGAAGCTGATAGGGGCTCCCTGAAGTGATCCCAATTCGTCGTGACGTCCGACGTACGTCTCCGTTCCCTTCTTCAGGGAACAAGGGTTACCATACGTAACCGTTTTCTTACTACACTGTTCCAAAAATAAGGGAACACTTAATCATCACAGTACAACACCAAGTCAATTAAACTTCAGGGATATTAATCTGTCCAGTTAGGAAGCATAAAGTCTGTCTGATCATATGCCTGTTATTTTTAATGTTTTTATGCCATGAACACCAGTTTTGTCTCAGACAGATATGTTTTGTTCTCGTCTCATTACGTCATCCACAGCTGTAGAATTTTCTGATGTATATAATTCCTCTTCACTTGTGAATGTGATTGAGTCTCCTTCTGATATCTTGAATGTAGTGGCCCCATATAAAGTTAGAAAATGTAAGCTTAATTCAACTCCATGGATTAACAATTATACTCATTCTGTGAGGCAGGAATGCAGGAAGGCTGAACGGAAATGGAGAAAGAATAATTTACAGGTTTCTCTTCAAATTATGAGGCAATGTTTTTCTGACTATCAGGCTGCTGTGAGAACTGCGAGGCAAATTTATTTCTCCAATATCATTGCACATAAATGTAATGCCCCTACAGCACTTTTCTCAATGATTAATAGACTTCTTAATCTGACTAGCTGTTCTATTTTGTCTCCCTCTATGGAAACATGTTAAATGTTTCAGACATTTTTTGTGGAAAAAGTGGAGATTAGATCTAGTCTTCCTACATCGAGTCTGTGATGTTGTTGGCTTGTGACAGGAGTTTTTTTGTGCAGGTATCATTGGCGCAAGTTAAGGACATCATTATTCACTTGAAGCCTACATCTGGTGGTTGAGATGTGTTTCCTCTAGGTCTTCTTAAAGGGATACATTCCCCCGATTAGCATTAAGCTTTGTATCAGTAGAAACCCGGTAGTATATTTGAATGACTGTGCTTCCCTCCCTCATGTCCCTCTGAGACGAGAGATTGTATTTTGTGCCTGGAAAAAAACTCTGATGACGCAAAAATCGCCATTTAGCGTCATCGGAGGCTTTTTTGGCCAGAGGCTAGAGACTACAGCCAGTAGTAAGAGCTAGTTCCGCATGTTTTCAACCCGCCCATAGGGGGTGGGATCTCACTCACAGAATGTACAAATAGTGTCACCAGCAGGGGCTTTTTTTAAATCGCTAATTTTAAACCGAAAGTAAAATGCGCACGGCAGCTCGGGCATTCATAACAGAGCGGTGCGGAGCAAAGCGAGTGTTTTCAATGAATTCCTATGAAAGTTAAGCTTCCATATGCATGAACTGAAAACGCACCAGACTGGACACGCACCGTGAATTACTGTGTGCGGCCGTGAATGAATGTCTGTTCTCTAACTGAACTAAGATTTTATTACTGTAAAAATTAAAACGACGGTGGGGGCGGTGCCGCGGTGGGCAAATGATGTAACTGGTAGGCCTGGCTTGGGAGTGGCCTCGTAGGGCAGCGAAGCAAGTGCATTCTGGGAGTAGTTGTCTTTCATCCACATGAGCCAAAAATACATTTTCTGGATTTTCTCAGTCTAGAAGGCACCAACTTCTAAAATAATTTCACATTTCCCAATTTAAATACACATTCATCTTTCCAGTGGTGAAATATCCCTTTAAGGAGATGGTGGATGTCATTGGGCCTAGTATCGTCTCTATCATTAATAGCAAAATATAATAGCAGGATTAATAGCAGGTTATTCAAAGCCTTCTTAAAAAGCCTAATTTAGACCCTCTAGAACTGAAGAATTATCTCAAAACTACTGTTCTTATCAAAGATTTTAGAGAAGGTATTTTATTCACAGCTAATGTCATTTTTAGACAAATTTCAGTCCAGTTTTAGGGCAGGTCACAGTACAGAGTCAGTACCGAGAAGATATAGAGACCTTTGTATAATCAGAGATGCAGGTAATGCTGCAGCTCTGATTTTATTGGACTTGAGTGCAGCTTTTGATACAATTGGCCATGTGATTCATGGGATGGTTTTAAAGTGGTTCAAGTCTTATTGTGGGGTTCCTCAGGTTTCTGTTATTGGCCCTCTCTATACAAAATCCTTGTATATGTTGCCTCTGGGCTCAGTTAAAAAAACAAAAAAAAGACCATTTACCATTTATATGCCGATGATACACAGATTTATGCCCCTTTGAGGGTGGGATGGAATTATGGTTCTAATTTACGTTTGGCATGTCTGGAGGAGGTTAAGAGCTGGATGGCTCACAATTTGATTCAGTTAAACCAAAGTAAAACTGAGATTATGCTTTTTGGACAGAGGATGCATAAGGATTGCCATTTATTTAGGTTCATGTTCAGACTATTGACATGGCCAAGTAAGGAATCTAGGTGTTGTGTTTGACCCAGAGCTGAAATTTGATAAACAGATTAATGCTGTGGTTAAGAGTTGTTTGTTCCAGATTAGGTCTATTGATTGTTTAAGGCCTATTCTGTCGAGAAAATATTTAGAGAAGGTTATTAATGCCCTGTTCTGTCTCATCTGGATTATTGTATGTGGGATGCTGTCAGACCAGTATTTCACGTTTGCAATTAGTTCAGAATGTGGCGGCTATGTTGCTGGTGGGTGCTAAGAAAAATCATAATATCTCCCCTATTTTGGCTAAAAGGGGATAAGGCCTTTGCTGTAGCGGGTCCGAGGCTCTGAAATAGTCTGCCTCATGAAATTAGAGAGGTCACATCTTTAAATGCTTTTAAAGCTGGTGTCAAAAATGACTTGTTTTTAGCCTTTGAGAGGTTGGGCTAGTATCTGTTGTTTTAGTAGATTGTGTGTTGTTTTTATGTATTGCATGTTTCTCTATGCTAATTGTACAGCACTTTGGTTTGCAGGTGCAGTTGTAAAGTGCTTTATAAATACATAAAGTGAAAAAGTGGTGATAGTGATTGTGAATCAGTTTCACCTGTTTTGGTGCAAATTAAGGTGAAAACTGGAAAAACAGCAAGACAAAACCCTCAAAAGGGAATGGTTTTTCAGGTGGTGGCCACTGACAACTACTCTCTCTTTATCCTTCCTGACTGATTTGCCTTTAGTTTTGTGTTTTGTTAGGGTGCTTGTCGTTTCTTGTAGCATTAGGCAGTACCTGCAACCCAATCAATTTGCACAGGTAGTCCAGATCCTCCGGGATGGCACATCCATACATGCCATCACAAGTAGGTTTGTTGTTTCTCCCAGAATTGGCAGGACTGCCATTGGCGCCCCGTTCTCTTCACGGATGAGAGCAGGTTCACACTGAGCACATGATAGACGTGAAGGAGTCTTGAGATGCCGTGGGGAACATTATGCTGACTGCAACATCATCCAGCATCATCCGGTTTGGTGGTGAGTCAGTGATGGTCTGGGGAGAAATGTTCTTGGAGGGGCACACAGATGCTAGCCCTTACTGCTGTTAGGTACTGGGATTAAGTCCTCAGAGCCATTGTCAGACCTTACATTGGTGCAGTGGGCCCTGGGTTCCTCCTGATGCTTGACAGAGACAGTTTCTGGATGATGAAGGCATTGATGGCATTGATTGTCACTGACCATTGTCACATTATTTTGCTCTCAACAAATTGCACAATAAGCGAAGATTTTCAATATTTCATTCATCAAGATCCAATGTTTAATTTAAATGTTAAGGGATTTTAAAAGGGGCGACACCCCTTTTGAAAAAATGAAAACTCTGTCATCATTTACTCAGTCACATGCCGTTCCAAACTTCTATGACTTTATTTCTTCAGTGGAACACAAAATAAGATATTTTAAAGAATGTTTTAGCCATTTTTTAATACTGTGAAAGTCAGTGGGGTCCAAAATAACATTTCTGTGTGTTTTACAGAAGAAAAAAAAAGAAAGCCATAAAAGTTTGGAATAACAAGAAGGTAAATTATGACAGAATTTTCATTTTTTGGTCGATTATTCCTCTAAAGCCCCATTTGGACGGGACCAGTTTTCATGGAGGTCATTAGAGAAATTTGTTTCATAGGCGTACCTTATAATTTTAATTCTGTCCGAATCTGCCAGGTCTGTTTTTCTGCAAACTCAATGGTCCTCTGAAAAATCTAATCCCGCCTGAATGCGAATATCTGTGATTGCCAATATTGTATTATACTAATGCTTCTCCTCATGTGTTTTTTGACCTACCTGTATGCGCACCAATCTTTTGCATGCTTTCATTTCCTTTCATTATGGATTGTATCCGATGAAAAAATAAAATTATAAAATTAATAAATAGAGTCAAATCGTGGAAACTGTGAAGACTGCCCATTTTCATATCAGCTGTCAGGTAAGATAGGCTACTTGTCTAGATGTCTCTGCTAACTTATGTGGGTTTATTATAAACAGCCACTTCTAAACTCATGTGAAGTTTATTTAAAAAGGGTTTTAATAATAAATTATATCAATAATAAATTAATAAAAAAAAAAAAAAACATATATGTCATACGTAAAGCATGCAAGCACAGATTCTGTAACGCCCACATCTAGAAAAAACACACTGTTAGACCCGTCTGAATCGGAACATGAAATCACAGACGTCGAGTGATAAGAATTGTAACTCAAACCACTTTTAGGGCTTAAGACAAAATTTATTTCCTCTCTCATGTCTCTTAACTTATCTTTTTTTTTTTATATAAGAAATAAGAAATAATTCTAATTTATAGTGGTACTTTGGGGTTATTTGAGGTTTAAGTATCAATATTCCTTAAATACATCACATTAACAACAGGCTATTTTTAAAGGAAATTCTAAGAATATCTAAAAAACACAGTTTATAGTAATGATCTCATGCTTATGCAAAAGATAACCTTAAATGGCGTGGCAATCACTGAACTGCTATCACAAGTGCAACAAAGTGAATCAAGACCATATAATAATGGTTTGCTGAGGCTGTCATTGGCTAGCTGTCTCTGACTGGCTTTTGTTAGCCAAGTGAAAAAGTGCCATTACATATACACTTGATACTATCCATGTTGGCTTCACCCTAAGGCCTCTTTTCATTCTTCAAAGTTACTTTGGGGTGCTGCTGTGAAAAGAGACATGTGTGTGACTATTGACCTTTGAGGTCATTTTAACAGTAACCTGTAAAAAAATATGTAAACCTGGACCAGGCACAGACATCAATGGATGAATGATTAATTGCACTTCAAGGAAGTTATATGACATAGTTACCTGTGCTGCTTTCAGGTAGAGTAAATTCAGTAATGAACTCATCAACAAAGAAGTCAGTTACCACATCATTAAAAAATAGACCCTGGGAAAAGTCCAGGTGTGCTCAACCCATGAAACCAATATATATTATTTGCTAAATCAATTAAAAATTTGCTTCAGCATATAAAATGATCAGAAACGAGCCTAATGTACCTCAAGTAATTGTCAGCGCATTTATAAAGCAAGCTGGTGTCATTATGGTTGGGGAAATCAAGCAGCAAACATTCTCTGTGGATTATCTCACAGTGTGCCATGCAACACTTCTCCTAGTGTTCTTATAATATACTGTAGGATGGGAGAATGAGCAGATGTTTCTACATGAACTGTGCCTAAAATTAATGGTTAACCTCTATCATTCCCATGTTGCAATGAATGAACAGTAAAGCCTCATTGGCATTCACAAATCTCAAGCCAGTGTTGCTAGGCAACAATTATTTCTATCTGTCAAAGCTCAAGTTGATGGATTTCTTGTGGACAGCTGAGGAAGAACCCCAGTGGAGGAAGAGATCTTGTTCGAGAGGGTACGTACGGTGAAAGCCAGACCGTGGATGGACAAATCCGATAAGACATGATAGTAGAGATTAATCAAATCACACTTTGGTTAAATCTTAATATCGCTGAAAATCATAATTTTGGAAAAAAGCCCAGAATATACAAATAAACCACCTCTGGCTATCAAACACACAATGTCATTATAAAAATTAATCCTAGCAATATTTATGGTTTCCAGCATTATTTGTGAAACTGATTGACTCAGACTCAAAGGCTAAAGATGCAAAATTGAATTTAGATCTATTCAGAATAAAAAAATGCTTTAAACAAAAAGAGGGGGCTCAGGTGATACAGAGATATGTATGTATTTATTCTTTAAAGGTGCAGTAATTTCTGTGTGTCATTAAACACAGTGGCAAAAACAATTACTGTTTTCAAACAGGTCCCAAACACTACTTTTGGATGGTCAAACAACATTGGTTAAACCATGTTTTCCCATTCAGAATGACCCTAGAGCGTAATTAATTTACAGCTGTAAGTCACATTCAAATATAAATGTGAATCATAAAAAAACTTGCTGTTTTTATATATGGTTTAAGATGGGTTCCCAACCTGAACCAGCGGAACAAAACCACTTTAAGAAAAGCCAAAAGATCAGCTTATATATTCTTTATAGGGATCTGAGCTTAAAGTCAGAGCAAATGCCTGTAATGTCAATAATTCATTCTTATATTGTTTATCCTTCATTAGGTGACAAAGAACTGCCAATAATGAATATTGATGCATAAATGAAATACAATTATAGCCTTTTCTGTCAAACAAGATGAATATTGATATTTTATGCATGACTGAGAAGACAGCACACCAACTCATGTTTTACTTCATGGTTAATCGCGATTCTTGAGACATTCATCTTTTGTTTGATAAACAGACACCTTAAAGGGATAGTTCACCCAAAAAATTTTATAATCTCATTATTTACTCACCCTCAAGCCATCCTAGGTATATATGACATTCTTCTTTCAGATGAATAAGCTATATAAAGAAGCTATATATTTTACTTTATAACGTGTTAAATATAGATATTTATTTTACACAAACCCATCGATTCGCTTCAGAAGGCATTTATTAACCCTGGACTGTGTGGATTACTTTAATAATGGATGGATACACTTTTTTGGGCTTCAAATTTTGGGCTGCAATTTACTGCCATTATAATGCTTTGAAGAGGACATTTTTTAATATAACTCAGATTGTAATTCGTCTGAAAGAACAATGTCATATACACTATAGGATGGCTTGCGGGTGAGTAAATCATGGGATAATTTTCATTTTGGGGTGAACTATTCCTTTAATCTGAGATGCGTGTGGTATATTATTATTAACTTCACAATTTCCACAAGACACTTCACACTCTGCCCTTACTTTGGTTTAAGATGGTCTCCCAACCTGAACCAGCAGAACATTTCACAAAACCCCTTTAAGATCAGCCAAAAGACCAGCTTGAGACCAGCAGTATAGGGATTCTGAGCTAAATATAGGGATCTGAGCTAAAAATCAGAGCAAATGCCTGTAATGTCAATAATGGGTAAGTGTTCCTTATATTGTTTATCCTTTATTAGGTGAACTGCCAATAATGAATATTGATGCATAAATGAAATACAATTATAGCCTTTTCTGTCAAACAAGATGTATATTGATATTTTATGCATGACTGAGAAGACAGCACACCAACTCATGTTTTACTTCATGGTTAATCGCGATACTTGAGACATTCATCTTTTGTTTCATAAACGGACACCTTCATCTGAGATGCACATATATTATTATTAACTTCACAATTTCCATAAGACACTTCACACTCTTTACACTTACACACAAATTACACTTAATCACCTTCAAAAACTGTGGTGGCAATGGTATCTAGTTAGCCATGTGCTTATTTTAATATGCCATTTTATAAGATAGAAAGATTAATTAAGAATCGTCAGCCACCAAAATAACAATTACATCAGATCTTACTGCCATGTTAATACGAAACCGTAGTGTTATGCCCCTCCAAAAGCTCTTGATGCAGACAGAGATGAATAAGCCTTGAATGCTCTGAAGCAATAATTTATACCTCATATTAAATCACATTAAGCCTCTCATATCAAGCATTTGATTACATTATGGCTCTCATATGAAGCTATTCCACATAACTGAAAACCATTTCATATTTCATCAGTGTGTACCATTTCAAATGTAATTATCTAATACATTAGTGTGAATTATATTTCCTTACACATCACTGGACCCCCACAGGAATCTCATTTTCCATTTTTGATTTTGTATTCTCCTTGTCATGCTGAATGCTAGATCTCCCACTGTCTCTTGTTCCTGCTTACCAGGTTTTGGTGCGTCATAGACTGACTGGTCTCATGGTTTGTGCAACCTTAATGCCTTGTGTTTTACAGAAGTCTTAATGTGTTGAATTTTGACCTCTTTAGACTTTTTTTTAGGAGAGGTGAGTGGCTTTATGTTGAGCTTGTCTCCTCAAGCTTTGAGTTAGTTGCTTGGAGGTCATTTATCTGCATACTGATGAGGTCACCTATCAAAAGGTCAGCTAATGGCCACTTGACAGGTCACATCGAAGAGTGAAATTCTTCTGTCTGACCTTTACGAAAGCAGCACTAAATGTAGAGGTCTGTAATTCACATTTAAAGTTTGTAAAAAGGAAAATAAATAGCTGTGATGTATATTGTTGCTGCCCTGGAGTGTTTCTGTATGCAGTGTTTAAAATGAACATTAACCAAGTGCCAAATGTGAGTAAAAACTGCCGTTAGAATTAGTTTTTTGGCCTTTGGATGATAACTTTATAAGAAAATGCTACCATGGTTAAAATGGAAATGTAAGAACAGAATAGAATTTCCCACATAAAATTACAGAATTAATGTTTCAGACAATCTTTGCATTATAGTGATATGGATTTTTCAATGATTCATTTTGCAGGATACATCATTATGCCAGTAGGTGCCGACAAGTGACTGGCTGCGTCCGAAACCTAAAAAATACTGCCTTCGGAGGACACATTTCAAGGTAGGAAGGCATCAAGCTACGTCCGAATCGTCTCGGTTACGTATGTAACCCTTGTTCCCTGAAAAAGAGAACAGAGACGTTACGTCAGTGACTGATGGAATGGGGGTTTCACTTAGAAGCCAATCACCTTCGATATCTACAAAATGAGCCAATGACATGACAATGCCATGGGTCTGCGGAAATTTGCATAGTGCAACTCCGCCCTACCTCGTGGGTATATAAGGAGCTGCGCATGCACTCTCGCATTATGTTACCTGCTGAGGAGCCAAGGCTGAGCGCCCCGGCTGTACCAGCGGTACAGCGGTTGTGGCAGGAGGACGTAACGTCTCTGTTCCCTCCTTCAAGGAATGAGGGCTACATACGTAACCGAGGCATTCCCTTTCAGTCAGTCACGTGACTGACGGAATGGGGGTTCCCAATCTAATCTCGCCACAACTGCTGCCTTCCAGTGTCCTGCATGGCAGGCCCTGAACCTGATATGCCAGGACAATGGCGTCCATTATCCAGTGAGACAAGCTCTGCTTGGAGAGAGCCTTCCCTTTCTGCTGCCCTAACAGACAGAGAGCTGGTCTGAGGTCCTGAAACACTGTATCCTGTCTACGTAAGCGTGAAGGGCGCGTACTGGACAGAGCAGTGCCAAGGTTGGGTCTGCCTCCTCCAGGGGCAGCTCTTGCAGGTTCACCACCTGATCTCTAAAAGGAGTGGTGGGAACCTTGGGCACGTATCCAGGCCGGGGTCTCAGGATCACATGAGAGTTAGCCGGCCCGAATTCCAGGCACGCTTCTTCAACCAAAAATGCCTGCAGGTCCCCTACCCTCTTGATGGAAGCCAAAGCAATCAAGAGCACCGCTTTCATAGAAAGGAACTTAAGCTCAATGGACTGCAGTGGCTCAAAGGGAGCTCTCTGCAGGGCAGATAGAACCACTGCAAGGTCCCAAGAGGGCATCTGTAGAGGGTAAGGTGGGTATATCCTCCTCGCTCCTCTAAGGAACCTGCTGACCAGGTCGTGCTGTCATACCATTTTTGAGTCCACAAGGTTATGGTGCGCAGATCTACCTGTGCATCGTCGAACTGTTCCCAAATCAGCTGAACCGTCTGGGGATGGAGTCTCCATTACCCCGGAAGTGGCTGAAACCGTGAGAGCTCATCGGCTGCACGATTCAGATCTCCTGGAATGTGAAAGGCACAAAGCGACCTCAGATGCTTCTGACTCCATAGGAGGAGATGGCGGGCGAGTTGCGACATCCAGTGGGAGCGTGTTGCAACATCCGCTGTGTTGTCTGAATGGACCAGTATGTGTTTGTCCTTCAGCAGGGCTCGAAAGCGGTGCAGGGCTAGACGTACGGCCAGCAACTCGAGGCAATTGACATGCCATAGGCGCCGGGGTCCTATCCAGGAGCCCGCGGCAGCATGTGGCACCCCAGCCCGTGGCAGAGGCATCTGTTGATACAACAGCATGCCTGGAAACTCGTTCTAAGGGCACTCCGGCCCGTAGAAAGGTGAGGTTCAAACCACGGGGTGAAGGTTTGACGGCAGGCCTGAGTGACTGAGTTGCCATGCCCATCTTGGGACTCGATCGCAAAGCCAGTGCTGAAGCAGTCTCATATGAAGCAATCCGAGCAGCGTGACTGCCGCTGCGGATGCCATATGCCCCAGGAGCCTCTGAAATAACTTAAGTGGAACCGCACTCTTGCCCTCGAATTGACAAAGACAAGTCAGCAGTGACTGCGCGGGCTCGCTCATAAGCTGCGTGTACATGACGACCGAGTCAATTTCCATACCGAGAAAAGAGATCCTCTGCACGGGGGAGAGTTTGCTCTTTTCCCAGTTGACCCGAAGGCCCAGACGGAGGTGCCGGAGCACCAGGTCTCTGTGTTCACACACCTGGTCATGAGAGTGAGCTAGTGTTAGCCATTCATCGAGATGCGAACCCTGTGTTGCCTGAGTGGCACAAGGGCTGTCTCGGCGACTTTCGTGAAGACACGAGGAGACAGGGCTAACCCGAATGGGAGAACCGTGTACTTGTATGCCTGCCCCTCGAAGGCAAACCGTAGAAACGGGGGAACGAGGGGGAAACCCTCGACGGGGAGCAGGCTGTGGCGTCTGAGCCGGCAACTGGGTGGAGGCAGTAGCTGGCCACCGGGGCAGAATATAATTTTATAATATATAATTTTATAGCCTCAGTCTGTTTCTGTGCGGCCGAGAACTGTTGGGTAAAGTCCTCGACCGCCCCGCCGAACAGCCCAGCCTGGAAGATAGGAGAGTTGAGGAACTTTGTTCGCTCAGCCTCTCCATAGATGGCGTTCCTGGACCACGCAAGTGGACATCACATGACCGAGAGAGTGTGCAGTAACCTCCGTCGCCCGTAGGGCGAGGTCGGTAGCTGCATGCAACTCTTGCATTAAAGCAGGGTCAGCATTGCCCTCGTGCATGCTTCTGAGTAGCACCCACTGGGGGCGGGTGCTGACGGGTGTCGGCACGGGCTGCCCCCAAGAACCAATCATCCAGCCTCGAGCGCTCGGGACATGGCGGAGGGTTCCACTCAAGCCCGATGCTCTCAGCTGCCCGGGAAAGCATGGCCATGAGCTCCGGATCAGACTCGGGCAATGCTAAGACTTCTGAGGGAGGCAGCACAGCTGAATCCTCATCTCCGGAGGAATCCAGCCCACCCTGTGATGCGGCGTTTGACATGGTGTCATCCGCCGGCGCTCTAAATGACACCACGGGTGACACCACGGGTGACACCACGGGTGAGAACATGACTCATCCATGAACGCTCTCTCAGCATGCACGAGGCCCAAGCACGCAAGACAGCGATCATGCCTGTCAGACGGACTAACCAGCCGACCGTACCCAGAAACACACGGGCAAGACATCTTGAAAAAGACGTGCCACGTGTAGCTCTTTTAGAGAGGAGTTTTACTCTGCAGAAATGCCGAAGCGCCCAGGGAGAACACACACGCTGTGCTGGATCACTGCACAGATCAGACAGGAATGCGGAACTTGCTGGAATGCGCCGTAGCACCGACACTCTGGAGAGTTGCTCATCTTGAAGAGAAGAAAGCTCAGGAAGGCAAGTAAACACTCGGCTCCGAAGCAGAAACATAATGCGAGAGTGCACGCACAGCTCCTTATATACCCACGAGGTGGGGTGGAGTTGCGCTATGCAAATTCCGCAGACCCATGGCATTGTCATGCCATTGGCTCGTTTTGTAGAACTCTGTGTGACTGACTGAAAGGGAACTAATGTTAGCTTCACTTCCTGTCTCCTGAGATACCTTCATCTGATGGATTTTTGAAGGCAGCATAAATGTATCCTTCGCTGCCTTTGATATCCCACAATCCTATGCGTTCCATTCTATGACAGTTGAGCTAGAAAAAAAAGATAGCATCCGAAAGTTGCATTTGCTGGTCAGTTTGTGTGTAAATGTACATTTTTGACCAACATTTTCCACTTCTGATGTCATTTCTAGCGAGAAATTACTAATGTAGTAATTACATATTTGTTTAGTTCTCACCAAAGCTCTCTCTATTTTGCTGTAGATCAAAACTGTTACGCTGCCTCAGAAGTCTGTCCAAAATCAGTTTCTTGAGGTACCTTCATGCACAAACGCTGCCTTACAGGTCATTGTCTGATAAGGCAGCGATGAAACAAGTCAGCTGCCTAGGTTTTCGGACGCAGCCACTGTCTTTATGAATGAGTCATTGACTCTCTTCACTCAACTTCATAGTTCAAAAACATTGACTCATTCAGGAACGAAACAAGTGACTCTTATAATTGAGTCATTAAATCATTTACTGAACCGTTTTGTTCAACAATGCCGATTCATTCAGGAATTTCCCAAAGGACTGTGAGTCACTGAATCATTCATGCAAATTATTAATTTAATAACACTGGATTCATTCAGGAATGCTAATGTTGTGTTGCTCTGTGAACAAACAATTAATTCTGCTATAGTTTCATTTAGATATATTTTTGTTTTAGTGATGATCGATTGGATAATTTTACTGACTTGGGTCGTTAAATCTCGTTCAGCAAAATTAGTGTTCATTTGAGCGGAGATACATTCAAATATTATATTTTCAATAGCCCAATTCCCCAAATGCGTCCATAATGCAATATTTGATCATCATTATAATGCAGTCCAAGATTGTTTAGTAACAAAGTTCACAACTTCACTTTTCTGGAAACACTTCAGGAGTTTCGAAGTCGTCATCTGATTGGTTGAATTCTACAGGATGTCCGTGAGATGCGTGAGTTGCGTTCTTTAACGATCCGCCTGGAAACAAATGCCGCAACTCCAAAGAAGAATGCCGACTCCAAGAAGAACGCCGCTGTGTTTACAACTGTGACAATGAACGCTTACCATGATCAACTAAGCGTTGGATTTTCAAAAGTACGCGAAGTTTGCGGCTCCATTGTTGCAGTAAACTTGAAAAACGTTCATGAATGAATAATTTGTAGATGCAAGCGGTCTGTTATTGCAGGGACATCATCTTTACATTTTCACGCCCCTGAACATGACGCGGAACAAAATGAAATGTGATTGGTTGCGTTACATGCCAGCCAAACGTCTTCTTGGGCAGTCCTTGACCAATAAAAGCTGAGATGGAGTACAGACCTTCTGCCGTCAGTCTGAAGGTCTGGCTACGCGAGACTATTGTATAGGCTTTGTACACACTTGCACTCATGATCTTTTCCCAAATACCAGCATATACAGTATCTGCCTATCCAGTTTCCTGCTGTAGTGATTTTGTGGTTGCGTGTGGCAAAAAGGTAAATACAATACTGGTAATAAATGAGCTGGCAAATGCCAGGTAAACGTGTGTGCTAAAATGATAGTGACTTCAAATGTCAAGTAGTCCTCCTTCTCCATTAACCTCCTGTCATGTTAGAGTCATGCAGATTAAAGCACTCGCTAACAACCATGGATGTGACTCACATATGAATGGATCATGTGGAATTACGGTTTTGATGCTGTTGTGCATGTGATAGCATTTGGTCTGAAATGGCATGTTGTACCAGGGGAAGAAATAAAGCTGGTTATTAATATTTGGTGGGTTTAATCAAAATGCTTGTAATAAATGAACCACTGAAATTTAATTGAAATATGTCTTTGGGTGAATTTCAAGCAAAGCTAGTCACCAAAATAGTCTTTAAATAGTATTTAACTGTGCTGGTGTCATATATCACCTGATGC
Source organism: Rhinogobio ventralis (assembly GCA_039654625.1). Lineage (NCBI taxonomy): Eukaryota > Metazoa > Chordata > Actinopteri > Cypriniformes > Gobionidae > Rhinogobio > Rhinogobio ventralis. Next base: position 12,782,004 of record CM077201.1, read on the forward strand.
ATGTATTATTCATGAAAACACTCTGAAGATCTTCTTCATCTAATGTCTTTTTAAATTGGTACAAAAAAATAAAATAATAATAATAATATTATATATATATATATATATATATATATATATATATATATATATATATATATATATATATATATATATACACACATTATTAAATACATTTTATTTTATTTAAGAGCATAAGAAAGAAAAAATGCATAATTTTACAGAATATACATTTGATTTTGATTTAGTTTTAAGCATCAAACTAAATTTAGTGAGGTTAATTCTGAAACAAGAAAAAAACTGTTTGGTAATGCAGTAATATATATTTCAGATATTAAAATAAATGTATTAAGAATATTTATTTACGCTATTTGTTTTGGCAGTGTATTTTTTATTTTTGCAGTTTCACAGCTCTGCATGTCAGAATAAATCTGTCTACACAACACTTTCCCTGGCATCAAATTCCGACATGTCTAACATGACTGTTTTGCTTCATAGATGGCTGGGTGATAAAATATAGATCGTTCCTTTTTATTGCACACTATGTTCCACCAACAAGGCCCCTCCTTATCTGTCTATCTGTCCACAACCATCAAAAAATAGCTTATACATGAGTCCAAGGCTGCTCTCAGGTTTAGTGATTTATATACGCTTTGTGCTATTTGATCTCATCAGTTGTAGAGCCCTAAGGTGAAATATAAAGATATATACACTTACAGACAACTGTAACAAGCCAGAGGAGATTATTGCTACATGTACATACATGTATTTTATGAATTAATCCCTTACAGTTTCTGTCAGCCCACATTAAAGGGTACATTACACACACAGTTTCTGCCAATCTCATGTTCATCTTGTGTACATATAGAGTAGTATTGCATCCTTCATTCCTCCGAACTCTTTAGTTTTATCATATTTATAAAAGACAGATATGCTGATTCTTTCCGCACAGTGGCTCTTGGACACACACACACACACACACACGTACACACACACACACACACACACACATACACAATCCATCATCGCATTATCCCTGGATAACTTTCAATTCATTATACGTTCGTGTTGTTTACATTATATGCACTTACACGCCAATTGCCAACAAAACACACACATTTGATGCAGTTTCACTCACCGCCTGTGGTTTCGAATTGTGACCGGGAACAAACCAACACACTTGCTGCTCCGGAAAAACAAACTGCATCCACTGTTCCCTTAACGCTGGGTTATTTGGGAAGCTGAACAAGGTTATCTTTCCCTCACAACCAAAAACACACTTCTTCAGTGACATTGCTGATTTCGTGGTCTAAAAATAAAATGGCAGTGCTGCCAACGGCTTCCGCAACCCAAACAAAGCTCGTTTATGGGCGTGCTCTTGCTCTTGCTCGGGTTGACGTGCACAAGCATTCATCCGGGAGAAGTGGCCATATAAGGAATTCCACCCTTTATGAAGTCATACAGGGCCTTACTCGAAAAAAACTTTCCGAAACTTGTTCGAATCCTGAAGGAGTGTATTTGGCACAGAAATACTCTGTCATACAGCCAACTCATTTTTTTGAAATGTTGGCCATGTTAAGCATGAGAATCCAACTCTTTAACAGTGTAAATAAGTCAGAATGCATGAAATAGCATTAGACCCCCCCTTTAACTGTGTACTATTTAAAAAATATGCAATCAGTTCAACTATGTTCTGTTGTTGCTTCTTAAAGTCCTCATGAAATCAAAATCGATCTTATTTACTTTGTTATCACACATTACAGATCTTAGGGTGAACAATTCATCCGTGCAAGTTAATACACAGAAAAAAATTGTTTGCCGTGGTAATCTTTAATCAAAATCTGAAAAGTAACTTCCGATCTGGAATGGCGTTCCCTTTCCGATGATGGCAGTTTGACGGCTTGGGTTTGAATATCCTTAACCACTCCCCTCCAACCGTTAGTCTGCTATGAGCGAGAGATGGCGAGGAGGAGCACTGAAGTGAAACCCTGCCCTCTATTCAATATTCCGTTTCACTTGGAAATGCATCACAGCACTGAAATAAAATCAGTTGCAACTTCCGTTTCACTGGGACTTTAAATTGTTTAAAGTGCCCCTATGTTATTTTAACGTTTCCTAATTTAGTTTTGGATGTCTCCTACAACAAGTTTACATGCATCAAAGGTAAACAAAACACTTTAATTTTCTCATAATATACATTGCACCTTACCACATTTTTCAATGATTCTCAAACAACTCGTCGGGTGAATCAGTCTCTCTAAATACCCTTTCCACGAGCTACTCTGCTCTGATTGGCCAGATGGCCTGGTCTGTTACGATTGGTCTACCGCTTACAGTGCTTGTCGGAAGCTAAAAAAACCCCAGCACCATTACCATAACTGAACTTCAGCTAATGCTTCCTCAGTCCTCAGCAATTGTACACACTCTAGAGTCGATTTTACCATATCAATCCGTAAGTCCGATGATGAAACAACTAGTTATTCAACCCGAACCTCCATCACAAAGGACGACTTGAGCAGGACGTTTCTCAGTAATACACTACTAATTTTGAGGTACATTATGAGATGTTGCAACTGTAATTCCTCACCATCAGCATTAACAAGTGTATGTTCATCAATAAACCAATGTGTATATTTCTAATTTATTGCGGTGCACATGCAGGAACTGTATCAATAACAGTGCATACGTTAGCTGAGCACTAATGTGAATGACTGATAAACATAAACATTTGTAAAACAAATCTTGCTCCAACCTTTATCTTTACTCAAAGTTAGTGACGTAGAACCGCAACGCAGTGGGATTCGTATTACAGGCAACTCGTTTAGGCGGTTCAGAGTCAAATTCTTTCTTTTGGGAGACAATAACTTTATTTATCGTGCACTTTCGACTTTACAACTTTGCAGAAACTTTACATGCACAAACAGCTATATTACACACTGCATGAAAGGGAATATTCGAAAAACCATAATAGGGGCAATTTAAGCAAACACACAAGCGCTTCATTGGTTAACTGACTGTGCAGCTGGCTAGGAAATTATTTTTAGGACAGGAAAACAATTACACATTACAATATCTTTGCTAAATGTACTGGATAAAAAAAACTATTAAAACAATTTGTTTCAGCAGAACATGATCAACAGTCCTGGTATTCTAATGTTATTCTAAAGAAAAGATTGCATTAACACCCAAGAACCTCATACTCTTGACACTATGTCCCTCTGGACAGGAGACATTTCCAGTAAAATACTTTTTCAAGGTCTGTGAGTTCCTATGGGTTGCCCAGGGTAAGAAAATGAAGGTGATATGAGACCAATAACCATGTTTCCTGTTCCTTCCTGTTCTAATAAAGATATTGCATTGCCAAGGAAACACTAATATGCCACTGTGACTCATGCACCTCTTCGTGAGGAGATGAAAGGACACAAATCATTTTTGACTCATGCAGGACTGGACACATGAGCATCGTTTTCATTTCAACCCCAATACAAACAAGTTCTTGAAAGAGTCTAAATTGGCTTCTCCAGGCAAAAATGTCCTGTTTAGAAACATCATGTTTGAATTTGGATTAGAAAAGGCATAGTTTGGGGATAGGTAAAGTTAGCTGATTTTTATGATTTGCTTTAAAGCATAGTTTGATGTTGGTATCAGATCAGGTTTGCTGGAAAGTGTTAGATAGCCATTGAAACATCTAAAACGTTAAATCCCTTTTAACGTTAAAACACCTTTAGATAGCTATATAAAATGTTTGCAAATCCTTTGAGATTCATAAAACATTGAATTAATTGAATTTATGCAATGATTTTCTATTAATAAATAATAATTAAATAATGAAATGTTAATGTAGTATGCATGACATTAGCATTTTGATTCTGTTCTGTTTCTAAAGAAATAAAAATAAAGAAATAAGTACTGTAAAACACAATTTACACTGTAACACGTAAAAACATGCAAGCATTGTGCTAAATAATGTGTTAAATAATGCTAGCAACATGTTAAAACATGCCAGCAATATGCTAAACCATGTTACCAACATGCTAAAATGTGCTAACAACATGTTAAATCATGCTAGTAACATGCTAGCCATGCTAGCAACATGCCAATCATGTTAAAACATGCTTGCAACATGCTAATCATGCTAGCAACATGCTAAAATATTAGTAATGTGTTAAATAATGCTAACAACATGCTAAAACATGCTAGTAGCAATTTTATACTTTGTCTGAGTAAAACCTTCAAACTTCAAGCTGTTCAAAGTTATTTTAAACTTTCAGACCTGGCTTTGTCAAGCCAACATCAAAGTTTGTCTACAAACTTTACAATCTAATGAAGCTGTGACAGCTGAGTGCTGAGTGCTAACGCGGGGCTAGTTGTAACACACATGGTTTAAAACTTTCCACAAATGCCAGCATGACGGAACTTAGTGTATTTACTAGTTGCCATATCAACACTATATACAGAAAAAATTGCGCCAAAAATAAAAAAAATATTTGGAAGAAATCACTGAACATTTATTTAACCATAGCAAAGGTTAATTGCTTACTGAAGTTAATTTTTCATCTCAGTTTTTTGTGTTTATTTAAAACTAGACAAATCTGATATTATTTTAATCTTATATCTGTTATTTAAGAGTTGAGCTAGTTCTTTAATGCTTATCTAAACAGCAGAAGACACGAGCCAGGATTAAAGTTGCACAAGTTGGGCACGTTGTAACACTGCGTTACAATGTGCCCCTATTAGAACTATGATATTATATTCTATATTACGAATTCTATTGAGAAACCATGAGAAAAAGGTGAATAAAGACTGAGAGTCAATGTTCATAAATTATTAATTATTATTATGTTTTGAACTATGGTGTTTACCTGTGTTTTGCGGTATTTGTTGTCAAACTCTTTTAAACATTTTATTTTTAATTATTAAAATGCCATTATTTTATATGAAAAAGTTAACAATTGTATTTTATTGACAAAATATTTTAGTTTGTCTTTTTTTTTTTTTTTTTTGATTAGATCAGAGAACATTTTAAGCTGTCATATACTCATGTTACAATGAACCACACCTATGGGGCATGTTGTCACATTTCACTTCCATTCTTTTGGGGTAAATCAAGAAAAAAGTATACACTGTATTAATGAAACAACACCACATAATTGTATTAGACATGTGGGAAATTAATGTGGGGAAAAAATAAATACTCTGAACCCCAAGTGGATTTACACAAACTGAGAAAGTCAAAAAGTGTTAGGTTGTGCCCTGCTCTCTCCTATCCAACATTCCACACATCATTTTTTCAGTTAATTAAGTGCATCATCCAGGCATTTAGTGCATCAAGTGCATTTTTTCAACACTATACTCACACTATTTATAGTACAAAACGCACAAGTACGCAAATTGGGACACACTTTATTTTAGTATATTTTATACTTCTTGTGTATTCTAATTAAATTTTATCCAAACAAAAAATTACTTCAATGAAATGATTGACTTTACCTTGGCCCCACTGGCTTAAATCAGTAGTGGAATCTGCACAGCTGAGGTAGATTAAATAATTAAAAACATTTTAGCGAATGTCCCAACTGGCCAGGCTGCTCATTTTCTGAATTGTAAATGAACTCAACTTAGCTTTCTAAGTAAATAACAGGCTTGATGATTATGATTATGACATCTCCACGGACGCGAAAACATGCTTACTCACTTCATGCTGAAGTCTAATAGCAATGCAGCGGTAATCATTGCGCATGGCTTTGCCTGATCCTGCTCACTAGATCAATGTCAGGGTGAAATTAAAATCTGACTCCAGGTCAAATGTCATTTCACATACCACATGTTGCCGAAATTCCTCACTTTGACAGCGGATCCCAAAACAACTCTCCCTGTCCATCTGCATTATCAGTGCTGGATAGAGCTGGATAACTGCATGATATGTGATGCACAGTACAGTCTGGTGGGACCCTGTAATCAGAGCAATTAATTTACAGTGACAGTGGACAGACGGACCAGATTCACTAGTGCTGAGAGATGTATAGTTGATCTACATGGTAGAGGAATGGATTTATGGGATGTCAGCAACTCCAATATATGAGATGAAGTGCAGAAACCAAATTAAGTCCTTTCGAGAACGATATTGATTCTTCCTTCCTTTTCAATTAACCGTTACATGAATCACAATATTATTTGCTTGATACTTTAACAGCCTCACACAATATTTTCAGATTCAATATTCTCTAGGTCTATGAAAAATTAAATGATAGTAACAAGATGACATTTAACTATGATGGTGCTCTGTCATATTGACAATGCAGAAATATTGTTTATGACGTACTTCCTTTCGCTTGCATCATTTATAATGAAGAAGGAAGGGAGGATTGTCCCTATCAAATAAGATCTTGCACTCTTAAATGAAGCAAATAGTAACAAGATAAATATTTGCTACTCATACAGGGATGTTTAGAAGGCCAAAATCCTGTATGGATTGGAGTTGACTGAAGGGAAACATTAGCCTGTTTATAATTGATTTACGGCAGGGTGTGTCCATGTGCACACATCTACCAGGCAAGCTGTATGTCCTGCTTTATCTTTATGTTCTGTGAAGGACCAGAGGCCACAAACACATTTTCTGCTGCTTCGAGATGCTCGCCTGCTATCTTTCACTGACTATGTGTTTTCACAGCTGAATGTATCTGAAGACAGATTCTGAGTATGGAACACAAAACACAACATAACCAATAATCTTTTTACTCTGCAAAGTCTGAGGACTCTAGTAGCGCTGCTGACATTTTAAAGAATATTTTCCTTTGCTTTAACTTTGGAAGTGATTTAATTAGAGGAATTCACTAAGAATGAATGCAACCACTAATAGTGGCATTAATGTTAACAAGCCTTAATTCTGTGTGTCTTTGTTTGAGGTAATACCCATAGTATTTTACTGTTTTTTTTTTTACCAACTTCCGAATATATGTAGCAACATTAAACACTGTGTTAACACTGTTCTTTTGAACTTTCTATTCATCAAAGAATCCTGAAAAAAATGTTTTCAACATTGATAATAATCATAAATGTTTCTTGAGCAACAAATCATCATATTAGAATGATTTATGAAAGATCATATGACACTGAAGACTGGAGTAGTGATGCTGAAAATTCAGCTTTGCATCACAGAAATAAATTACATTTTAAAATATATTCAAATAGAAAACAGTTATTTTAAATTTTAATAATATTTCACAATATGACTTTTTTTGTTGTTGGTATTTTTAATAAAATAAATGCAGCCTTGTTGAGCATAAGAGACATCTTCTAAAAACAAAAAAAGTTTTGAACGGCAGTATATATATTAGTATATTTAGTGTTGTCACAATACTGGAATTTCTAACTTTGATAATATGTTGAAAAATATCGATATTCAATACCATTTTCGATACCACGGGGGAAAACTGCCATATATACTGCTATATAGATATTTTTATTATTATCTCATAATTTTTTTGCAATAGCTTACAGACAGCACATGGAGGCTTTATTTGAAACTCTGAAATAAACTTACAAAAAAGGACAAGTAAACAAGTCAGTTATACAATGAGAATGAATAAAGAAATTGCTAACAATAACACAAATAAATATAATTAAATAAAGAGACAAATGAAACAAACACGGCTTTAAGTTGTTTATGTTTTTCTGTGGTAAGCCCTGTCCATTCCACCTCAACGGCATGAAGGACTATACGACTTATATGAGGCATTGGGAAGGTTACAGCTGGGCGAGGACATTTGGTAACTGGCACACACAGCTTACCAGCATCTGGTTCGCCATCACTCGTAACACAGTTCAGTGGTTGTGGTGCCCCTAATTTCAGTCGACATAACGTAGAACGTGACTGACAGAACATCTCGGTTACTTTCATAACCATTGTTCCCTGATGGAGGGAACTGAGACGTTATGTCCCTCCTGCCACAACCTTGAACTTCCCACTGAATGGCCAGGACACCGTCTCGGCTCCACAGCACAAACCTAATGAGTGGATGCAGGCTGGCAACTTATATACACGTATGAACGAGGGAGTGGCTAGGCATGCAAATTCCACTAGCAAATATCTCATTGGCCATTTTTGTAAAACTCAGAGGTGATTGGGGCTCCCAAGTAAGACCCCTAATGTCAGTCGACATAATGTCAAAAGTGACTGACAGAAAGGGAAATCAATTTGGTACTCGCGAGGTGTTTGAACTCTTTATGTTAGCGCTACTTATATAGATAAGTGGTGGTGTGAGCATGAAACCTGCAGAAATGAAATTCAGCGCCGAAATGAAGGCCCACTAACACTACTCAACCGAAGCAAATGAAATTAATTAGTGAGAGGAGGCAGGTGTGTGTGTCAATTTGCCGTTAGAGAGAAGAGAGAGTACGCGCAGCTGCTATCAGTGTATTGATACAGTGGGAAATGAGAAATCTAGAATATCATTTCAGATATCTAGAATATAGATATCTAGAATATAGCTGCGATTCAACAGTTCTTAATGAAACAGCTTCTCCTAACTTTACTTTTATGAGGGTCTGCGAAGAGTTAGGAGAGGTGGAGGCATAGCTGCTCTATTTAAAGATGTCTATCAATGTAAGCAAGTGTCATTTGGTGATTACCTGTCTTTCGAATATGTGGGTTTTGTGTTAAAAGGTGCTCCACGCATTCTACGCAGGCCTCTGAAATACTTTCCAGCCTTTGTTGAGGACTTTATAGAGCTTTTATCAGCAATCCCTTCTGAGTTTGACCGGTGTACTAATGCTGGGGATTTTAACATTCACATTGACAATGCTGAATCCAGTACAGCAAAAGATCTCATGACTGTTCTAAACACTTTTGATATGACTCAGCATGTACATAGACCCACACACAATCGTGGACACACTCTAGATTTACTTATCAGTAAGGGTCTAAACCAGTGGTCACCAAACTTTTCAAGCCAAAGATCCCTGACCTCAGCCTTGATGAAAGGCAAGATCTACCTATTTTTCATGGCCAATTTAGAGTTTTGTTTTACAAGTAAATTGGCTATTTCCGATACCAGCTGCCGATTTTTTTTCCTTGTTTAAACAAATTTATTTGTTGTTTATTTGCTCTATAACAGGCCAAACTGGCCTTAAAAAATGTAGCCATTTGAAATAAGAGACAACCACTGCATTTTAATCACGATCCAAACAAAGATACACACATGTAGCATGAGCAGGTGTTTTTGACATTAGATTGCATAATTTCAAGACTTAGAGCAAATACAGAATGGTCTGACTTTGGCTTTGTGAAATTGTTACATAAGACACACCTGTACAAAACAAAAACAGATGGACTGAATAAATTCACTCTCTGACAGTAGGTGGTGCTTATGGAAAAGAAGCGTTTCTTTGGGTACCGCTGTAAAAATGCCATCAGAACTATTCTGAAGACAGTTTCATTCAGAGATACATTCATGTAACCCCCCTCCCCAATTCAATATTTATATTTTTCTTCCTATATTTCAAGCATCGCGAACAGTGATCTTGCTGGGCCTATTTATACCTGGTCCACTTCATTTTTACCTGTATTTTTTATAGTCTATGGTTTTTACAGATTAGATATCTATCTGATTTATCAGAACGATTACATTTACACTTGGTCACATAAATGTGTCTCTGCAAAACGGATATAAATCCGATCTTCAATTCCCACGCTATATGCAGATTTAATGTTCACATCACCGAAATCAACAGATATGAGCTGCATTTTATTGATCAACAGCTAATTTCAAAATCAAAGACCGCAATAGGAGAGAGAGTGGCATAAGCACTGGTAAGATCATTTAGTTTCTTTACTTTTAATGATGATGATTGTGTATTGAGCGTCTGCAACTTTCACTTTCATTTGCGGCAGTTTGCTGAAGAGATATTCAGCTGCTTGCAGTAGCGCTGTCATATCTGGCTATAACAAGACATATAGCCCATAACACGCTCTCACACATTTATTTATTAGCATTGTTGGGAGGAGTAAAATTTACATATGTGGTTTCAACAACAAGATGCATTTAGACTTGTCCAGTTTCGTCTGGAATGCGGTCCAGACCACCTCCTGTAGTGGTTTGAGTGATCGGATTTAAATCCGTCTCGAATGCGTGTCGGATGGCATTCACACCTGGTCTTTTCATGATTGAATCCAGGCTATCCAGCTATCTGATCCGAGAAAACGCAAGTGACCATGTGTAAACAGGCCCACTGTGTCTGGTATTTTCTCTGCTGCACATCTGCACTCTTTGCGTCCATCTTCAGCGTGTCCCATCTCTGGGCCGTGTTAACGTCCTGTTAACAGACTTCGCAATATGTTCACACAAATGACATTCGGGAAATTATTTAAGTGCAGTTTGTGTGCAAGTCCGGAATAGAGATCAGCCAAAATTAAACTAAAACCCGTCCGGTTGCTAAGTGTGTTTGGAGCACAAATTAACTGGCCCGTCGATTTGTGCGGAGCGAATTTTAAGGTTGCAGAGAATACATTTTAGGAGCAATTTCAAGCCTTGATAATGTGTTGTTACTTATTTTTCGGGAGCTACCAGGACAGTTTTAAGGGTTGGAGGTACCAGGACGGGTTGGCGACCACTGGTCTAAACATTTAATCGATTGTTATTAAGGATGTAGCACTGTCTGATAATTTCTGTATTTTTTTTTATATACTGATCTCTCCTGCCACTGAAGCTAGATCTTTCTTTGTCAAAAAGAGATGTTTAAATGAGAACACTAGTGTACTATTTATGAAGGCCATATCTCTGACACCAAGCATATCTGTAGACTCTGTTGATTTTCTCCTTGATTACTTCAACTTAAAAAAAGACAAGAATGTTGTCAAGAATTGATGACATTGCTCCTGTGAAAGTCAGGAAAAAGAATGGCAGACCTAAAGCTCCTTGGAGAAACACAACAGCAGATCAAAGTATGAAAAGAAAATGCAGGAAAGCAGAGTGCATGTGGCGGAAGACAAAACTTGTAGCACATTTTAACATCTATAAAGACAGCCTTCATGCTTTCAATGTGGAACTAAGGAAAGCTAGACAAACCTTCTTGTCAAATATTATAAACAGCAACTTAAACAGCACCCACACTCATTTTGCTACTGTAGAGAGACTAACAGACCCCCCCCAAGACACATTCCCAGTGAATTGCTCTCTGAAAGCAAATGCAATGAGTTTGCATCCTTTTTTTCTGAGAAGATCAATAATATCAGACAGGTGATCAGTATATCCTCATGTTGTGCTGAGGTCAGACAGTCTCGTCCACAATTTCAGAAATTAGTCACTATGTCTGATTTCGAGGCAATTGATGGTAAAATTTTATAAGAAACAGTACAGCACCTTAAAACATCAGCCTGCACCCTTGACACACTCCCCACTTCTTTTTTCAAATCTGTGTTTAACTGCTAAGAAGCTGATCTCCTGGAATTGGTGAAAGGATTTCTCCTGTTGGTTGAGGAGATTCCCCCCTTCTATAGTGCTGTGAATACCCAGAAAAGTGCTATATAAATGTAACAAATTATAAATAATAAAAACTTTTCCAAACTCCCTAAAAACTGCAGTTGTTAAGCCCCTCCTGAAAAAAAGCAATCTGGATAGCACCATATTGAGCAACTACAGACCAATCTCAAATCTTCGAGCAATCTCAAATTGCTTACCACAGCTATGCAGACGACACACAGATCTACTTAGCCCTATTGCCTAACGACTACAGCCCCATTGACTCCCTGTGCAAAATGCATTGATGAAATTAACAATTGGATATGCCAAAACGTTCAAAGCAGGCCGAGTCCTAGCTCTACCTGGCCGATTTTAGGTGAAAGATTAGATCTGCTGGAGACGTCCGACCGATTATTTAGGCGCGCTGAAAGAAATCCACAGAGAAAGAGACAACCGGTATGGGGAAGTCCCAGAACAAGTGGGTAAATTAATTAGACAAACATAAATTATTCTGAAATGTTAATAGGGAAATTGAGAGATGAAACCATGTTGATGGTCTGAGTCTGTGGTAGAGTAGTGAGTTTAACGTAAAACTCGAGACACCGGTGTTTTGCCAAATGAGAAGTTCATATATGTATCATCTGTTTACTCTTTTAATTCCTTTTATAACTGTATCATCTTTGTATCTCTTTTAAGTCCTTTTATAACTGTTCTTATTTTCCTTGCTTTTATTTTGTGATTATTTGACAACACACACACACACACACACACAAACACACAAACACACATATGTTTGTTTTACTATATGTGAAGAACACAAGACTACATCACACTGGTGTTGACACTGGAAATATAACAGCACTGCCCTGCTCGGAGTGGAATTCTCACGCCGCGATATCAACAAACTCGTTAAACGCGGCACTACTAAATACGCGTTCTGTGAACAATAAAGCTCTGCTCTTATCAGAATTCATCACGGACAATAAGCTGGATTTATTATTATTCTCACTAAAACTTGGCACAAACAGGATGATGGTTTGCTTTTCAATCAACTGACTCCAGCAGGCTTTGGGCTCTACGATGTCCCGTGGTCATTTGGCAGAGGTGGGGGTATTATTGTAGTCTATAACCTACAATGTAAATTATGCCCTGTATCTGTTCCCCATTTTACATCTTTTGAATGCCTTGTACTTAGTGCAACTGCTCCCTATGCGGCGGCTATTGTTACAATCTATAGACCTCCAAAACTAAATGCAGGATTTTTGCCAGAGTTTGCTGATTTGCTGACAATGTTGTGTGTTAAGTTTAAGAGAGTTCTGACTGTGGGTGATTTTAACATACATGTTGACCAGAAAGCCTGTGCTATGGCCAAGGACTTCTTATCTCTGTTGGACTGTTTTAATCTTACACAATTTGTGAATTTTTCTACGCATTGTAAAGGTCATACACTAGACTTGGCAAATGATTCTTCTGTATCAAAATTCTCTGCTGTAGATGTTGGACTTTCTGATCATTCAGCAATCTTTTTTAACTTGGAAGCATCATATTCTTCAAGGCCTGTTTCACGTACTATCTCTTTCCGTAAATGGCAATCAATTGACCCTGCTGCTTTTGCATATTCCATTAACTCTTGCCTAGATGGTTTGTCCTCTGCCCACTCTGAGCAAAAAAATCATTTATTTAACAATGCCATTACTGCCAACTTGGACAAATTCGCTCCTATTAAAACACGCAATGTATCTTTTGTACAGTCAGCTCCCTGGTACAATGATGACTTGCGTGCAAAGAAGGTGGCATGTCGCAACTTGGAGCGTAAGTGGCGCAGCTCTGGTTTGACCTTTTTTCAACAAGCATGGAAAACCTGTTTGGGTCAATATAGAATGGCACTTGATACAGCAAGGTCTTTATATTTTTCTCAGATTATTGATAATAATCATAATAATCCTCGGCAGCTCTTTTACAGTATTCACAGTCTACTGAAAGTAGACCGTGTTAATAATCTCATTGCATCAGAGCAGTTATGTAATGATTTTCTTAATTTTTAATTTTAACTTAATGTTCGTAAAGATATCTTCAGTTCTCCTAGGTTTCATGCTTCAATAATTAATTTATCAAGTTTTTCTGGTACACCTTTCTCAAAATTTTCCTTGGTTAATTCTGAGTTTCTTTGTGCACAGGTATCTCGTATGAAAGCTTCCGCTTGCATACTTGATCCCTTGCCGTTTAATTTATTTAAATCTTGTCTCGGTTATTTATGCCCTGCTGTTCTCACCATAATAAATGACTCCTTATCTACAGGTGTTGTGCCAACAGCACTTAAAACTGCTGCTGTCACTCCTGTGTTAAGAAAGCAAAACAGTGATTTAAACCATTTTAATAACATTCGTCCAATTTCACATCTTTCCTTTATGTCAAAAATTTTAGAGCGAGTTGTTTCATTTCAATTACACAATCATTTAATGGTTAACGATTTGTTCGAGCCCTTTCAATCTGGGTTTAGGAAAATGCATAGCACTGAAACAGCCTTGGTTAAAGTCGTTAATAGCTTCTGATTCTGGCTCTTTGTCGATCCTTATTTTATTAGATCTCAGTTCCGCTTTTGACACCGTTGACCATATGCTTTTGCTTAACCGATTAGAGACACTCTTTGGTGTATCTGAGACTGCTTTAGAATGGTTTAGGTCATATCTTAGGGATCGCAGTCAATTTGTTTTCATGGGTGGGTTTAGATCTGAGGTGGGTCCTGTTCGTACTGGTGTCCCACAGGGATCAGTTCTTGGTCCTTTGCTTTTTAGCATTTATTTATACCCTCTTGGTCAGCTTTTAAGATCTCTTGACCTCAGTTATCATTTCTATGCTGATGACACGCAGATTTACATACATTCTAAACCTGGTCAATTCATAGACAATTCTCATCTTTCCAATTGCATCTCTGAGATTAAGTTGTGGATGTCTAACAATTTTCTCTGTCTAAACAGCTCTAAAACTGAAGTTATGCTCCTTGGCTCTTCCCATCAGCTGCGTAATACTGCGTCTATAGACCTGTCGGTTGATGGTGTAGCCTTGGAGTTACAAAGTAAATTTAAAAATCTCAGAGACATCTTCGATGCTACTCTGTCATTTGAGCCTTTTATACAGAATACGGTTAAGACCTCCTTTTTTCATCTTAGAAACATTGCACGTATTCGACCTATGCTGTTCTTTTCTGTAGCTGAAAGATTGATTAATTCTTTTGTTTTCTCACGAATTGACTAATTGTAATGCTCTCCTCGTTGGAGTATCTAAATCTTCTATTAACAGATTACAATATCTACAAAACTCTGCAGCTAGAATCTTAACTGGGGCCAGGGTTGGTAACCATATAACTCCTGTTCTGGAGACGTTACATTGGCTTCCTGTCAGGTATCGTGTAGATTTTAAAATTTTAATGCTAACATATAAGGCTTTACATGATTTAGCTCCACAGTATCTGGCTTTTCTCTTAACTCCTTACACGCCAGCTCGTCATCTGCGATCTTCTGAGTGTGTTCTATTAACTGTTCCTAAAACACGGCTCCGTTCCAGGGGTGACAGGGCCTTCTCAGCATATGCTCCAAAACTGTGGAATTCTCTCCCAGCTGACATTAGGGAAGCAAAATCATTGGATATCTTTAAAACTAGTCTTAAAACATTTTATTTTAGGCTTGCTTTTACTTGACTTGTTTTTATATTGTGTTAATTTGGATTATTTTGTCTTTTGTTATATTTATAGTATAATACTCTCTGTTATTGTTTTATTTGATCTTGTGTAAAGCTTTTATGTTAAGCGCCTTTAGAAATTATAGGCGCTATATAAAATACATTTATTATTATTATTATTATTATATTAGTGAGGACATTGCATAGACTTCCATTGATTTTATATCAGGTTAATGATATTTTCTATCCCCTAACCCAATCCCTATCCCTATCCCTATCCCTAAACCTACCCATCCCAGAAACATGTGCAAAACAATAGATTTAAATAAAAACATGTTTTGGCCAATTTTTTACTAGTGAGGACCAGTCAAATGTCCTCACTAGTGAGTTGTCATAATATTTTACTATATAAGTGAGGACATTTGGCCCCTCACAAGTATAGCCAAACAAGGTACACACACACACACACACACACACACACACACACAGACAGATGCACCTATTATTATGAGGACATTCCATAGACAATGGTTTTTATATGTACAAACTGTACATTCTATCCCCCTACACTACCCCTACATATATATATATATGGTGTAAAGAAATGCAATTGTCTATGAATGATTTGAAACATCATTTGACTATGAAAATGAAACACTATGAAAATGAAAAAAACATTTTAAATGAAATTTATACCACCTGTGTGATAATTGCGTGACGTTAATTGCACACAAGTTTTGTGAATTATCTATAATAAGCCTAATTTACATAAAAAAGAGGAGTGTTTGCAAAAGGATGAATGACAATGACTTCACAGCATAGTTCAATCATGAAACTACTATGCAATTTCACGCAATGAGTTTAAACTGGATTGTGGGTGATAAGTGAAAAATTAGTATTTTGCAATAAAATACCACATGGAAAACTTCCTTTTGTCTTTTTCTTACAGACTGTCACGAACCAGGAACTTTAGTTCGACACATAGACAAACACACACTCAAACATTTATAAATGTATAAATGCACATGCCTCTTGACTCTCAGTTCACCCAAAGGAATTCCTCTCTGGCATCTGATCTGTCAGTAGGTCCACACTGTAATGTGCCTGTGGGATCTGGAAGCACTCAGCCAAATCCCACAGGTGTCTAAAGTCTGTCTTCAGATATAATGGACATGTGTGAGGAGCATATCTGAGGTAAAGGTAAATGTAAAAGTAAACTGGAGTTGTGACTAATTGCTTCCACTTATACTGCACTCAATGAGAAAATCATCCAGACTGCAAATGTTAAGTATATAAATATTTGTAATTAATCTAATTATTATGATACTCAATTACATAAATAATAGGATAATTCTGACATCAACCTTGTAAATTATGAGAACTACCTAATTAGCTGGTGTGCTACATTAGTTAGATTAGTGTTTAATGATTAGTGGTGTGCTAACACATATTTCCCTTGCCCTCCAAACATATGACAGCACTGCATTATTTTTTTCCCTACACTTTTGGGATTCAGTGAAGGAGCTTTAATTGAGAAGACTTCCTGAGATTGCTACACACCCATCTCAAATGTTTTGCGGCTTTATTCCTTAATATTTAAGAAAAGCACAGTCAGGGATTACATTTTGATTGACTTTTGATTATGGTGTCACCATCCCCAAAAAAGCATACAGTCTTCCACAAAACCCTCCACGTTCCAGTAGTGCAAGAGGAAAAACAAGAAGACAACATATCTCCAATAAAGCTCGCCAATGCTGCCATCAAGGAAGTCTTTTAACAACTGTAGAGGAGACTGGTGGTCTTTCACTGGTGAAAGACTAAGGGCCCTATCATACACCTGGTGCAATGCTGCACCAGGCGTGTTGCAAGTGTTTTTTGCTAGTTTCATCCTGATGCAGTCATCATTTTCACATCCTGTGCCACGTTGTTTAAATAGCAAATGCATTTGTGCCCATTTGTGCGCCCATGGGCATGCTGGTCTGAAACGAGGTGTGTTCAGGTGAATTGTTGGCACGTTGCTATTTTGAGGCAACAGAAATGACTGCACCATTGACCAACAAAAACCTGGTCTAAAGTCAATAGCACAGTATTTTTTGTGTTATTTAAAGGGCGCGTTAGTAATATGCACCTATAGGCGGGTACACAATGCGCGTACACTCTGCTTATTACACACACAATATTAAAAAGGATTACAATGTAAAAGATTATTATTGTGTACAAAAATGCCTACATGTCATAATGGATAGTCATCGCATGTATTAGAATTACCTATTTGCAGTAATGACGAATGAAATTTGACTACTTATTTAACCAATCGTGGCAATACACATATGTATTTAAACTGACTCGTCAGGTTGAGGGCGTCTATATTCCGGCATGTAAATAGCGAATCCGCCATGGTGTAAGCACAACTGGCTTTTAAAGGAAATAGGAGATGAGACTCTGATTGGTTTATTGCACGTTATGCCTAAAACACACCCTTTACTCATTAAGGCATAGGTACAACTTTTAGACCATGCGCCATGTGCATTTTTCCTGTTGCTAGACTAGCAAAAGTTTGCGCCATACGCTTTAGACCATGCGCTCAGATCGTTAAAATAGGGCCCATAACCATCTAACGATTTGCTAATGACATTCAATAAATAGTCGAAGGTGAAGAGAAACTGAACCAGCTGGACCAAGAAAGTGCAAAGGTTATTTGGACTCCAAATAAACCGATCAAAGACAATGTGGATGAAAAACCACCAGGTCAAGAACTGCACCATCCAGATCGGTTCTGAAAAGAACAAAAAAGACAATAGTTACACCTACCTGGCCCAAGAAATTACTATGAAACACACCAACAGACGTGAGCTATCTCACCGACAGAAAGCAGCATGACAAAGTTATTCTACCATCAGCGAGGTGATCACTACCATCAACGACCCAACCTTTTCTTCAATACCACTATACTACCAGCATTGCTATACGGGAGTGAGATGTGGCCTTTAACCAAATCAGATGAACAGAAAATCACTGTAACTGAAAGAGCAATGAAGCGAAGAATGCTCAAAGTCACGCAAAGAGACGAAATCACAAAGAAATGTTTGCTTGAAAGATGCAATCACAGAGGCAGCAGGGAAAAAGCTCCAATGGGCTGGGCATGTGGCTCGAACAGAGGATAAATGATGGATGCAGAAAATGACAGCCTGGTACTCCTATGAGGTGAAGCGACTTTTGTCCATACAATGGAAGTTGACAAGAAATACACGTTTGGACTGACATGAGGGTGAGTAAAAAAATGACATAATTTGCATTTTTGTGTGAACTATCCCTTTAAATTTATTTGAGCTAAAACTCTCTCTCACTGTATGCTGGGATGTATGCTCAGATTGTTCTTGCTCAAAATATTCCTTATTATCAAATTATCCCAAGGATACACAGAAAAAAGAAAGAAAGATAGAAACACATTCATCATATGGTCACTGATGTGTTGTGGCAGCACTTCCTGTAGGACCTTGTAAATAAATTGTGCTTCCTCTCACTGGGAACATTGAAGTGCTTTTGTGATGTTATGACAAGTGAAAGGATGATTTAAAAAAAAAAGAGAGAAGTGGATACGCAACAATGGGAGGTCAATGCAGTTTACTACAGCTAGCATAATGGACATTTTTCCCCTCAATGCAGGTTAGACATACCTTGATGCAAACAGTAAACAGAACTTTTCCTCTGAGGGTGGTGCATCTTTACAGCATTGGCAATAATAGCCCGACAGGTTCCTTTCATCCTCCTAATGATGTTCAGAATATTCGGAAGCTCTTATTGTGATTAAGAATAGTTAATGGATGCTCGAGTCACACCACTGGGAGAATAGCACACATTCTCCTCACACAGCCTGCCTAACACACAGAGCTCACACAAAAGGACTCATCAAAAAAAAAAAAACTGCACGCACCCACAACGCAGGAAGGCTTTTTTGTTTATTTGTTTTTGTTTATTTATTTATTTATTTTTCATCAAAAAAGTAGTACAGACAGTAGCGCAAAAGAGCGCAAAATAACCTAAAACATTGGGAATATTACTGAAAATAATCCATAGGCACGGACATTGTTTGCTCATACTAGCATGAGAGCTTGATTTGTGATGATCCAAAATGGTTAAAGGCCACGTTAAAGTGGTAAAGTGCTTTTCAGAGCATATTTGTCATGTTCATTCACTATTCAGTGGGAATTACATGGTTTCTGCTGTCAGCCAATTGTCCAATCGTGCCTTTTGTACAAAATAA
Source organism: Rhinogobio ventralis (assembly GCA_039654625.1). Taxonomy (NCBI): domain Eukaryota; kingdom Metazoa; phylum Chordata; class Actinopteri; order Cypriniformes; family Gobionidae; genus Rhinogobio; species Rhinogobio ventralis. The sequence goes on from CM077201.1 coordinate 12,801,405, forward strand.
AATCACATGAAAATCTCAAAGTACAGAATTCATAAATCACACTGCTGGGAAAGATCAACTCTCCAAACAAACACTGGCACATTTATGACACTAAAATTTAAGTCTTTATTTACTAAAATTTCCTTCATGTGAGTTGAAATTTAGATCTGAATCAGTCCAAATCATGAATGAACCAGCTTTGTGAATCAGATACAATCAGTGAGATCTGATTCAATCATATCAAACATTTTCTGTTTCTCTCAGAATGAAGGCAAGGAGAGTCTATAACACACTTTATTTTACTGACTTTTGAATTTGTCAGTCTTTTCTTCACACCAAGTTATCGTGCGGCATCAGATATAGCCTTTTAATATAGTACAAGGGTCATACTGACCATTTTTGCGATCCTTTTGTGCTGCAAGTACTGATTCACTTGACCCAAGTACATATTCAGGCCATGACATTCCTTAAAAAAATGCACCTTTTGTGACAACAGAAGAAAGAAAGTCGGGCTGATTTGGAATGACACGAGGATGAGCAAATGACAGAACTGTAATTTTCCAGTGAACTATTCCTTTAAAACATTTAAAATAAAAAAAATAAAAGCTCTAAGTAAGTATTAAAAACACCACAGTGCTCTCTGTAGGAAGGCTGAATCACAAAAGAGTTTTGACAGGTTTTCTTTCTAGCACGCACCCCCACTCTGAACAGAACCGTATTTCGAACTCCTCTTAAAACACAGAACAAAACCAGCACAATGCCAAATCGATCTCTAAAGCCTTCTGCCACAGCGCTGGGTAAAATGTCAAGCCTATGTGAATCAATGTTAGCTAGCTGTGTGCCACTACCATCACCACAGAAACCAGTTGAGCAGAGCCTACCCATCACCATCAAATCCACAGCAATTGAAACGACTGATTCTGACCTCACATCACTAATGAAAGAACATAAAGAAAGCAGAAAGAAAAGAAAAGAAAAGAAAAGCATATAATATGATGACCATGTTGCCATGGGTCTGGCACTGTAATTATCTAATCATATTTTTTATTGAAAATAATAAAATAAAAATGTGCCCATATTGTGTGTTACTTGGACGGTTGCATGAACTCATTAAACTTAATCAATTTTAATTCCACCTCCCAACCTATTCTCCCTCTCCATCTCTTAATAGTGCATTCATACGATTAAATAAAAGAGTATCAGTAAGTGTGGTGGGTGAGTGGCCTTCATCAACTCTGTGTGGGGGAGATGTGCTTATCAGAGGACGGGAATGACAGCATTAAATGTTAATGGAATGGAAAAGGAGCAGAGGTGGACTGCTGATCAGCCTCTCTGTAAAGTGCATGCATCAGGAAACAGCTGCAAGAGAGGACAGTGCTGGACCAGCAGGCCTGCTCTTACATTGCCACTCAACTCAGAACGCATTTACAAGTGGCCGTGAAATCACAATCTTTTTTATCAAGTGTGTATCTGAGAGAGCAGATGAATGGTTGCTGCTTAATTAAATAATTAAAGAAATATTTATCAAGGCAAACTAAATAATTAAAAATGGAACAGGTGCACATTTACTTAAGCCTCATATGCACTAAACAAAAATTTTGACTTTGAATTCTGTCCAAAAAACGAGAAAGAAAAAAATAGATGAGTGTGTTGCTTAATTTGAGGTAGTTTAAATTTGTTAAAATAATTCAATGAAATAATAAAAATGAAACAAATGATCCTCATGTGGGGTTAGGGTGCAACTAGTGCTGTTAATCATGATTAATCACATCTAACATAAAGTTTGTATTTACATATATATAGTGTTATATATATATACACTATATTGTCAAAAGTATTGGGACACCCCTCCAAATCATTGAATTCAGGTGTTCCAATCAATGCCACAGGTGTATAAAATCAAGCACCTAGGCATGCAGACTGCTTCTACAAACAGCTGTGAAAGAATGGGTTGCTCTCAGGAGCTCAGTGAATTCAAGCGTGGTACCGTGATAGGTTGACACCTGTGCAATAAGTCTACTAAACTACTAAATATTCCACGGTCAACTGTTAGGGGTATTATAACAAAGTGGAAGCAATTTTGAACAAAATGCAACTCAGCCACAAAGTGGTAGGCCACGTAAAATCACAGAGCGGGGTCATCGCGTGCTGAGGCGCACAGTGCGCAGAAGTCGCCAACTTTCTGCAGAGTCAATAGCTACAGACCTCCAAACTTTGTGTGGCCTTCAGACTAGCTCAAGAACAGTGCGTAGAGAGCTTAATTGAATGGGTTTCCATGGCCGAGCAGCTGCATCCAAGCCTTACATCACCAAGTGCAATGCAAAGCATCAGATGCAGTGGTGTAAAGCACGCCGCCACTGAACTCTAGAGTGGTGTTCTCTGGAGTGACGAATCTCACTTCTGTCTGGCAATCCGATGGATGAGTATGGGTTTGGCAGTTGCCAGGAGAACGGTACTTGCCTGACTGCATTGTGACAAGTGTAAAGTTTGGTGGAGGGGGGATTATGGTGTGGGGTTGTTTTTCAGGGGTTGGGCTGGGCTTGGCTCCCTAGTTCCAGTGAAAGGAACTCTTAATGCTTCAGCATACCAAGACATTTTGGACAATTTCATGCTCCTAACTTTGTGGGAAAAGTTTGGGAATGGCCCCTTCCTGTTCCAACATGACTGCGCACCAGTGCACAAAGCAAGGTCCATAAAGACATGGATGAGCGAGTTTGGTGTGGAGGAATTTGACTGGCCTGCACTGAGTCCTGACCTCAACCCAACAGAACATATTATTATATTTATATGTCTGTGTGTGTATACTGTATATACACATATACACAGTATATATATATTTTATGTTCGATGCGATTATTCACGATTAATCGTTTTGACTGCCCTAAAAGCAACATAAGACTGCCAATTTAAATTTTAAATTACTATGATGGAAAGAGAAAGAGAACAAAAAGGTGATTGCTTAATTTTAGGTATTTCATTTTGCATAGGAAAGCAAAAGAGCAAACAATCAAGGGATATTGCTTTATTTTAAGAAATGTAATTTTAAATACATTAAATGCGTAAGAGAGCAAAAAAGAAAGAAAAAACATTAAGAGCCATTGCTTAATTTTAGGTCATACAAATAAAATATATATTAAAATTGCACATTTGTGTATAAATGTACATTTACTTGAAACCTCAAGCATCA